>CM052539.1:166586013-167042911 GCA_028533065.1 Trachops cirrhosus | reverse complement strand
TAGCTTAGTGGATTAAGCGCGGGCCTGTGAACCAAGAGATCACGGTTCGATTCCCAGTCAGGGCACATGCCTGGGTTGCAGGCCAGTTCCCAGCAGGGAATGCACAGGAAGCAACCATACATTGATGTTTCTCTCCCTCTCTCCTTCCCTTCCCCTCTGAAGATAAATAAATAAAATTTAAAAAAAAAAAAAAAAAAAAAAAAAAAAAAGAAAATTGAAGAATGGAACTGTGAGACGAGGGTGTGGATAACCTCCAGTTATAGGAAAAAAAACAGGGAAACAAAACTTTCCCTAAAGACTCTGGAAGAAATGCAGCCTTGCTGACACCTTGATTTGATCACAGTAAAACCTAGTTTAGCATTCTGCCCTCCAGAACTGTAAGATAGCGAATTTTTGTTATTTTAAGCCACTAAGTTTTTGGTAAACTGTTATAGCCCCCATAGAACACTAATACAACTTAAATGGTTGATTTTAAAGGAAACTTGTCAATGCAGTAAAAGTATACAATTCATAAATTTAATAAAATAATTTATTACATTTTTAGAACTGGAAAAATGAGCACCATTACTTTATGTCAAGGTACCTACAAATGTAGAGTAGTAATTGACTGCAACTTGGCAAAAGCATTCGATATAACACAGATTTTTTATTGTTGTTTAATTACAGTTGTCCCAGTTTTCCCCTTTGCTCTTGCCCACCCTGCCCAGCCCCTTTCCACTGCCACAGTCAATCCCCACCCTGTTGTCCATGTCCATGGGTCCTTATGTAACCTAAAAAAAACATAGTCTTTCAGAGATTTCTTAAGAACAAACACCCAAAAAGATACACAAAATATTAGAGTAAGTGAGAAGTATAATGTTTTTGCATAAATTTTTAGTATTAAGTTAAACATATAAATCCTGTGCAAAACAATTCAAGAATTCAGTGTAATTCTTTTTAAAGGTGAGAAAAGTCCTGCGAAAAAGTTGGTGAGAGTTTTAGCAAAAAGACCAAGGCATTCCTGGATTTTAAATTGTATTACAAAGCTACAGTAATTAAAGGATCTGGGGGAGGAAGACAGAATAATTACTGAAAGATATCATACAGTCAACAATTGAACTCAAATACGGTAAGTACATTTAAACACAAAACTTTTTTTTATTACTGGATAATGGACTGACTAAGAAGTCATTGATCTTGTTACTAGTGGCTAATGATTTGGACAAAAAACGTAAAGGTCCATTTTTATCTCACACTGAACATTAAAATAAATTTAGATTGATTCAATAGCTGATTGTAAGGAAAAATCGGGAAAGATTAGAAGTTAAAGGAAACAAATGCTGTCATTTTTTAAGTGGACAGCCTTTGTGAACTCAGAATCAAGTGTAGGATTCAAACAACATAACACTATGCTGATTTGGAGCACAAAATCAGGAGCAAAACTTTCTGGGTTTGAATCCTAAGGGTTGTCTGGGTTCTTAATTTTGCCGTATCTCAATTATTCTACTTATTAAATTGAAATACTCAATACTTTTCTGAAAGTTTTTGCTAGGATGTGTGGTTTAATTGAACGAATATATTTTTAAATTGGAAACATTTACTACTGATAGAAAGTGTGATTTTTCCTAAATCAGCAAATCCTTTAAAAATTATATATTAATCAATATATTGATTTAGATTTGTTTTGTTTTCTACTTCAAAATAAACTATAAAGTTAATGCCAATTTCTGTAACTTTTAAAAAATAACCTTCTTCAAAACATTCCTAATTTTTTAATCATCATTAGTACAACTAGGTTGTGGCAATATTGACTATTACCACAACAATTAAGAATAAATATACTAGTTTTCATGGTTTACTTTACCAATCTTGAAATATGTATGACATTGTGCATTTGGATCTATTTCTTTATGAGTTTAAATATCATCTATTGTCCTGATTCTGGTGAAATATTAGCTAAATTGTCTTATACCTACACATAGTTTCTTTATAAAGTAATAAGAAATATAACTGGATCTTAAGACCCTGTAAATTAACAAAATCTGAATGAATTAATTATAACCTCCTTAATACAAATTTAATTATAGCACATCTAAGCTTTGGCATAATTTTTGTCCTTTGTCTCACCATTGAAAATTATTAGTTTGAAGATGATGTGGAAGAAAGGTGATGTTATCACCAATTTCTCTTTATAGCAGGCTCTCATCTTTTGAAAGGTGACAATAAATTTTGCATTGGTCCATAACTGCTTTAAGAACTTATTTATAAACAGAGCTCAAAGACCTCTCCATCCCAGTTTCAAATAAACATACTTTTCCTCATCTCTGACTGCTGACTCTAGTTACTTCCATTTTACCTTGCATATAGGGGGTGGGCAATGTAGCTGGTTTGACATTATATAAATACAATATTTATTGATAAAACAAACTTTAAATTGAATCATAAATCATCTTTCTTAATCCCCCTCAATTCTGTTCTCAGATTATCTATATGTCTGCAAGGACACTTAGGTGGACTGTACTGAAAAAAAATAGCTTTCATTTTCCATATTTTTTCCCTACCAACCAGTGATTTACAAAGTGACTTTATCCTTAATGCTTCGTATTTGGAAACAAAACAAACACACACTGAAAAACCTAACCACTTTTAGCATAATGAACTGACAATATATTATATAGCAGATAAAATAAAGCATAGATGGTTTTCAAGTCCTCTATATGCCAGCTTACAGATAAAAGGGAAGCCTGTACATTTGTATTGCCATAAATAACCTCTTCCCACTCCATTGGCTATTATCGGAGCTCATTGGGGAATATTTCTAGCAAGGCACCATATGTTGCTCTCCTTTATATTACACACTAGAGCATAGAAGCAATATATTCCATCCTGTTAAAGAATATATGAAGATTTATTGGAGTAGAATTTACTGTTTCATTTGGTTTAAATCAAATTCATGAGATTTTCCAACCTTGCTAATTACTTTGGGAAATATGAGGAAAAAGTTCTCATTTTTTATTCTGGAGAGGTCAACTTATTCTGGCTTGAGATATTTCTCAAGCTTCTTCTTAGCAACAGGAACTTGATGTTCCATTAACATAATTACATGCACCCTTCAAGCCTCAAGGAGGACTTTGATACACTGAAATTTTAACTGTGTCTGACTACTCATTCAAAAATAAAGTAATTTCTCAGAAAAAAATCCTAGAGGATCAACAAAGTTATGTGTCATACTGAGGATTAAGGACAGTGAAAATGTCTGTTCTGTGATAACAAATTTCTTCCTTTCTTTAAAATAGAAACCTCTGAGGATGTGAATTTGAAATGAGAAAATAAGGTTTAGAAACAAGAGGTCATACATAGTTAACCTCTATTATCACCAATAACTCATAAACCATGTTAGTTTTGAGAATGATCATATAAAATTTAGCAAATTGCATGAATATTGGATAAGAAAGACATATCCATTTCTAATGTAAATAGAAACTGAACAGTTTTTTAACACACATTTACTTTTCTATATTCATGCCTGCTGTTTTAGACATTTATGAATGAGGAATAGTATTTTTTAAATAGCAAAAATAATCACTGTATTGGCAAGTGTGAAAACATTACTGATTTACAGGCAACATATTGAGCTATAATTTTAACTCTATCTACTATCCTGATGGAAGGAACTCACTGAGTTTTGTTACTTCCTTTAAAAAAATAAGGAATAAAAATCTATGCAGTTTTATTATCTTGGTTTGATGTTACTGGAATTCTGTTTCAAGGTCTTTGAATTTTTGTTTCTGCTTTTGTAGTTTTCTTAAGCTTATGGTTGGTTTCTCAATTCTTTATTTTTCTGTAATGATCATCACTCTGTGTGTACATAGACATTAAATAAGCCTGTGGTAGTCTCATTCAGAAATTTAAAAACATGAATATGAAAAATATGAATTTCCCTACTATTGCATTCCTTAATTGTAAATTATATGTATTCATATATATTATTTTTTGATACAACTGATAATTAGAAATCCAAAACAGAATATTTTTCCAAAATTATTTCAAGGAATGGAATTAGTTGAATAAATGATATTAAATTTAAGTAAATATATAAATAAGCATACTAATGTGGAAAATCATATGTGACAATATTGAAGACTATTATAAAATATTACACATTTGAGTACAGTACACACTGAATATATTTAAATGAATGTATAATTAATAAGATGAAAAAGAGAAAATGCAAATATGTTCAGGTAGACCAAATTTTATTTATTTATTTCTATGTATTGATTTGACACAGTTGAGAGAGAGAGAGAAAGTGAAAGTCATCAATTTTTGTTGTTCCACTTAATTATGCACTCATTGGTTTATACCTGTATGAGCCCTGACCAGGGATCCAATTCGCAACCTTGGTGTCTCAGGACCATGCTCTAACCAACTGAGCTATGCAGCCAGGGCCTGTACTAAATTTAAAATATCTTTAAAATTGTGGAAAGAGAATAGTTCTCAAGATGAGAAAATCAGGAAAGAGATGGAAAATAAAAATGTATCTATAAAAAGAGAAGTCTCTGAACCAAATATTGTACTTGAAACTTTTATATGTTATTTCATTTAATCTTCATAAAAATACTTTAAAATGCATACCAATCTCACCATTTCACTCAAGGGAAACTGAAAATTGCACAACATAAAGGTCCTTTTTGATCTGTTCAGAGCCGAGTAGGACAAGAAAGGGATAGGTTTGCCTATAGGCCCAGATGGATGTTATCTGTAATAACTTTGAGGAAGAATGCATTTTCAATTTCCTTTCTAAATCTTTTTCTTTCAATAAAAATTTTCCCTCTGAAAACACAACTTGAAAAACACTACTAAAAAGAAACGGGCAAACAGATGAGTTCAGACAGTTAACAGAGGCTAGATGTTTAAAATAATCAATAAACATTGTTAGAGCCACAGTTCAACCCAGGGTACAAAGTTACCCAATGTTCCGCTCCAAGCTGCTGTGTAACCAACACCACCAGTGGGTGCCTTCTTACAGAAGGTGGGTGGAAGCAGATCCTCTGCATCAGAAGCTGGCAAACTATGACCCAGTGGCCTGTTTTTGTAAGTAAAGTCTTATCAGAACACAATTACAACCAGTGTCAATGGGTACTTTTGCATCAGAAAGGCCAAACTGAGTAATTAAGGCCAAGAGCATAGCACTGACATTAAAAAATATTAATTTGAGAATTTTCTATCTTCTTTAGGTAAGTCTGTATTGCTATGAACTTCACTCCCAAGGCAGCCTTCGCTGTGTCCCATAGGTTTTGGGTTGTTGTGTGTTCATTTTCATTTGTTTCCACATACTTTTCAATTTCTTCTTTGATCTGATTGTTAGCCTATTCATTATTTAATAACATGTTGTTCAGTTCCCATGTATTTGAATGTTTTCTTTTGAGTGTTCTTTCCTTGAAGTTTGTTTCTAGTTTTAAGCCATATGATCTTGACATGATTGTCAAGATGCTTGACATGATTTCCTTTTTCTTGAATTTGTTAAGTCTTGTTTTTTCTCCTACCCTGTGGCCTATCTTTGAAAATGATCCATAAGCCATGTATATTTAAAAAGAATGTATACTTTGATAGGTGATATGCTCTGTAAATATCAATTTAGTCCATTTGATCTAGAGTGTCATTTATTTATACCATGCACCAGAATAAACTCAAAATGGATAAATCACCTAAATATAAGTTGGGATACCATAAAAGTCCTAGTGGAAAACATAGGCAGTAGAATTTCAAATATCCCATGTAGCAATACTTTTATTGACATATCCCCTAGGAAAAGAGAAATAAAGGAAAACATAAACAAATGGGTCTGCATCAAATTAAAAAGCTTCTGCATGGCTAAAAAACCATCATCAGAATGAAAAGGGAACAGATTGTATGGGAGAACATATTTTGCGATGATATGTAGGAAAAGGGTTTAACCTCCAAAATATATAAAGAACTTATATGACTCAACACCAGGAAGTCAAACAACCCCATTAAAAAATGGGGAAAGTACATGAATAGAGAATAGAGACTTCTCCAAAAAGGACATATAGATGGCCCATAGACATATGAAAAGATGCTCAACATCACTAACCATCAGAGATATGCAAGTTAAAACCACAGTGAGATATCACCTCATACCTGTCAGAATCCCTATCATGATTAAATCAACAAACAAGTGCTGGAGAGGATGTGGAGAAAAGGGAACCCTTTTGCACTGTTGGTGGGAATGCAGAATGGTGTAACCACTATGGAAAGCAGTATGAAATTTCCTCAAAAAAAAAATGGAACTTTCATTTGATCCAGCAATTCCACTGTTGGGAATATACCCTAAGTATAATAAAACACCAATTCAAAAGAACTTATGCACTCCTGTGTTCATAGCAGTGCTGTTTATAATAGCCAAGTGCTGGAAATAGCCTGAATGCCCATCCATAGATGAGTGGATTAAAAAGCTGTGGTACATTTACACAATGGAACACTATACAGCATAAGAAAAGAAGGCATTCTTACCTTTTGCACAGCCTGGGTGGAAATGGAGACTATTATACTAAGTGAAATAAGCCAGTTGGTGAAAGACAAATACCATATGATTTCACTTATAAGAGGAATCTAATGAACAAAATATGTAATGAGGAAAATAAAACCAGAGACATGGAAACATGGAGTAGACTGAGAGCTCTCAGAGGGCAGGAGGAGGAGGAAAATGGTGGAAAGCAGAAGGGATCAGTCAAAAACGTGCATGAATGGTCCATGGACATGGACAACAGTGTAGGGATTGACTGTGGAAACAAGGGGTGGGCTGAGCATAAGAGGAAGAAGGGGGGAAATTTGGAACAACTGTAATAGATTAACAATAATAAATAAATAAATAAATAAATAAATAAATAAATAAATAAATGAGATATATTAACTCAAAGGGAAAATTTGCCAATTTTTTTATTGATGGCTGCTTGGATAGCTTCAATATAATATTAAGTTGTTTGTTTGCTTTGATTCTGCACTATTAATGTTGATAACACTGCCAATGTGGAAGCACAAAATCATTGCCTTCTGGAATTGTTATTATTATTATATTATTCCTCACTTGAGGACATATTTAGTGATTTTATTTTTTTTCTTTTTAAAATTTATTGATTTTTTATTGTTGTTCAAGTACAGTTGTCACCATTTTCACTCCACCACACCCTTTCACCCCACTCATCCCCGCCTCCCATCCTCGATCCTACCCCCTTTGGCTTTGCCTGTGTGTCCTTTATACGTGTTCCTTGATAGCCCTTCAGCTATTTTCCCCCATTATCCCTCTCCTCGACCCTAGTTACTGTCAGTTTGTTCTTTATTTCAATGTCTCTGGTTATATTTTGCTTGCTTGTTTATTTGTTGACTAGGTTCAACTTATAGGTGAGATCATATAGTATTTATCTTTCACCTCTTGGTTTATTTCACTTAGAGTAATGCTCTTCAGTTCCATCCACTGTCACAAAGGGTAGGAGCTCCTTCTTTCTTCCTGCTGCATCGTATTCCATTGTGTATATATTTGCAAATGATAGCTTGGACAAGGGTTTGATCTCCAAAATATATGAAGAACTCACACAACTCCACTCCAGGAAGACAAATAACCAAATTAAAAAATGGGCAAAGGACCCAAACAGAAACTTTTCCAAGGAGGACATACAGAGGGCCCAGAGTCATATGAAAGGATGTTCAGCATCACTGGCCATCAGAAAGATGGAAATTAAAACCACAACGAGATACCACTTCTCACAGGTCAGAATGGTCATCATAAAAAAATCAACAAAAAAGTGTTGGAGAGAATGTGGAGAAAAGGGAACCCTTATGTACTATTGGTGGGAATGCAGACTGGTACAACCACTATGGAAAACAGTATGGAATTTCCTCAGAAAACTAAATATGCAACTGCCTTTTGACTTGGCAATTCCACTGCTGGGATTATACCCTAAGAATCTTGAAACACCAATTCAAAAGAACCTATGCACCCCAGTGTTCACACAGCACAATTTACAATAGCCAAGTGCTAGACGCAACCTAAGTGCCCACCAGTAAATGAGTGGATAAAAATAAAATAAACAAAAATAATGGGTACCAAACAAATATGGTACATTTACACAATGCTTACTGATTTTAGAGAGAGAAATATATATAGAGAGAAACATCAATGTGAGAGAGAAACATCAACTAATGGACTCCCATAGTACCCTAACTGGGGATCAAACCAGCAACCTAAATATGCCAGGAATTGAATCTGCAATGTTTGGTGCATGGAATGACACTCGAAACAACTGAGCCGCCAGGCCAAGGCTGAAATTATTTTTTTAATCTTGCAAAATTACTTCTGAAAGGTAATTTTTTAAAGAAAATAAAATTTCTCTCTCTATTCCCCCCTATTTGTTCTTATAAATAAGTAAAACACATCTTACCAGAATATGGTTGCCTTAACAAAAAATATACTACTTTCTTTGGAATCATTCCAAAGAAAGACTTGAGTGCTACAAATATTTGCTTGGAAATGTTCATTTAAACTGCCAAAACTGTAGAACAACAGAAGCCCACATCGCCG
This sequence comes from Trachops cirrhosus, assembly GCA_028533065.1. Classification (NCBI taxonomy): domain Eukaryota; kingdom Metazoa; phylum Chordata; class Mammalia; order Chiroptera; family Phyllostomidae; genus Trachops; species Trachops cirrhosus. The sequence goes on along the minus strand of CM052539.1, from coordinate 167,034,333 downwards.
TAGGGTTTTGATTAAATTGTGCAAGATAAATTCACTTATGCTGTACTTTAGAGAACCTTCAGAGAGGATAATCAATGCAAATACATATAAAGATGGGTCTCAAATTCAGAATCTTTTCAACAATGGAGGAGAGATGATGACTTTTAAAAGGATTAAAAGTTAAAGTTGGAATTCTTTATTGTTTATATTTTAAACTAGAATTATTATCAAAGCAAGCAGGTGAAAAATTTCCATATTAGCAGTATTATTATTACCTTGATTAATATTACAAATGGAAATGGTGGAAGTGTCAAAGATCTTTGTTTAACCAAATGATAAATGTTAATTTATTCTTGATGTCAGATCTGCAGTGAAATTTGTGACTGTTTGTGGTAGTTCCTGATGTTACTAAAATAAATGAACATTTTAACAGTTCAAGGTCATTGTTTAATAACATGTTATTTAGCTTCCATGTCTTTTGTGTTTTTCAGTGTTCTTGTGATTGATTTCTAGTCTCACAACATTGTGGTCAGAGAAGATGCTTGATATGATCTCAATTTTCTTAAATTTATGAGACTTGTTTTGTGTCCTAACGTGATCTATTCTAGAAAGCATTCCAGGTATACTTGAAAACTATGTATATTCTGCTGCTTTGGGGTGAAATACTCTGAAGATGTCAATTAAATCCATTTGATCTACTTTGTCTTTTAAGGCTGCTGTCTCCTTGTTCATTTTCTGTCTGGAAGACCTATTCATTGAAGTAATGGGGTGTTAAAAGCCCCAACTATAACTGTATTTCTCTCAATCTCTCCCTTTATATCCATCAAGACTTTTTTCACATTTTAGGTCCTCTTATGTTAGGTCTGTAAATATTTACTAGGGTTATATTCTCTTGTTGGATTGTTCCCTTTATCATTATGTAGTTTCCTTGTTTGTATCTTACAATAGCCTTGGTTTTAAAGTCTATTTTGTCAGATATAAGTACTGCTACCCCAGCTTTTTAAGCGTTTCCATTTGCATGAAATATCTTTTTCCATCCCTTTCTTTTAGTGTGCATCTTTCAATCTAAGATAGGTCTCTTGGAGGCAGCGTATATATTGGTCTTGTTTTCTATCCTTTCAGTTACTCTTTGGTTGGAGCATTTAAGCCATTTACATTAAAGATATGCATTTAGTTCCATTGTATTGTTAGACTAATTTCTTCTGTTTTTTTCTTCTTCTTAAAGCAAACCCTTTAATATTTGTTATAGTACTGGTTTGGTGTTAAAAAATTCCTTTTGCTTTTTTTTTTTTTTTTGTCTGGGAAGCTCCTTATTTCTCCTATGGGTCAACAGTGAGAACAAGGAAGAAATCAAAAGATACCTTGAAATAAATGAAAATGAGGACACAACAGTCCAAAATCTGTGGAACACTGGGAAAGAAATCCTAAGATAGAAATTCATAACATTGCAGGCCTATCTCAAAATATAAGAAAAAGCTCAAATAAACGATCGAACTTTACACTTAAAGGAATTTGAGAAAGAATAGCAAATACATCCCAAATTGAGTAGACGGAAGGAAATAATAAGATCAGAGCAGAAAAAAAAAATTGAATCTAAAAATGATACAAAAGATCAATAAATCTAAGAGCTGGTTCTTTGAAATGATAAACAAGATTGACAAAACTTAACCAGACACATAAAGAAAAACAGATAAAAAAACCCAAATAAATAAAATTAGAAATGAAAGGGGAGAAATAAAAACTGACACCCCCCAAAATATAAAAGATTGCAAGAAAATATTATGAACAACTATATGCCAATGAACTAGACAACTTGAATGAGATGAATAGATTCCTACAAACATACAATATTACAAAACTAAATCAGAATCAGAGAATCTGAATATGCAGGTTACACTTAGTGAAATTAAAGCAATAATCAAAAAACTCCCAGCAAACAAAACCCATGAACCAGATAGCTTCACAGGTAAATTTTACTAAACATTTTGAGAACTGACACCTCTCCTTCTCAAACTAGTTCATAAAATTCAAGAAAAGGGGAGGTTCCCAACTAACTTTATGAGGCAAACATTATCCTAATTTTGAAACCAGATAAAAACACTACAAAGAAAGAAAATTATAGGCCAATCTCCCTGATGAACATAGATCCTAAAATCCTCAAAAAATATTAGCAAACCTAAAGGAAGCAATGCATCAAAAAGATCATACATCATGATAAAATGAGATTTATTCTGGGAACGCAAGATTGGTACAATGTTCACAAATCAATAAATGTGGTTCAACACATAAATAAAATGAAGGATAAAAACCACATGATCATATCAATGGCTGCAGAAAAAGCATTTGATAAAATCCAGCACCCATTTATGATAAAAACTCTCAGCAAAGTGATATTAGAGGGAACATACCTAAATATAATAAAGACCACATATGACAAGCCCACTGCCAACCTCACACTTAAGGGGCAAAAAGCACAAGCATTTCCCTTGAGATCAGGAGCAAGACAGGGATGTCTGCTTTCATCTCTCTTATTCAGCATAGAAGTGGAAGTCCTAGCCATGGTAATCAGACAAGAAGAAAAAAGAAAAGACATCCAAATTAAACAGGAAGAAGTAAAATTGTAATTGTTTGCAGATGACATGATACTGTATATAGAGAACTCTAAAGACTACACAAAGACATTACTAATACTGATAAATGAAGTCAGCAAAGTAGCAGGATGCAAAATTAATATCCCAAAATGCCATTATTGGCATGTTTTATATAAACATGCTAATAATGAACTAAGAGAAAGAGAAATTAGGAAAATAATCCCAATCACAATTGTTAGAAAAACAATAAAATACCTAGGAATAAACCTAACCAAGCATGTGAAAGACCTATACTCAAAAAATTATGTCCTGGCTGGTGTAGCTTAGTGGATTAAGTGCAGGCCTGTGAACCAAGAGATCATGGTTCAATTCCCAGTCAGGGCACATGCCTGGGTTGCAGGCCAGTTCCCAGGAGGGAATGCACAGGAAGCAACCATACATTGATATTTCTCTCCCTCTCTCCTACCATTCCTCTCTAAAGATAAATAAATAAAAAATCTTTAAAAAATTATAATACACTGAAGAAAAAAATTAAAGAAAATATGAATAAGTGGAAGCACATACCATGTTCATGGATAGGAAGAATTAACATTTTTAAAATGGCCAGATTACCCAAAGCAATCTATAGATTTAATGCAATTACTACCGAGATTCCAGTGATGTATTTCACAGAACTAGAACCAATATTTCAAAAATTGATATGGAACCACAAAAGGCTCCACATAGCAACAGTGACCCTGAGAAAGAACAAAGTTAGAGGAATCACACTACTTAATATCAAACTATACTATAAGACTATAGTAATCAAAACAGCATGATACTTGCATAAAAACAGACACATAGATCAATGGAACAGGATAGAGATCCCAGAAATAAACTTATACTTTTATAGTCAATTAATATTCAACAAAAGAAGTAAGCACATACAAAATGGTAAATATAGATTATTCAACAAATGGTGTTGGGAAAATTGGACAGATATATGTAGAAAAATGAAAATAGAACACTTTCTTATACCTCACACAAAAATACATTCAAAATGGATCAAAGAGTTACATATTAGACCCAAAACTGTAAAAATCCTAGAAGAAAACATAGGCAGCAAATACTCAGACATTGTTTATAGCATATTTTATCAGATATATCTCCCCAGGCAAGGGAAACAAAAGAAAAAATAAACAAATGGGACTACATCAATCTAAAAAGGTTTTGCATAGCAGAGGAAATCATCAACATGCTAAAAAGACAACCGACAGAATGCAAGAGCATATTTGCTGTATATCTGAAAAAGGGTTAACATTCAAAATTTGTAAAAAACTTAGAAAATTCAACACCAAAAAGAAAACAAAAATCCAATTAAAAATGGGCAAAGGACCTAAATAGATACTTCTAGAAATAGGTTATACAGAGGAACAATAGACATATGAAAAAATATCCGTTCCATGTCACTAGTCATTAGAGAAATGAAAATTAAAACCACAATGAGATATCATTTCATACTTGGCTAATGGTCATCATCAACAAATCAATAAACAACAAGCACAAGTAAGGACGTGGTGAAAGGGGAACTTTTTGCACTGTTGGTTGGAGTGCAGACTGGTGAAGCCATTGTGGAAAGAAGTATGGAGTTACCTCAAAAAATTAAAAATGCAGCTGTTTTTTGTCTCAGCAATCCCACTTCTGGGAATATATCCAAAGGAACCCAAAACACTGATTTGAAAGAACATAAACACCATTATGTTCATTGCAGCGTTATTTACAATCATCAAGATACGGAAATAGTCCAAGTGTCCATTGCTAGATCAGTGGATAAAACTACTATGGGACATTTACACAATGAAATATTACTTGGCTGTAAAAAAAGAAGAAGAAAATTTTACCCTTTGCAACAGTATGGATGGACCTGGAGAACATTATGCTAAGTGAAATAAACCAGTTAGAGAAAGACAAATACCATATGATTACACTCATATGTGGACTCTAATGAAGAAACTGAACTAACAAGGAAAATGTGTACAGACTCACAGGTAGAGAGGAGGATGACAGCTATTTTTGGGGGGTGGTGAGGTATGGAAGGATGGAGCAAAAAGGAAAAAGGGCTCATAGACATGGACAACATGTGGTGATTACTGTGTGGAAGGTGTATAAGGGAACTTAAATAGCAATGGAAAAAAATACAATGAAGATTAAGTTAAAAAAGAAGTCAAGATCAATCCAACATTTGACAGAGCTTCTCCTCTAACACTGAGGAATAATGGCTCAGCAACTTTGTCAGCATTTAGGCATGCGGTTATTATTACTTCAACCAATATATATTATATCTGACAATTCCTTTGATAAATATGAATAAATTATCAAATTGTATGCATGAAATCAATGATGAACTAACTGTAAAATGTTCAGCTATATGCATTTCAGCTACCTAGGTTTTAGAGCCAAGTCAACTGGTAGTTGAATTATATAGTTGATTCCAGTTACTGTTGATACATGATATACGTTGATATCAACGTATCTGGGCCAAATATACTGTTTTTTGTTACACTTTATACATCCATAAAATCAGTACTTTGGTCCTTGAAAATGAGTATGAACTAATAATTGAATCACAGTTGCTCTTGTTATTTCTATATATTACGTGAGAAGTTTAGCATGTCTGAGCCTTATATAGTTCACCTCCAAAAATGGATGCACATATCTAATGAATAAGAATGTTCGGATGTGTGCTTTAAGTTTATATATATACTGTTCTTAGCACACAATGGTATAAAATAAACAGCATAATTGTAATCACCATCATCATTATTATGAATAATGAGAATTATAAAAGTTGAAAGAGGTAAGTGAGTACTATTAAAATTTTCCAAAACAGGAAGATAATGAGGAAGATTATTTTCTTTGGCTAAACAAATATATATGTCCGCCATCCTTCTCCTTTTCTATCTCTATAAAAGAGGCTGCAAGATGAAAAGTCTTACTTTCTTTGCCTCTTTTACATTTGATACATTTCTGAATGAGGTAAATCAGTAGTATACCTTATTTATTTATCTATCTATCTATTTATTTATTTATTTTTTCCTTTTCTAACAAAGGAGTAGATAATGTTGGCACCTTGGCTTCCCATTCTTTGCTTTAGAATTCCATTATTATTGGAGCTTGAGCTAGCACCATAAGACTATAATGTAAGATATGTAAAGACCAAGAGAATTTCTGAGTACCAAAATAAATTTTGTATGTGTGCATATACACACAAATTTGTATGAAGTGTTTATGCATGTTTTAATGATTATGTTAATAATATATATCATCTGTGTATAACATATGAACACAAATTAGAGACATAAAAGAAATAAGTAGTCTCATGTATACATTATTTAGAGGTGTTCAATGTGTGTTTTTAGTGAAAATAAGTTTCAGATTGTGAGATTACATTTAAACAATAGAAAGTCATGTGACCAATTAGACAAAAAACATCCAAAAGCATATATTTGAGCTAGCATAAATATATATAGTTGTGTGTGTATACATAATTATTTATACATGAGATCTTTAAAATTTTATATTTGATATAAAGCTGAAGGGGAGGATGAAGATGAGAGAGTACGGAAATGACAAACTTTCTTATTATACATCTTCATATTATTATACTTGCTAACACGTATGTGGGCTATTATAGGAATGACTAATAAACTTATGGATCATATTCAATAAAAATATTAAAAGCCTATGAATGAAACTACATGAGGGAGAAGCAACTGAGTTTAGAAAATGTACTGTAGGCTTAATTATACTCAATTCAATATATCACTAGCTAACTATGTTTTATAATTTTACTGTAAATTAAATTCTGTTGTTTATTGAAAGTACCATGATAAATACTAACTTTTAAAGTGCAAAGCTAAAGAATAAAATGTAAATGAGGTTGTTTTCCATTTTCTGGGTAAATACCAGTTTAAAATTTAACTAACAGATAATTTGGTACATATAAATTAGCCAAGAGAGCACCTCTAAGTCTTGTAGATGAAGTCAACTTCAATATTTGAATCTTTCTGACTTTAGACATGACAGTGAATTCCATGACACAAACTGACCTTTTAATTCCACTGAGTTTAATGACAATATTCTTGAATTTGATGCTCAAAACATGGTTGTTTGTTTCAAAAGTAATCTTCGTCTGTGTCTATCAAAAGCAAACATTTTAAAAATGAAATATTTTAAAGCTATTTGTAGGAGTGTTTTTGAATTGAGACTAAACACTATTGGTAAGGTGGAGTTACAGTCTTGGAAAATATATCTACTAACAAGAATACTTACACCATTTTAAACGTTAATGATAATAAGACTAGCTTCATGAAAATAATTTTGATTCAATTTTGCAATAAAAAGTATTAAATAAACAAAAGTTTTGTATAAACCTGAGTTACATTTATATCAAATAGTTGAAGTGTTAAATATGTGCACATATCAATATTTCTACTTAGAGACTATAAAACTTGATAATAGAAAAGTATGATTTTTATAATTAAGTAATAGTACAATGTTTAACAATAAGCTGTCACTTTTAATTTATAAAGGTCACATTGAGCTTCAAATGCAGTTTAGTATGGAGATGAATGTGACAACTTTCTGCCTTTGTGGGATAAACCAGCCAGCAAGCAAACAAACAAATCACTCAACTGTATTTTCTATTGCAGATTGACAAATGTAAGGAAGGCTTAAGTAATTGAATTACAGAAAGATTCAAGAGTTTCCTAATTAAATGGAGAGTCATTGTGGCAAATGTTGAGGAAAAGCATATTCAGGATGTAGGTAGGTTGAGGATAGTATCTGCATTAGAAAAGGGACTTCGTGTGGATGAAGAGAAATCAGGAGCCTATGGTAACTGTGGACTGTTAGAGTGAATAGAAATCTAATAGTGCCTTGGGTCCTCCCAGAGATAAAGCTAAATATAAACAAAAAGAATGTGTACATATGGACCAACAACCTTCCAGTTTATATGTTGTCAATGTCAAAGGAAGTGTCTGAGAGTTAATTTAATCAGTGATGAGTTGATATAACCAAGAATGCAGGCTGAGCTCCAATTCAGCTGGATTTTTGCTTGTGGCTTCTACCCTCAAAATAAAAGAATTAACAACCTGTGGAAAAATAAAATAAAGATTTATTTAGACTCTAGTCTTCTTTTCTACATGGTCTGCAAAGACAATAAAAGATCATGAAATATGTGAAAGAAGTAAGAAAATGTGTTCAAAAAGAAGAGGCTAAAAATATAGCAGATAAGATTCACAAGTGATTTAGCTCCATGATAAAAAGCTATATAAAAGTTAAAAAAAATACTAACAAATGTAAGTTGAATGCAGAGAAGAGTAAAAATTAAGAATAGAAATCAGCCCTGGCTAATGTGTCTCAGTGGGTTGAGTGCCAACCTGTGAACAAAAAGGATGCAGGTTCAATTCCCAGTCAGAGTACATTCCTGGATTGCAGGCCAGGTCCCCAGTATGAGGCAAGCAAGAGGCAACCACACATTGCTGTTTCTCTCCCTTTTTTTCTCCCTCCATTTTCTCTCTCTAAAAATAAATAAATAAAATATTTTTAAAAAGTAGAACTTAAGTAAAAGAAAACCAACTATAGAGAAGAAGACCAACTATAGAGAAAATTAATGAACCCAAAAGTTGTTTGAATACGTACTAGAATACTTAAATATCTGGAAACAAAATTATAAAAAAAAAGAGAACTCAAATCACCAACATCGTGAATGAAGAGAAGATACTATTACAATTAAAAAGGAAAACTATAGAAATGAAAATGAAAACTACAATGAGATACCACCTCACACCTGTTAGAATGACTATTATCAGCAAGACAAGTAATAACAAGTGTCATAGGGGTTGTAGAGAAAAAGAAAACCTTTCTCACTCTTGACAGAAATGTAAAATGATACAGCCAATATAAAAAATGCTATGGAGACTCCTCAAAAATTAAGAATAGAGTTATCATATGACCCAGCAATTCCTCTTCTAGGTACCCACCCACAAGATTTAAAAATATTTATTCATAAAACACATGCACCCCTATGTTCACTGCAGCATTATTCACAGTGGCCAAGACTTGGAAAGAACTGAGTTGCTCTTCCATAGATATTTCAGTAAAGAAGATGTGGTGCATACCTACTACATCTGAGTGGAACACTATCAGCTGTAAGAGAGGATGAATACTGGTATCTGCCACACCTGGAACTTGAGAATGGCAAACCAGGTAAAATAATTCAAACAGAAAAACTCAAGAACCATATGATTTCCCTTATGCACGGGAAATACAACCTTTCAAAAGCAACAAATAAACAAACAAGAAAAACAAACCAACATATGTGGAGGCAGATACCAGTGTGATGGTTACCAGAGGGGAGAAGGTGGGGGTGGGCACACAATTCATATACAGATGATGTATCATAGAACTGCACACTTGCAACCTATATGATTTTATTAATCAATGACACCTCAATAAATCTACTAGAAAAAAGATAAGTAAAAGCATACCAATAAAGTGATAAATTAAATGACTTATACTAATAAATTCAATCTGTTGTATAAAACAGGCAAATTACTAGAAAAATACTTATGAAATAATAGAAAAGATAACATTAAAAATTTAAAATGCCCTAAAACTAAAGTAAAAATTAAAATCATCATCATAAACCATCCCGCACAGAAAACTAAGGTTGAAATATTTATCTAATTAATACTACCAAACATTAAGAAATACAAATTTTGATAAAATTGTTTCAGAAAAATAAAGGAATATAAACCAATATCATGTGCTTCTTGACATCATGCTCTGAGAGGAACATAATCTCATTTATATAGTATTTCTTCCAAAAATGTGTAACATGACTTCAACCATAAGAAATTATTAGAGAAAGTCAAATTGAAAGCAATTCTACAAAAAAAGCAAGTAGGCTGTACTTTTACAATGTCAAGATCAAGGAAGACATAACGTTCCAGGTTAAATTAGATTAAAAGTAAGTGACAACTAAATATAATGCATGGTCCTAGACTAGGAAAACAAATAGCCATTAAGGATATTAATGGGACAATTGACAAAATATGAGAATGGACTGAGTTCAGATAATAACATTATGTATATGGTATAGTTCATAATTTTGCTAATTGCTCTGCAATCGTGTAAAAGAATGTCCTTAATCAATGGATTTACACACTGAATTATTTCAGGGCAAGTGGCAGGTTATCTCAAATGATTCTGAAAAAATCTATACAACATATGAGAAGAAATGTGGACAACTGATGAATCAGGATAAATGAGACTTTGAATGAGACTTGCAACTTTTCTGTAAATTAGAAATTACATAAAATAAATATTTAAAATGTATAATATATACAACTTATGAAAAATGTTGAGACTTGACGAATCTGTATAAATGAGACTTTGAGACTCACAACTTTTCTGTAAATTTGAAATTATGTAAAATAAATATTTAAAATGTAAATCAATTGTATTTCCAAGTAAAAGCAACAAATGAAATTAAAATTTAAAAAGCATAATATCAAAAACCATAGAACACTTAGAAAGACATTAAATAAAAGATGTGCTGTGTCTCCTATAAAACATGTCAGACTCAGTATCTTAAGATGCCAGTTTACTTCAAAGTAATCTACAGAAACAACTCAACCTCAGGCAAAATTCTGTCAGGCTTTTTTGAAGAATTTGCAAAATTAACTTTAAAATGTATATGGGGACACAAAGGACCTAAAATAGACACCAAAACTTCTTTGAAAAATATGAACAAAATTTGAGAAAGTACATGATGTGACTGCAGGAGTTACTGGTATTTTATTTACATGGTATGCTATACTAGTTGAGACATTGGCAAAGGATAGATAAATAAATCAAAGGAAGAAAATATAAAATGTAGAAAACAACCCACAAGTACATATTAAGCTGGTTTTCTAAAGAGATACCAGTGCAAATAAATAGATACTGGAAAGTGTTTCTCTCAGGAGAGAGACTGACCTGATATATTTGTATTTTAGTGTTACTGTGTTAAGAATATGTTAAATAAAGTGATTTCTTTTATTACAAGTAATGTTAACTTATTTTTAAATATTGTTTTCATAACTTTTGGTAAGTAATGTATCTAAATGTGACTAATTCTGAATGTTCTTGCACTGAATCAGAATTTGTATAAATTGAAGTTTCCATAAATGTCACTTAGTCAGGAGATTGCCATGAGTTCCAACAAATGTTATTTCTTAAGAAGCCAAATATGATGAATGAGCATAAGTGATATATAACCATAAAGTAGTATATAGCATTCATAGTCAGCTGTGGAATTATTATGATCATGTGAATGTATTGCCATATGCAACATGCATGCAGGACATACTAGTATAAACCAATTAAATATTAAATCAGTTCATCTTATATATTAACATTGAGAAATACTTTGGCACAGACAGCAGGCATACATGAATCTAATTAAAACTGAAACACACTGATTTTATGATAGTTGTGGCTGAAGGACATCAGTTTCTCATTTTATTCTGAAAATTTCGAATCTGGATCATTGCATTCAAGCCCCATCCTCCTAATATCTCATGAATGCAAGCTGAGCAAGCATATCCAGGAGAGTTTCTAGCAATTTGTTCCCAAATTCGTGCTGCCTTGATCTTATTTTGATTTGGTTCCACAATTTCAGTCCCCTCATTCAATCATTATTCATTCTTGCATGGAATTAGTTTCGTTTCTGTCTCTTAACTCTTGGCTTCTCCAGGTTTTCTCTGTTTATCAGTGCAGATAATACTTCATGGGGCATGGGGAGGCAGGGCGCCGGAAGGAACCCTAGTGAAACAGTAATAAAATCAGAGTAACCTTTGTCAAGTTGTAGTTATTTATTTACCAGATATGTTGGGGGGCAACTGGGCAGGGAGAAAAAGATGAAAAAAACGAATGGAAGTGGCAACTAGTTAGAGATGTGTCTTGAGGTTTACTGATTGATTTAAGTTAAAACTGTAATTTTTTTAAACAAATGTAATATTTTTACCTATAAAATGGGAATAAATTCTGTAAAGACAAAAGTAACCATTTAAAAGCACAGCAGTTGAAATGATAAATATTTGAATATAGCAGCTATAATGTTTAAAGGGTAATTTAAAATGAAAAGAGCAATATATTTTCTCTTATCAAATTGACAATTATTTTAGCAGTGATACAATTGTTGACAAAGATTTAGTGAAACACACAGCCTTCCACATTTGTTGAAGGAGTGGAAATTGGTATGCCCATTCTGAAAGGCAGTTAGTAATGTGCCATAGGATTTTCTTAAATGTTTACTTATACCATTTGTTCCACACATTCTACTTCTAAGAATTGCCACTAAAAATATAATCATAGAAGGTGGCACATCTGTGTGAGAGCATGCTCATGAGTGATTTGTGTAGCAGCAAATGATAAAAACAAATAAACAAACAAAAAATTCATATAGCTGTAAAGAATTAATGGTTGAGAAAATAATACTGTAACTTTATTATAAAACACTTTGTACTCATTAAAGGCTTTAATTTTTTGAAGACCATTCACTTACATAAAGTGTTGGCCTTGATAAAATGTTAAAAAATATCTGAATGTAGTACTTAACATATTATATTAAATTATGAATACAAAAGACTAGCAATCAATAATCTGAAAATTAAGAGTAGTCATTATTCTGTTTTTCTTGAACTTTACCTTAATTCAATTGGCAAAGATTGCTGTTCTAACCTATATCCATTTCTTTATAACTCCTGAATTTAGCACCGCCATGGCCTTCCATTAAATGACATTTCCCAGCTTTAATGTGATTGATTGTCCCAGATTCAGTCAAAAAGGCTATTAGACCACGTTTCCAATTGGAAATTCATGTGTGCCCACCAAGCTGTTCTCCCCTAACTGACTAAGACAGACGAGACCTAGAGCAGTTACCCCAGGAAACATATTGATGATTGGACCATCCTCTTTATTGGGTTGCTTAGGTCCAGACTGTTAAAGAGAAAAAAAAAAGCCTATGTTATTAAACCTTCTAGACTTTGAGCCTCTCTGTTATAGCATGTAACATGTGGCATGATTAATAAATACATATAGTGTTCTTGTAAAAAATTTTATAAGAAAAGAACCAAGTACATAAAGTAACTGATCTTATTGCATAAAAATGCATGATAATGTGCAAAAGCCATGAGGTGTCTCTAGTAAACTATTGAACTTACAGTTTTCTCAAGCACTGATGTATAAAATTTATAAAGTGTTTATATGAAACATACACCCAGAAGAGTTTTAAAAACATAAAAGTAGGATACAATTCTTGATCTATTATAGAATTTTTCAACTTCAGCACAATTAATATTTTGAAAAAGATTGTTCTTTATTGTGAGAGGTTGTCCTGTGCACTGTAGGGTGTTTAGCAACATCCTTGGCCTCTGCCCACCGGATGCCAATAGCAACCAAAAACAATCCAGATATTGCCAAATGTCCATTGGAAGACAAAAATACCCCCTGTTGAGAACCTCTGACCTAAATTAACCTCTCACTGTGATGCAGAGCATAGCATATAATAAAATCACTGGGAACAATAGTATGGGAGCAATATTCATGAAGTACCCTGAGTCAGACAAAGATTCTGTCCTTGATCAAGTTCTAGTTAGGCTCCTCTGAATGCTCCTCTCAGCTAGGCCTTGACCTCCAGATTTCCATGTTTGTTTTTGATTGATTTTAACAAAAAAGGGTTTAGCCAAAGAAAGAACGAGCTCATACCCTTTGCAACAGCATGGATGGAGCTGGAAAGCATTATGCTAAGCGAAATAAGCCAGGCATTGAAAGACAAATACCAAATGATCTTGCCTTTAACAGGAACCTAAACAACAAAACAAAGAAACAAGTAAAATATAACAAAAGACACTGAAATAGAGGACAGGTTGTCAGTGACCAGAGGGGAGAGTGGAGGGAATTTCAGGGAAGAAGGGAAGGGTTTATAAGAACAAATATAGAGGACACATGGAGGTTGGAAATGGGAGGGAGGAGGGGAGGGATGGGTGAGTGGGCTGGAATGGGAAAAAAGGATAGAAACTATACTGAATAAACTAAAATAAATTTTTTTTAAAAAGGGTTTAGCCAAGATCTCCCACTTCAATATATGATCACCTCAATATTGCATTAAATCCCTCATCTTTCACCATCTCTCACATAATGTCAGATAAGCGTGGCCTGCCTTCAGTATGAGTCCTGTTACATCTGTTTAGCCAGAAATTTTCCATTTACTGACCACTCACTCTGCTCCTTGGCTATAAATCCCTGCCTTTTCTTTCTATATTCAGAATTGAGCCCAGTTCTGCACTGAGGTCTTTTCTTCACCTGTTGCAATAGTTTCTGAGTAAAATTTGTTTTCACCATTTTAACTATTGTCCAAATCTGATTTTCTTGGCAGGTCCCCAGAAAGCTCATATAAATCAGAAAATTGTGTCAAATGGTGATTCCAGAACATTTGAACAAAGACTCAAAACACAGTAGGATTTGGAGGAAGTATGATTACTTCAATTTGAGATACACTGTGTTTCAGTGTATGATTATCCTGATCCTTGCTCATTTTGGGTGCTATACCTACAGGCCAGAATTTAAATATGTAATTTTAATTAATTTTAACATCAAATTTATAATGTAGTGATGAGAAAAATATAATAAAATAAATTCTATTCCATGATGTCCTTTAACTGCATCTATTTGTACACTTTCTAATGCCTAAAGCCATATCACTGTGTCATCAAATAAGTTCAAACAACCTAGACACAGATATCATGTTACCGTTTTGGCCTAAACAAACTAAAATCTCCCTGAATAAATCAATCAAAACTCCTAAGATGTTTTTAATATGAAACCACTAAAGCAAAGTTCTTTGTAGCAAACAAAATTGCTAGAAGCTTTTGGCTAATAACTGTTAAATACTTAATGACTCTTAAAAGCCTGAGTCTCCAGTTTTGTTTTATTCTTTAGTATCCAAAGCTTTGACCTTGAATCCATATATCCATATCCTTAATTGACTCAAACTGGTTGTTTTGTCCTTCTTTGTATTACTTCAAATGTCAGTTTTTGAAAACTTATAAATACATGATGGTATGTTACAAGTAAGAGTTTATGATAAATATAATTTCGGAATCTCACCACAAATGATTTATTTTAATTAAAGAAAAACATTTCTTTTAATTAATTAATATATATGTGTCATCGAGTTTAAATAATGGTATGGTGATAAATAATGGGCACTTACCTATCTGCATAACCTTGTAAAAACATGTCCAAAAAGTAAATTGCAGAGCATTTTGCTATTTTTCAAATAAACATAATAATTAATATCTTTATAAAGAATTTTTATATTTATATTACTTTGGTGCCTAATTCTAGTGATATAAGGTAATGAATGTAATTGGGCAATAATGTATTATTTTCAAGGTTAAATTCTATCTTATTCTTTTACTTTCTCTGAATATAAGTTTAGTCATCATTTCACTTTACAAAGAAAAGTTATTATTAATCCTCAGTCTGCTCTCTGACACTTTCATGATTTTAGGTTGTAGATGGGATGTGATGCAAGAGATCTAAAATGCAATACAAAAGCCATTTTCATAATATCATTTCTGTATGAGAAAGAAAGCTATTACCAGATACAACTTTTTTTTTAATACTTCTCTGCACAGAAGGGCAAATATCGGATTACCAAATGCCTGTTCCTCTCATCTTCCTGTGAATGCTTTCCTGCTTTTGACACTCCACACTCCTCTTTCTTTCCTTAGCTCTGGAGAGTATGCGAGGCGATTGCCTGTCTTTGAGTCTCATGTTTTTACAGGGCTCCCATACATATGGAATGAAATTTGTTTTTCTCCTTGTTAATCTGTTTTATGTCAATTTAATTGTTAGACATGCCACATAATCTAGCAAGAAAGAAGGAAAAATGTTTCCACCACTACAATTGTGACAAAATACATCAGAGCATGGGTCCCCAGAAAGCAGGGGAATGCTGCTCTCCTCCCAAATCCTGCACAAGGGCAGGGTGGGGGTGGGAGGGACGGAAAGAACGCCTACAGAGTAAAAGGTACAGCATTTGAAGCACATTGCATAACAAAGGACAATTAACAGCTGTGCTTTCCTGAAGGGAGGGCCATGGTAGAAGACTGTTGCCCTGGGCAAACTGTGAGTGACTGTGAGAACCAGAGTGACTCAGCAGAGTGACTTGTGATATAGCGTGGAGGGGGGGGGGAGCTCAAACAGTCCTGCATGAGCTGGGGGCAGTGTCCATCCTGGATGCCCGGGCATGGCTCAGAACTCTTGCCCTGACTAAAGATGGCAGCCAAAAGAGGGTCAAAAACACTGGGGAGACGGCAAAAATGGCACACACTAACATACCATAGGAAAAGCTGAATGTTTGGACAAGCAGGAAGTTCTGAGCCAAGTCTTAAAATTGGAGTGCACCGAGAAATACAAGGTCTGGAGGTGGCAGAGTTGGCCATGCTGTGAGGGATTTGTCTGGCCAAGCAAATGGACACACTTGCAAGGTGATGGCTGGAGTAAAGGCAGATCTAGAAGAGAAATGGACACTGTAAGAAGGACTCAGGCTGGAGCACACATATGAGAGATTCTTGGAAGTGAACTGTGACCAGAAATGCTATGCAGCAGATTTCTGCATTTATGAAGGATGATACTTTGAATGGCAGCTTCTAAAACTGGTCTGGCTTGGCAGAGGTATTTCTTTTTGGGTGTTTTTAATGGGAGCAGGATTTAATATCAGAAAGGCTTGTGTTTTTGTTCTCTCTCTTTTTCTCTCACGTGCCTAGTGCAGACAAATCACTTTTTAAGATTTTATTTATTTTAGATAGAAGAGAAGGGAGGAAGAAAGGAAAAGAGAAAGACAGGGAGAAAAACATCCTTGTGTGGTTAACTCTCTCACACCCCCTACTGGGGACCTGGCCTGCAACCCAGGCACATGCCCTGACTGGGAATTGGATCAGTGACCTTCGGTTCTCAGGCCAGCACTCAATCCACTGAGACACACCAGTCAGGGCAGAAATCACTCTCTTGCTATGGGAGCTCATGGTATGGGACTTTGAGCTTGGTGCAAGCTGTACCTTTGGGCTTTTAGCTTTTGGGCATTCTGGGCCTCTGGTCTAGCTTCTGCATGGACAGGGGCACTCATAGGACCAGGAGATGCAGGGTCCACCAAGGGCTTAGACACCACAGAAGACAGGAGCCCACTCTTAGTGGCAGGGTCCCATGCTGAGACATGTGCC
The DNA here is from genome assembly GCA_028533065.1 of Trachops cirrhosus. Taxonomy (NCBI): domain Eukaryota; kingdom Metazoa; phylum Chordata; class Mammalia; order Chiroptera; family Phyllostomidae; genus Trachops; species Trachops cirrhosus. The sequence continues at coordinate 167,017,448 of CM052539.1, read as the reverse complement.
TCCCTGGACTTCAGCCCCTGGGACAATGTATCATGGCACACGGGATCCTGGACTGCTACACAGAGATTGAGAACATTTTGATTGTACTGTATAAACTAAGGTGCAAAACTGCCATTTTCCAGAGCATCTTCTCAATCCATTGAGATTTTGCTTCCTGGCAATTGTCATCAGTTTGGATCAAATAAACCCATGAGAATGCTTACAGGTTTGGATGTTTCTTACATTGACATTTTAAATAAATTCAACTCATATATAAAACTAATTATAATATGGCACAATTATAAACATGAAAACATTTAAAAATATAAAAAATGAGAGAAAGAGAATTAAGTTCAGTCTTGATTCTTGAAAATTTCTCTTTCGCATGCTCCAGAAGTCTAGACATATTATCCATAGAGCAAAAAAATGAAGTGCCAGAGATCTGCTTGACCAATAATGAAAAATAAGTGCATCATCACAGTGAGGTAAGTGCCATTTATTTCTATTTCAGCATTTAGAATCAACTTTGAGGAAAAGGGCAGAAGACTCGGTAGTAGGAGAGAGCATAAACAATGATAAAAACAATAATCAAGTGTACAGAAGGGGCTCACAGATATAAAGCAAAAGTAGGACTTTTGGAACTTTGTGAGTTAATATGTGGATTGTAATAGCATCATCTAACACGGGGTTTCTTGAAAGACCATGAAATAGAAGTATGTTGTTAATAATTTCTAGTTGAAGGACTGAAAATATTATCAATATCATATATTAGGAGGAGCACAGGGGAGGATATTTTCACCTTCCAAGGCACAAAGTCTTCAGAAACAGACTAGCACTGGAAATTAAGGCACATCTTAAAAGTACTTCCCTTCAATTACCATAAATTGAATTTCCAAGGTACTTTATGCTTCTGTTAATCAAACTTATCCAGAACAATTGCCACTCCTCAAAGTTTGAGTTTTCCCTTTCTTTTCTGCCAGTCACTATCATGTTTCTCTTTTCAAATGCATTCAACTCCATTTCAAATGCAACAATATATTCTTTCCAGTTGACAGTGCTTAGTCTGAGATGGCAAATGTTTCTTTATCCTCAAATGTAGGCTCAGATTCGTTTCGAAATCATTATGTAGAATAGACATCATTTACCATATTTTTGGACCATAAGACCCATCTAGATTTTAGAGGAGGAAAATAGGAAACAAAATTTTAAAACTAAAAATGTGGTAAAATATTTAATAACATAAATAACATAATATTTCACTAATGTAAATGTAAACAGAATTCAACAGCAGCATTAACATCCATTATTCCTCCCAAATTTAGGTGAAAAAAGTGTGTCTTATAGTCCAAAAAATACAGGGTAAGTACTGATAGCTTCATTTGTCTGGGTTTTCCCACAGACTAAATAGTTCACAAAAGATTCAACAATAATGATATTTAGAATTACAAGCTTTAACATCAATGGTCATTAGACAGTCCCAGGTGGCAAAAAAGAAGAAAACCTAAATTCAAAAATGCTAAAGACATTTTTGCTGTGTTTTGTTTTTGTTCTAAACAGTTGTTATGTGGGTTGAAAAGAAATGGAGGCATTGGGAGAGTCCAATGAGATTTTGTTACCTATTGTCATTTTTCATTTGCAAGAGCTCAGTCCATTATTTTTTTTACTCCTTGGATATATTTTTAAAATTACTTTTTAAAAAACATTGCTGTTGGTTCAAGAATAAACACAGAGGAGAAATCATATTTATTGAACTCATGTGACACCAAGCTAAGTGCCCATATGGAAATGTTTTCCCCCATAGTGAATTAGACACACACATCGCTAGGGCCTTCCTCTGACCATTAGGAGCATTTTCCTTTATGAATAGTTTTGCCTACAGTAAAAGAGAAGGATGATTGAAAAAGTCAGTGGGTGGTATTTTTAAAAATAAGAAAGGAATGTTAAGAATTTACTCTGAAGTTATTATTTAAAACATTTCAAAGCCCTAGCTGGGTTGCTCAGTGGGTTGGAGCATTGTCCCATACACCAAAAGGTTATGGGTTCAATCCCCCCTTCCCCGCTTCCTGATCAGGGAAAATACTTAGGTTGTGGGTGTGATCCCCCATCGGTGTGCAGGGTGAGTCCGGGAGGCAAATGATCGCTGGGTTCTGGCACATTGATGTCTCTCTCTCTCCCTTCCTCTCTCTCTAAAATCAATAAACCAATTCTCTGGTGAGGATTAGAAAACTAAAATTTAAAATAAATACATAAATAACAAGTTTCAAAAAACATGGGACTGCACAAAACAAAGAATGAGTCCTAAAGCAAAAATATAATGTATCATTACTGGTTCATCAATAGCAACACACATAACACACTAATGCAGGATGTTAATAATATATAAATGTAGGCAAGGAGGAGAAGTATGTAGAAACTCTCAGTTCTTCCTGTTCAATTTTTCTGTAAACCAAAACTCCTCTTATAAAGTTAATTTTTAAAAATGTTGAGAAATTATTTTCCAAAATAATTGCACTAGTAATTAGATTTAGCTTCATTCTAATTAGCCAATATTAATCCTGCATTTCCAAATCACTCATATCATTTTAAATAAATGTCTTATTTTAGAGTTAGGGAGTATTTTACCCATACTATTTAAATAGTTTCCTAAGACTGTGAATCTTATGAGTAATAGAAGGATGGATGAGCCTAATCTTATTTACTTTGTTTGAAATAAAAGATGCTCTTTTATACTCACTATTAAAAATAGCTTAAGGGAAAAACAACTGCAATACTCTACTGAATACAATCACAGAGTCCAATTGAGGGTGAGGACCTACAAAAAAGAGAGAGACTTGGAATTTCATAATAGAGTCTCATTCATTCCTCTCCTGATTTTAATTAAACTTACCCTGTTTTTCTTCTTTCCAACTTATTTATATGTAATGCCACTAGATTTTTGTGCATAAGTCACAATGTTCATTATTCAGCTGAATAATTTTCCATTAGTTAGGATTTTTTTTTTCTTAAACCAGGTAAACCATCTTTAGTTGAGCCAAAAGGGAGAACTGAATATAGAAATGTGCTGTTCCTCCCAGAACCCGGCATCTCCAGTGTGGCGTCTCCAGGAAGAGAATGGCATTAGGAACTGGAAATTTCTCTCTGCCCATATACTCTCTCTGTTTCTCTCTCTACAGATTTGCTTTCTCTGGAGTAAAGAGAGGAATACAAATTTTCCATAGCTCCTCAATTTTTTTTAATTCCCAGTTCCACCATTAGCCATAAACTCAATATAAAAACATTCTAATTAACAATTTCAGAGAAAATAGTTCTTACTGGTCTAACGTATGGAAGTGATGTAAACCTAAGTCCATGAACTACACCACAGTTTAGGGTGAGGAGTAAGTCACAGAGTATCAATATGGCTAGTGAAGATCACGGACAATTTCTAAAGAGAAACTATCAATATTGGTTTGGATCAACATATACTACTTGTTATTTCCACGGTAACAGAAATATAATAATAAATTCACACCTAGATTTTAAGTAACAACATCAAACTGGAGTAATAGGCACATATGGCACAAAATACTATGTAGTAAGGTCATACAAATAGAAAATTCTCTGCTGTGCAATCTTGGATGGTTTCAAGTTTTCTAATAGTTTCAACCTCTTTAAATACTTTAAGGTATTCAAGTATCTAATGCACCTTTTCCTCTTTCTTCCAAACAGACAAAATACAGTACACAGTAAATGTATTTCTACTTGCTAATTTAATTATATATTCCTTTTTTCATAATTTTACACTGAATTAACCTATAAACCAATTAAGGAGTAATAACTACATTTTTGTAACTCAAATAGCACATATTTAGATGAACTGTGCATATATGTACATTTATGTGCAAAATCAGTTAAACCGTTGTACAGACAAATTCAGCTATTGTTTATTTTACATGGTATTTTTAACTATTAGCAAGAGATTTATTTTGGTAAGTGCTAGTATATAGTACAAATATGTATCTGATCTGGTAGAAATTAAAGTCACTCTTTTCTATCCTTTGTTAAGTAAGGAATTGGAAAGATTCCTATAGGTTTATTGGTATGCATTTAAGGTAGTAAGAATATGTAGCCAAAAAACCTGGATTACTAAAATAAATGGAAATAAAAACAATGGAAAATAACAATTTTAAATATTGTATGAGCATACAATTACTTCATAAAGTAACCAAAGAGCAAACTGAAATTATAGAAGAGTTGGCATGTAAGTGGATCTCATGAACATGAAAAATTATTTATAAGCTAAGTGTACCCTTCTTAAATCAAGAGGGGGAATTGCCTTTGAATCTTGAACTAAAGATTGCAACATGAAGAGTTGCCTTCATGTGTATTTCCACTTTGGAAAAAATCTTGCAATTCACTCTTTGCCTTGCATCTTTTTACACTGTCTAAACAGAGAGTAAAACTCCCTTGAGAATACTATTAATACTTTTTTGCATGGGTGCAAAACTCAGCGGCATGGTAAAAACCTAGCAGTAAAATTTTGGAACTTCTTCATGCTTATTTGTTTAATACATTATAGTTACTTGTGGTATAAACTTTGATTTGGTGCAGTCTACAGAAGCAGTTTTGCCACCTCATAAATGATTAACATGTAGACATGCCCACAATACTTGCTCATGGATCTGAATAAAATATTGAAAATTTCTGTCAAATATATCATTAAAGTCAAAAAATTATTCATCATTTATTCCCATATCCGATAAGGCTATTATAGTTTGCTGTTAATACGTAGCAATAATTTGGTATACAGGGTCTGTCCAGAAAAAGTCAAGCCATTGTTAATATAATGAGAATGGATTGTGTGACATCTATGTAAACTGGTAACCAAGGAGAGTGGACTGGAATGCACATGCCTGAGCAATGGTGACTTCACTGTATTGGTGGTGGACACTATAGACACTGTTGAGTGAGCATCACATTCAAAATGACGGAGCAAGAAGAACAACGAATCTGCATCAAACTTTGTATTAAGTTTGAACATTCCTCCATAGAAACTATTCATATGATTCAGAAGGCCACAGCTATGGGAAACTGGTGATCATCACCTTCATCATGACAATGCACCCACACATGCATCATGTCTTGTGAAGAGTTTTTTGGCAAAACATCAAGTCACCCAGGTGACTTATTACCCTACAGCCCAGACTTGGCATCCTATGACTTCTGGATTTTCCCAAAATTAAAATCACCTTTGAAAGGGAAGAGATTTCAGATCACCGATAAGATACTGGAAAATAAGGCATAGCAGCTGATGGTGATTCTAACAAAAGATTTTGCAGAGTGTTTTGAACAGTGGAGGAGATGCTGAGAGAACTGTGTGAGGTCCCAAGGTGCCTACTTTGAAGGGGACTGAGGTGTCATTGTCCTAATTACAATGTTCCTTGTATTTTCTTCAATAAATGTCTCTTTCTCATATTACATGGCTGGATATGTTCTGGGCAGGCCTCATACATCGTTACAGGAGGCTATCAATCAATACATTCTAATGTAACCACATTTTATAGATAGACTGCAGCATCAAAATGTAGCTACTTCAAGTAAAACAGAGATATAATGATATCATATATACACCCTTTCAGAGAATTCTTTGTTGATTAAGCCATAAACTTGTCTTTCCTGCAGATTCCACGCAGTTAATTAAAGCATTTTTTAAACTGATGCTCCTGAAATTGCAAGAGGACAATTCTCAAGAATCAAAACTCTAAAATTAACTTGCCCAGTTCAGAATCTTAACTATCACAAAGGCAAACATTCTGCTCCATGACCTATGTTCCTTTCACTACGCGCCTAATGCTGTCTCTGAGAACGCAGCCACACTTGGCTGTGGAGTTGCACTTCTAGCAATTGTTTACTTGGGATGAATTCACATCAATGACTGGTGACAGCAATATTCCTAGCAATCTCGTTTGGTGTGCAAAAGCAGGAAAGGCAAAACCAAGAGAATTATCAGGACACAGTGGAGGGCAGACAGGAGCAGTGGAGCAACATGGTTTCACTTGAGGAAATAACCACAACGGAATCCTTGAAGTCTACAAATGTCATATAAGGCATATGCTTTTGAGAAAACTTGTGATTTAGTTTCTCTGTGAAGTGCAAAATTTCCCTTGATTATAATTCTATTAATTAAGAGAAAACCAAGCCTTTTTGAAGAGTACAATGGTTCAAAATTGAAATTGTCATTCCCATTAACATGCCTCTCATAGCCTCAATAGGCCATGGGTACTAAAATATCACTGCACATAGAAGGGTATAAACCTTATTGCAGAGTAATAATGAACTAACATACCATTGGCTGAACTTAATGTTTTATATAATCCTACTTCTCACTTCCAGTATCTCACTCATAGACAATTTGAGATACTCTCAGTCATAAGTGGCCACAGGAAAGGTTTTTATCCTACACATTTACTTTTTCTATTTATTTCTTGGGCCATATACTGGCTCTCCTTGGAATACTCTCCTCCATAAATCCATATTTTTAATTTCAAATAGAATCTACTCTCATGCCTCAGCTCTTCATTGCTCATGTTTTACAAATAAATGCTTTATTATTTGTTCTCTATGATGATTCTGTGATCCATTATCCTCTGAAAAATGTTAATGCTATTGCCTGTTGTCACTGCATTGTGCTTCTATTTCTCTCTCTGAATTATGTGTCCCTCCAAAGTGTCCTTTTCTCTGGGCACTGATTTTCTTGGGCAGCACAGCATCTTCCAGAATGAACGTACTTTAAAAATGTCCCCTCCCTCATTGGAGTCATGAGCAGACAGGTCCTTTCTTTTACTATTCCAAGTACATGTTTAAGGTCTATAAATTCCTTACATTTTACTATGTTCAAGTCACTTCCTGGGATTTTTTTAGAGAAATGGGTTTTGCATAAACACTGAATTTAGAAACTATATCACCTGACAATTAAAACTTTATCACTGGAAAATTCAAAAATTAGAGCTTTTATCTTAGGATAATATTCCAGCCCAGGGGACACATCAGCACTACGCAGGCTCCTCGAGCACTCGGTCAGATCTGCTGTCTGTTCTGAAACACACCTCCCAGCAGAAAAAAGGACACAGGGCCACGCCAAGGACATTTACTTTCAGGGTCCACTTTTTGATTACATGAATTAGAGTTTTTGTTGCATATTTTAGCCAAACTGTGAGAATGTAAGAATGTCCAGTTTTGGATGGAACTTGCAATATTTATTGTAAAAAGCTGAACCAAATCTAATTTTATCTGAATTTAGACAAATACTTGCTTGTCGTTGGAGCCAAATGATTCTTAGATTTTCTTAGAATTTGGAATCTGTATGATACAGAAAAGGTGTGGGACACTTTCCTAATAAGCATGCCCATATTTCAAGTTCAAGTAAAATAAAATGTTTTTAGAGAGACCTTCACAAATCTCTGATTTGAGTTCTTCCTATTGTATAAAACCTGAATAAATTTATATGAGGACATTTCAATACTGGAATCTTGACTAAGAATTGTCTAATACCTTAAGTTTTCTTATAAAACTAAATATAATAACCACTGAGTGCTTATTATGCTCCAGAGAAATGTCTAAGTGTTTATGTGTACTCGCTCATTTAATCAGTATATCATACCCTGAGTGGTACAATGACTGCTCCGATTTATTAATGTGGAAACTGAGAGGCAGGGAGGTTGCCATCAGGCCCGAAATCACACAGGAAGAAAATCCAGAAGTCAATTTGTAAGTTCTTATGCTACTGGTTTTAAACACTGAACTGATGAATACTGATTCTGAGCAAAATGATATACACATAGTTTTTCTTTTCCACAGTGATTTCATACTCTGGAGCCAAAATGGCTAGATTTTAATTGAATTGAAGCTGCTTATAAATTGTCTATCATGGTATAATGAGATAAATTACTTAACCTCTATGTTTATCTTATAAATAAAAAAGGTATAATAATAGAGCTCAACTCATAAGATTATTGTGGGGATTAAATGAGTTAATATATACAAAATGCTTAAAAGGATGTCTGTATAGGAATAGGTATTTACATATATATATACACACATATATATATTTGTACAAAAACACTATTTTGTATATACCTATATGTATATTTAAAAATATCTATAGATATTTGGGCTTAGAGCATGTTGAAGTTAAATTAACATCTTTTGTGTCTTCATATTCATCACATTTTTTTTAGGTAGACTTAAATTTCTTCTCTTCCTCAATATTTATGGTTTAAAAAACATTTTGATTTGTATATTTGTGAAGAAAAATCTCGGTATCTCTGGCTCAAATGGTATCGTTGTTGCTGAGAAAAGGTGTGTTGTCATTGAATTACACTAGCCAATGATCCAATCAAGTAGAATTTATGGTTTTCCAACACAAAATCTTTGGAGTTTATCAGATTGATTTTCTTCTCATATATTCCTTCTAAAAGGGAAATATGAAAGCTAGCCTTGTGATTCAGTATCTTCTGAAATATCTTCTGTATCGTCATGATGTAATAAAATAATCGATGGAATTATTGTCCCTGTGACTCCTAGGCAACCATGGGAAGCATTGTGTAACAATAGCTCTCTGTATCTTCCCTATGTTCAAAACAATGCCATAGGAAAGACACACCTCAGATTACCTATGTCCACTGCTCTGAGAGGTCCTCCAGACCGTATGTACCCTCAGGCTCAGTGATTCATTAGAGGCACTTACAGAACTCAGGAAAATCATTACATTCAAAATTCTATTTTATTAAAGAAAAAGAATACAGATTAAAATCATCAAAGGAAAAAGATACAGAAGGCAACTTTTCAGATGACAAGGCATGGAGTTCCCTGGTGTCCACTCCCAGTGGATTGTGCAAACCGTGCTTATTCCTTTTCTCCCCTCTCATGATTAGCAACTTGCAGTGGGCATTGCCAACTGGGGGAGCCTACCCTGGCATGGGGGTCAGGCTTTTTATTAGCCGAGGGTCTCTTAGACATGACTGGCTACTCATGTACTAATTGAGTATAGTAAGGAATTTGACCTTCAACAGTCAAGAACAAAAAAGGTTTTGTTCTTGTCCAGATTTCTCAGGGGTAACCCTTAAACCCTTGGGACATCCTGATTGCTAGGAGTGATTTATTTTTCACAGTGGCCCCTTGGACCACCTTGGACCACCTCACCTTGTAAACTAACAAGATGAGTCAGAGTGTGGACTTGCCAAGACAAAAAATGACCAATCATGTGATTAGAAGGCTCTGGGACATTAGGCCACGTGATATCTGACTTAGGGGGCTGATGAGCTTTAGATTAAGTTCAACCTCTTGGGCAATAAATCAATCATGTCTAGGCAACAAAGTCACAATGAAAACTCTGGATTCTGAAACTTGGGTGAACTTCCTGGGTTAGCAATATTCCATGTGTATTTTCACACATTAATACTTAGAAGACACTGCATCCCTGAGGATGGTGGAAACTTTGCGTATGTAACCATCCCAGACTTTTTCATTTGCATCTCTTCCTTTGATTAGTTCTAATTTGTATCTTTTCCATATAATAATTGTGATCATGAGCATATTAGCTTTTAATAACTACTGTGAATATAACAAATACTTGAAACTAAGGGGGTTTTGGAGAAGCCCCAAGCTTACAGTTCATGTCAGAAGTTTTGGGCACAAGGACTGGTAGTTTGGAGAATAGTGCCCTTAATCTCAGGTTAGGATAAACTCCTTTGTATCTTAGTTTTCCAGCCCCTCCAGAGGTCAAAGGAACACATGTACCAGGGGTCCCTCTGTAAGTCATCATTAACAGAGACTATCTGATGTATACAAAAGTCCACTAGTGAACAAAGAGACTTTTATGGACAGGGCATTAAGAAGACTTAGAAGTTACCTCCCAGGACCTTTGGTCAAGGGCCAAATCTTTCTTTGAGTAAAAATTATCTTTTACTGCACATATATTCATTAGAATTTTAAAATGTAATTGCTTCTCTTTCTTAGTGAAAGGGAGTCTTAGGGGGCTAAATTGTGTCCCCCCCCAAATTAACATGTTGAAGCCCTAAACCAAAATGATATTCAATTTGGAGATAGGGTCTTTCAATTGGTAACTGAGACTAAACAAATTGAGGTCTTATTGTATATGACTGGTGTCCTTATGAGAAGAAAAAGAGACATCAGGAATAAGTGAACATAGAAAAATGGACAGGTGAGAATACAACAAGAAGGTGTTCATCTTCAAGTCAAGGGGAGAGGCCTTAGGAGAAATTAATTTTGCTATACCTTGAACTTTTAGCTTTCACAATGTACAGATAAGAAATGTTTGTTGTTTGAGCCACCCAGTTTAGGGTATTTTGTCATGCAGCCCTAGTGATCTCATATACCTTACACAAACCCATAAAACTCTAAGAAAATCAATGTGAAATATTCCTCACCTTTTTAGAAAACATAATTAACCTGGAACTCACACTCAAAAAATAAGTAAATATTACTGTTACATAGCTATAATGAATATAATATTGCTACCCACTTGCAGCTGAGAACTTACTATGAGAATCAATATTACCCAGATCCAATATAAGTATATTTTTAAATGGTACATCTATGGTTTATTCATGTTTAATTGAAGTAAACTATGTTATCATAAAATTACTCTGTGGAGTAATTTTACTCTGTGGAGAAGACCATTGCATTTTTGTAACATTAATTTGCGTATTTCAATTTTATATTTTATGGGCACTTTGATTTATTGAAATAGAAACTATTACATTTTTTCTACTTTGAAAAAAAATGATAGCAAAACATTTAAATTGCTGTGCTTGATCCCAATTTCTTACTGGGAATTAGTCCTGTTTTCTGCACATAGTATTACTTATGCAAATATTTTGCTTCATGTTAGAATTTGACCTAAAACATTAAGATTAGTGGTTTCTATTTCTTCAAATGCCTCTACTTCTCTTACTTAAAATCTTAGAGCATAATGAATCAAATTTATTCTTAAGAGTTAGGTAGAAAAACCACAGACATTTAATGATAAAAGAAAATTTAAAGTTTTAACACAATGTTTGCACCTTTTACACACGAGCACTATCTCATTTTAAGATGTGCACTATCTCATTTTAATTTTACGGATAATTTTGCTCACAAGAAATATTACAATTGCAAAGTTAGAATGGAGAAGAAGAGAGATTAATGTAGAAATAAAAACAAATGGAATCACTCTTCAACTGTGTGTTTTCAAAATTGCTTTTAAAAGATTCCAATGACAAATATTGTTCACTATATTAAAGCATTTCAGGCTGGTTGTTAGGATCGGGTAAGCATAGCTGTGACATGGCTTTTACTGCAAGCTTTTCCAGTGCCAGTAAATCCTCTGTACATGGTGTTATGTGTGCTGTGTGTCCTCACTGTGTCTTATTGGCAAGAGTTATAGCTGAGATTTTAGGCAATATTGTGATGTTGTAACAACCTGGATGTCTTGCTTTCTTTCATTTTTTTTAGTGTGTATCAAGTAGGAGCTTTTTTTGTACATGTGTTGACCTTTAATGAAACCAGCTGTAAACTAATCACTGGAGTCCATACCACATCAGGTCTGTACATGCAAAATTAACTGAGCACAGCAGGGGCGATCCCTTTATTTCAACCGCCTTAAAATCAGTGAATACTGCCACAAGGACGCTTTGACAGCAGTGATTTGTATCCTTTGCAAAGACAGCTATGTCAGGATATAAACTTTATTTCTTCCTACACAACAGAGGAAACACAGAGGAGTCCTAGAGGGTTGACCTGTTTGGAAGCCTAAATTACATACCTGGTGAACAAACAAAATGTTAAAAACACACCAAGTCACTTGGTGGTGTGGTAAAAAAAGACTTCTGAACTGGGAATCGGGAGGCTGGGCCTCAGCCACAAGCTCCAGGCCTGCATGTCCTTATCACAAGAGTTGGTAGTTGGTTTGTTCCATGTGACCTTACTGGAACAAATGAGAAAACAGATTGGATGAAACATTTTAACCAAAGTCTCTCAAATGCTATGTAGAGAAAGAGCATGAAGATGGGACTGGATGGATTTCTTCTCCAGTTTACCTTCAGAACAAAAAGCACCTGGGACATTGAAGACATCTATGTATTGAATGAAGGAAGGATTTCCAAAGCAAATAGATCTAGGATCAAATTATGCTTCTGTCTTTTATATACTATGTGACCTTGGGAAAAGCTCTTAACTTATTAAGCATCAGTTTCCTAATCTATGACCACAACTATCTCGTAGAAATTAATTAACAATTAAAAAGCTAATGTAGAGATATAGATATGGATATAGAGATAAACATATATACACACATATATATAATATAGATTAGAAAGTAGATAGCATAGTATAGCAAGCATTTAATATAATTACTTCTGTAGTTTCATTATGCTTCCATTATCCTTTAAATTAAATCAGATTATTAACTTTTAAAACCTTTTTCATGAATATAAAAATTGAGCAGTTTTCAACTATTCATGACAAATTATGCCTGCACCTTAAGACTATTTAATTTTTTGTGGAACATAGAAGTCTATGAATCATATCATATTTATTTTTTTTAGCCAAAAGTCAAATCTGTAAAGTGATTTTCAGATTTAATTTTCTTCAGATGTCAAATCTTTACCCAAGTGGTTTGGGGAGGTTTAAGAACATAAAAAATTCAGTGAAGAAAAAAAATATTAAAGACTTCTCCTGAGAATTTTCCTTAATGAACTGTAAGATGCTGATCTTTCAAAATAAAATAGTTCCTGGGTTTTTTAAATTTCTTTCTGTGAAATTTCATTTTTCTTCTTTCTTAAAAAAGTATATATATAAATTCCTATTGTTTCTGGAGTGCTCATAATCATTGAACACACTTCTATGTCAAATATGAATAACCTTCTAAAGAAATACAAAATCATGTATCATATTGCTAGGTTTGTCCCAACAGTTAACATTTAGGTATATCTTCATATAACAAATCCTTCAACCTTACCAGTCTAAAATATCTACTGATTTAGTATAACCTTTGATATTTTGATGAAGTACCATAAACTTTCTTATGTAGACCTATAATCCAGAATGGTACCCTTGCAAATTGTCCAGAACTCTGTCTCCTAGTCTTTTACTTTACTTCCAACCATATTATTACATATCCCAAAAATATTTTAGTGTTTCTCTTAACAGTCTTCACAAAAAGCACGTTGTTTTTGCCACATAAAAAATTTAACCATGCAATAAAATTATTTTTCTTCAAAACAAAGTTTCACAGTGTTCCACTCAATTTAAAATGTTCCACTATTAATATATTTCATTGGAGTAATGATAATAATGTGAAGTAGGTAATTGAAAGACCTTATGGTCAAGTGACCAATGAGAGCTAATGCTGGTTCCTGACATTTGGGTTCAATGGAAAAACTTGCAGCCTTGAGCTTAGCTGATCTTTCAAAAAGGTCTTAAGCAGTAAGATGCATTTTTTTTTCAGTTAGCAGAAACCAAGAATTAACAAGAATAATAAAATTTAATTTAATTTCCTATATATTCTATTTGTAAAATATTTTTGTTTTTACGTATAGTTTAGTGAGTAAGGTCCTTCATGAAACCGTTATTAGACAGGGGCCTCATTATTATCTGCAATTATTGTTACCTGTGAAAGCCTATAACATGCTCTGCCTGTGATGGCACAGGAATGTAATCTCAGCCCATCACATAATCTAGGCTATCAAAATCTTGACCTGTTTGCTCTTTTTGCTCTGGTAAATTTTATTGAAGTCAAAATAAGTGGATATACAATTTAATTAATTGCTTAGTTTCAACAAGCAAAATTATTGTCTTTTTATGGGAGTATGAAAATAAGTAAATTCACATTGTTGTTGCTTTAATAATAAGGGTTGATACAGTCCTAGTAATTAGTAAATATTAACTTTCAACATTAATAATAACAGTAATAATGATGATGGACTTCTCTAACATTTGTTTCTCATAAATTATGTTTCTTATTAACTATTAGTTCTATGCATGCATTATTGTTAAATATGTTCTAGTACATAAATAGAATACTGGGAATACTATGCTGAAATTAAGTTTTGCTTTGCTATTTCAGAAACTTTTTTGCCAAGAAATTTCTTTCCAATCTAGGTAGTAATTTTAGATAAGACTAAGTCCATCTTTTTTCAGTTCTGTAAGCAATTGGGTACAGTATCAGATGCTTTCAAAGCTTTAAGAGTTATATTCAAAGGAAAGATATTTTGTTTAACTGGACACATGGGTACATATTTTTTTTCTAATTTAAATTAATGGTTTCCAAATGGATATTCAGTGGCAACCATCCTGAAGTTTGTTTTTGGTAGATTGTTTAAGATAACTGAAATAAAAATAAATGCAGTAGTTTATAGCTCCTATTGTGGATTCTTATTAGTAAAATTTTCTAGCTTACAAAATAAGAAATGGTGATGCATTTTGCCTCCTCATTATTTTAGAATTCTTTGATGACTATCCCATGAGATGAACACTGTAGATTCACTTGTTTATATGTTGACTTTTTAGGAAGGAAAAGAGAATAAAAAGAAATATCATTATGATTACAAAGCTGCCAGCTCAGAAATAGAAATAAACATTTTTCTAACAAGCACCATAGAAGCGGATGTGAAGAAATTGTGCAATACAAAGAGAATTTTGGACTATATTTTCAACCATTTAAAAACCCTAGCCAGGTTACATGCACAATCTAGCAATCTGCTACCTGGAACTAACTGAAAATCTCTTTACAAAGAGTAACTATTTCAGATAATATTATCCATTCAACTTTAAAGCTATTCATCACACCAACCAAATTCTTCAGGAAATATGAATCTCCTCTCTACTAAATCCCAATTCCATCCTTTTTCCTTTTACTCTATGTTCCAAGAAGCCTCCCTATCACACTTGAACTTGTTTCATCTTCCTGCCTTTAGATTTTAGGTTGTAATAGTATATTTTATTATTCTACTCTTTTGTTCACTATCAATCTAACAATGGTTAGATTGATAGTTAACCATTCTGTCAGTGCTCACTTTTTATGACAAACTACAAAGTGATTCGTATGTTTTACGTTTCTGAAGTTTTTATGCAGTTTTATTCCAACCTTGCAGGTTGCCTTTAAGAAGAGGGCTGGTCCAAATTCCTTTTTGCCATTACCTGAAGGGAAAGTAGTAAGTGTATGTGATCATTTTATGAAAACAGACAATTGGAAATATTTCCATAATAATGTGATTTTTATACTAAAAGAAGCCACATATTAAACTCGCATAATTCAAAGTTAAAACAAACTATTAAATTGAAGTCTCTTATCTGTATCAACTTCATGTGAAAGAAAAATTCAGTCAATTTTGGTTTCCTCAAAAATATGGAAATGCTAATTTTCTATTTAGTTTGTGAGACCAATTGATTCAAAGTAGTGGACACTTAAACCTCCAGCTAAAATTCAATAAAACTGTTAAATAAATTATGCAGAAAATTAAATATTATGATTTAATAAACAGCTATCAACATGATTCTTCTATCTAGATCTATGCATCTTTTGTTAACCATCTTTTACAGCTGAAGAAGTCCAAAATATTAAATCAAAATTTCTTAAATTCATTGTATCACAAAATGATAAAACAAACTTTTCCAAGATGTTAAAATGTAATTTTCAGAAAATATAAAATTATATCCTGATGTGGATATTAAACACATTTTAAGGAACTTACTTATCTAATATGCGGGAATCAGGAAAACGGTATACTTAGTTCAAAGGAAAAGTCAAAACAGAACATACTTATATGAAATACAGGAATTTTAGATGAATTGCAAATGGAGAAAAAACATTTCCACAGGGGAGTATGTTCAGGGAGGGAAGTGGACTCAGTCAAATTAGGACCTAGGATTGTTGCAAAGAAATGACGGAGCTGGAATCTGAGTTTCCACATTGTGTGCTCTAGAAAATACATACTTTTTCACAGACAAGTGAATTGTTTTTCTACAAAAGTAATTAAGTAAATGCAATCACATCACACAAAAAAAGCACACACAGATTGACACTTTTGTTTTTTCACTATGAGTTTATGGTGACCTAAATATCTTAATCATGCTCCATTTCAATATTGACGAATAGAGGTTCAACTTCAAATTTGGGGTGATATTAACGGAATTTTCCCAAGAAATTCAGGACATTTTCATATGACATTTCAGAGTTCAAAGTGTGGAAGGTCTGTTGCATAAAAATTTTTTAGTTTACCAGCAAATTGCAAACTTCTTAGTCTCATGTCATATCTATTGAATCCCAATATGGGTGTGGCACTTGTGGATTTATGTATGTAAAAGTATTTGCAGGCAATTCTTGGGAGTAAAAAAAGTTAGGGCCTTCAGTCTTAGAAAATTGCTCTGGCCTCTACTGTGACTTCATTTTTGCCTGATTTTCAGATCTATTTCATCAAACATTGCCTTGCAGGACCAACTTAGCCCATTCACTTATTCATTTTCCTGTCTCTTTCTAAACTTGTTTCAATTTTATTTTCTGATAACTAATTATTAATCAATCTAATTTTGATCTTGGTTAAAGGAAGACATTGTTAAGCTTGTTTTTATTGTGTCTTATAGAAATAAAACCAACAAACAAGCAAATCATATGTTTGAATCTTAATATGTTATGCCACTGAAATCCAGCATAATTCTGGCAGACTTTAGAATTATAGCTTATTTTAGTGGTTCCTACTGGAGGCAGTTTTGCTTACCACAAGATGTTTGGCAATATCTGGAGACAGTTTTGGATGTCATATTTGTGTTGGGAGTAAGGGGTGGCAGTAATGTGTTCTATTGGTATCTAGTCAACAGAAGTCTAAGTTGCTACTCAGCATCCTATGGGGAACCGAGTGGCCTGCACAAAAAAAAAAATTTGGTTCAAAATGTCCATAATGCAACTATTGAAAAAACTTGGTTTACTCATGGTGTAAAATTTAAGTTATGCAAATAAAACCTGCATAATAAAATTAGAATTAGTCTATGTACAATACACAATGTACAGAAAGTCATTCTGTAACAGTGCTTAATAATTATCATTGGGAGCAAAGGACGCCAACAGGGCTTTTAGACATCTCCAGGAGGTCCTGGCTTAGCAGGCATTTCCATATGCATTGCAAATAAATGGAACTATTACTGTCATTGTCCTTGTGAGAAAAGTGAGACTGGAAATGCTTTGTGACTTGACCAAGGTCACAAAGCAAACAATTATATGTATGAGACAAGAATGTTTTTTTTTTATTTTTTAAATCATAACAACATATTCATTCAATCTTTACAAATTTTACAAGATGCTAATGCAACTTATTCAGATAATAATTAGCCCACTATTCTATATTAGGGGTGAAGGTATTGGAGTTGTTTTTAAGGGTGATGGTATTAGGCCATTTCTTTTGTTTTAAATCAGAATTTATATTGTTTGCCTAAACATTTTCTACATTACAGCTAAGTTCTTGAACTAAATTACCCTTATGTTTTAACCAAGACAAGTGAAAAAATTTTTCTCTGTTTTGTATATTTATATTTTTTGCTTGTTTTTAGTGATAGAAATGAAACTAGTTGTTGTCCCTATGAATAATACATGAGTATAAACTTACTTCTTACATCTATTTCTTATTTTAGAATGTCTCCGATATTTTACAAAAATATTAGTTACAGTCTTCTCTAACACATAACCCAGTCTATGACAAAGGCATGAGTCACTCTGAATACATTTATTTGTTTACTTTAAAAAGGTTGTACATTTTGAAGTCTCGATTCATATCACTTCATTGCCCAGTGCTTTATATTATAAGCAACATGAGGACTGGGAGGATCACCTTCTCAGCAGATGAACAGTGAAATTATACTGAGAGAGTTTCTGTAAATAAGGATTAGAGGTTGTAGTAACCATCTGTTATAAATGTTCTTCACCTTTATATTCATAACTCTCATGAATGTGCCTGTAATATGAACGGATTACAAACATCAGCCATTGTCAGACAAAATAATTCTACATTAAAAATCATGGAGTGATAACTTTTTTCTGTAATTTCAAAAGCATTGTTTTCAAAAGTCAAACTTCATGATAAAATACAATGGAATTAAGTTATGAAGATTTATTTTTTTAATGGAGAATTATAATTCAATATTTTAGTTTTTCTGGGCCTTTAATTTCTTACAGTCTCATCTTCTTTGGAAAATGTGGATAGAGTGGAAAGGTATATATTAAAAATTATAAATAATTAATTCTAAATTAATTTTTAAAAGAATCAAGTATAACAAGAACAACTTATTTTTATAAAACTTATAATTAAAATATTTTGACAATTAAAATAAAAGGTCAGATTTTTCCTCAAATGTTTAAATCTGATAAGTGACATATTATGTACATAGTTGAAAAATAGAATACATCAGATTGAAGAAAAGCAGAGAAAAGAAATGAATTATTCCATGTAATAAAATTTGTAACTTTGAAACTTTACATGATTTTCAAAATCGGGCTACATTTTACACATGATATTCTTTGGCACATTTTCCTTGAGATACAAACTACTTCAGATTTATGAGAATTAACTTTACATTTATAGAAAAGTTAACATTGAAAAATCTTTAAAAATATCAAGTCAATAAGCAAATGCCCATGTATAAGTCATATTTTGGTCTCCAAAAATTCCTTTTTTTATATAGGCCTTAAATTATACTGTGTAAATCATGCTCTAATGAGTATTTAGAATTGGAAAAGTGATCCAAAATTTGTAAAAATAATGGGAAGGTCAAATATTAATATGGTTGCCATCATCATATCAGATACAGTACTAAAATAAAAGTTGTTAGCAGGAGAAAAATTTTTAAAAACTTTTATCTAAGGAAATGGTTCTATGTGAAAACTACCGTTTTTAGATGTTGGTTAAACAATATGTGTTATAATCAATTTTAATAAATATTTTATTTATTTAAAATAACTCATACCGTAGAGTAAACTAAAAATGAAGAAATATAAAATTAATATATTAGTCTTGGAAGCCAGCCAAAGGATCACAAATTCAGAAATGTAGTAGCCTGAAAAATAAAGTACCCTTGTTCTTGCATAACAAAGGGTCTTAGTGTCATTGGAAAAAGTTTTTGAAAACAATTTAAGTTTCCCTTTTATCATTAATAAATCGACAAGTAACAAGTGCTGGAGAGGATGTGGAGAAAACGGAACCCTAGTACACTGTTTGTGGGAATGCAGACTGGTGCAGCCACGGTGGAAAATAGTGTGGAGTTTCCACAAAAAATTTAAAAATGAAACTGTCTTATGACCCAGCAACCCTGTTTTTGGGAATATATCCTGAGAAAACTGAAACACTAATTCAAAAGTATATGTGTAATTTATGTTTACTGAAGCACTGTTTACAGTGGCCAAGGTCTGAAAAGAGCGCAAGTGCCCACCAGGACATGAGTTGGTAAAAATGCTGTGTTACATTTACACAATGGAATACTACTCGGTCATAGCAAAGAAGGAAATCTTACCTTTTGTAACATCATGGATGGACCTGGAGATAATTATGCTGATTTAAATAAGCCAGTCAGAGAAAGATAAGAACCGTATGATCTCACTTGTATGTGGAATCTCATGAACAAAATTAACTGACAAACAAAATAGAAACAGAGGCACGGACACACGAAACAGACTGACAGCTGTCAGAGGGGAGTGTGATCGGGGTTTGAATGAAAGAAGTTGAAGGGATCAAACAAACAAAAAACCGTGTAAATAACATACAGACACAGCATATATTGTGCTGTTAACCAGAGGGTAAATAGGAGGGGGGTGTGGAGATGGGCAAAGTTGGAGGTGGGGATGAGAAGACACTGTTTTTGAGGCAATGAACACGTGGTGCCCTGTGTGGATGGTATTTCGTGGAAGTGTGCACTTGAAAAAGGTGTGGTTATGTGAACCAATGTAACCCCAGTAAATTCAATAATAATAAAACAAATAGAATTTGTGAGAACAGACTTAACCCAGTTTTCAAAAGAACAAAAATTTTCAGAAATATGAACCTTGGGAACTGAGGCACCGAATGTGTATCAGTAATGTCTAAGAATAAATCATTTCATATATCGCTCTATTATTTTTTACATGTAACTCTAAGCAAAATGGCTTGTGTTTACATAGAGCAACTGGCTCAAATATATTTATTAAAACCTTTTATATTACAATTTTCCTTCTGCTACTAGTTTACTCGATATCAAGAGAATCTTGGAAAGAGTTGCTTTTGTTGGGAAATCCACTGGTACCATGAAAATATAATCAATGTTCCTTAGGCACTAAGTAAATTGTGGAACCAAGGGGAGCAGTCTGGATGTTTCAAGTTAATTGTTAAATGATAAAATGTGTTTCAGTTTAATCACTTTACTTACATAGTCAATGACTTTCTTTACTACCTTTATCTAGCATACTTGATAACCAATTTTCATCACTAGCCAGGCAGGATTCAAGTACAGGCTTGAGAATAAAGAGAAAAATATTCCCACTAGTTCTGCTTTTCTTGATTTCATTTTATCAAAAAAACTCTTGGAACAACTTTATGACCACTGATTGAATTATTGCATCACATTTTGCTTGCAAGGCATATTTTCCCTGATCATAATTCAGCCTGATGTAAAGTTACTAGTTAGCATTTTACTATATGCAAGATAAGTGTCTATTCTAAAGGAACTGACTGTAAGGGGTTGTAACTATAATATACATCACTTACATGCCTGGCAGATTCTCTATGCAATGCATGCCATTGATAAAAGCAAATCATAACTCTGGTCCTTATATAGTTTATAATACATCAAGGGAAGCAAATGGTTCAGATATAACAATTTCCTAAAATTAAGTGCATGAAGTTCTGCACTTAATTTTAGGAAATTGCTACAGCTGAACCAGAAAGTATCTGGCCATGTAATATGAAAAATAGAGACATTTACTGAAGAAAATACCAGATACAACAAACATTGTCCATAGGACGATGACACCTCAGTCCCCTTCAAAGTAGGCATCTTGGGACCTCACACACTTCTCTCAGTGTCTCTTCCACTGTTCAAAACACTCTGCAAAATCTTTTGTTGGAATCGCCAGGTACTACCTTGTTGTATTTTTCTGAATCTCATCAACTGTCTGAAATCTCTTCCCTTTCAAAGGTGATCTTATTAATTTTGGGAAAAGCCAGAAGTCTCAGGGCACCAAATCTGGGCTGTAGGGGGTGCTGAATCACCTGAGTGACTTGATGTTTTGCCAAAAAACTCAGCCCAAGAAATGATGCATGAGCGGGTTCATTGTAGTGAAGAAGTTTCCAATCACCAGTTGCTCATAGTTGTGGCCATTTTTGTCATATTGCATCTCTCAACTGACGAAGAACACTTAAGTCGTACTCATTAATTGTGTGGCATAGAGGGGCATATTCATAATGGACAACACATTTCCAATCGAAAAATATAGTTAACATGGTCTTGATCTTGCTGTGACTTTGCCTCACTTTCTTTAGGCATGGAGAACCAGGCAACTTCAATTGGGATGACTGGGCCTTGATTTTCAGATCATAGCTGTAGACCCATCACTCATCTCTGGTTATGACCTTCTTGAAGAAACACGGCTCATTGTTAGCAGTTTGAACTAGGTCATTAACAACTGCACCATGATGTTTCTTCTGCTCTGGTAGCAGAAGGAGCAGAATGAATTTTGCCATAACATTCTCCATGACAAGATCATGCATCAAAATCTGGACACAGTAGTTCTTAGAATTCCCAGATCAGCTTCTAGTTCTCACATTGTCAGTTGTTGATCTTTGTTGATTGCAGCCCATATATGTTCAGCATTCTCAGTTGTTCTGCTTGTTTCAGGTCTTCCAGAATGTGAGTCACTGTCAACAGATTCTTGACCATCTCTGAAGCATTTGTGCCACAACTTTATTTGTGCTGCACTCACTGCATCATCCCCTAAACGTTTTCTGAATCATCTGAATAGTTTCTGCAGAGGAATGTTCAAGTTCAATGCGAAATCTGATGCAGATTCATTGCTCTACTTGCTTAGTCATTTTGAATGTGATGGCCACACAGTACACATGCTCACTTAAAGCATCTCCCATCCCCCTTGACTAGTACAGTGAAGTTATCACTGTTTACACATGGACATTCCAGTCCATTCTCCTTGGCTGACAGGTTACATCAATGTTGTACAAACTGTTCTCGCTATATTAACAATGGCTGGACTTTTTCTAGACAGGCCACATAAACACACTTGGAGTCCCAAGGAACTATTGATATTGGCTGGACTGGTACTTTAAAGTACTATAGTGCTATAGAAAATCCAGAGAAGAGCCTTGCAGTCAGTAGGTTGAAATCCTAGCCCTGCCATGTTCTACGTTGGTTAACCTGGCATGCCTTGGGTTTTTCATCTATAAAATAAGAGTAATATTGTACTCAGCTTATGAGATGGGTGAAAGGATTAACTGATATGCTGCATATAGAGCAATTAACATTTAACAAAAATTCACCTTGTCTAATAGAACAACCATGTGAATGATGCAAGTTCAGTGAAAAATAGCCAGGCTTTTGTAATGGGTTAGAGTTTAGCAGACTTGAAATTTAATGGTGGTAATTCCTGGAGAGACACAATCTTTTTTTTTAGCTCATGAAGAATATCGGAAGTTTGCTTTGTCAAGAAAACTTTCTGAAACTTATAAATAAGGCAACAATGATGGGTAGCATATCATACCGTAAGGAGAGACCATCCAAGACTATTTTGGGCCACACTGTCCATTAAGACAGCAATAGCTACACATAACTATTGTGCATGTGAATTATGACTCATCTGAATTAAGAGGTTCTATAAATTAAAATAACACACCAGGTTCCTAAGACAGCATAAAAATTTAAAATATCTACTTAATTTTTACATTGATTAGATGTTGAAGTGACTGTATTTTGGATATACTGGGAATGTAGTTAGTTACTATTGATTAAAGGTTTTAGACTCTTTGACGTTCTTAACATTTGGTATTTGTCTAATATTTGTTTTTCTGTGTTCAAAGTTTTTAACCTGTCTTAGAATGATGAATTTTTACCTTCAATTTTATATCATAAGAAAATAAAACATGTATATGGCATTTATGACAAATTATCACAATATTTGAATTCTATCAATTTATGAGCCTGATATTCACAGCACATTAATAATTTCATGTAGACTTAAAAATGTCTATTATACAAAGCTTAAAGTTAAGCATCTTAATTAACCATTAGGTCTCAAATTCAACTGTTGTTATTGTTAATGCTGATGAATAACAACTTAATTTTCTATTGGAATAGGAGAAAGAGGAAAATGTTAGCATTAATGTAATAGAAATATTTAAGTACTATTTGATAAGATTATCATCTGTACATGGCTGGCTTTATTTTCAATTGCTTCTCATCTTCATTATAGTCCAAAAATAAAATACACTTTTATTAGCAATAATGTGCATCTACCTCTGTAGATCACATGCTGGAAATTTTGGCTGCTCTCCCTGAACTTTAATTAGAGTCTTCAAACCCTATTCACTACAGAATTAACCTTAATCCTCTCTATTTTGAATTCTTGCACAGTGCATGTAGCAATGATGCCTCATAGGATATCCTGGATAACAATATTTTTTAGAAGTTATTCAATCAAGCATAATTCATACAATGTAATGTTAAATGCCACAGTGAAAAATTCATAATCATAAAAATACAGATTATAAAATTTTCTTTTGTAACTATTGTATTAATTTAACACAAATTTATTTTAACAATAGGTTTAATGTTTATTTTCTTTTTAGAATATTCCCCTAGTGGAATATACTTAGTGGAGTAAATATGAACGTGGTGGTAACCCACTATTGACAGACTGATATCAGGTATTTTTTTGTTTAGAAACTGTTGTGGATATCGTTAAAATACATTTCACAAATATGAGATGGCAGAACCAAGAAAATAATAATTTCTGTGACATGTACTTCTGGGTCTGCATTACCAAATTTTCTATCTTTTAATAGAACCAAGAAATAGCATAAAGTTAAAAAAATACATAGTAAACCTTTGGATATCTGAAAAAAAATTTTACGATGAGACTGTTACAAGAAGATATTAGCTAATTGGTTATTTTTCTAGATTAAAATTAATTTCTCCTTGGATTATCTATAGAATTTAAGGATCAGAAAATTTGTCAATATTGATTTTACTTGACCAATTTAGTTGTCTCAAAGAATCCAAAATTTAAGTGCTGTAAACAAATCAAAATGTTTTTTGATTGACAACTATTTTATTTACACATAGTAAATTTATGTAATAATAAAGTATACTATATTAAAACTAATATTTTACTGATTCTTAGAATTTATTTAATCTCCTATGAACATATTAAATATAATATTTTATTGCATGATATCACTGTAGAATAGGAAAGTATAAGACAAAACAAATAAATCAGCTCTATCACAATGCAGACTCTCTGCTAGATAATTTAAAAAATAAATTGTCCCCTAAGTTAATGCAAATTTCTGTTTATCTACAGATGAATGATGGGAGAATAATTCTGTTTTAAAGCACTGATTTTTATAGTATGAAAACTCCTGGAAAAGAAATAATAGATTAAATTTATAACAACAAAGGTAACTTGTATATGTGTTTTGTGCAAGTGCTAAAATTACAGACTCCTTCAGAGCCAAAAAAGGGCTGTAGAAAGGGAAACAGCTGTTCAAAGTACAGTACTACCAGATTCCGTTCTCACGTACTTGCAGGTCAGTTACTGAATGGGAGCTGACATTGGCAAAAATGACTTGCCAGACTCGCTTCACTTTTGTGCTGTTCTAACTATATTCCAAAAATGGCATTTCTTTTGGAAACCACATTGCAATGACTTTTTCGAGGAGAAACCTATTTAGTACAAAATACAGTTCATTTATCCTTATATTTTCACTGTTAAGTGAGACAGTATCATTAAAAATAAAGAAAAAAAAAGTATGTGATTTCAATTTCAATGGTCAATAGTTTGTTTCCTAAATGCCTGATTTTTAAATAAACTTTTAGATCTCTTTGGTTTTCCTCTTCTTAGAATTACCAGAATAGTTAGTGACTTCATAAAAATGTAGTTTAATATTAACACACATTTCATAAGGACAGTAAAGACTTTTGGTACACCAATGAATGTCAATCAATTCTTAATAAAAGAGAAAAAATATTTTTAAAATAGTTATTATTTTGTTTTTAATGAAATAACATCAATGTAATTGTGCAATAATTATGTGATACATAATTTTGTGTACATTTTAAGCCTGAAGAACATCTTCATAAAACATTTTTATTATCTATTGTAAGTACAAATGAAATTTAAAAACAAAAGACTCTTCCTTTTTGAAAATAAGGGAAAAGATCACTTTCTTTTTATTAGAGCATATATTTTAGAAACTTAAGATTGTAAGTATTTTCTTTTCTCTTTGTAAATAAGTGAATTCTTTGAAAAATTAGATAGACCTTTTGCTAGCTTTATGGACAAAAATATGTCATTCTCAAAAGCTTGAAAACATCAAGAGAAATAACCCTCCTGTCTCCATTTTCTGTGGAAGGGCAAGGATGAGCTCCAAGGTGCAACATTACCTCTGTCATAAAGACATAAGAAGTTTGTTTTCTCTCTGGATAAAGTTAACTAACTAACACAGATAGACGATCACTTCAGTTACCAGGTAAAGTTAAGAAGAACTATGTGCGACCAATGGTTCTATCAAGTTCTCTTACTTGAGGACTATTTACTGTTTATCTTGACCGTATGTGTGTGATGAGTTGTATCTCCTTCGATGTATAAAAAGACGAGAATTCTTTTTATCTTTGCAATCATTTAGCAGATTGCCTATGAGGTTTATTATTTAAAAAGCATTAACTTATTGATTTCTCATATCAAACTTCTCATATCTTTCTCTATTACCTTTGTAAAGAGGATTTCCTGTGTGAGAAAAATACTTCATTTTGAATTATATGTTCCCAACAATAGCAACTGTAAAGCTATCTTTGTAAGTTAAAAAATAACAACAAATGACTGAAGGTGTTTTTAGCAGAGGGATATGGGAATCCTTGGAAATGGTAGTGAGCATTTGCATTGAGGCAATGATTTTTTCAATCAGTGGCATAATGATTTTTATAGAAGGGACGGCATTAATTAGGAAGTGTGAGAACCCATTGTTCCCACTTGATGAAACTGGAGGCAGCAATGTCATCTTTCATCAGTAAACCCATCTGAATGTGTTAGTTAATGTTCCATTCTTATAGTATTTCTCCATTTCAAATCATTGTTTCTAGAAATAGGCAGGTGTAAGGCACACTGTTCAAGATGATGACACAAGTTTTCTCTTTCTTTTATTCATTTCTTTGAACATGTTGGTCTCTGGGATTTTAAAAATAAAGTATTTAACTTTGCTTTCTATTTCCACAGAGTGTGAAATCTTCAAAACCTGTTTATTTCCTTTGTAAGAAATATGTGATTATATATGCATGCCACTACAAAATGGACTATAGTCATCATAAAATTTATGTTTTAATAAATTATTTTTTTAGAATTAATAAACATTTTCAGAGATATTTCATGCCTAACAATATCTTGCAATTAGATAGTAGAAATGATCTTTCTAGAGATTTCTCTATATACTGTATGGGAAATATGAATTATGGGTGATATTTTTTGAAAGCTACCCTCAGAATGAAGTATTGAATACATTCTTTCCTTATTCACTGAGAATGTAACATTAATTATTTTCCATGAATATACTAAATACTTTGTGGTTTTTATTCAATTATACAAATCTTGATAATTTTCAACAGACTGAAGACCTTCGGATACTAAATACCCTAAAGGTTCTGGTAATTTTTCCTGATTGTTTTAAATATATAAATTTAGTAAATATATTTATTATTGAATAAATGTTTAGTGTAATGGAATATTACCAAGGATATGGGTTCACTTTAGAATGTAATTTTATGTATGGTCAAAGAATCTTCTTTGACATGATGTTTTTGTTGTTATTGTTCTTATAGCTTTGAGGCAGGAGCAAGAATAAAAATTACAGTTGGAATTTTTTCCTGAAAATATTGAGAATCAAAATCAAATACCTATAGTACTGAGATATAATAAGTCAAGGTACACTTGTGTTTTATAAACTATTATAACAGGGTAGCATTCACATAGCATTTTATTCATTCTTAGATTCACTTTTTACATTGTGATTTCTAAGAGCAAAAGTTTCTTTCTTAAATTCTCAAACGCTGAGCCAATTTTTGTTAGGAACATCCTTTATCAAAAATGAGCAATTTTTCTCTCAACTTTTACAATAAGACACTTACTGACATCATAAGCATAGATATTTATATAGAGGACTATATGAGCCAAAAGAGAAAAGTGACTGAACAGTATCATGTGATCACTCCCTTGACTGATGAAGATGGTTAATGAGAGGTAGCTAACTAAAATATGCAGATTACATACCCTATGAATAATAAATATTTATTGCATCAGCATGGTTGTCTGGAGAAGAGCAAAGTCCATGTCTTTTGTAGGGTATATGAAGGGAACACCCCCCACCCAAAATGGAATTATGTTCTAAAGGTTGGGCCCCTTGTAGTACAGGGTTCATCCACTAGGTGAGTGTTCTAGTAACCCAATCATGTCACTGTTACAGCTGGTGTTGTTTTGAGAGGCTGCATTCAGTTCCAGTGAAATGTTTTTGAAGACCTTTTCAATGTGTTTGCCCATTTCATGAGAAGTGATTTATGAGCACCTGCCAACACCTTGCTGAGTTTCAACATTTTCTGACCAAAAATGGCAAGACCCCCATGTCCCACCTTCCCTAGTCACCTAATCTTGCCTCAAGCAGCTTTTTTTGTTTGTTTGTTTCCCTGGATGAGAAAAAGTCTTCAAATGGAAATGTTTTGCTGATGTGGAAGAGGTGAAACAAAAAATGTCAGAAACACTAAAGGAGATCAACATAGATGAGTTCAAAAACTTTTGAGCAGTGGAAAGAAACATTTTGATGGATGCATTGTATCAAATGGATGGTACTTTGAAGATGACATGTTTAAACAGAAAAATAAATACACAATGTCTTGTAAATAAATCCCATTTTGGGGGGGTTTCCCCTTGTATGTGCTCACCCTTCCACATTGTGTTACATGTGGGCCACTTTATTTAATTACACTAACATATTAGTTCTTGAGTACACAGTGCTCTGTGACTCCATCCTGAACCAAGTGCTTCCGTTTTTTATGCCTTTATAACTTCCTCTCTGCAAAGCTCTTCTCTTCAAACCTCACTTAACAATCTGCGCCCGATGTTCATACTTTGAAGCATCAAGTATGACATCACTTGTTATTTTCCATCTCTATTTTTACCTCCCTCTTTATCTCTATCTCTGTTGTCTTTCAATATACATCTTCTACTCTCCTGACTAGCAGAAGCTGGATGATGGATTAATTAAAACATAGCAAATAAACTATGACTTTTTTCCTTGATCTTTCTAATTGGATGTAATCTTTTCCTATATTAAACTACCACAGTACTTTGTGTTCAACCTTCATTGGCATTAACATATTGATTTCATTTAAAAATAATTTATTCACTCCTTAGCTAATAAAAATGACTAGGTTAGGGGCCATACTTTATTTATTTTTAATTAGCTTAGAACCTCATCCATAGTAAGGATTCAGTGAGAATTTCTTAAATTAAAATGCTGTAATTCAAGTGCATAGATGTACCACATATTTTTTAAGTGAAATATATTAATGGAAGAGTAAAATGGAATTACATTTTGAATTATTTAAAATAGTGAAAAGGGCTTTGACTCTCAACTACAAAAATAATGCCATATGATCAATAAGAACAAGACCTTATTTTAAAGTTTTAATAGTAATAATGATATGAAATAGTCAAGTTTAACATTTTTTAGTAAGTTACATTGAATAAAGTGTTCCTGAGTTAAAAAAAAAAAGAAAACTGAGTTTCTAATGAAATATTTAATGATCCTATTAAGTGTATATTTTATGAAGAGGTGCTATAAATGTACATTATAACATTATAAAATGAAACTTCATTAATTTTAAATTTAAGTGACTAAGGAAAGTGAAAAAATTAAAATCAAGTAGGTTGGAAATATTAAAAATCTAATTTTTGTTGCAGGAAATTTGAGAAATTAACACCCTGTTCCTTCAGAAAAAGAGCTCATAAGTAATTCTGTTTTTTTGTTTAAGAAGACTGGTCATAAAAAATGTTTTGCTCTATTAAAATCTCCTGCCTGCCTACCTCTTCCAATTATTTAAAGACTATTTAGAGATTCTCCTTCCAATTCATGGCTGATTGTAGTCATTTAAAAATATTATACTTTAGTCTCACTCGGCATTTGGAAGTAGAAAGGAAACCCCAAGGTGGGACTTAGGAAATAGCAGCATAGCAACTTAGCAAAAGGTCTCACCCAGAGAGGTATCTATAAACTGGTCAAAATTAGCAGGCAACAATTCATGAGACCGACTTACAACAAATTGGGTAACATTTATTAAAGATATCTGGAAATTTAGTGATAACTGTGGGAATAATAATGGTATTTGAATTTAGGGCTACACCTACTTCCACTGAGATCCTTCGTGTTGCAGAGTGTTGAAAAGCTATTCTAGCAGGTTCAGAATCAATGGCAGATCCAATCTTCCCCAGCTCTATGCTGCAAAAGATATATATGGTTTATGGTTTATGGTAGAAGATATATGGTAGATGTGGCAGCCTGATAATGGTCTCTTTTCCTGCTCACAACTGCTTCTCTCTAGGGAAGATCTGGCAAGGAAGTCAGTGAGGAATATGGCCCCCCATGTCCCCACAACTCTCTGTTGGGAAAAGGCTATTCTGCTGGGCTCAGCAACCAAGTGGCAGCTCCTCTCTCTGGTGTGGAAAAGCTACTTCAGGTCAGCCCAGCAGATTCTGCTTCTATGGAATTCCAGTCTCAACTGATGGGAGGTGGAGAGCTGGGTGGTAGAACCAGTTCCTCCTCTCACAGTCACAGATCCCACTCCGAAGTTGGAATTCCTCTGAAACACACAGTAAACTCTACCTTCAAGCCCTGCTTCACAGAGCAGGTGTTCTGTACTGTAAGAGAAAAGATGGGGAGCGTGTTAGTGGAGCAAGCCTCATAGACTGATAATACCAGACTCCACTTGAGGAAATCAGCTCTTTTTGGAGTAAATTATGCTGCCAGGTGTGTTGATGAAAATGATAGAGCAATCAACTTGAAATCAGTGGGGGCCAACAGTTTGGTATGACACTAATAGAAGCTGACCAGCAAGGAGTTTAACAGAGATGAGGGAAATAAACCATCAAAAAGGATACTTTAAAAATCATAGTCATTACTAATGGTCTGGAAAACTATTCTTATGCCCTTGGCATACAGTCTCAAAACTAACCAGAGAGGGAGTAGACCAGCTAATAGGACCTACTTGAAGGGAACCATAACTTGTAAACCCCCCTAAACTGTGAAAGCAGTCTCCTAGCCATACACAATTCCAAAGTAAAGAGTGAAATGTTCCTGGCTCAGGAAGCATAAGCACAGCTTAAGTACTGGATCTTAAGCACGCTGAGCAATTAGTAGCTGACCACAAAATGATGCTGACTCAGTACCAAATCCTAAGAAGTCAGACTTAAAGACTGAGACGAGTAAAAAATCAATCACATAAGGAAGATTAGAAGCTGCTCACTAGAGAGGAAATAGACTTTACAGAATCAGTCTAACCAAGTCACTAAACAAATAAATAAGAAAATAAACAATTAACAACAGATGTAAACTCTTAGAAATGAATCAGTATCCATGTTAAATGAAAAAAAAAGGCCAGTCCTAAAGATCACATATTATATGAGCGCATTTATATGGCATGTCTGGTGTAGCCCATCTATAGACAGAAAGTAGGTTTTTTTGTCTAAGGTTGCTAATGTAGATATGGAGTTTGCTTTTCTGTTGGTTAAAGTTATCAAAAATTAAGTTAATGTTAGCATAACTTTGTCAATAGACTGATTATCTTTGAATATTCTACTTTAGATGAGCAAATTTTATTATGTGTATTATGTCACAATAAGGATGCCATATAAACACAAAACAAAACTAATTCTTGCTTCTGGAAGAAATACAAACTTTGTAAAATTACACAAATTCTTGTAATCATATAAGATTTATGTATTTCCCTGAAATGTTACAAGTGTTTTGATTTTCTTGCTAAAAAGTTTTTATTTTCACATATCCCTAAACTTCCAACAGTCCAATAGCATTGCCTTAGATGAATCAAGAAAGAAATCACCAGAATTTGCATCATTTTCTAGGAAAAAAGTTCTATCTGTAAATATTAAGATATGTACATTCTCCTGAGTAATAATACGATGATGAAAGAAGTAATAATCCGGGGGGGGATTGTAATTTTGAATTCCCTCAGAGTTGCCTCTTGTTTAGGCTAGAAGGTCCCCTGCCAGCAGTTTTGTACTTTATTGCAAGTGCAGTTTGGCTGACAGAAGTTTATCCTTGTTGAAGTTACCCTGCTGAGACAGAAATCAGTCACTGCACAAATGTAACTTTCTCTATAGAAAGAGTTATTAAGAAGAGGATTGTAAAAACGCACTATTGTTTATGTCTTACCTTCTTTCTATTACTTTTACAGAGAAATTGTAAGGATGTGTTTTTAAAGACTAATTAAAACAGTGGCTATTTTATTAGAAACAAGACAGAATGATTACTCCTTGGCTTCAATAAAAAGCAAAGAAAGTCTTTTGTCACGATTTGGATGCTTTCACCATTTTCCCTTCCCACAGTTAAAAACTGTGAGTTTGTTTATTTTGCTTAAGGCTTACAGTACAGTTTAAAAAAATTAACAAATACAAAGAGAAAGTTCTAGAGGGATCTGGTAATGTCCTTGCCTGTGATAGTCACTATTGGCTCTTGAGGCACTTTTTGACATGAGGCTGAGGATTAAAGCACAGAGAACATTTGAAGATTGAGACCTTAAAGGTATTTTTTAAAAAATTTTCTTCCTTGAAACTGTGTGTTTCTTGAGTACTGTAAAACTATTTTCATTCCTACTTTCTTCCAAGGAGAAATAGTTTTCTTCATGTAAATTACTACATCTCAGGGTGACTCCTCTTTTGCTAACACTCTATAGTGTCTATAAACGTGCTTTACTTTATCTTGACTACTATATGTACACACTGCGTAACCGTGTGTGTGCATGTGTGTACGTGTGTAAGAAACAACTTGGCGAATTTGGTTCATGTCTCAACATTTAACAACTAAATTCCTAGGAACACCGAATACTCAAATCAACATTTAATAAAATAATTTAATGAAGATCAAATGTGCTATGGTGTACTTAAAGCTATTAACAAGGTCGTTAATATTAGTTTTCCAGTTAAATTTTATGTGAAATTTCGAATAAATAAAACATTTTCTTAAAAATTCCAAGTAAATATATGATTTAGAAATTGGCTGGACAATAAAGAATTCTGAAGAGAAAATTTTTGCAAAAATGATATTAGAAATGAGATCAATTTTTTAAAAGATTTTTAAAAATTTATTTAATTTTTACAGAGAGAGGAAGGGAGGGAGAAAGAAAGGGAGAGAAACATCAATGTGTGGTTCCCTCTCCCATGGCCCCTACCAGGAACCTGGCCCTCAACCCAGGCATGAGCCCTGACTGGCAATTGAACTGGTGACCCTTCGATTTTCAGGCCAATAATCAATCCAATGAGCCACACCAGCCAGGGCTATTTATTCTTCGCATGAAATACATCATGGTGAAATATGTGTAAGTGTGAAAGATTCAATGCCTGTAAATAGAAATAATTATTTAGAGCTCATATACTACATTTATTTTTTTAAATCATCTCAATTAGATGATGTTTATATACTAATGGTTGAGATGGAGATAAGTCAGTTTGGCAGCAACTATACCTGGATGTTCAAAATAAGAATTTTAAGCCAGTTAGGTATTACATGCCAAGAAATACCTAACAGTGTCACATTCCTCAAGCTAAAAATTGAGATATATACTGTATATAAATAAAATAATTATCATATCATCAGAGGACGCAGCATTCCAGTTAGTAAAATATATTGATTAATGACGTGATTAAATAATTTGGGAAACTGATTTTAACCATGGTTGCTACAAGTCATTTGTATGTTCTAGTAAGTTAGCAATTAATGCCAAATTCCAATTTTAAACAAAAGTTGCTGCTTTAATCTCAGGGAAAGAAAACAAATGTTTAACTTCTTTTATGTTACCATGTCGATAAAGGTATCTTTTACACTTTTAGAAACTTGAATATTACAAAAATAACAATCACGTTTCACATATTCTTAACTTTCTAGATACCAGTAGTGTCATTTTTAAAGGTTTATAGTTAGTCAGTAAGGTGTACTTTTAATTTATTTTTCTACCTCACCCCAAAAAGGACATATATTTTTCTCCCTGTAAAGAAAAAAATAAAGAAAAAAAGCATAATGTTTGTGCTGATATTTAAAAAATGTATCAGTAATTCTTTTGATTGTTAAGATTCTGCTCTTTCAGCCCTGGCTGGTGTAGCTCAATGGAATGAGTGTGGGCCTGTGAATCAAACAGTCGCCGGTTCGATTCCCAGTCAGGGCACATGCCTGGGTTGCGGGCCAGGTCCCCAGTGCAGGGTACATGGGAGGCAACCACATATTGATGTTTCTCTCTCTCTCCTTTCCTTCTCTTCTCTCTAAAAATAAATAAATAAAATGTTAAAGAAAGAAAGAAACCACATTTAAAAAAATTTAAAAAAACAATTCTTCTCTTTCACCATCCCGTATTCCACACTTTCCTGAGCTCTGAGAGCTCTCACACATTTTATTTTCTCCTCTAGCAAAACTTCAACTGACATTAGCATGTCTTCTCTTTCAAGCTGACACACAAATTTGTGAAATATTTGATACTTTTGTATTTACTTTGAGCTGTACAATTATAATTTGTACACTTCTCTGTATGGATGTTAATACTTCAATTTAACATATTTACTTTAAAAATCCAAGGGCTGGGATTTAAGGATGAGAGGATGGGACAGTGAGTTTAATCAGGAGGTTTGGGCATTGGCATGTAAAAAGTCATCTTTACTTTGTATGGGTGGGGTAGGGAGTGGGCAGCAGGAGGGATATGTGAGATTTGTTCCCAGATCTGTCTCAGTAGTAGCTATGTAATTTACTTTCTTTTATTTATTTTATTTTTAAAAGATTTTATTTATTTACTTTTAGAGACAGTGGGAGGGAAGTGGAAACATCGCTGTGCAAGCAATCGGTTGCCTCTTGCATGCTCCCAGCTGGGGACCTGGCCCACAACCCAGGCTTGTGTCCTGACTAGGAATTGATCTGGCGACCTTTCGGTGTGCATGCCAGTGTTCAATCCACTGAGCCACATCAGCCGGGGCAAAATGTACTTTCTTTTAGAAAAACTACTTACATTTCAACTTTTGAAGAAATGTTTACTGTACCTTTTTCCTCTTATGAAACAACTTCCTTTTCCGCAGCTCCAGACTCCACTCAACAGTTTCCTGTCCTGTGGCACCACTGTCATTCCATTAGGTTATTACAGGTTGTGAGCATTTCAGGAAACCTGGTGCAAGTTTTGGTAAGCCATGGATGGGGGTGAAAGAAAAAGAGACAGTTGGATGACTTTAGAAAATATATCCAATATCAAGTTATCCTCAATAGATATAGATATTGGGAATAGTTAATAATGAACACACATAGTTTTTTACAGCATATGTAGTGCTTTTTTAAAATATATTTTATTGATTATGCTATTACAGTTGTCCTATTATCCCCTCTTCATTCCCTTCCACCCTGCACACCCTCTCCCACCCACGTTCCCCCCTTTAGTTCATGTCCATGTGTCATAAGTTCTTTAGCTTCTACTTTTTAATGGGGGTTTTCAATTAATTAGTAAAGGATCTTAGATCAGTTCGTATGCTTTCTTTTTCTTTCTTTTTCATTTGTGTCTTTCTTTATAATTTTAACTATGTGTTCCTATTAACTTCCCTTCAAAATCTTGCTTATAGTTTTATACCTTTGTCAATCTTTTTAAGTTTGGTGAGTATTCTGTGTTCTCTGTGTTGGCATGCCATTAAATTCTCCCTATCAGAACTTTTTTACTTCATCTGTTTTTTCTCAATATTAAAAATGAATGTGTTTCAGTTTTTGGCTGTTTTGTCCTCTGTTGTGTGCACCAGATACTAAGTATTATTTACTAACTACTAAGAATGATTTTGACTAATCTCTGAGTCTTATTCATGACAAGAATTGACTCCACCATCCATCCAACACACTGTCACAGCAGGAAGCAGGCATGGTGATAAAACGTGCTTATGAGCAAAATGTCCTTTTAGTTTTCTTGAATATATAATTTAGTGAGAAAACTAAGGCTATACATGAATATTAACAATATATTGTGGGTTTTATAGTGTTTAATGTATGCTTTGAAACTCAGAGTTTTGAATCTTAAGGAGGAAAAAGCTATATTCACTTAACATTAATTAAACTTCTGTCTTTAATTTGAATTAGAATAGTAATAAAATAACTTTCTTGATGAGAACAGTATTATGTGTAAATCAATTTAAATAAATTTTCTTCTTATTATTAAATTATCATCAAATAAGTAAAGAAAAACTCCAAGGAAAGTATCACATTCTTCATTTAATAAGTGAGGAAACCGAGTTTCAGAAATGTTAACTTTTACTGGATTAATTACTAAGAAACAGCATCAGAAATTTTGTAATATCTATCTGACCCCAAATCCAATATCTTCTTTTTTCATTTGCTAGCTAGCTCATAAAACTCTCTCCATAATTTTTTTAAGTATATGACATGCTAGAGAGTGTATTGTGTATTTAATATAAAGAGTCAGTTCTAATTATTTTCATTTAGTGGAGATTTATAGCAAAGAGTTATAGTGACATGACTCTAGTTGTACCCTTGCTTTGCAGATCAAAGACCCTGCCTGAGACTTTGTGTATTAGAGGTCAAGGGAAAAAACAAAAAACAAACAACAACAACAAAACAAGCCCAGAACACATTTAAATAAGCAAAGTTGGATTTTATGCTTTTTTAGAAGATCTTTTCCCAAAGTGTGTTACTTGGTCAGTCTCTGTCCGTTACCATTCAGGTCTCCTGTCAAGCAGTACAGCTACAACCCCCAGTTAGGGCCCCATTCTTAAAATTACTGCCACATCTTCTATCTCTGCTTATATGAACAGTCTACTACAGGTGTTATTTTAGTTTTTGTGCAGCTGATTTAATTCCCCATTCTAATGAGTTTATTTGCATATACAATATGGAGAGCTTTCCTTAAAAAAAAGTCTTTAATGATGCAGTTTCACATTAAGAAGGAGATTGTTGGGTCATGGGCAATTTTTTAGATCACAAATCATATTACATACTTAGAGAACTGCTTGTATTTTACAAACAGTGTTTTGTTAGTTGCTTGGTTTCTGTTGTATCTTAAGATTTGTTTTTCAGTACTTTATTATAGAAATTTATATAACCTAATAATGATGATTTTCCACTGAATTCAACTAATTTTCAACCAATCCCTGAATTATGTAATGTTTATGGAGGAGTTTTACTCTAGTGCTGGTTTCACCTTCAAAATGAAATTAATGTACAATTTGGCCATAAATATGAGTATATACTACAAAATTACACCTTTCCCTTTTATTTTTTGGTTGCAAGAATAATATTGTGTTTTATTATTAATGTGAAGAGCCTTTTAGCAATAAATTGTTTAATTCCCAAACTGGCATGTTAATTATATTAATTGTCCTAGTCATGTTCAAAAGGCTTGAGTCTGCATCCAAATCTCAAGCCATGAAAGAACAGATGTCAATCTCTATGAGAATGTATTTGAGTACTTGCACAGAGCATGTTAGTTTTGGTAGTAATTTAAGATATGGCCATGATATCAAATACATATCAGCTTTTGGAAAGTATCCTTCTTTTTTTTAGAGAGATTTTATTTATTTATCTTTGAAGGGGAAGGGAAGGAGAGAGGGAAAGAAACATCAATGTATGGTTGCCTCTCATGTGCCCCCTGCTGGGAATTGGCCAGCAACCCAGGCATGTGCCCTGACTGGGAATTGAACCAGTGACCCTTTGGTTCACAGGCCCATGCTCAATCCACTGAGCTATAACAGCCAGGACTGGAAAGTATCTTTTAATTATAAAATGAATTTTGGTGTAGAAAAAAATAGAAAATAGCACTCTTGATCTGTATCACTATAATTAATAAGTCCTCATATCACAAAATGTAAAAATACAGTTACAAATTAATTTATATGGTAGTTATAAAATAATCATATATAATTGCAATGTGAATTTTATTTAAAAATCAATTTATTTTCATTGAATAATCTCAGCATATTTTGCATACTTTGATTTTTATTTTAATTCATAAACTAAGATTTTTTTTAAAGATCCAGGCACTTAGAAAACATTTACTTATTCTACCTGACATTTTAAGGAAACAGATTTAAGCACTGGTTTATGTAAGAAATGAATAAATTTGTTTCATCAAATTCCTCTGGTATTTTCAATCTGTTACTTTCCCTCAAATAACATTTAGGCTGTCTAAAATTCTTATGACAGTTATGAAAGCAAGACCTAACAATAATTATTTCCATTCATCTTTTAATTTTAGTGTAATGCAGATCATGCACTTTCTACATGTTTTGCATTTTTTAGCCCTGAACTATTTCCAAAATCCAAACCATCTGATATAAAGAAACTGATTAATTAATATAAAAATTTCTTCCTTGTTTTAGATTTTTCATCTGGATTCTGATATGACCAAAGATTCTTGGGTGTTATTATATTCTGAAACTTGCTGGAAGCCACTTTTTCAGAAAATAGAAGAGACATCGATCTTCATACTGGGTATTCTGCTCTAACGTGGGAGATTCTCTTCTGCCTTAGAGCACTGCTAATTCAAACAGGGAACTTTGCCGGTTATTGATGGCCTGAGTTGTCAATCATAACTTACTTGAAACACCCTAATAAAATCACAATTTATAGAAAGTGTTATTTTCAATGAAATGTTGCCTATGACATTTTTTGCTTGCAGACAAACACTGTCATGCATTATGAATGTGTGCTCACACTACATGGACATGGATACTAATTTTAAGTTACTTTGATTTAAAATATATTTGGAATCACATAGTTGCATTAAGTTCAAGTTTATAGTTATAAATAGGATTGATATCTGTCCCAACAACCTTATGGCAAAGGGTATAACGAGACATAAATTTGCATGAAGATGTTGTTAAAACATGAAGATATGACATGCAGGGGCAGAATGATATGAACCCTGGGCTAACTCCTCTCCCAGATGTAGGAGGCCACTGCCTGCCTGGAGGAAACTACATTCAATGGTAAGATTTGAAGGATGACATGAGTCAGGTATGTGGGTGTCTGCAGGACAGAAAGGTTTCTGTGGAGGATGGATGTTAGGGGAAAATTGAAAGTGGGAAGGGAAGAAAAGGGTTTTAGGCAAGGTAAATAGAAAGTGAGTCAACCACATGAAAAAGAATGAATATAAAATTAGTAGAAAAGTAAAAGTCATTTAAAATATATAGCAGAATATTTAAGAAAGGGCTGGATAGATGGGCAAAAATGGGTTAACCTGACAAATCTCTAGGTAGAATATATTTAGGTAACATACAGATAGAAATTAGGATCTTGACTGAATGAAGAGTGAAGGGGTGGGAGAGAGCACACTGAAAAGACTCTCATATTTACATCTGGGGATGGAATTTCAGGTACTGGCATAAGAGGCACAGGTTTTGTGGGGATATAGTCAGGTTTTGGACATATGGAGAGTACACATGTGGGAACAGGCTGTACTATTGACATTTCGGTCACATAAAAAGGAGTATGAAAATCAGAAGAGACATATCCTTTGGAAATGAAGATTTATGACAAGAGCTACTTTTCTGTGGATTCTGAGAACCTATCATTTGAGAATCTCTTTCTCAGGGAGTATTCAAGCCAGAATAGCATTTAACAGTCTTGTTTTTAACTAACACCAATCACCACTAAGCTTATGCAATATATTGATGAGTTCAAAGTTCATGGTACCTAGAGCAGTAGTACGTGACATTTGCTTCAGCTTTCTGTCCTACAGGATGAAAAAACGATTTTGTTATTTCCTCTGAGAAAGCCTGAAAACAAGTAAGGGAGTCAGGAATGACAACTATCACAATTACACAAAATGATTTATTAGTGAAATGTTTTCTTTCTATCTTCCAATTTTTAGCCTTGATACTTCAAAGAAAGAATGTATTTACTAGAAGTCACAATGATGATTCCATTGAACTTACAACTGTGACTACACCTGTCTGTTGTGGGCTCCTTGTGACTCAGAACCAATAGGTAAATAAGGTCTTTACTCTGATGCTGAGATAATTCATACAGATTCATCCATCAGTGGTATGATAAATATGTTTGGGATTCTACAAAGTAGCTTCAACTACCATGTTTCTCAAGGAAAATTAATGTTAGACTACAATGATTCAAAACTAGGACTTCAGGTGTTTGAATTATTCAGGAATAAATCACTGGCTTATTCTATTTGATGAATCTCAACCAACTGAAGTTTTTCTGAAGCCAAAGGACACATAAAATATCTACTGAAAAAGAGATATAAATACCAACTACAAACTTGTACATCATTGCAGAAACTGAGATTTTTCTAGGCATTCATATTACATTCCTCAGTCTGTTATCTATCGCTTATCTTTCTTCCATATATTGATTTTGCACAAATTCTTATTTTTTTGTTTTTTATCATATTTTATATAGAATACAGTTTTGGTGATGGATATTTTTAAATTTAGTTCATATGTTACAGGGCGTAGAGGTGAGAATATTGACTTATAAAAGGGATGAACATTACCCCAAAATGGGTACAGTGACTTTTGGAATGTTCAATCATTTCTTTTAAGGTATTCGGTTCTTCTTCCTGTTTATGGGGCATAGCTGCATTATACTGAATGGTAATGTTTTCCTTGCTAGTGTTATTTGGAAGTTTAACCATGGATAGAAGGTGTCTCGATATTTAGTGACCAGGTGGTGTACAGCACCCAGCATCAATTCCTCCTAGTAAACTGCACATACCGTAAAGCAAGGAAAGCTAAACACTAAGTTTGCCCAATTTGCTACACCTACATGAATGGACTTTATTTTCATGAACTCAGTGGGGTTCTGTGAGGCACGGTATGTGGAAGCCATGTTTTCTGATACTTCTACAGCTTCTATTGCTACGTTCAGTCTTAGAAGTGTCAGAGTTCCTGGAGTAAGCTCTTTGGTTTTTGACATTTGCTGATCTGAGTGCTTCATGATGGTGGAAAAAACTCAGAGTCTTCTTGGCAATCAAGTTCCATCATGTAGCCTTTAAAGTTTATTCTGCCTTTAAAGCTTCTCTGTAGTTTTCCTTCAACTTCCACTTTCATTCTGGGAGCAATTCAATACCTAGCAGATCCCTCCTGCTTGAAAAAGCCAGAGTCAATTTCATTTTTTACACCTGAACACTGATCTATGTGATGGAAACATCAAATAAGAAAACACTTTTTTACGTGATGCATTTTATGTATTTTTTGAAAAAGGGAAATTGCTGAGTCTGATGTGAACAAAAAAACTCTCTCATATTCAACACTGCTGAAGGTTGTCCAAAGAGAAAGGCAGCCATGGGAAGCCTCTAATTTGGTATTTAGCCATCGGTAGTCTTGGAGAGTCAAGGCTTGTCTCTGCCTCTATTGTACCCCAAGTCTTTCTAGGAATGTAGATATTAATTTATTGACTAATTAATTAACAGTAATTTGAGAAAAACAAACCCAAATACATTGTCTCAGTAAATGTGAGTATTGTATGTTGAAGCCTTTTCTTTTTTCTAACACTAAAGGACAAATCAGGAATTCTTCGTCCTCATTTTTCGGGAGAGGCCAGCAATATGAGTGACTTTGTCTTACTGAAAAGGATCACAGTAACAGTTTTCCCTAAAGTTTCAATGTATTTTAAATAGAAAATCAAAAGAAATGAATGAATCATTGAAAAAAAGGAGGCAGAGAATGGAGTTAAGAGAGTATTAGCCATTTATTTCATCCTTTTAATGTGGAATCATCTTAACAGTTATATCTTCAGGTAATAAAAAGATTCTGAGTTTTCATGTCCATAATTTTAATCTCTAGGGCTACAGTCAGTCCTTCACTGATCCAAAGGGAACGCTGGGCTAACAAATGCTTGCTATCAATAACACTTCTTTCCTAACTCAGTGGAAGAGTTTCCTAAAGCAATCTCTCTATGGAACTCTAGGATAGGAGTCAGGTGACATGGATGGTAGGTAACCTGTTACAGTGGAAAACAATGTAGAAATGTTTTACTGTGTGATGGATTCATCTAAAAGTATCATAAGTGAAAATTTTTGATTTAAGGAAACAGATCTCAAGTGCAGAAGATAGAAGTAATAATAGATTGAACTCAGTCAAGCTTTTCACTGCATATTAGTTACTTAAGATAGTAGCATTTGTTATAGCCTTATACTGTGGAGACCTGAACTTAGGGAGTAGATAATAGAATGTTTCTCTGTCATCTTAAAAAAGATCCCTGAATCTTATAAAACAATGATATGCTTTTAAAAGTAATTTCCCTCACCTCACTCCCAGGAAATGTTGTGGAATTCAATCATAGCATTTCTTATTGGCAAACATTTAAGACTGTATAACACGAAGAAAAACAAGGTTTAAGTAGCAAAAATGACAAGACTTAAAAATAGTTTCCAAAACAGCACCTCTAATCAATATCTTTGCCAAAATCACATTTATTTACAGTAACTCGAGCTAGTCTTCAGAATGCCTATACCCCAGAGCATAATCAAAAGTTCCAAAAAGAAACTGCAAATTAAATTTGCCAAGGATTTCAAGCTGTTAATTTAAAGGGGCAAAGAGTGCTCAGGCAGTGAGGTAGGAAGGAAATCAGGCGTCTCCTTGGGTTGCGGTTGGGTTCCTTATCTTGGTTTTCCTATAATTGCCTCAGACGGGGCTGGGTTTTGCTTATTTATTTGTTATTCTTTTAGGATTTACCTGAGCTTATGTCCTAAAGGGATTTGAGACACTTTACAGAGTTAAGTACAATGCAAAACATGAAAATATTTAAAAAATGAAAATCTGCTTGGATTCCTGGCCCTGTTCCCTCTCATTTCCTCAATTTCAAGTTTGTCCCTCACAGGCATTAGTGCCAATCTAGTGCCTACTCAGAGGGAAATAAGGAATTCCTGGATTTTTGAAGGTGAGATGTGCTAGGCCATCAGGCACAACCTTATTACATTATGGGAAAATGTGAAGAACTACTTAGCATTACTTCCAGAAGAGACAGCTAGCTATGTTTTGGACTGAGGTTGAATTCCCACATCTGGACCTCTGTCTTAGTCATTTTCTTCTCTTACTAGTATTGTTTATCAATACATTTCCTTGCTATATATGGGTACTGTTTGGAATGGCACCCTAATTTTCACACACTAATTTAAGGTTATCAGATGGAGAAATAAAATACAAGACACTAGTTAAATCTGAATTTTAGATAACAACAAATAGTTTTCTTTTTTTAGTATAAGTGTATTCCAAATATTACATAGGAATATTTTTTCTTTAAAAAATTTAGTTATACATGCAAGATTATTGCAAAAATAAGAGAGATAATGTCTTGTATGAGACATACTTATCTTAAAATAATTACTCATCCCTTACCTGAAATTTGAATTTCAGCGGGCATCCTGTATTCTGCCTGCCAACTGAATACTAACTTCTAAGAGTTCCCTGGATCTGTCACTGCTTGCTTATATGTCCCATGTTGGCATCTATCATAGTTGAGGCTTCTCTAGCCTATTGAAATGCACTTACCTGGTACTCCCTGTCTGTTCCTCACTAATTTTTATAAGTTTATTACTTCTCACTTCCTATGGATGGCTCCCTGTAGGAAGCATTCCCTATTGTGTCTGCACGAACTTCTTGCATTTGCCTGCTGCGTTGTGGCTGTCTGGTATTTCCCCAACATGTCTGGCCCCATAAACCTCTCCCCTGTGACTACTACTCTCACTTCACTGACATTAAGTCCTTGTTTTGTCTGGCACAGTTCTATTAAAAGAAACAAATAATTAGTCATTATCTACTTAGTTCCGGGCCTTATATAAGGTTCTGCAAATACATGTGAAAAGGAATAATGTATGTGCCCTATCTTCAGAGACCTTGGAAACCAGGCAGAAGAATAGATATTAGAAGAGCAAATAACTTAATAATTACTCTTTCTGGATGTTTACAACAGGCTAGAAACATCTCTCTTAATTCTCGTAACAATCCAACAAAGCATGCGTATCACCTCCAAGAAAGAGAAAACTGATATTGTGAGTATTAACAACTTTCCTAAACAAACACTTCCTCAAAGACACAATGGGAACAGGCATACAGATCTCTGACTCCAGATACCTTGCACATTGCATTGGCCCAGTCTCAGCTGAATCCACTACTACCGTACAGCATTTACATTTTGTGTCCGGTATGCCTCCTCAGAGGGGGAGGAAGGTAACTGGTGAGTGGTTTTATGGAGCTATGCTTTTGTCATTATTTCCTGTGACATTGATGACACTGGATGGAAAGGTTCACACTGATTAGGACTTCTAAATTTCTTCCTAACTTGTATGGGGCAAAATCAAGCAAGCAGGATTGATATCCATGTTTTTAAAAGAGACACCTATTCACATGGATGTGGTGATGAGAGCAGAAAACATAGATAGGCCATTTCTGTTCCCAACACACCTTGATTCTAGGACTAGATGACTCCTCAGTCATTCAGACACAGGCTCTTTGGTTTTTCTAGTATAGAAACAAGGATGAATGAAAAGTAGCTCACCTTCCTCTCTCTTAAGTACTCCATCTCCTGCTTTGTTTCTAAAGCCATATGTATAGGGATGTTGCATAGAAAAATGGGTCGTATTCTATTTGTTGTTTCTGGGATCATAAGTGGACTTGAATCTCAATATTTATTCTTTTTGGCTTAAACTTTTACTGGTAATGGAGAGATTCAATAGAATTTTCCTCTTACCAGTAATGGACATAAATCTACTTAATGTTTAGCGAATGCCACATGTGCAAAGTCTATTTCATTTTCTTTCTTTCTGAGCAAATTCCCCTGCAGACAGCTCGAAGTGGTTTCCTCAGCCCCAGACTCAACCTGATGTTTCAGCTCAGCCACTCATAACTCCCTTGGTATTAGTCCCTCAGTTTCCCAATTTCACTTTCCCATAGAAGATGTTATCATCTCAGGTCCTACACAACATTGAAGTTTGGTCTCTTGTGGTTGGCCTGACATGGAATTAAGTGCCTTATTTTGGTCCTAAGAGCTGAGCAGAGAAGACACAGGGTTTGGACAGATGTGATTATTCAGTAGTCAGGTGCTAAGTGTGGAAGGAGGGAGCACAGCCACTTGGGGTGAGGGCAGAGATATTCTAAAATTTGTCTAGTAAGGATGCATTTCTAAATATGGAACTACACAGAGAATCTTATACAGTAGGTCTCCAGGGCAGCAGTAACATTCTAAGAACAACAGAAATTCCAGACTGAAATTTCTGGTTCAAGAAAGTCCTCAGTGAGTGTCTATTTGGAGGTATCTTTAACTACATCTATAATAATCAGTTCTAAGTTACTAAG
Organism: Trachops cirrhosus; assembly: GCA_028533065.1. Classification (NCBI taxonomy): domain Eukaryota; kingdom Metazoa; phylum Chordata; class Mammalia; order Chiroptera; family Phyllostomidae; genus Trachops; species Trachops cirrhosus. Next base: position 166,972,639 of record CM052539.1, on the reverse strand, counting down.
ATATGTTCCAGTTTTAGAAAATAAAAGAAGGAGTTAACTGATAGAAGCAATAAAGCCCAGATTTTATTTCTTCCAAAATGATTTATTTACATGATTGAATAATTTGTAAAGCTGGTGGACCTGAGATTGCCAATATTTTATGTAGCAGCACCACACTGCCTTTCTATGCTTTTACTTACAACACATTATGCTTTCAATAAATAAACATACAAGACACAAATACTATATAGGAGGAGACTTGTTGAAATGTGGAAATTTATGAGCCTTCTACCAGAATCTGAATATAAAAAAAGCATATTCAGCATGTAAACAGTTTTTTAAACACTTTGTAAATTATATTTTCTTCTCTGCCTTTCATAAATTGAATTCAAGTCTACCTTAATATAATATATCCCTAAACAATATTTTTCTTGACCTAGAAACATTGTCAAAAGATAAAAATGGCAGGTAATTGACTCAGTGAATATTGCCATTGATTACCATGAAACTGTAAGTCACTCTCCTTTCGAACATCAATCAAGGACAATTGTCCTCAGTAGAGATGAACCACAATTCAAGTGCTGATAAAATCTTCCCTGTAGTTTGCTTACTTTTTGAGGCTGAAAATACTGACGAAATGAAAAGGAAGAGAATTATGTAAGCACAAATTGCACATGTATACAGGAAATGTACACATCCATTAGAAAGAAAATATGATTATTCCCTGTAAATATTAAAAAGCTTTCTGAGGCTGTGAAGTAGTCATTGCAATAAAGAGAAGGCTATAGTCTCAAGCTTTGAAGCCAGGCATCATAATACAAGAATTTTAAAGTGACCGGAAAATAGGTCCTTTGGTTATTGGTGTTCTGGTTCTCCAGGCTAATGCCGTGCATTACCACCATTAGTTCATTACCATAGTTAAGCATGAGGAGCCCCCAGTGGCACTCTCATGCACACAGACTTGGAAGAAAAAGAACTATCAAGGTTATATCAGGGCACGTCCAATCATTACATCCACATTTCAGAGTAACTAGCTTGCCTAAGAGCCTGAAAGAACAATTTTGCTGATTTGACATTAAATATGGAAGTCTTCCAAAAATTAAAATGTTAAAAAAAAGGTTTTTTTGTACGTGATTGATGGATTTCAAATACCTGTTAAGTTTAAGAGTCAGGCAGATATGTCTAAAATAGTTTAAAGAAGTCTGGTTATCAGCACTTTTAAAGTTAATTGAATTGCAAAGAGAATGCAAAATTTCCAGGTTGGCCAGTTTGCTAAACTAAGGTTTTAAAGTTAATCAAAACATTAAAGTCAAACTCTCCCTCCTTCATCCCCTCTCTCCCTCCTTCTTCCCTCTCTTCTTCCCCGTTTTTTTCTTTCAAAATTATAATCAGTGCCGGGAAGACAATTGCCCACCATACTTTGATTCAGTCTATTATTCATTTTATATCCTGTCTTTCTCTGGCAAGCTTTGCCTTTTACAACGAGATAATTTTGCTGATTTGATCTGCCAGTCTCAAAGGGCTTTTCAGGGAAAATTTTTCCTCAGTACAAATTTCTAGTTGGTGGACTTTGAAATTGGACAGTAAAAATCTTTTAAGAAACTGATTCTATGTTAATGTGAAGGTAGTGGTTAGGAGTTCTTCACTGGCTTGGGGTTCTATCACCAGCAATTTGGTGAAAGCATGTGTTCATTTAAACCCAGGGCATTTTCTTTGAGGGAGAACCTTTAAGCAAGTAGTGAAGCATGTCGGAATCATAGCACATTATATTCAGAAGAGAGTATGAAAATCGTTTAGTCCAATTCTGCTGCACTCCCGACATGAATCCCGTTAAAGATCACTGAATGGTAATAGCTATGACTGTGTTTTAATATCTCCAGTCAACTACCTTAGATGGCCAATATCTATTTTGACAGAAGAACAGAACAATTTATAAACAAAATTCTCACATCTAAATTACAGTGTATAATCAGTAAGATGTTTTTAAATATTGTAGGTATAGCAAATTAGTTTTTATTTTCAGTTTTAACTTGTAAGATTAAGCAAGCACTCACTAATTTACCCTGGTCACTTTTATGGTACTTTTAGAAAATAATATCTTTTTTCTTTAATAATATATTTCTTATTAACATTATTTGTTGTATGTGTATCTACCAATTTCAGGATACATTCTCAGAAATGTTCTTATTATTATAGCAAGAGGTAATTTAAAAAGTCAGAATGATATAATGTAAAGAGAATGCCTGCTTCTATATCTCAGTTTCACATTTATTATAGTGTGACATTTGACTAGTCACTTAACCTCTCTATACTTCACTTATAAAGTTGAGAAAATACTATCTACCCAATAGCATTAATGTGAAAATACATTCATGTATACTGATTAGAATAGTACCCAAAGTGTATTAAATTCTTCCTAACCAAATCAGTATCTTAATTCAACAAATGACAGGGGCCAACTGGAGTCAGCTGATCTCTTTATAACTGCATGCTGATATTTATTTGATGATGATAGTGATGATGATGAGGAGAATGAAGAGGATGATAATAACGTTGATAGCTTCTGACTTCCATTGGAACAGAACCAGTATATCTTCCAAGTATTTTCACAACTGATATTTAAACAAATCTTGACAGAACAACGAAAAGAAATCCTTTTCTTTCTATGATTTCAATGAATTTGAAGATGCAGGAAAATAAATTGGACTGAAATAATTAAAAAGAGCTGAAAACCTTAAGCAACACTGCATATGGCAAACAAAAATGTGAATCTGACTTGCCCATATTCATAACAGACATACAAAATTTCTATATTTAATTTCCTAGGTGGCCCAGAGAATACTTCTTGGCAGTAACAGACGGGAAGACTCATGACAATTAAGCAAGCAGGTCACCAGGTATAAAAGAGAGTATAGCAAGGTTATACTAAGCAAAGTGAAGACTTACCACAAAATCAGAGGGTAAGAGAGAGGATGGAACCTTCTGCTAACTGAAAATGTTGTGATAGTAGGTGTGCATTTGGTGAGGATGTTGAAAGTGGAAAGAAAAATGAATAAATGAATAGGTCATGAAGGTCTACTACAACCTGGTGTTCAAAACAACAACAACAACAGCAACAAAAACCCTTACATTTTTATCCTGAAAAGAGTAAATAGCCATTAAGTAATTTCTAGTAATTCCTTATCAGTGTGGCCTTTTTGAGGAATATCGCTAAGAAAGGATTTGGTAGAATGTAAGATTAGAGACAGGGAGACTTCTTAGAGGGTAGTTACAGGGATGCAGGTAAGAAAGGGGCCTGAACCACTTTTGCTGGCCAGCTGAATGTGGAAGATAACAAAGGTTTATATTTTAGAAATAATTTTCAATGAATTAACATTGGAACTTGCGATACTTAAAGGTTAGCTTCACTTAATAGTATTTAACTTCAGGGAAGAAGTGTTTTTTTTCTTTGAGTCAAATCTGGTTTAAAAAGGCTCTTCTGTTTTTAAACTAAATTACGATCTCATATTGAACAGTTTATTGTCAAATTGCCATTTTTAGTTAAAACCATTATGGATATTTTCTAAACTGGGTTTGCCAACTTAAAGAGGGTGCTTATTTGCTCAATCTATATACCCTTAAATGATTAGCAAAGCCACATTTTAAAGACTTGTAGTGCCTACATATCTTTGACATATGCATAGTTGTGAAATGCTCCTTCAGATAATACCAGGCCTGTCCAGAAAAAATCCAGCCATTGTTAGTATAATAACAGTTTGTGCGACATTAATGTAACCTGGCAGCCAAGGAGAGTGGACTGGAATGAACATGGATGGGCAATGACAACTTCACTGTTCTAGTCATTGGGGGCAGTAGATGCTGTTGAGTGAGCATGTGTACTGTGTGGCTGTGGCATTCAAAGTGACTGAGGGAGTAGAGCAACAAATCTGCATCAAATTTTATGTTAAGCTTGAGCATTCCTTTGAGGAAACTATTTGGATGATTTAGAAGTCTGCAGCTATGGGCAGCTGGTGATTGGGCGCTTCATCATGAAACGTCCTCGGTCATGCATCATGTCTTGTGCAGAGATTTTTGGTGAAACATCGAATCACCCAGGTGACTCAGTCCTCCTACAGCCCGGATTTGGCAACCTGTGACTTCTGACTTTACTCCAAACTAAAATCACCTTTGAAAGGGAAGAGATTTCAGACAGTTGATGAGATTCAAGAAAATACAACGGGACAGCTTTCAGCAATTGGCAGAACTCTGTGAGGTCCCAAGGTACCTATTTTGAAGGGGACTGAGGTGTCATTGTCCTATCTACAATGATTCTTGTATCTTGTATCTTCTTCAATAAATGTTTCTAGCCCTGGCTGGCATAGCTTAGTGGATTAAGCGCGGGCCTGTGAAACAAGAGATCACGGTTCGATTCCCAGTCAGGGCACATGCCTGGGTTACAGGCCAGTTCCCAGCAGGGAATGCACAAGAGGCAACCATACATTGCTATTTCTCTCCCTCTCTCCTTCTCTTCTCCTCTAAAGATAAATAAATAAAATCTTTAAAAAAAATCTTTGTTAAAAAAATTTAAAAAATAAGTAAATGTTTCTATTTATCATAGTATTTGGCTGTATACTTTCTGGACACACCTTGTACCTGACCACAACAATCACTAAAATGTGAAAGAACAACCAGCAACCCACATTCCATAGAGGGCTGTAGTATTTATTGCTACGGCTCATTTTTGAGACCAAAGGGCTTGTCAGAATTTCAACCTGCACAGGCTGGATTGGTGAACATGAACAACTGACAGGAGAGGACATAGAGCTTTAACGTCTTTTTTGGTGCCTAAAATTGTAAATTTAGGGACTGCACATCCCTCTAAGTATTGATTTATAATTCCAGTAGTTCAACAATTACTCAGTGTTTTGTAATGCTACTTAAGGGGAATTTAGAGATATTTGCTGAGCATAATTCTCTTGGTATACTTTTTTTCAATAGAGGCGCCATTGTAACCTTTTGCACATTGTAAGTCCATGTGCAAAAGTTGATAGATATGCATGATACTTGTCAACTGTCATCTTTGGGCTCTTGTCTTCCTAGAAATTTTTTGAAGTTTTCCACTTGTTGTTTATAAAAGAAAAAAATGAAGGAATACATTATAGACCCACGTTTGTTGAAATTATCCTTGCTTTTTGGTCATCTTGGCCAAAGAGAAAAGTTTTAAAGACCATTTTTGTTCTGGGTCTGAAAGAGACAAATGTTAAAATATGAGAAAAATTTGAAGGTAAATTAATAAATTTAAGGCTGTTATTTAGGCAATATTTACAAAAGGAAGGGGAAATATTTTACCCATTATTCTAGCATCTTAAAATCTATATTCAGAATTGAAAGTTAAAAGGTTTATAGTTACTACGTGTATACTGGATATGAGACCTTGTAGATGCATTTCAAATTTATTTCCATATTCTGATGAAGAAACACAGTCAGAGAGACTAAATAAATAACCCGTGGTTACTCAACTGTAATTGTAAAGATTAAGAATTAACACCATATTTATTAAATGCCTTGGTATATTTATGAATAATGCATTCAATAGTGACTATTCAAGCTCATTGCATAAAACAGTTGATACGTACAGTGGTTTTAAGGGAAGTGAAGATAGCATACAGTTGCGTTGGATACTGATTCTGCCTTTGGAGCAAAACACATATCTAAACAACTATATATTATGCCAGGTTTCAAGTTTCATTTAAAAAAATCAGATAAAAATCTCTGGACATTCATAAGAGGCAAATGTGACATTGAAACAGATGGCAATTAAACTGTACCCTAAAATATAATGAGCTTATGAAAATATGAATATCTAGAAAAAGGATTTCTCAGGTAAAAAAAAATGAGATGTATCCAAAATCTCATATTTGGGAAATAGCATAGCATGTGCTTAATAAAATTAAACTTGACGAGACAGAGTACAGCGGGCAGAAAGGAGATATTAATCTATTTGGATGAGATTGTGCATGGTCTTCAAAGTCACAAAGTCTGGATTTCTTTCTCTAACCATCACAGCGTTATAGATATATGAGTAACACAATCACTCTCCTGTTGTGTGGCTATTTTCTAAGGTGAGCTGGGAAGCTATAATCCAGGCATGTATTAACAAAACCTGGTCTAACTAATGATTCTGATGGTGGAGTGAGTTGTTGACAAAAAACAGAGCTGGAGCAGATGTAAAATTGTCATGACTAGGCAACTGAACCCTAGGTGAAAAAGTTGTATAGAAAGATGACTTCAGGATACATGTCTAGACATGACTAAGGGCCCTTGTGTTGCAAAATCCACAGAGCACCACTCATGCCACACAATAAGAGATCACAGAAGGCATAACAGATTTGAAATGGAAGGTGATAGCCATAGTATTGGATCCTGTTATGTTTACATAATACATTTAGACTCGACTGAGTCATGGAATTGTCTAGAATGCATTACAAAATATATGGCAATTCGCTGTTATTTTTAATTAACTATTAAAGAATGACTTTCATTATATGGATAGCAGTCTTCAAATGATTGAGCAACAGATTGAGAGAAGTAAATTTGTGTATGGAACAATTTCAAGCAAAAGGAATTCACATTTGGGAGACATTTCTGAACATAGGACTTGCGTGAGGATTATTTGATACAACATGTATCAGTGCTTTTTAAACTCTAAGTTATAAAAATGGTGAATCTATTCAACAAGTGTTCATTAAGTAATTTTATGGGTCAAATCTGGGTACTGAAAATAAAATATGAGTTAGAAATGATCCTTCACCCAGCTCATTTATTTGTGCTACATTTAAAACATTATTTCTTAATGTATCATATTTATAATGTCATAGAAGTGGAGTGTGCTTAATTCTAATTTTGTTTTCAAATTCCTCCTAATGAAAATTATATGAATAGATTATTATCACTTCTAGAAATACTACTGGCTATATGTCATTTATGTCATAAAAATAATAAGGTAATTTTTAGCAACATTGACATATTGTCTAGTGACTATCTTCAAACTGTCAGTTTTAATTCTAGTATTGTTTTCTTTAATCAGAATATCATGAGGCCAGCACATCTATTATGTATTTTTAAAACTTTCTATTAAAAAGACCACGACCAGGCACAAAAAAGATAAGCATTTGAAGACTCTTTGAATTTTAATTATAACCCTTCCAGTTTCTTGATTTATGGTCTTGAGCTAATTACTTATCATTTCTAATTCTTAATTCTCTTATGTAAAAGGGAGATTATCACACTTATCTCATAGGATGTTGTAAAAATAATTGAGATAATATAGATAAGACACTCAGCCTACTGCCGGACACATCACAACCAATTAACACATATTAGCCATGCTGAATATTTGAATCACTAATACAGCTAAAGTTACTCTTTCCTCTGCTCTCTTTTTCCTCTCCTCCTTCCGCCTTACCATCTTCCTACCTCTTTTCAATACTTCAGAGGCCCGAGGTCTACTCCAATGAGAAAGAAGGGTGGCTACTGGCCTCACGCCATGAGACGATTCCGCAATGTCTAGGCAATCACTTCCACTTTAACTGCATCATTACTTTCTGTACTATATTTTTTTAAAGCCACAGCTTACTGGATAGCTGACACTATCAACTTGTAAAATTGGAAACATTGTTATTTGCCAAAACAAAAGTTTGAAAATGATCAGCACAGCTCTCTGAGCAGTTCATGCCTGGGTGTGCTTGGAGGTAGTGTGGGGGGTTTTGCTGGATTTCAGGCACTGGAGCTCATCAAAGGGGATTTATATTATCTATAAATTATTCCTTTTGAAACCATTTTTAGGAATTATTTAATTCTTTTCAAGTAAAATTGTATGCAGAAGTTTCACCTACATGATAGAATTTCAAAATGCTTCTTTTGAATTGACACTTCGGCTTTCCTCAGAGGAGCATGATTTACAAAGCATTTGATATGGGACATATATGTTTTTCCTTGTGTTTCAGAGAATGGGGTAGCACAGTAGGAAAGAATGCCCTTCAATCTGATAGAAAGGCACTACATGAATCTCTGCTAAACTCCAAAAATTAAACTAGGAAGTGTGTCAACCTGCTGCCTGTATTACATCCGTGTGGGTGCGTCTACAAGCCTCCATGTGGACAGTAAGTGAGGGTCAAGTGCAATTGGTACACCCTGCTGTTGGCAAGAACCCAGCATAGCAGATGTTCCTTTGTTCAAGGATGAGCACACAGGAAAAAAATCAACATGAGGTCTATAAAAATTTTGAACCATAGGGAACAAAAGAGTATTACCCTGAAAAAGAACTGAAAGAAAAGCTTACTTCCAAAAAAACTATTTTCTAAAGCAAACAGAAAAGTGGCACGGTATGTTCAATGTAAGACACAAGAAAATACAGCCACTGCTTAAATGCTACTACTGCTGCTACTAATAGTAATAATCATAATGACTAACATTTTTATGGTATTTACTATGTGTCACACAGTTTGTATAAAGCACTTTGTATGAACATGTCACTAACCTAGAGCTTGATCCTTTTTCACAACCTGAAAACGTGTAATCAGGGCTCAGATGGGAGGATGTAGCCAGGACCCGCAAAACCCCATTGCCCTTCCTATCTGTTGAAGCCTAATCCCACTGCCACCCTCACCAAGATAAACGACTAATCTCCAACAGTGTAAATTAGTTTCACCTGTTTTTGCTTGGCTATACATGCCATTTTCTCCTACTAAGTTACCTGTTTTATGGATTTGTGTGAGTCCTTTATGCATACTGAATACAAGTGTGTTTGTTTGATATATGTATTGTGGGTATTTTTTTCTACTCCATGAGTTGCCTTTTCATTCCCTTACTAGCCACTTTTGGTGAACCTAATTTCTAAATCTTAATATACCTGAATTAACTCTTTTTTGATTGCACCAAGTGTATGTTTAAGAAATCTTTAAGATTTGACTTTGGGTGGTAAATAAGCAATGAAATATACAGATGGTGTATTATAAAACCATATATTTGCAACTTGTATACTTTTATTTACCAATGTCACCATAGTACATTTAATTTAAAAGGGAATCTTTGTCTACTCCAAAGATAAATGTCATTAAAATGTATTTCTGTGTATTTTAGAGGCTTTCTCGTTTTCCCTTTCACATTTAATTTATATATTTGCAACTGTTTTGTGTTTATGATGTTAGACATGTGTGAATCAAGATATATTTGCCCCATATGGTTATCCAGCTAGCCCAGTCATTTGTTGAAAAGGTCAAGATTTTTGCAAACAACCTCACTGTTACTATTATAATATGTCAGTTGATAATGTATGTATAAATCTCTTTCTGGACTCTTTAATTTTATCCCATTGATCAGTTTGTGCATTCTTTTAACTGTTTAATTATTCTCAAATATCAAGTAGCTTAATCCATGCACCATCACAATAAATAGATACCATTCATATCATCATATTACAGCTGAGGAAACTGAGGCATTTTGATGTTATTTCACAAAAGTAACATTGATTAGTTAATGGCAAATGAAATTATATATCTTTGACAAATAAAAAAGGAAATAAAAGCTGAGATATTGGTTGAAATAGAAAGAAAGTATATTTAAGAAATGATTTCAAGGAAAGCAAAAAAAACAGCAAAAGTAATTTTCTAGTGATGAGCTGTGAAGTATGGAATTAACAGGACAGAAAATGTTCCTTCAGATGTTCCTGAATCTCTGTTATGTTTCTACCTCAAGGTGCACTTTAAGTCCATCTTATGAATTGACAGTTCTTCCTCAAGTATCATTTCCATGGAGAGATGAGAATGCTCCATACTATCACTCTCCACAAAGAGGTCGATACAATAAATACTGAAAGACAATTGTAGGTATTAGCAAGAAGAAAATTTAATGGATTTAGAATGGTGGCTAAAGCCAGATTTCTAATTTTTAAGGTTTTTTGGGAAGTAAGAAAATGGACACTTAAAAATATCGGGCTATGAAAAACATGAGGAAGACTTTAGCATTTAGATGAAGAGGCAGCATATTCTTTTATTAGTTTTTGTTGATTTTTCCTAAACTTAGAGAGAAAAATCACTTTTGCAAAAACGTTTAAACTGTAGGGCATACGTTTGTCTGCAAATTCTACCTGGCTGCTTCATGTTCTTGTGCCATCAGTGCAATATAGAAACAAACGAAACCATAGGACACTTAATTTTGTTTTACTTTCAAAAGAAACAAGCTTTAATGAGAAAAAGAAATCAGAGATTAGTTTCTGAATTATTTAGAAATATCACAGGAGATAAAAACTGTTTAGTAGTTTCCACTGTGTAGATAATGCATCATGATCAATAAATAAATGCTAATCTTACCTTAAGAGCAAATATAAGAATGTATTATTAAAAAGGAATAAAATTGTTTGGCTTCATTATTCCTGCATATTTAATGACTTGTATATGACTTAGAAGCCATACTTAAATTTTAATACAACCCCTTCTAATTGAGCCAAAGATGAATCAAAAAGAAATTTGATATGTAGTTGCTCTTCAAAGATGTTATTAGTTTTAATCAGGGACATTTCTCTTGTTTTACATATTGAAAACACTGCACTGCTTTGGAACCACAAGAAACTTGAGTTTTCTGAAGTTTTCCTATAGAAAGAGCAACCCTTCCAGGGAATAGGTGTTTAAATACAGCTGACCTAATACTAGAAAGAATATAATACTAGAAAGAATAGAAAGAATATAAAGAATAGAATATAATATAATACTAGAAAGAATATAATAGTCACCTCTACTATTGGTTTCAAAATGATCAATTTTAATTTTGAAGTATTTTGTTCATAAGAACATAATGAGTACTTAAGTATTCACTATTGAAGACTAAGCAAATTAAATATAGGCTTAGCTCTCTGCATTGTTTATTATGTTTTCCTTTTTCAGAAATAAATAATTGCAAGTATTAGCAAAGCCCCAGCCCAAACCCTTCCTTCTCCCTTTTAGAAATAACCACTCTCCTAAAATTTGAAGTTTGTGTGTATTATCTTCACATTTCAAAAAATATCTGATCCATAATCATACATTCATGTAACAATATATTTTATTGTTTTGCGTAGTATTTGAATAGTTGCATACCATACATGAAATTGTGAAAAGTTTTCTCTTAGTATGTATTTTTTAGCTTTATTCATGGCAATATATGTTTATTTAGTTATCCATGAAAAACATTACATTATTTGAATAAAATGTATCAACTTTCTAAATGAATCTGTTTCTACCTTTTCACCATCACAAATATTAAACAATGACAAACCTTCACCATGTAACCTTTTTCTCAAGTGGTAAAGTATCTCTAGGATAGAAACTAAACCCAGAAATTCATCCTCAATGCAGTTGTGAAAATTTATATTTCTACTGGGAATGTGTAAGCTATTTTGTTTGCCCCATAATCTTGAAAATATCTAGTGTTATCAGATGATATTATTTGGCAATATGTTAGTTCATAAATGCTAAAATACAAAATAAATGTTGGTTTTCATTTCTTTTCATTACTAAGGTAACTAAACATCTTTTCAAAACTTTATTGGCAGTTGTTTTTTTATTTTTCAGTATATTTCATGTTAACAGGCTTTCTTATTTTTATTATTTGCATTATTTGATTTATCCTTATTGGTTTTGTTGTTTTCAGAATTAAAACAGTAGCATTACTACATATTATACATGCCAATTTTTCTTCATTTATTGAAATGCAAAGTCTTTTCCTAGTTTGTAGCATGTTTTAAAATTTATGTAATACATTTTGCACTCAAGATTTTTTATATATTAATGAAGTGATTTATTCCTTTGGTAGGGTTTTGCTTTGTCTCATATAAAAATGTCTTACTACAGCAGTGTCATAGTGATTCTCCTAACTGTCTAATAATTTTATTACTGTAAGTGTTTTAGTATGTGTAGTATAAGCCAGGAATCTCTTTCCTCTGTTTCGTAGGCAACTGTCTAGATACCATTATACCCTATCTATTATTTTATATTTCTTTCCTATTCCTCTATTTTTATTCCTCATAAACATGCTAGACAAGAATATTTGAGTACCTACTACATGCAATACATAGTGTTAAGTGACGTGAGGGAAAATTAAGTATAAAAAATACATGGTTGAACTTCTGTATTTACAAACATTTCTGGCAATGATTTCAATGGAATGGTTGAATATGTTATGATAGGGAAGTGGATTTTTAGTCTCTGTTCTAAATTTTCATTGTTGCCTGTTTTATTCTGTTTCATTAAAAAGTCCCCATGAGCAGAGATTGAAACAGCCTCAGAGTTTTAATCATGAAACATATTTTTGAAACATATTTTTAGGAAGCAAATTTCCAGGTAGTGAATTTGTTTGGGATATTTGCAATTTTATCACTGCTATTATATCCAATAAATTTGGAAATCCTTCAGGGAATGTAGGCATATCTTCTTCTCCTATTCCCTTTCCCATTGGTTGCTGAATAACTATTTCTGATGCTTTATATTTATCACCTTAAGTTCAACATAACATTTTAATTAAATTCTTTACTTCCCTTAACAAGCCATTTCTCTTGCCATCTTGAAATGGGCTTCAACATTTCTTTTATCATCTGGTTTGAAAATTATGAAAAACTCTTAGCTACCCATTTGTTCCTCATCTTCCATGTTCAGTTTTAGCACATCATGAATCTACTATCACATGTCTTGAATTCATTGTTTTCTTTTCACTGCTTTCTGGAGATTGTTATAATATTCTTGAAGATGCACCTTTCCTCTGTAATCTTATTCTTCTTTAATGTTTCTAGTTTTCACAGCCACTTAAGATTTTTAAAACTTTGATTTAATTATTTAAACACAATGGTTAAAAATTAATGTTTAACAATTCTCTAGAGTATGAACTCAAATTCTGTAATAAGTTCTTCAGTGAGCATTAACATCAGGTCATTATTTAACTTTTCTACCTCATCTATTATTCCCCTACAGAAATTCTCTGCTTCATTTCAGGTAAGCCTGTTTATTTTCTTTGCCATCTTCTCCACTTATGCATATATTATGCTAAAATTATTTTAAATCTTTTTGGATACTACTTGTTTTATAATAATTTATTAAAGTCTCAGGGTAAATTGATCACCCCCTTTTGTATTTATGGCACTTCTTGAACAAGGCATGCATTGTTCTCTTTCTAATATTTATTTACTTTCTGTTCTTTTAAAAAAAATGTTATATAGGAGGCATAGGTATTCATGGTTCACCTCCTTTCACAACTACAGCAAAAATTACAACTAGACTGTAAAAATATCATCCAGGTTAGTCAGAAAATCAAACTGTATGGAAGTCCAACAACCAAGGATTTAAAGAAGCCACATTCATCCAGATGGACAGGAGGGGTGGAGATGCAGTTAAGCATGGAGATGCAGAACAGCATGGAGAGCTGGTGGAATATGTGGCCCCACATTCACATGTGGTGGATAAAAATCAGGAGTGATACTTCAGGAGCAAACTATCCCAGCCCCAGATCAGACCACCTAGCCCCAGATCAGACCACCCAGCCCAGGGTTCCAGCACCAGGAAGATCAGGTTCCATATCTTTAGCGATAAAGATAAATGTGTGTTGGGGCAACAGAAGAAACTGTGGAATTCTCAAGGGACTCCTCTTAAAGAGACCATAGTGGAGAGTTACCTACAAAGGAGTTCTCTTAAAACTATCAGCTGATTTCTCAAAAGAAACTTTGCAGACTAGAAGGGCCTGGCAAAAAGTATTTAAAGTGATGAAAAGCAAGGATTTACAACCTAGATTACTCCATCCAGCAAAACTATCATTTAGGATTGAAGGACAGATAACATGCTTTCCAGACAAGATGAAGCTGAAGAAGTTCATCATTGCCAAGCCATTATTGCATGAAATTATAAAAGGTCTCATTTAAGAAAAAGGAGATCAAAACTGAACACTAAAATGGCAACAAATTCACAACTATCAACAACTGAATCTAAAAAATAAACCAAGCAAGCAAGCAAAACAGGGACAGAATCATAGATATGGAAATCATTTGGAGGTTTATCAGCTATAAGGGGGAAGTGAGAGAATGAGGGGAAAGATGCAGGGATTAAGAAGTACAAGTTTGTCAGTACAGAATAGACAAGGGGATGTTAAGAACAGTATAGGAAATTGAGAAGCCAAAGAACTTATGTGCATGACCCATGGACATGAACTAAGTGAGGAGACTGCTGGAGGGAATGCAGGTACTGGGCAGAGGAGGGCAAGGAGGAAAAATTGAGAAAACTGTAATAACATAATCAATAAAATATACTTTAAAAATAGTGCTGTGTAACTTGTAAACATTGAAATGTATTGTTATAGTCTGAACGTGTATTCCCAAAATTCATGTGTTGAAACCTACCCCCTAGGTGATTGTGTTAGGAGATAAAGACTTTGGGAAGTATGTAGGTCATGAGGGTGGAGCCCTCATGGATGGGATTATTGCTTTTATAAAAGTTGCCCAAGAAAACTCTCCAAACCCTTAAAACATGTGAGAATACAATTAGAAGTTTGACCTGGAAGAGGGTCATCACCCCTTCTGCTGACATCGTGATGTCACACTTCTAACCTTCAGAACTAAGAGAAATAAATTTCTGTAGTTAATAGGCTACCCAATTTTTGTTATTTTATTACAGCAGCCTGAACAGACTGTGACATGCTCAGTGAATAAGTTTACAAGACAAACCAAGCAATAATACAAAGAAATGTACATGTAGAACTTGTATATAGTGATATTTTTTTATTATTTATAGGCCCAGCATGCATCTGCTGCACTATTCTGCTGATATTTTTTATTACTTAAAAAACAACAGTATAATTCACCCAGTTAACAAAATAAAGAAGAAAATCATGTAATCATCTCAATAACTACAGAAAAGGCATTTGGCAAAATTCAACATTGCATTATGACAAAACTTTCAAAAGAGGAAGAAATTTCTGTGATTTAGTAAACAGTGTCTATGAAAAAGAGTGAACCAATATCACTCACAGTAATGAAAATCTGGATGTTTTTTATAGAACCTAAGAAAAGACAAGGAATTTTGCTTTCATCATTCTATTTAGTATCTTACTGTCTCCCCAGGCAGTATAATGAGAGAAGAAAACATAATAAAGAACATAATGAGAGGAAATGAAAAGGTAAAAATATATTTATCCATAGAAAATAGTCTTGTATATTAAACATATTGAGTAAATTAGTAAAATTGGACTAGAGTCAACAAGTGAACTTTTCATTATTGCGATTAAAAATCAGTATACAAAAAGACATTGTAATTCTAATGCTATCAGTGGACAAATGAAAAAAAGTTTTTGAAAAGAAACAAATCAAGTCTATTTATACTAGCACCAAAATATTAAAACTTATAATTAAACATGAGAATATATTTCTGAGATCTCTATTTTAAATTATTCTACTTACATGTTTTTAAATACAGGCAAAATTAATCTCTGTGTGTTTTTCTTCCATTTAAATACTAATGCTTAGGGACTCTGTCAACATACATTTATGATATTTACTGGTAAATTCATTTTTAAAAAATAAATCCTATCAAGGAATGATTTGGATCTTTGCTTATTGAAGCCTAGAATAGATCCACTTCTATAGCCCACTATATCTAAGTCTATCTCAATATCTATATCTACTATATATACAAATATAATCTACTTTCATTTACTAAATAAATTATTAAATTAAACATCTTAAAATACATATGCACTGTTGTAATTATCAACATTATGAACATCTATTTTAAATAGCTATAGTGTCTCCAAGTAATTAAACAGCATGATATTGTTTATTGTCAGCGTGGACTCGACTATTAAAAACTGCCGTTCCAATTTCACATTCTAACAGAGTTAGTTTTTATGTTTCTCATTTTTATTATATTTAAATTCATTCCAAGGAGTAATCAACCAACCATTATAAACTTCATGTTGATGATAGTAGTCCATTTTAACTCTTTGGTGTATAATCTAACTGTATTTTGTGAATATAAAATTAATTAATATTCAAGACAGTTTATAATTTCTTTAGTATTGATACGTTTTTCAGAATTTGAGACTAAAATCATATATTTTTTTACCTCAAATGATTGCTTAATATCTCTTGCTGGCTTTAATAACTTAAGTTCAGAGGTCAAAGGCAATACAAATAAATCTTAGCAGGCAATCGATATCCTTGACTTTTTCTATGTTCCTCTGACATTGCCTTTCACATTTTATATACCTGCTGTTCGAACAGTTTTATCATGAATACCATGCGCTCTTCAGTATGGTGACAGTGCTCTCACTCAAATCCTGGGTTTTACTATTACCAGCAGCATTTGCACATCCTCCAGAATCAGTAATTAACTTTCCCCCTTCAAGCACAATTTCTGATTTTTCCAGTTCACTTATGCAAAGAAATCCACAATCATGACTCTGTTTTTAAGACCACCCTGGCTGATCCACATGACAGTGGAAGAGAAGGAAATGTAGGACCCCTTGCTGGACAGTGGATCCTGACTGGAGTGAGAATTTACATGTACAGGCATGAAGCAGCTCCACATAGCCCTAGTGGGGTAAGGAGGGCATTTTCTGAGGCAGCAATGTAGGACAGGGGGTTGAAGCCTAGGAAGAGTGAAAAGGGTCTACGTGTGGGGTGATGGTATCTGTGGTGACCCAAAGCACGGCGACCCGACAAAGTGTCAATGAGTGGAGGATGGTGCACATATAGGTTATGGCAGTAGTCCAATGTATGTACTGGAGCCAAGCAATCAAGCACCTTAGTATTCATTCTGGTTTTCCCCATTTTCCTATTTGTTTGTCCCTTCTCTGGCAGTAACAAACCTGTTTCCCAGGTTCCTCAAAATGTGCACAGATTTTATCAATTTCCTTGTATGTATGAAATTAAAAAATCAACCATAGTGAGTGGAAAGAAGGGTGTTTATGAAATATTGAGAAAATGAGAAAAACTAGAATGGCTACAGAGGTGTTACATTACAGATATTGGCACCAGCTCGCAGTTTCACAGTAAAGAAAATATAGCTTAAATATCATTGTCTTTAATTTATTATGATATGATCCAGAAGAACCATCAGGACAGGTGAAATAAACACCTTAAAAACTTATTTCACAGTACTATGCATTGATATATGGGAGTACAGCATACACACAAGATTTACAGTGAGACAGAGAAGGATGTCGGGGCCATAATGGGATGAGAAGAGCATGCACACCAGGAGTGCAGAGTCCCAGTAGAGAAATGGAATTAAAAAGACCCTTTGTTATAACATTGAGCAATCTTATCAAGTGTTGTTAATTTCTAACAACTTTATTAAAATGTAATGCATAAACTGTACACTTGCCATTTTAAAGTGTACAATTCAGTCAGTTTCTAGTATGTTCACAGAGTTGTGCAACCATCACAACTACCTAATTCTATAATACTTTCATCACCCCCAAAAGGAATCCCCTACTCATTAGCAGTCACTCTACTCCTATTCTGTCCTCATGACCAGTCCTAGGTTACTACTAACCTATATTGTGTCTCTGTGCTGTCAACTAGTGATTGTTGGCACCAATTCAGATGCCAACAGGAATCCTCAATTCGGGGTCCTGTGAAGAAGGACACTTTATGTAGTTCAAACAGCTCAATGGTAACATACCATGGCTGAGAAAACAACATAGTGGTGAGGCAGCCCTGAGGCCAGGTGACCCTGGGGCCAGGCCCTTCTTCAGCTAGGGAGCTGTGCAACTTTATGGCCCTATGGTCCACCCCATGATGGTCCATTGCCCTCTAGGGTGTTGGCACCAGACAGGGGAAATGCACTCTCAATCTCCAGCGAAAAGTGAGCTCCTTGAACCAGAGAGGAAATGGACAGAAGTCCCTGCCCCTGGCTCCTAATTTGCCCACACTTATGCAAATGAGCACTCTGAATTCTGACAGTTTGATTGGCCCAAAGGTGCGATCATGATTGTTCAGAATAGAGCTTCTCTTATTGGTTAGAGCTGGGCAGCTCCAATGGGATATGGAATGCCTCAATCCTATTGGTTGAAATATGATTTCAGGAAATATTTATAAGGTCCAGTTTAGAAGGCAGAAACACAGTGCAGACAGGTAGTGCAACCCAGGGGCAGGATACAGTTTAGTCCAGAGGCTTCTCGGAAAGTGCAGTTTGTGGGAGAAGCTCCTGTGCAGAAGTGGCTGCTAGGCCCATCATCCTCTCCCCCACCCTCCTTCCCCTCCTCCTGTGTGTTTGACTCTTGTAGGTGTGTCAAGACATACAGAAGCCTACTTGAAGGGACTTTTGCTTACTACACTTTGGAAAATTTGATCATCAAAATAAATGATGATAGTAAGAGATTGTAAACCATTGACAGGATTGGTTACATATACTGTTGTGCCAAGCATAAAATAAAAATGCAAGTTTTTTTTCTTCCCAAAGCAGGCAAAAAGTGCCAATAAAGTTGCTAAAATAGAAAGGTTTTCCCACAAAAATATTTTATTACTTGTCTACATAGTAAGAGTCTGTATATATTGCCTAATAGTCCTCTATCAAATGTGTCTTTTGAAAATATTTTCTTTCAGTCTGTGGTTTGTATTATCATTCTTCTGACAGTGTCTTTTGCAGAGTAGAAATTTTTAATTTTAAAGAAGTCCAGTTTATCAACTATTTGTTTCATGGATTGTGACTTTGGTGTTTTATCTAAAAGTTATGGTCAAACACTAGTTCATCTAGATTTTCTTGAAAGACAAAACTATGGAAAGAATAAGATCAGCAGTTGCCAGGGTTTGGGGGCTTGGTGGAGGAGGTGAAGAGGTGGAGAGCAGAGTATTTTTAGGGCAGTGAAACTATTCTGTATCATATTATAGTGGTAGATACTTGTCATTATGCCTTTGTCCAAACCCGTAGAATGTACAGTCATACCAAAAGTAAAATCTAAAATGGAAGCTACAGACTCTGTGAGTTGATGGCGTGTCAGTGTCGGTGCAGCAATAATAAGAAACGCACCGCTCCGGTGGGAGGTGTTGGTAATGGGAGAGGCCCTGCCTGTGTGGGATCAGGGACATCTCTTACTCTGCTCAAGTTTTCTGTGCAGCTGAAATGGCTCTAAAAGTAAGATTTATTGAAAATTATGAAATTGTCTGTCATTGACAATTTTGTACGTTAAACAAATGTGATATATCAATACCAAAATCTTTTTTGATATTCATAGCAGATTTTATTTTGCTATTAATTTTTAGGTTCTTATCATATTTTAAGAGGTCAGATATATTTTCAAACATATTCTTCTTGTGATGTATTAAATATATTAAACATATGACCCAGTGCCTAATGCTATGTTATAAAATCACTTTTTACTAATTTTCCACAGTACTCATTGCTTTGGACACACAGTCTTAGCTTGATGAATCACTTTAATATCAAACTAAATCTCTCTACACTTCTCAAAAGAGATTGATCGTGGATGTGGTCACACAAAACTTTACATGACATGGAAGTAGATAGAATAATTTATACATACACACAGACACAAACTAATGTATGAAAGTTTAAAAAATGGTGGAATTAAATAATGTTTGTGGCCTACTTAATGGTATACAAATATCAATTTCTGGTTTTGATATTATACTACAGTAATATGTCACCATTGGGGGAATCTGTGTGAAGTGTTCAAAGTATCTTTATACTATTTTTGCAAATTTCTATGAGTCTATAATTAACAATGAAAAGTTAAATAAAAAGTTTAGTCAATGACTTTTATCATTATAACGCCATCAATCTGTTTACCTCCTTAATTGAGAAAATAAAACAAAAACCTCTAATGTTGGCAAGAAATATTTATTACAGTTTTATGCGATTTAACTACAAATTTTACATATGCATATATATATGAGTGTAACTTTTCAAAGCCAGAGAAACTGACTTTATTTTTATACAGAGAGATTTTGAACTATAAAGAATTGTAAAAGCAAATCAGTATTTATAAACCAAACTTCCCATTAATACCAAATAGGCCTTTAATTAAATATAATCCTACTATATCAGTCTACAAGCTAATCAATTGACAGGAATACACCTGAAATATACTCTTTCTTTTGTATTTATTTACTAGAAGCAGTGCTTTAATTATCTGGCAAGATGTGTCTTATCAATGTTTAAAAAGAATATCAATAATATATTAACACTTTACTACCTAAAGACACCTTCTGGATTCTTAGTTTATTGATTATGTATTTGCTGGTTGAGCATTAATGAGCCATCTTTCTCCCTAATGTCCAAGTTGCTCCCTAGTTAGGAGTCCTGTTCTCAAGGAGACACATTTATTCCTTCAGGTCATCAGTGTGCCATTTAGTGCATCATTAGTTTGATAGAGAAAGCCTGCTCTAGTGTACCAAATGCTATCTTGGCAGCCAAAACTTGTTAAATCTAACAAATTTAATGATGGTCTGGAATCTTGAGAAAATGACACTGGATCAGAAGTGAGTTAGCCAAAATGTGTGTTATAACTTCTATTGGAATAAAACCATTTAGGACCACAAAGAAGACCAATCACTGCTTGTATTCATGGGTTTGGAAGAGACTAGTGGCCTAATATGGAATAAGGACTTGATGTGGGTGGGTAGAAAACAATTCTTCAGGGGCCCTAGAGTATAATGCTGTAGCAAATAATCTTTCTATATATCACCATAGAAGAAATGGAAAGCATCTGTTCAATTGTGTGTTCTTGGAGTGATATTGGTAAAGGCATCTAAATACCTTTCTTTCATAGTCATTCTAAAGATTAAAGTCTGTCTTGTTTCATGATTTTATGTTCCATGATTTTATAATATCTAAACCTCTAAATTATTAATGTTTAAATATTACCATTTAATCTATTCATTCAATAATTACTCATGGAACACTTATTATTTTCCAAGCATATTATTCTCCAACAGATACAAAAAGATGAATGAAACACAGCTGCTTCCCTCAAATAAACTGTTTCTACTGGAAAGTCAGTTATATTAAAGTATGACTATTTATCATATGGTAGTACCAATGCTAAATATTTTTTGTATTACCCTGATTGATTCTTACTGTATCTCTATGTTGCATCTGTTGATGTCTAACTATCAAATGACACCAGGAATAGACCTATAAATGGAGGCAGGTTTCTTGATACTTGCAGCAGCAAGGAAATGTCTCTCTTTGAAAAACATGAAGAGTCTCAATAAAAAGGGGTTTGAGGTAGCTAATATTAGAATTAGGTCTTGCTTAAGGTGATTTTAAGTAAGAATTAAAGAATTAAACAGTTACTCTGGACTGGTAATTTTCAAGAAGCAGTGCTAATTCTATGATTATACATGTTAAAGAACGTTGTTGAGAAAGCTGAATTAATACAAGGAGACTAAAGTTCTAATTGGTCAAGGAGCAATAGTAACTCGAGTTATCCAGGAAAAGCATCTTTGGGGTATGTATACATATCCTATGCATATATATTATATATAACAGACAAAACTTAGAAATATATGTATAACATTGATATATATAACATACGCATAACATACGCCATGCATAAAACATATGTAAATATATGTGTGTGTATATGCATGTGTGCATATATGTGTGTACATATATATATTACATGTGTCTGTTTAAAGGAACATAAAATTATGACACCCCAGTAGCTATGATCACATCTAATACCCAGACCTTGGTTTATAATATTATCCTTCAAAATAGGAAACTAGTCTTGATTTTGGAACTGGGGTAAGGAAAACATAAAGTGAACAAGGAGTATTTTACACTACCAAAATATGTAAGGGTAAAACAAACAAGCAAACAAACTGTGTCATGTTAAAGGGACATAGGAGCCAACGTGAAAGAGCTGCCATTGGCTTAAGCAGGGACAATCTGAGCAAATAAGAATATATATATTTTTATAAATATAAATATACTTATTTATATTTATTTATATACTTATTTATTTTATATACTTATTTATTTTTATAAATATATATATACTTATTTATATATAGAATATATAGAAAGAATATATAGTCATATATATAATAGTATGTGTGTGTGTGAACGATATGATAACTTTGGCTCATAACCCAAAGACTGAAATTAGTGCCTATGAGTCCATAGGATGCATAGGTGAAGGCAGCAAGAGAGAAGCCATTCTTTCATCTCCTCCAGCTGGGAGCGGGTTTTGGGGTGGTGGAGGCTGTTACCTAAACCAGAAATGCTGCACAGAAGTGAAGCTGCAGTTTTTCTGTGCTACCACAACAGGGATCAACAGGAGCCTAGGGACTTACTGGGAATTAAAAGATTGGACAGAAAATAACAAGTATCTTCAAAGACCTACCAGATGTTCAGTTGAAACGGAAATAAAAATATTATTATAATATATTATCTGATGTGACAAAGTTAGGTGAGGAGTATTGTGGGGAAATAGAGAAAAACTACATTACCTAAAATGTTGTGGAAGTGCTGGGAGATGTATTAAAGGAAGGCTTCTGGATGGATGCCCTGAGAAACAGGGCCATCTGCTCACGGGCACAGGCCTGAAACAACATGCTCTGTGTCGACAGAACTCTGAGCCACTTTGGGCAGCAGGACTGTGAAGTTAAAGACTGAGAGCAGCAGACGATGATGTTGGAGAGACAGGCAGTTTTCATCAGCAGAGATGTCCTTTATCATCCAATTTGAATAAATGCTCTCTACTCAGTATTACATTATCATAGAAACTTGATTCATAATTTATTTCAACTCAAAACAGAACTGATTTTATTATGTTTCTTGAGGTCTGATATCTCCAAAAGAGAAAGTAAGGAGTTTATTTATAATATGATTACCTGATATTATGTCTCTATTTTTAATATCATCTTCACCACTTTTCACTATATATGTCAGGAATGAACAGATTAAGTAACTGTTGATTCCTTAAAATGAACCTGAAAATAGTCCCCAAAACCCAAATATGCCCAACCCAACTTATTTTATATTAAACTAACACAATTCATATAACTGGACTGCTTCCTGAAAATCATTTGTCAGCGATGTCCTTAAAATTCTGGATGCTTGTGAAAATACAAGACAATTGAGTGCCAAATATGCCAACTTTTCAATGTGTAAAATATATTGGATATTGTATGTGTCAGTTGATTGCTTCTCTGGAAAAGATTAAAATTGGAATGTTAAAGAATACAAATATGAAGTGTTAAGGGAGTTTTTATTTCACTGTTACAAATTGAATACTTTCTAAGGAGTGGAGAAATATGAAAAGAATAATCTTTGAAAAATTCACAGTAATAAATATGTCTGAACATTTTTCTAATTATTCTGGAAATTGCTTTTTGTAATTATCTCAGACTTTGTGTTAAGTTGTTCTATTACCAGACAACATGTGAAGTTGAATCTACATAGATGTTTTCTGATATCAATTGGGAAATATAAGCACACTGAGCTGAATATATCCAGTATAATCTCTATTAAAACACAGTATGTATTTTCTTTTTCAAAAATATTTTATTGATTATGCTATTACAGCTGTCCCATTACCCCCTCTATCCCACTCCACCCTGCACACCCTCCCCCACCCACATTCCCCCCTCTAATTCATGTCCATGTGTCATAAGTTCTTTAGCTTCTACATTTCCCATACTATTCTTGCCCTCCCCCTGTCTATTTTCTACCTACTATCTATGCTACTTATTCTCTGTACCTTTTCCCCCCATCTCCTCCTCCCACTCACCTGTTGCTAACTCTCCATGTCATCTCCATTTCTGTGGTTCTGTTCTTGTTCTAGTTGTTTGCTTAGTTTGTTTTTGTTTTTGTTTTAGGTGTGGTTGTTCATAATGGAGGGACGGAGTTGAGAGGGAATAATGGTGCTTGCTCCGCTCTCTGCCGATTTCAGTCCCTTCCGCCACTTCCCCCAAGTAAACTGGGCCTTTCTGGTGCTGATTCCCGTGTGGGTGGGCTTGTGCGCCCCATGGGTCTCTCCAAGGACCTCTCCTGTGAGGCTGGGAGTCTCTCCCTGCACCTCACCCCCCACAGGTGTTTTCAGTCAGTGCCCCGAGGCTGTATTTCCCAGCGCTGGGATCCTGGGTTGCCCACAGTGCCTTGCTTCACAATCGCGGCCTTGCTGGGTCTGCCTGTTGCCACCCCTGGGCCGGGGTCTGCCAGCCGACACTTGCACGCCCAGGGTCTGCTCCCTGAAGTCTTACACACCTGATCCTGATGATCTTTGTGCCACTCGACCCCTCTTCACCCAGCAGCCTGCCTGAACCTCCCCTCCTACCGGTCTGAATGAATGTGTCTATTTTAACTCCTTGGTTGTCCGACTTCCATACAGTTCAATTTTCTGTCAGTTCTGGTTGTTAATCTGTTTCTAAATTGTTGTTGTCCCTATCTTGGTTGTGCAAAGAGGCACAGTGTGTCTACCTGTGCCTCCATCTTGGCTGAAAGTCCCACAGTATGCATTTTCTAAGTTACTATTTCCAGAAAGACAAACTCATTCATCTTTTGACTTTTGCATATATGAATTCAGTTTGTACTGTATTTCTCTTCTCTTGTGGGGCTCCTCCAAGCCCAGGAAAGAGGATAAAACAAATTAGGTTATTGTCTAAAAAGGGATTCGTTGGAATGATTTGACATAAAACCCAATGTTGGAAACTGCAGTAGGGCTTTTGGAAAGGCCAACTCCAGGAACTACCAAGTCCTGAGGAACTGAGGGTATTGCTCTCTTTTCCCGTTCTTACTCTTCCTAGTGTCCTTTACTATCTCTGCTTTCCACATTCTGATCATCTGAAGTTACAGTATTT
The DNA here is from genome assembly GCA_028533065.1 of Trachops cirrhosus. Taxonomy (NCBI): domain Eukaryota; kingdom Metazoa; phylum Chordata; class Mammalia; order Chiroptera; family Phyllostomidae; genus Trachops; species Trachops cirrhosus. The sequence continues at coordinate 166,947,837 of CM052539.1, read as the reverse complement.
CCTTTTTCTGTTTCTCTTGTGTATCTGCTTTAATCTTCTGTTTCAGCTGACTGTCTTTTTCTGACCTGGCCCAGCCTTCCTTCTATGTGACTGTGAATTCTACTTCACAGACTTTACAGAGACTGACCAGAAGAAACATTAGGTTTTAGTTTCAAATTCCAGGAGACGACCAAGTCAGCATGGCTGTTCATGATATTCCGACTTGGAAGGGAGGCTTTTTTTTTTTTAAGTCAATTAAGAGTCCTTGAGAAGGAGATGTAGAGAAGGAAGATAATGATTGGAGAAGAAATATTTGTCATTTCTGGGAAATGGAATATTTCTTGGGATTCTGCATGAAGAGGATTTTTTATTCTTGTTGGGCTGAAAGAATGCTTTATTTTGACTCCAGAATTTTTAACTTATGAACTTTACAAGTCAGGTCAAGGCACATTTGACCTTCTAATAGATGAGTTACTGGATGATAATATCAGGGATTCTATTGGTTCTCCTCTAATTGTGCAGAACCATAAAAACACTGACAATGTGATAGGCTTCAGTTTGAATTTTGGGTTTAATTTACTACTGTTTGAACGTTGAAACATTACTTACCTTCTTTGTGTTTAAGCTTTTCTAGTTTATAAAATAAGGAACATTAATCGTAACTCATAAGGTTCAAGCTTGAGATGCTTGAAAGAGTTCAGGTCCATATTCATTGTGCTGCCACATTGAAACAACCATGAAAAGGTTACTTCTATTTTCCTGTTATGTAAAGTGATTCAATCTTCAATATTTATCATTTGAGCCACTATTAGTTATCAGTTTAATTACCACATTTTCATCCCGTTGGTGTGGAAGGGATTCCCACCACAGACTTATGGGGATAGCCAAAACATGACAGCCACTCTGGACAGATTAGATCAGCAACAGTGTATTAATCACATAATCATAATCACAGCCTGGTGAAAAGGACCCTGAATGCTATGCAAGGCTACAGGGGTTTATATGGGAGAACAGAGTGCATGACCAGGGGCTGAGGGAAGCCGGCCTTGTAGTACCAAGAGGGCGCAGTGGCCCTGATTCCCTCAGAGTACATAATTAACTTCTTTGAATAATGTGTGGGCTAACAAAGTACTGAAACCTGCTACTCAGATAGAGGCAGGAACTGCCTTTGGTCCTTTTTTTTTTTTTTTTACTCTCACCACTCTTATTTATTTATTTATTTATTTTTTCTGTTTCCTTTTCTTATCTCTCTTTTTTTTTTCTTTTTTTTTTTTTAATTTTTATTTTAGTTTATTCAGTACAGTTTCTATCCTTTATTCCCTTTCCAGCCCACCCACCCATTCCTCCCCTCCTCCCTCCCCTTTCCAACACCCCTAGTTTTATCCATGTGTCCTCTATATTTGTTCCTGTAAACCCTTCCCTTCTCCCCTGAAATTCCCTTTGGTCCTTTTGATAAGGAAGGTTGTTTGGCTAGAGGACTTGATCTGCAGGAGCCCAGTTGGGAGGGGAGCCAGAGATTAAGCTATTAAAGCAGCATATAATATTGCACCTTAATTTCAGACCATTTACCACAGTCACATTTGCAATTAATTGCAACTGATAGTCAAGTTCATGAAAGGAGTATTTAGTGAGTGATTTGATTGTGGTGAATATAAACCTGGCTTTGAAAGTTTTAGCAAAAAGGACATCAAGATAGATTTTGATGAAGAAGACATTGACAGTGATAGTAAGTATTCATATTAGTATTTTGGGCCACTGATTTACAGAGTCTAGCAGTCTATTTAGAAAGTACAAAAAATCAATTGTTCAGTAACAAAGATAGGTTATTTAAGCCTAGTTTAAACATAAATAAAAAGGAAACTTTACTCTGATGTGTACCCTTTTATATTTCTAGATGATATCAGGATTCAAATTATAAACTATATACTTTCTTCTATCATCCCATTATAAAAATTCCTTGGTATTTTAATTATTTAATAATTACTGTAAGCTGTTTTGGGTATATGTTTGCCTGTAAGTCTCCCCATTGCATTATTTAAGGATTTCCTGTTTGTGACCACTCCCTTATTTTCCAGTTTCTAGTTAAATAAGTAAACATTCCATTCTATGTGACTCTGTGTTTACTTTTATGACTCTGTGTACATCTGTCATCCTCAAGTAACTAACATGGAAACCCTACCCAGAAATTGAAATTTTACCTGTCAATTTGGACTAGTATCTCTCGACTCTTCCTGCTGATGACAGTGACTTGTGCTTTCGCCCCATGTCCCATTGCTCAGTCCCAGGTGCCACTCAGACCCACAACTCATTTCTGATACACTATTTTCATCCCAGGCTTCAAATCTTCATTTTCTGGCTAACCACCCTTTTTCTCCATTTTCTTTACAACCGGCATGCAAAAAAAAAAAATCTATGTAGTTAGATCACCTGAGTTCTGATAGTTTAATCTTGACCCAGTGACCATAAGGTAAAGCGAGGAAGAGGAAACAGTACCATGTAATCTGACTTACTCTTACCGGTTTTACCTAATGAATTCTTGAAAAAGCAACTTTATTATTATTACTAAAAACATTTGACCTAATAATTGTAAAGACATAACTAAGCCAAAAATTATTCATATACATAATTTTGTGATTTCGAATACCTTGCCAAAAAGTATAATAAATTCCTGCTACTACATCAGAACTCATTATTTCAAGTATGCTTACTTATTTTGAAATTACATCAAAATAGCAAAAAATAAATTTAGGTCACTGCTAATGTTGCTTGGGAAATCCTACCTATAATTAGTTTAAATAAATGATTAAAATGAAATTAATTTGGCATCAAAACTCAATTTTCAGGAGATATCTTTAAATTTCAGAATGATTGAATGAGCTGTGCATATTATATATTCTAGTAAATTAAAAATTATGACTTCTGAAAAAGAATCTATAAGTGTATATTTTTTCTGAAATTACTCCCAAGATGAATGTCAAACAAAGATTGAAACAGAAAAATAGAATATAGAAAATTTTTTATTTCCAGGACATTATATAAAAATTATATACAAATTGTGGGCAGCATTGGTGAGGCAATAAATAATTTTAATGCCTCACTAGCAAATGCAAGTGGACTAGTAAACATTAGGCTGTATATATTTGGGCTCATGTCCTTTGTCAGATATGGATTATTGTTTTTTTCATTTCCTAATGGTGTCTTTTGAAAAACATAAATTTTAAATTTAAATTTTATTTTTACTTTATAATTTAACATTATGAGTTAAATTGGGAGTGATTTATTATTTTAAATTGTAATTTACATATTGTTAAACAAGTTCACTGACCATTTTGTGGTCAAGTAAAAACATATCTTTGCTGAATGTATCAGTCTCATTAGACCAAATGTGTATAATGAAAATGCTTTCCCCAAAAATAAAGCTAGTTTTATTCAGAAATATGAATCCACATTATTAAATACCATTTTGCAGACATAATTTCTAGTGAAGTGTGAAAACCACAGTGTTCTAGTAGTGATCAGGTTAATGAAACAAAAAAACCTTCAAAATTCAAGTGACATTTACATTGGGCTGGCCAGAAAGTTCACTTAGTTTTTTTTTGTATGATGACTCTATTAGCACTTAGTTGTCTTTAATATCATTCGAAACAATTTTATTAGATTGTATTGTGAAAGCTGTCATATCAGCGTGAATTTTTAAAAAAACTTAATTAAATTAATGAATTTTTGTGCAGCCATTTTAATATTGAAGATGGAAAAAATAAGCAACAGTTGCAGCATATTATGCTTTATTACTTTAAGACAAGTAAAAATACAACTGAAATGCAAAAAAGAAGATTTGTGCAGCATATGGAGAAGTTGCTGTGACTCATCAACCATCTCAAAAGTGGTTTGCAAGATTTTGTGCTGGAGATTTCTTGCTGGACGATGCTCCATGGTCAGGTAGACTGGTTGACGTTTATTGCAATCAAATTGAGACATTAATTGAGAACAATCAATGTTATACCATGTAGAAGAGAGCTGACATACTCAAAATATCCAAATACATAAAATTATTAGTGAAAATGAAAAATGTGTCTTTTATTTTATGGAAAAAAATAAATGAACTTTTTGGCCCACCCAATAGTATGACTTGCATCATTTTATATGAAAGTTAAACATGAATATGTAGAAGTTGCTGACATTGATCTAAAATCTCTTCTCCAATTCCTGTCAACATAGTTCTGTGAAATTAGTTTCTCTACTAGAAAGGTCATTAAAATAATCATAGAAACAGTTTAGAATATTATCCCTTGCAAATGCCATGTCATCAGTTTAATCTCGAGTAAATAAATTAATAACCAAGAAGAAAACTTTCATTTGACACTTAAAACACATTTTAGTATTGATATAAACATTTCATCCATCATATACATATATACATGCATATATATGGCAATTGTCATTTCATTTTTAACTCTTCTCTCTTTTTCTTTCTTTTTTTAAAATTATAAGTGTGTTATGGAGTCCTGAGATTACTTCAAATGTACTTTTTTTCTCTCCTTGAACACTCCCCTGAAAGTCTTCTTCAGATAATACCTCTATGTATATATTTATTTAATACTTATTATAATACATGTGGTTTCATATGATGAAACTAAAATTACATGAATAGAAAAAAAATTTAACATTCTAATTGCCAGAGATATCAAACCACATCACAGACATCTTGTTAGAGTGATGGAATAACCTGTATTAGTTATCTGTTGCTGTGCAAAATTTATGAAAAAAACAAAACTTAAAATAAAACATTTATTGCCTCTAAGTTTCTATGGCTTAGGAATTAAAGCTCAACTGGGGAAGACTCTGCTTCCAATCTCCTGCAGTTTTTGGTGGAACTCAGTTCCTTGCAAGTGTTGGATGGAGCTGGGCCTCAGCTGCTTGAGGAGTGTGGCTGGAGACCGTCCTCAGTTCCTTGTCAGGTGGGCCTCTGCAATGCAGCAGCTTGCTTCATCAAATGCAGCAAGGAAGAGAATCTGCTAGCTAGGCGGAAGTCACAGTCTTACATAGTCTGAACATGAAAGTAATATCTTATCACCTTTGTGTGTACTATTCATCAGAATAATGTTGGCCCAAGTCACTGGGCCAGCCCAAATTCAAGGCTATGAGATTACGCAAGAGTGAAAATACCAGAAACTGAAGATCACTGGGGGCATCTTAGAGTCTACTTATCAGAAAGCCTCTCTTTTCATGAGGGACCTGGGAACACTGAGTTCAGAGTCAATTAATTATAAGGAGAGAAGTTGTCTATGGAGAAAAATACGAAGTTAATTCATTAAAGATATGCTTAGAAAAGAACTTGTACACTGAGGCTCTTCTTGGTGCTCTATACAAATAATGTTGACACTTCTCTAGTTTCTCCAAGAATAACACTTTGACAACCTTTTCTTACAATTCAGTAGAATTGAAATGTAAGGGTGACATATATGAGTGCATAGTCTTCCATCTTCCATGAGAAGCTTCAAAGATATTCTAGAATTTTTTTTTTTTTTAGTTAAAAGTATGTCTTGTACATGTAAAAGTCATTGCAAAGGGCTGCATATCAACCTTCAAAATATTGTCAAATTCATAATATTAAGTTTCCTAACAGTAATGCTCCTTATGTGGTAAGAATATATCTTTATATTTATGCAAGTATTTTGTCTTTCACTTCATATTTAGTATTTTATTCATATGCTACACATATTTTTTGGTAATTTTTTTAAAAAATCAAAATGCTTTTTTTAGTGTACATATGAAAACATTTTTTGGTATATTCTCTGATTAATTTACCATGAATCTATAGAAAAGTAACTGACATTATTTAATGCTATAGTGTTTATTAATTATAATAATTTTTAAATTATGTATTTGTGGTTTATAAGCATAAACATTATTATCTGCAAAGACTCACACTTATTTATATCATTTCCTATTTTATTTATTTTTATTGTATTTTTACCATTGGTCCCCTTATATGCACCTGCCCCCACAATCACTATAAAACCTCATTTTACTGAGTAAGCCTTTAATTAAAAATAAAACTGTTAAAAATGGCATTTTAAATTTGCTATAGCAGTGATACTAAGTTTAAATGTAGAAGATTCTTCTCATTAGAAATCATTTGTTTAGAAAATACAATTTGAATTAATTTTGTTATTGTAAACTAGGTGGGTTCAACAACATTCACACAAGCACTGGAGCAACTGTTTGCCTCAGCTGTCCTCCAACATCCCTCCTGGAATCCTGAGCTCATTTGACAAACACAGAAGTAAGTGGATGTGTCACAAAACAGGATTCAGCATAGGAAATAAGTAGCAGTAAGATCCATTTCATATAGTACCCTATTGATGGACATTCTTGTTAATTGCTGAATTAAGCTCATATTTTATTTTAAATCTTTACTGGGTCCAATCAGGACTTTCATTATCTTTGGGAGATAAATATTTACATCCTTTCAATCAAACTGCTATTTTACCAGGTCCTTCCTCTAATAATCAATTATAACTTTAAACTATATATATCATATACATATATATCTTACCTCTCATAATAGATCTTATACTCCTTGCAAGCTTGCACCCAAATAGCTAGAGAAATGTCCTGCACACAACTGGTGCTCAATAAAAATTGGTGGAAAGAATGAAATGAATGTAATACAGTGATTCTGGGTTATTGCACTGATGACTATTTAAGCTTAGAGTTTCAGTTTAGATCCACATTATGTTTAATGAGCCATGTTTTACTTTCTTTAAACTCAGAAAATGCATTAACCTTTCTTCTTATTCTATAAACCTAGTACTTAATAGCATATTTCTGGCTTTGTAAACAGTAGGATCAGATTGTCATTTGAATGAGATCCAAGATTTTTTGTACTAAATATGATACCTTTGAATACACTTGTACTTCTCTTATCACTTACACCACAGCAATGCAATTTGGCCTGTAGTAATTTCCAAAGCAATAAACTAAATGAGAATTCAGAAAATGTCTAAAAGCACACATCGATAATAGACACTATTTTTTTTATTTATATGAGTTAGTTTTCTCTGTTACAAAATATACCCCAGGAATTTGGCTTGACTCTTACAATAAACTTCTTTATGAATGTTTTGTCGTGACTAGGGATAAATAATGCTGTTGGTATAGTATCAACATTTTTCTCTTATTCTAACTTTTGAATTATTTAATTAAGGTGTAAAATTCTATGTAAAAATATAGTTACATGGAGAAATGACTATATTAGAAATATAGCAGTGTTAAAATGAAAAGAATGTCTATTTACAAACACTCTTGTGCTTACACTTAAGCAATATTAAAATTCAGTGACAGAGAAGGGTTGTAGACATTTCTAATTGTGAATTTTCATGAAATTAAGTGTGTATTTTTTGTCTACCATTTCCAAGGACTCTGTACAGGTATTTACCAAACTTGTGATGATACCACATGTTTAAACATTTGAAGAGGAAAAAAAAACTTGTCAGAAGCATTTGTCTGAGTATTTATGAACAGGTTGTGAATCTCGGAGTGTACATTTTGGGAAGCCAACCTGCCCATTAGCTGCATGCTGATTCATCAATTAATGCATCCGTATTGAAACTTTATTTAACTCTTGCCACATATGAAGTTTATGGCAATGTTGTCAAGATCTCAGAAATAATAGTAACAGGGCTTGTGGGGCAGAGCATAGGCTGAAAATTAGCTGTAAGTTGAATTATGTAACACAAGTGGTGGGTGACATCTGGCAGGCAGCATCCCACAGCTCTGAAAAGCTAATTTTTGAATCAGGGTTAAGCAAATTCCTGATTTCCCATCTATTACCAGTGTGGCATATGACTATTTACTTAATATTTCTAAGCTTTTTTTTATGCAATATGGTAGGGATTGTGTTAAATTTTATACTTCTAAAGTGTAAACATAGTATATGTGCAAGTTTACTAGACATCAGGGATAATGTTGCATTATTTACTACTAATGAGAAGGAGACAGCTGTGATTTTGCTGCTGCCTCTGATTTTTCCATAGCAAGTAACCAAAGTCAGTTTTTGTGAGGTGTACCACATACTGGGATAGGAGTAAATGTATAAGTATTTTATTAATGAAAGTATGTAGAAGAAGAAAATGATAAGACCATTTAGGAGAAGTTCAAAGAATTCTCAGATAGCATTCTCAAATCTGATCTAGAGAGACAGAGAGATATGGCTGCCTTAATGTCTAAGAAATGTTCATCTAGGTCCTACCTTGGGCTTAAAGTCAGAGCAATTCTATGTTTTCCAGGGGCAGGACTGCCTTAAGTGTCCTTGCCATTTCCAGTCTTTGAGAATGAACCTATGTGAGGCCTGGCTGTGATGAATTTCAGAGCACAGCAGCTGGAGCTCCCTGTAGCTGAAGGTTTGCAAGGCTCATGTCCTAGTGTGGACCTACATTTAGAAAACATGTATTGGATGTATTCAAGCAAGGACAGAGGGGTCATTTAAAAGTAGAAAGAAAAGGTGAAGACCGATGGCTTCTATTGCGGATCCCTGCTCCTGGGGTCCGCAGCATTATGGATGAGACAAGTCAAATTCACACGGACTACCAAGTCCTGTGGAGGAAAAGGGATGGTGCGGCTTCTCTTTCAAGAGGAGAATAACCTCGGAGCGCCTTGGCCACTCTCTCAAGAGGAGAGCACTTCGACCCTTGCCTTGACAGGTTTTTATTGGGTTCAATTTGCACAGGAATACAGGATGTATACATAAAGCTCATCAGTCATCGTCAGTCAAAAATGATTAAACAATAGATAATATTTGTAGTACTCTGAGGGCTTATTCTGAGTCTGAGTCAGATAGTTAAAGGTCCATAAAACTTTAGGGGACAAACTCATTTCTTGCTTAGACCCTTATCACTTAAATTGAGGGTATTAGCAAAGCAGGTTTATACATTCTTTCTTAGGCCTGATTGCTCTAGGGAACCTGGCCTTTCCAGCACAGGGCCACACCCACCTCCAGCATTGTTTCAGGCTTAAGGGATTGTTTCAGGTTTAAGTCAGGCAGAGGAAGTAAAGCAGCCAAGAGATTAGGAGACCTCTTGAAGACAGAATGAGGACTCAGGCTATGTCAAAGCCAAGGGGCGAGGCTCCATCACCCCCTTTTTCTATAGCCCCCCAAGTCCTTCCCTGAGGCCCCTTCACTTCTGCGCCTGTCTTACGTCATCCCTCTTTTGTGGACTCTTACCCATCATTGGCTAACTAGTCATCCACCCAGGGCCAAGTAGGGTGAAGAGAAAGGGGGCAGAGATGGTGACCCTACAAGGAAGATAGCTTTGTCTCCTAAGGGCTTATGGTCCCAACATCCTTTACTCAGCCTTAGCCATGGGGGATTATAGCTTCTGAAACCAGGCAGAGCAGCTCCCAACAGGCTTCCATTTTATAGACATTCCAGAAAGGTATTGTACTCATTAATTTTAGGTTCAATATTCAACCCTTTTCTGTCTAAGACAAAACCAATCCTATAACATACATCATTTCAAATAATTCCCTATATTTTTATAGTATGTTACCATTTAGAAAGATTATTTATGTTTTTGTTTGTACTCCAGAAAACCCATGACATTAGTAGTGTACACAGTACAGGATAGCATTTGATGAAGCTGAGCATCTTGGAGAAAAGGGAGTGGAAGCCTTGGGACACCAGAGATTTGCTTTCACTCCAAGCCTGGGGGCATTTCAAATGGCTCGCTCTTATCTAGTGGCTGCAGTACCCCAGATTGGTGCCTGTAGGACAAAGATCAGATTTTAAAGGAATCCTCAGAGTTAAGATTACATTCAGTTGAATTGGTGAACGAGCAAATAGATCCTGGTGTAGATACTTCATCCTGACTGCTGTAAACCTGACAAGCAAATACAAGTTTTGTGAATAAATGTCATTTTGGTTTCACTTTTTCCATTATAGAAATGACAGTAGGAAAACTAATTTGAGAAAATTTAAACTTTCTCTTGAGCTTCATGAATATGTGCCCTTCCTCATTCTGAACTGAATAAATTAAATAATAAAACACATAAACTCACACATTTCCTGATTCTGTGGATGCTCCTGCCAGCTGTGGTGACTTTATTGAGTAATACATTATCAACATGATAGTATATTTGTGATGATGAATCGCACTGTTACATTAATTAGAGCAATTGTGCCCTGATGATATATCACCTCAATAACCCTGTAACAGCAGAAGAAATTATCTTAGAAATTCTGATTTTACATAATTATTTTTAAGTGTATTGCATATGCCATTTAAGTAGGCTGTACTATAACAGCCCAACAAAAAACATTTTCACCCGAAGCTTCCATTTTACAATTGAGAATAATTCAAGGGTGGGAGAAAAGGTAGAATTTGGTACTCACTTAACTACACGAATAATTATTGTGAAAGACAGTTTTCCCACCTATAAAAGAGAGGCAATAAACTTGCCTCAGGGTGTTGTAATGATAAAGTGAGTTTAGGTGTTTGGGAGGCTTTGTACAAAAAAATTAAAGACAACATAACTTAGTGCTTTGGGGTTATAGCATGGGCTTACAAAGGGCTCTGGGACTCAGCTGTGCTACCTTAGGCGAGCTAAGTAATTTCACTGTGCTTCAGTTTCCTCATCTGTGAAAGGCACTACTTGGGATGTTTACTTGATTTAACTGAGAAAATATTTATAAATGTTTAAGAGTAATGCTCATTATAATGTAAACGTTTATTACAATGTAAACATTTGTTACATGAATAGTGTATTTTAAAACTTGTGCCTCAATGTCTTGGTCTTTGTGATGGTTAATTTGTGATGTGTCAACTTGACTGGGCCGTGGAGTGACTAGATAGCTGTTCAAATGTCATGCTGGGCATTTCTGTGCAGGTGTTTTTGGATGAGTTCAACATTTAAATCAACACAATAACTAAAAAAGATCACTCTTCCAACTGTATGTGGGCCTCATTCAATCCGCTGTAAGCCCGAGAAGAACAAAATGCTAATGATCATCCAAGTAAGAGGGAATACCCCCTGCCTGCCTGCCTGCCTCTCCACTGGAACTTGCTTTTATCCTGCCTTTGGGTTCAAACTGAAATATTGGTTTTTCTGTTCTTGAGCCTGCCCACCTTTACTTCAGAACTACTCCACCAGCTCTCCTGAGTCTTCACCCTGACAACTACAGATCTTGGGAATTTTCATCCTTCATAATCATATATTCATATATATAATCATATATAGATATAGATAACCTATATATAGATTACAGAAATGATTACAGATTACAGTAATCTATATATAGGTTACTATTAATGCCATAGGTTTTATGGGGTGCAAATAAAAAAATAATCTTTCTAAACTGTAACATATAAAAGTATAAGGGATTCTTTGAAATTATGTACGATATAGGATTGATTTTGGCTGAGACAGAAAAGGGTTGAATATTGAAACTAAAATTAATGAGTACAATACCTTTCTGGGATCTCTGTAAATCAATAGATATATCTCTATATATAGATAATCATAATCATATATATATATATATAATTGGTTGTTTCTCTGGAGAATTCTAGTATAGTCACATATTTGTCTCCAACAACTACAATTATATACAAAGATTTTCCTTCATATGAAATATTTATATGTATGTGAAGGTGAAAAGTGAACACAAATTAAGCTAAATACATATGATAACAAGGTGCATGTTAAAATTACATTATGTATATCTTACAGAGGTTTTAGAATTTAAATAACTTTAAAATAAACTATATATTTTTTATAGGACCAAGTCATTTACTGTTTATCATGGAATGTCAGAATAGATTTAAATTCATATAATCTTTCTAAAGTGTCTGCTTGAATTTTTAAATCATATCTTGAGGAGGTCAGCAACATATAATTAATTACAAGGTAAATGTTTCATTTCAGTCATCTTTAGTCCATAAATATTAAGTAAAAAATTACAGAAATAAGCAATTGATAAGTTTAAATTGTGAGCTGCTGGCATTTCAGATATGCCAAGGGAATCCATTAAATGTTCAAGTTAAGAGATGTGTAAAATATAAGATATTGTATTGATTATTATTGCTAATATACTGCTGTATATTAGCAATAATATATATACACACACGTATATATATACACACGTACATACATACATACATACACACACACAATTTCAGGAATCTACTGTGGTCTGGGAATGAATCCCCTGTGGATAAGGGGACTAGTGTACAGAGCCATTGCTCCTCAAGGAAATGAAGATACACACTCCTGTGAGTTTCTGGTCACAACATTTTTGTCAATCAATCAATGCATAACCTTGGTTACTGCATGTTAATGTTTAAAGTTAACCACCTTATTAGATAGATACTGACGGTTGATTCATTAACTGTGAACTTAGTACCAACAACCCCGTATCTCCTGCCTGAACTAAGCTGCTCTCTAAAGATCTATCGGAGCCTTCTGGCTGCTTGGACACTGGCAGCACTTCAGCACTACACTCGCCGGCCGTTTTAAACAGCAAAGGCAGTAACAGGAAGCACGACAGGTGGAAAATATGGCACTAAGTAGACCACGCAAAGGAGACTTGTGGAAGTGTGTGAGCTGAGGCCAGAGGTAGAGCATTGTCTTGTTCGACCTCAGCTGGTAATGTTACTAGGAGACTCATGTCGAGAGCCGACCAACAGCCGACCCTTGACACAGTCGGGACGGATGAGACGCATCTGCACAGCAGAGGCGACTGTGGCCGGATCTCCTGTCTATCTCTTCCTGTATGCTTGTCTCTGCTAGCAATAGGTGGTAGGATTTTTGGATACCTGTGTGTTATAACAAAAATTCTGCACGATGCCTTTGATTCTGCATGAAATGATTTGTTGACCACAGAATAGAGACCCCTAGCAACCCTAATGCTGCCTGCTTCCCCGCCTGGGAAGTTAAGGACAAAATTAAACAATGGGCAGACCAACTGCCAGAATGTTGAAGGAAGCTATTGCTGGGAATGTTTCTTAAGGAGTCACCACTCAAAAGTTTAAGATTTATTAGAGCCACTACCCCTCCCATACCCTGGACAGGAGTGTAAAGAGGCAAGGAGTTCTAGTTGGAAATAATAATCTCAAGCACATAGATATGAATACAAAACATGGCCCCCCTCCAAGATATACAAATCAAAAAACCTAGGCAAAAAACCAGTTACTGAACCGAGACAAATCTAACCTCAATAGACAATAGCTAAATTCTATATAACCTATACATCTCCCCTTGCACCCCTCTGATTTAGACCAATTCCTAGAATTTTAATAGACACCTAGTTACTAATTGGTACCTGAAAGTTTGTGCTCGTGTAGCTTCGTTGGCTATCTGATTAATGACCCTCTTGGTCAAAACAACCTTTGTTTAACATGGTTGATCTGTGGGACCTTCTGCACTTCTTGGTTATTTCTGTGTTTAACATGATTGATCTGTAAAACCTTCTGTACTTTTCAAAATTATTTCTATGGTAACTATTTCCATTTTAATAATCACATTATGTACTGAATATTATATGATCATAGTAATTGTTTTGTTTTAATAACCATACTATGTATTGAATATTGTATAATCATGGTAATTGTTTCTGTTTCAATAATCACTATGCATTGAATATTGCATAACCTCCCCTATAAAAATAAAGATTGATTCTTCTCAGAGAGTCATTCAGGCCTAGAGAGCCTGGCTGTCCTCCGGCACCTTGCTTGGTGTCTGTGTCTTTGCCTTAGCAGTGCACCCTTGGGAACCCTGAGACCCCACCGAGGCTGGACCCCAGAAGACTCAAATTTTTCATTTCTCTGTGCATGTCTGTGAAAGTGATGCAAGTATTGATTTGGGGATTAAAGATAAATTTTGGCAAATGCACAAATTTACAAATGCAGAATTCAAACATGAAAAGGATCAATGCTACTTCTACATTTGAAGTATATTCAATGTTTCATTATTTATTAGTAATTGGTATATTTAAGTAGAATTAAGTTCATAAAACATGAATTTTAGAAAAGACACTAGAATCATAGTGCACTCTTAACTAAGGAAACTTGAAACCTGTAAGACAGTTTTTTAGTGGCCTAGATGCCCAGATGAATTCATTAAAAATAACACTGCAAGTAGTTGTTTGAAAAATACTTTTCAACATGCAAAATGTAAATTAGATTTAAGATTTTGAAGAACTGTGATTCTGGAAATACAATTTTTAGACTCCTAAAATATGGACAAATTTTCATGATTTAGATTTACTTATCATTATGGGTTCAAAACAGTTTTATGTTCAAGCACATTCCTAGCAGAAACCTGAACTGCGATTATTCTAGGTCACTGCATTAAATATGTAAGGTATACGCAGAAATCTACAAGTCTCTTTCACATGCAACTAAAGTGGTCACTTTGATGTCAGTTATGAAAAACACAACAGCACCCCCTTTCCTCGGGATCGGGTTGAAACAAGTCCATTGCTAATACATGTAGTCGAAGGACAATACCCTTGAAGCTGTAGGCAGGGGAGGATGTTTGCGTATTAATGTTGACTGAATTAAAAAAAAACTTGCCCCATTAGTACTAAATAATTAATAGAAAGGTAGAATATTATAAAGATAATAATTTCATAATTAGACACACCTGGTTTCAAAACCTATTGCCAGTACTGTGAAGGTGAGTGAATTCAAGTCCGTTAATGAACTTCACTGAGCCTTATTTTCCTCCCAGTAGTTGCATATAGAATAGAATCACGATTACTGCTATTAGTTCTGGAGGAACATTACCTGCCTTAGAATCCCAGTTCTGCCACCTAGGAGCTGTTTGGGAAAATTATTGTCTTCTTAAACTGCACCTTTCTTGTCTGCTTAAAGGATGCGATGGTAGGATTCCTCTGTGTCAGTCTGGATTCAGTTGCAAATACAGAATCTGTTCTAAGTAGGCTGAACAGAAATAATGTATGCTAAAGAGCTTTCAGAAACATTGAAAAAGCTCAATAGCTTCTATGCCTGTCTGAACAGAGTGTAATTTACTGTTGGCCAGAGTTCTCAAACTAGCTAAAACACCCTGTGGGGCTACTATGCAAGTAACCGACCGATTCACAGGGATAACAAGAGCTAGTTTAAGTTCTTGAGCCAAACACAGTGATGCACTTGACACTGTGAAAATTACTACCATTCAGTTGTTTTGATCTATTTAATAAATGGAACATAATATATGTGTTGAAGATGACACTATGAACATTACCTGAATTGTAGAATTTAAATTCCTATGGGTACTATAAAAATTTTCACTAAGACACTAAGAGCATTTTGAACTAAGACATTTTAGAAACTTTTGTCATGGGATATTGCCTAAGCTCGTGGAATCATTAGGAATGATGAATAACCGGGCTTCACTCCGAGCTTCCCATATATAGTTTCACAAAGCCACATTGCATAAGTAGTCCAAGCCACCCTTGGAACTACTGTTTCCTCCCAATTTGGTAAACTGTCAGTACAGCCATAAGCCCCAGAACCTATTCACTTTGGCTAAAATCCACCTGTTTTGACTCTTTTCCCATTTAGTTCTAAATTTATGTTTCATATAAATGTATATGAATGATGGACCTTAAATCTCATCAAAGTCATGCTATTTAAATCTTAATTAATTGAAATTATATAAAATTAAAAATTCAATTCTTCATTCACACTAGCTCAATAGGCCTACTTCAAGTGCTCAATAGCCATAGGTGACTAGTGGCTACTGCACTGGACACTGAAGAAATAAGACATTTCCATCATCACAGACCGTGAGTCAGCTATGTCTGTTTTATTTGGATTCTTTTTTGACTTATAATATATTTGTTCTGTTTTCTTCCTGTGTTCCTTATTTTGGGTTAGTCTGTACTGGAATGGTAACTTCCTTGTAACAAGGCTTTTATCTAAACTCAGATGACTGTCTTTTAAATTCCAGTTGTTCAAACTCCTGTTTTTTGCAGCTTTGTTTGTGACTCGTCATGATTTACTGTTATCGATCAAGTTTTCTCAACCTCTTCACTATTGGCATTCTTGGCTGGGTACTTTTTGTTGTAGAGGTTAGATCTTTACATTGGAGGATGTTTAGCAGCACCAGTGAGTTCTGCCCCACGAGATCCTAGCAGCACCCTATCATAAATTATAATAATCCAAAATGCTTACAGAAACTGCTAATGCTCCTGGGAGTAAAGAAAATCACTGGTAGAGACGACTCAAGCATATTGAACATAAAATGAGATTACTGGGATTACGCATACACTAAAAAATGCATATTCCAGTTAGCAAGCAATAGCTTCTTCTCATTTCTCTTTTTGACAAAATAATATCTTTCTCCCTCTCCTTTCTTCTCTCCTGCCCAACCCTCTTGTTGCCTCCCCTCTTCTTCCTCCCTCCTATATATTGTGGCCTTTATTTATTTTTTAATAAAGCATATACTTTTATGCTTAATATCATTGGCAAAATTTTTGCCTTGCTTAAATTATTGAAACTATGATGTTCATGTCACATACAGAAAGCTACCCCTTGGCTGTAAGATTTCAGCTTACTATTTTATAGGCACATCCCCATAAGTTTTACTGTTACATTTTTCCCTCTTCACAGAGAAATCACAGCCCAGAGTCTATAGCAACTGATCAAAACTGGTCAGGAATGGAGCCTAGCATCATGTCATCTTTCAGTGTGTGTGCACGTGTGTGCACGCACACACACACATATAATAAGGTAGTGAATAAAGTTAACAAATACATAAACTGCAGATAATATGAATATGTCTAAAGATGAATGTAGTCAGCATCTGTTGGCTTGGCTAAAGAGTTCACATAGTTTTTTCCATAAAATAAAAGACACATTTTTTCATTTTCACCAATAACTTTATTGATTGGATAATTTGAGTATGCCAGCTATCTCCCACATGTTATAACATTGATTGCTCTCTGTTAATGTCTCAGTTTCTTTGTTATCAACTTCAACTGGTCTACCCGACCATGGAGCATTGTTCAGAGAGAAATAGCCAGCAGGAAACTGCAAACCACTTTTGACAAGTTCAGTCAGTCACAGCACCTTCTCCATACACTGCACAGCTCTATTTTTGTGTGTGTTTTTACTTTTCTTGAAATAAAAAGAAACATAATATGCCAAAAATGTTGCATATGTTCTTCCATCTTCAACATTAAAGTGACTGCACAAAAACCAAGTTTGATAAGTTCTTTTGTTTTTGGTTGTTTTTTGTTTATAGGACAACTGTCAAAATACAATCTAACAAAATGGTTTCAGATGAGGTTAAGGACAACTAAGGGCACCCAGATTCATCTTAAAAACAAATAAAACAAACTTTTCGGCCAACCCAATAGAAGAATCCTCAGCAAACGACTGAAGTCATCTTGGAACAGTGTCAAACAGGTTGGTTATAATACAATGTTTTTTATGTTTGATTAAACATTAAAATCACTTGGCAAATTAAAAAATGCTACCTAAACCTGGATCCACTCCGAATATTCTAATTAAATATATCTGAGTGAGTTCTAGAAATAGATTTATTTAAGCTTGTAAATAATTCTAAAATATGTCCAGATTTGTTAATCTTTGTAATATAGAAGTCACAAGGAGAGCATATGTGTATGGGTGGTCTCCAAAATATTGATTTGTGTGATGTAGATGTTTCTAATTCAATAGGCTTGAAATATTTGCTTTAGAAATTTTAGGTTCTTCAATCCCTGCTATGATATTATATGTAGTCATAGTTTGTTAGCAGATAAAAGTCACCTAGAAGTGAAACCTTAACCCCATTAGAGGTGATTTGAAAGTGGACAGGGCCCTGGCATATTGGCAAATGGATGTAAAACTTGGTTGATAGCAGAAGGTGATACACAGATATGGTGAAAAGTATGGGAAACTGCTTTGGGGACCAGAGTCCAGGGTCAGAATCCTAAGTCAAAACAACAAGGGCAAATTAAGGAACCTGGTATTGTATAGCAAAGTTTTATTTTATTTTATTTTATTTATTTTCAGAAAAAGGGAGGAAGAGAGAGGAAGAAACATCAATGTGTGGTTGCCTCTCTTGCACCCCCTACTGGGGACTTGGCCCACAACCCAGGCATGTGCCCTGACTGAGAATCAAACCTTTGGTTTGCAAGCAGGCACTCAACCCACTGAGTCTTACCAGCCAGTGCACAAAAGTTTTTGATGATCATACTAATTAAAAGTATAAGTCATGAAAAATAAGTAAAAAATGAAAAGAAGTATAAATCCTCCAAGGGTAGATATGTGGTCGAGCTCTAAACTGCTTTGACTTACAGCATCCTTTGCTAGTAGCCAGGTTAGGTTCTGATTCTGTATGTGAAAGCTAAATGACATCAATTTAGGATAATGGGATTCTTGGAGTTAAAGTGGGTAGAGCAAGAACCCTGGATTGCAGCTTTTGACTTTAATGCTTCTTCTATTTTTCTATTTCTAAACAGGATAGAACATGAGATTGTCCCAGGATCAAGACCCCTTTTCATTTTAAAAATATGATGCTTGTAATATTTTCATTTTAATGAGTAGATTGTTATGATTACTTGTGGTAAAATTCTCAGATTAATTAAAATTATTTCACTTGTAATAATATCATCTGCTATTACCATCTGGAGCATTTTTTATTTTCTTAAGTCTTCAGGGAGAAGCATTAAGAATCTACAATTCTCCCAAGTTAATTTTGTGCTGTTTTTAATTTTCCCAAGTAAAAATAGATATTTCCTCCTTTGAAATTGGCTTTAGCTTTATGCATTAAACAGTACATGAAAGATAGGACTAAAAAAATTAGAGAGAAGTGCTTAATTAGTAGCTAGTATTTAACATTTGAAAAGACTTTTCAACAAATTACTTTTGTTCACATAATAAAGCAACTGGCATCTTTATTTTTAACTCAAGTTTATAACATGATACTCAACTCTTTTGTTTTAAAGAGATGCCTTCATACATCAAGACTTCCATGGATTCCAGAAGCCGTATAAATTTAAATAAAGGTTCTCTTTGACTATGGGTGGCTTAGATAAGCATTTTGCCAGAGGCCTGAAGTTCAAAATTCTACTTAGTACCTTTTTCCCCCTTAATCTTTATTAGGCAAATATGTTCACTCATATCTTCCTAGTTGTTGAATCTACTCTGTTTCTCCGTGTTCACAGCATTCACTTTTCTTTCTTTTTGTGCATAGTCCCTTAACTTTCAGTATAGCACAAGCAAATGAGTAACTGCTTAAGCCGTATACACCTGTGACTTACACAGCGTCTCTGTCTTCTGGCTAAAATACACACTGCCAAGAGAAAATATTTTTGCATTGTTTGACAATCAGCTTAAGACTCTTGTTCTAGTATAACCTCGAGACTTATCTCTCCGGGTGTAACTGTCTGTTTGAGGAAAGAGCACAAATAAAATAGACAGCCATAAAAAAGGAGCTCAGAGAGTTGCAACTGTAGCATTTAATATAAATGTCTTGAGCCTCCATTCGCTGTTTCCTCTGTCTGGAATTGTCCATTAGCCTCTTTTCATGGCTAGGATCCTTATTATTCAGATATCACTCAAAAAGTCTTTCTCAACCAGGCCTGTCAGAACATCTAATTTATATTACATTGTCTTATAGTATTTTCTGCAAACCATTGAATTATCTCATTCTTTCATTTACTTGTTCACATTTTATTTTTTCTCAGTACAACTTGGCTCTACTGTAAGAACAAGGACTTGATTTGATTTGTTCACCACAGTTTACTATCAAGAAAAATGCCTGACACATAAAAGGCACCTAATTATTACTTATTAAATAAATGTGAATAAGAGCACATTAGTTTAAATCTGTGAGTTTCAGTTACCTTAACTTAAAAATGATGATAAATTCTCCATAAGATAATAGTGGTAAAGCTTCAACAAAATACTACATCCATAAAAATATTAGCTATTAGTAATGAGGCTTGTGGCAGAAAAACTGCCGACTGCCTGTTCTCGGCGCCCATGCTGATGCAGAAGGCTTTTCTGTTTGTCATTAGACAAAGTTCACTAACTGTTTTCCGACATGTGGCTGTCAATGGACTACTTATACCCTATCACCTGGACTACGTTTCTCCACCTCTGATTTACCAAATCTCTGACAACGGGACAAGAAACAGCATATTTAAATAAGACTTATGACCTATTTTTATATAGAGTAGAGTTTTTGACTACTGTCTCATATGACTTGTTACCTGGACTAATGAATCTTCTAGAATACAAAAAATCATGAAGAATTCAACTCTGTTACATGGAAGAAATAAACTTGTAGATCATAGGCCTTAAGGGTTGTACATATTCATGTAACTTTTCTTTGTTAACAGTCAGGTGAAAGTCAATATAACTCTTAAGAAATATTGAAATCTGTGAAAATCACTTGTTTTGAAACTACTTTTTCTGAAACCTTTTAATTGCTTGTTTTTGCCTTAGACAGTAAGTTTTTTTTTTTTTCTGTTCAGACCCATAATGATATTTTACTTTAAGGACTTTTCCTAATAAAGGGGAAATAAAAGAAAATAAAAATCCTCTTGTCAGTCTTTTACACTTGACATTTTCTTCTTCTTCTTTAAGGAAAATGGGCATTAGTTAATTAACATAAATTTATACCTTTCATCTGTAAGAATAAAATAAATACAAAGTATTGTCTCAAAGAAAATGACCAACAGTTGTAACAGGGGGTATCTGACCATAACAGGGGACATCTGACCATAACAGGTGGTATCTGACCATAACAGGGGACGTCTGACCAGACTGCTGGGCAGAGGTGAGTGGGATCCCTGAGATGACTCAAGGGTCTGCCTTTCCGGGAGAAGGGAAGGGCCATAGGAGGAGGCTGCCCAAGGCTACAGTAAACAAGCTATCAAAGCATGTGAACCAGCTCAGGGAGCCAGCGCGTGTTATCCCAACAACTGAGCAGAAGAGCTGCACTCCCCAAAGTTAGGAAGGGTTGGCAGGAAACCTCAAGGTGGGAGACGGAAGCCACAGCTAGTGTGTGACTCCATACCCCCAGGTGAGGGTGAACAAGCCAGTGCACGGTACCCTGCACACTGTGGGTGTCTAGAAAGCCCTCCCCCTTCATGGCCACATGAAGAGGGGCAGAATTGCTGTGCAGGCTGACATGTGTGATGGATGTTAGCCTAGATTTGCTGGCAAGCTGGGTGCTCCCACAGTGCACAGGATTATGGAGCTGAAGATTTAAATGGAGTCTTGGCCCTTTTTGAGTTATCCTCACTGCCCCATGCTTGGGAACAGAGCGTTTATGGGACTGGCAAATGCTGGACCTTATTCGCAACTCTCACCTTGCCCTTGCTCACCCAGTCATGAACAGGCTCACATGTGACATGTACCATGCCATTTGCAGGCCCAGGGTTCCCTGCTGCTTGCAGGTCCTGGATTGCTCCCATTCTCTTGCTCTGGGAACAGTGCACAGATGCAGGCCACAGGAATGTTCACTGGCTCCAGGGGTGCAGGCAGCCCTGGGCAATGGGTCCCAGAAGATGGAGCCCCTTGCATCACCAGCTGCAGTGATCTGGCAGTGCACCCCTGTCACGGAAGAAGGATGGAGCTGCAGCAAGGCAATGGTGATTCCTGTCCCACAAGGGCACACTCCAGGAAGAGAGAGCCTAAAGAGGAAGACCCCCCGTTTGTGTAACAGCCTTGAGCCCCAGGGGGATGGGTAAGAATGGAACAGGATGTCTGGAGAATGGTTCTGGTCCTGTGTGTAGCTGGCTTCTTTCTGTGTTTTGCAGATGAGATTGGATTGGAATCAGAGTGACTAGCTCCTCTAAACTGAGCAACCTTTTAACAAAAACCCTTTTCCTTCCTCACCAATTATTGTGTTATGCTTGTGTATGGTGGCAGGCAGCCGAATCCTACTTTGTTCAGTAGGTAACACAGTCACCAACACATTGACAGACAAATAATTTGCTATGTGTGTGGACAGGTTGGGGAGTTCTAATAAAATCAGATCAAGACTAATTTTCAGGCAAATGTATATTAACTGTTTTTGAGAGAAACTGTAGGAGATTTGATTTTTTCACTGGAAGGGAAGTGTAACTAAGTATTAGAGGGTATATAATATAAACGGTGATGTACAAACCAGAAGAAGCTATTGATGTTAAAGCATCTGCTTCTTTTTCATATTAATGTTATTCCACAGTTAAATTTTGTGCCACCTTACCCTTCCCAAAGCAGTAAATTTGGGAAGAGTTTTGGGAATACATTCACTTCCTTCCCTGAATTTAACAATACTGCAGTACTATCATTAACAACCTACCTACATTTCACCTTAGAACATATCTTAAATCCATTCTTGGGGTGGAAATATCACTGACATATTAAATATACAGACTTTACTAGTAGAACTAATTTGAGATGAATTCACCACAATGCGTTGTTTCTTTGCAACCCAGTAGCCCGCCGCCTCTGGCCAAGTTCTGTCTATATTTTATATAAGCTTAGTGCTAATTCTATCTTTGAGAAAAAAGGCTATATGTTAATCCCATTCATAACAATACATAAGTATTAATTATAAATATACATATAATTGTATACAATGTTTTATTTAGTAGGAGCTGAGTATGCCAATGCTCTTCTCTGCATCATTGTGGCATGTGTGTCTCTGTGTAGATCTCAGCTGAGAGATGCATTCGATGCATGAAAGTTATGTATATTTTTATGTAAAAATTAGTTGTATCTGATACAAATATTTGGCATTTTATACTTTCTAAAGCAACCTGCCACACATTCTCTTACCTAATTATTAAAACACTTATGTGACTTCAGTAAAGAGATAAAATAATTTTCTATCAAGGGTGTAGAGACATATAATTCCAAATTCAGGTGTTTCCCCCACCCTCCCCTCTAACCCAAATGGTCCTTAGGTGTTAATCTTAACATTTCACTTTTTTGACAATATGAAGACTTTTTTTGCCAATGTTTATACAAACAGAGAACATTTTATTTTACTGTATGATTCTAATTAGGTAGGTTAAATGAGATATAAAGCACTGCTTTCCTTTTCTATATGATGAAGGAACTATTTTAATATTTTGACTACACTGTGTGTATACATATTTTAGTTTTTAAAAATATCATTAATCTTTCTCATTCCCTAAATTAAATATCATCATGGATGAATGAATGTAAGCTTACATTATGCATTAATAAAATCTCTGTATCTAAGCAAGCTAATGAGACAATAGCTAATCTCCTCTGGAATAATTGCCCCACTATTTACATGTTATTTAGAAATAAATTCTACAGTTACATATATACTTATGTAATGTTTTCCTAAATATTTCAGGTTAACATAATTGTCAGACTATGTCAGATTTTCATAATGAATTGCATAATTTTAAATTACAGTTTTTACATAGAAATGTGAGACTCACACAGCTGATGATGTTTCAGTTAAAGCTAAAACATCCAGTTAGTTTCCCATAACATAGATTTGATACATGCATTAAAAACTTATTTGTAAAAAATCAACCATTAATTTTGGTGAATGTCAACAAAAATGAGTTTTCAATGGTTAATGTTTTAATATCATTCATATGACCTGATTTATATTCTGGCAGCAGGTCTCAGCTTGCTGATATACACGTACCAGGTTGTTTATGTGATAACCTTGACTAGGTGGTACACATCCAGGAATCATCAAGTAAAAAGGTATTTCTTAGTAGCCACAGAAAATAACACAATCCCAACGCACATATATTCGATTTAGTTAAGTTCTCTTTTCTTTCTTGTCTGCTTTTTCCCCAATTTTATTCTCTGATATTTTAGCTTGATCTCCTGGTGGAAGAAGTTAACTTCCCTATTTTTCACATTAATTTAATTATTTTTTGCATTCTCTGTCTTACGTTGTATGATACTATTACTTGTAGATTACAGATTGTGTAGTTAGTTTTCCTTGATATATATGCATTTGGAGAATATACTGTAAAAACTGATTCAGCAAGTTTGTCTTACAGAAACCAGTAGCCTTTCTCTCATTCTTCCTTGAACCTAAAACAACTATACTTTCATTTGACTACTTAAAAAAAAAACCCTTCTAAATGATACCCGTGACTTTCAAACGACCAAATCCAATGATCAATTGTTATGCCAATTTTGGTTTTCCTCCTTCCTCACTGGAAGCTTCTTTTCGATCTCCTTTTGGTGGTTTCTCTTCACTTTCCTGACCTTGAAGAACTGGAGTTTCTATTTTCACTCAAACTTAAGTGATCAGATCCCCATAAATATAAGAACAATCAATATGCTTACATTTTAAACAATTTTATTCTCAGCCTAGAGCTCACTCCTGAACTTTTGAATTACACTTCTAAGTACCTATTTCATGTTTTCACTGTAAATGCAATGGGCATATCATAGTTGGCTTGTCCAAAATTAGACTCATGACTTTCAACCTAGCAGCAAACTTTTTCTCCCAGTCTCTCCATCTTCATAAATGCAAATCTAATCTTCTAATTGCTTTAGATAAATGTTAACCTTCCTTTTATTATTTTTAAAATCAGTATACTTTATTTTTAGAACAGTTTTAGGTTCACAGCAAAATTGAACATAAAATGCAGAGTTTTTATATACTCCCTCTCACCGCACATGCACAGCCTCCTCCATTATCAACATTTTGCACCCGAGTGGTGCACTTATTAAAATCGATGACCTCCACTGACAAATTTTTATCACTCAAAGCTCATAGTATGTATGTTAGGGTTTGTTCTTGGTGTTGTACATTTGGTAGCTTTAAATAAATGCTTTTTTAAAACTGTTATCACACATGTGGCCATCAGAATTTCTCTTGCTTCTGTATTTCAAATGTGTACATGGCCTGAAGACTTTGTACTGTTACCAGACTGCCTCTGAACAGGAGGCTGAACATCCTGGGTGTTGGGCCTTTCAAGTGTCAGGCGACCTTCATACCTTTGTCTCACCTGGGAAAGATTCCAAGGACAAATTGGAGTGAGAATAAAGCCAGTGTCATTTAGGTAGAGAACAATGACAGGGCATGGGGGCCACAGTGAAAGAAGCAAAAAGTACCTCTCCCAGTGGACCCAGCAGGCCCACCTCAAAGGGAGTTGTGCATACAGTTAGTTAGTTCTTGGGATGTGATGTGTTTCCAAGAGTGGGAGTTATCTACAAGTTTTGTAGTGTCAAATTCTGACTCTGCCTTCTTTTTGGGAGAGGGGGTTTTGTGACATCCACAATCCCCACAGGGGTTTCCTGCCATTGTTTCCCTTTGATCATGCCCAGATGTGAGGGTTCTGGTGGGAGAATATGGTCTCCTGTTCTTCATTCCACTGGTCAGGATTTTCCCCTTGCTTCTTTCTATCCTGCCTCATTGCCACTTACACCATGGATCTCTGAGTTACTGAAGTAGCCTCTTATCTAGTCAGCTTTTTCCTCATCAACATGTGTTTCACAGAACCCCAGTATGGTTCTTTCACAATTTTCTAATCAGTCCATACCGTTTTCTCTGTCATCCTTTATGCTCTTGCACTTCCCAATTCTACTCACCTACATTAGCCTTCTTAGCATGAATTTAACACATCAACAACGTGCACCTATCTCAGGGCTTTTCACTCTTGCTGTGCCCCTTACTTTGACTTCCTTTTCCCTCAATTATCAACAGAGGTTAACCTCACCCCCACAATTTTATTATGGTCTAGGCTCAAATTTCACCTCCTAAAAAATGAAATCTATTAGGACACTATGTAAGTGAAACCCATGCATCATCAATATTGTTGGCCCAGGTATATATTTATGTCTGTATGTCTATCTGTCTACCTCTCTATCTATTGTGTACCTTTACAATGTGTCTCTTCTCCTAAAATAAAACATCCAAGAAATAAAGTTGTATATCTGCTTTATTCTGTGGAATATCTCAGTCCTTGAACAGTACCTGGATTATAGAAAGCATACAACTAGTTTTGAATAACTATTTCATAAATGGCATGCAAATAAAATTTTCAAGTTTACTTTATGGAACCTGACCATTTGTAAAATGTTTATGAAAAGTAAAATTCTAAAAACAATTTCAGGAAAAAATAGGCAACTTTTGGACAGTTAATTTATAAACAAAGATATGAAATTGCTAATAAGCCAATGGGAGAAAATGATCAACATAATTAGCCATTGAGAAATATATTTAAAAGTATAATGAGATGTGACTAAAAATCTACTAGAATGGCTAAAATAAAAATACTGAAATATCAAATATTGGCAAGAATTTTAAGCAATGACTGATGGGCAAGGAAATTTAGTCATTAAATTTAGTCATTTAATCATTTAGAAAATTACTTGTTGGTTTTATATAAACATACACTCTGGTTTTTAATTCCTAAAGCATTTACCTAAGATAAATGATACACCCATTCAAAACCCTATACACACATTTGAACACAAATATTCATAAAATTTATGTACACAATGGCCCCAAACCAGAAAGAACCAAAATGCCTATCAATAGGTGAATGGACAAACATACTATATTTTAACCAAAAATTATAAATATACTGAACAATTAAAGTAAAAGAGCTCATGATGCATACAAAAAAATAAATGGATCTCAAAAGCATTATGCTGACCAGAAGCCAGACTCAAAAGAGAGCCGACTCCATCTATAGGAAATTCTAGAACAGGTAAGTCTAGCCTACAATGACAGAGAGAGATTAGGTAGGGTGGTGTGGGGCCAGAAGTAGGGGAGACTGACTCACCAGAACTTGTAAGTGTGATGAGAACATTCTGATCTTGATTGTGGTGATCATTACACAGACTTCTGAATTCATCAAAACACTTAGATATATGCATAAAAATTGACATTTTATTGCATGTAAATTATACCTAAGCAAAGTAATTTAAAAAGTAAAACTTTATATTTAAGTATATGAAACAGAAAAAGTAAAATTTTGATAAAATAAACAATTTAAATTATTTTAGAGATGCACCTCCACAATAGAGAAACCATCTCTTATTGACTATTATTACAGGATGGCTGCTTGGCATTAGGTGACAGCAATTTGCAGCAGTCACTGTGACAGTAGCTGCTCAAACTCTGGAGACCATTAGGGCATATGGAAAGTGGGAGAGTTTCCTGCTGTGGAGACGAGCCATGAGACTCTAAGGAACTTGTGATGGGTATGTCCTCTGCCCCTGGGGTGAAGGCAGGCCCCAGATACAGGCCGGTTTCTTATCAGGCAACTTCCAGAATATTAGGTAACTAAGGCTGCCTATCTCCACAAATGCTATCTACACCAAAACTACTTAAAGATAAAGTAAGATATTAACCATTCGGAAAAGAAATCTGACAGTATTTGGCAGAATTTAATATTTGTATTCCCTCAATCCACCAATTCTGTGCCTTGTTCATATGTACCAGACAACGTCTCTGGTTTGTAAAATAGGTCCATAAGAGACCGTGTAACATTTGCTTGTTGAATGTATTTGTGGTAGTTAAGAGCTGAAGGCACCCTTTGCATTCATCTCTAGGGCAATGGATAAATTAAATATGTGGATAGAATTCTCTTTAATACCAAGTATTTAGAAACCGCAAATAAGATGACCTGAAATAACAGATAAATATTAAAATGTAGTTTTGCTAATAAAAAGTTAGAAACAGAACAACTTACATAACACACTTTTGTTGTTATAATTTTAAATTTGAAATGAAACAATTAAAAATTTTATCAGGGCACATCATTCTCTAAGAAGAGACACCAATCATATTAGAATATGTGTCCATGGAGGACTTTGTAGAACATGATGGGGAATGTAGATTAGAGAATGTGGATTAGGGAAAAAATAAATTCAAATCAATTCAAATAAGAATACACACACAAATGGCAATAATTTTCCATAGACTAAGGAGTTTGAAAAATTGAGATTTGTGCAATTGTCATTTTCCCAATCAATCAAATATAAAAATATTTAATATGTTTTAAACTAGATAATAATTTCAATGAGATTATGTTTTACTTCCAATGGAAGAAAAAATGTTATGGCAGAAAATTTTACATTGTGAATTTAATAAGCAGTGAAGAAATTTTTTTAATAAAATTTTATAAGATATCCACATTCCAATTAAGAGTAATCATGCTTTATTTTATTAAATGTTAGAAAATATATCTTGAGGGTTATGTTCAAATTAGGTTTTCGATCTTGCTGATTTTGCTTTCTCTTAACTTTACCAGTTTTATAAACATTATCTAAATAATGTTAACCTTGTCTTAATAAATTATATATATATATATCTAATATTATTGAAGTTAGCTTAACTCCTTTTAAATTTTGCACCTATTTATTAAGAAAATATAGGAATTTGCAAAAGGAATATGGTATAATGAAATAAAAATATCTTTGAACTCAGTAATACTGGGCTTCAAATCCAGTTATACCTAAAAACATACCCTGCTAGAGAATGAACCCTCTATGTCCCTCACAAATAGTGCTGTGATGCCAAACAGCTACAGATGATGCAGATTCCATTTTTAATATAATAAAAATGATAAAATGTGAAGTTTTTAAAACACCTTTCTTGTTAAAATTGTTAAACTAAATGTTTGGCTTTTGAATTTTGTCATTAATGTGATGACTTAATGTTTCTTGTTTTTCATTATTTGTCTAAATTGTATATAGATCTTTTCCATAAAGTACCAGTTTGAAAGGCTTCTTTATGGTTTTATAGTTTTGCTTTGTTTTTCTTGTTTTCCTTCCTTCCTCTTGACCACTCTCCTCATCTCTTCTTTGTTTTTCCCCTTCATTTTCCTTCTCCTCTTCCCCCACATTCTTCTTCTCTTTGCCCTCAATTTGTACAGAAATGTGGACCAACGTTTTTAACCCCCTTGATAACAGACTCTCAAATGTGGAATTTATGTGGAATTAAAAATTTACATTTATTATGTGTTCACCTGTTTATATACTAAATAAAATGCACCAACATTTAGTTATAGCAATATTTTCATCTTTTTTTCCCAAATAGAACAAATGTCCCTAATAGAGTTCATTCAACAGTTAAGGAGCAAAATACAGTTGAGGGGAACATGCTCTCAGCTTTCTACTTGCTGCTTTCTGACACAATCCATTTTTCCTATCTGTTAAGTCCCTATACTCTGTCCTCTTTCCAAAAGTTAACATCCTTTTAGCTACTCCAATTGTCATTCTCCTTTATAAGGAGCCCCCTTTAAGAAAAAGTGTGTTCTGCCCTGGCTGGTGTGGCTCAGTGAATTGAGCACCAGCTGACAAACAAAAAGGCCACTGGTTTGGTTCCCAGTCAGGGCACATGCCTGGGTTGTGGGACAGGTCCCCAGTAGAAGGTGCACAAAAAGCAACCACACATTGATGTTTTTCTCTCTGTCTTGCTCCCTCCCTTCCCTCTCTAAAAATAAATAGGTAAAATCTTTAAAAGAAAAAGAAAAAGTGGTTTTTGCATAGTGAAATTAGAGAAGCAAAATAGGGAGCTTCCCTCAGTATACCTGTTTCCAGCTTTGCTCAGCAATGGCACTGTTAGGGCAAGAGAAAAGTGGGGGCATCCATGGGAGGACTCGAGGGCACACAGAGCTTGAGGACTTAGATGACAAAAAGAATGTGTCAGATTTCCCTTTTTCAAAATTGCTGCACCACCAAAGAAAAATGTGACAAATAATAAAACATCCTACAGACTGTAGAGTACTTTGGGGAGGATAGAATTCAATTCCAACTTTGTCCAAGGTTACCCCTTGGACCAGACCTTACACTGGATAAAGCAGACCACAGGCTCCACATGGTAGTTCCAGAATAGCCTGTCTGTCTGATTAAATGTTACCCCAGAATGTGAGACAGCAGCATATCTTAGGTGCACAATCTAGAATTGCTAAATAAATCCAATGATAAAGGTGATAATGCTGCCTGTTCATCTTATGAAGGCTGGGGAGCAAGCAAATGAGGATGAGGAGAAAACGATTGCTTGTGCAAGAAATACAAAAAACACTCAGTAAGACTCTGAAAAGGTATCTCAGGCAACAGTCATAATAGATTCCAAAAGGACAAGACATAAAAAAACAGCTTACCACATGGAAAATAGATACTGTGAAGTAAAAATTGTAATATAGGAGAGGACAAAGATTATTTGGGAATAGACAATGATAAATGTTTCCAAGATTTAAAACAGCTTGCAAATGGGTCAAAAAATGCAATCTAGAAGTTTGCTGACAATCCAGAGAACTTGTCAGTCATGTCTCCTCACAATGGCACCACTGATGACTGTGTCTTAGCAAACAACGCAATAATGGAAATTGTGGTTCCTTCAGCTCTTCCATATTCCCGATCAAGGTTATTTATTGTTTACTGATGGGTTTATGCCAATTTCG
Source organism: Trachops cirrhosus (assembly GCA_028533065.1). Classification (NCBI taxonomy): domain Eukaryota; kingdom Metazoa; phylum Chordata; class Mammalia; order Chiroptera; family Phyllostomidae; genus Trachops; species Trachops cirrhosus. The sequence goes on along the minus strand of CM052539.1, from coordinate 166,917,482 downwards.
CCTGGATTAGTGCTCAGTACTAATGAGACCAAGTCACAGATTCTGTCCCCACACAGTCTTCCTAAGAACAGATCGAGCAGTACATGTGAGCATCAGCTACTCTCCATCTCATACAAAAAGTTCAAGGCTGCAAAACCATGCATCACTGGAGTCCTCATGTTCACTTAAGGCAACATATTTTCCTTGAAGAGCAATACATTTTTTTAACATTTCTGTAGACATAAATTAAAGGAATTGTCAAAGAACCTATCAAGTGTGTATTAGCAATTTTCAGCATAAACAACCTTAACCTAAGATACTAGGTCCAGGACAGGATTACTATCTGAAAGCAGCCAGAAATGGCCTAGAAGTGAGAACACTGAGAACCTCAGAGATGACTTGACAAGAGCTGTGCCCCTGAGAAGTGCTGCCACAAAGTGGAGGCAGAAGGCCAAGGGCAGATCCTGTCTTTGGAGAATAACTATTAAGTACACTGGGACAAGGCTATCAATTGTGTTCCCTCTTAGAAATGAACTACTGTCTACATCTCTGTGAATCCTATTGCACACTGCAATTTTGGAAGAATTAGGACTGTGTGTTAATAAAGTGGCTTCCTGGGACACTCTCTCCCTCACTCCCTTTCTGAGACCCTGGCTGCTATCATTTTGGAAACTAAAAGCCAGAAGTGAAAGAACAGTCAAATGTAGTAGGTGCAAAAAGAAAGAAAATGAATGCATAAGTCCATGGGTACAAACCCAGGGCACTGGAGACAGAACAAGTAAATCTCACACATAGCTGATGATAAAAAAGAATGAGGGTACCACTAAGGGCCTCGTGCTGGCAGTCTGTGTAAGAGCGCTCCCCACCCTACAGCCTCAAAACCCTGGTCAGCATGATACATCATTCTCGTCCTCTCCACTGCATTCCTGTTACAATCCGCCAGTCACATTATTCAAGCCTGAGCAAATCCTACCCCTGCTGAAACGCTTGAATACCTTCCCTATGTTTTCAGGATAATAAAGACCCAAACTGTCAACATGGCTGAGACACCTCTGCCAAATTTGGCCCTGACTTCTTTTCTGGACTCATTTCTACCCACTGTGAGTTCTAGCAGTAGTGGTTGTGGAGGTTTTGTTATTGGTGGTGGTATTCTTTTTACTTTTTAAGGCTTTAATTTTTTTTATAGTAGTTTGAAGTTCACAGAGAATTGAGAGGAAGGTATAGAGGTTTCCCATGAGCCTCCTGCCTCTTTTACATTCAGGTCTTCCCCTTTGTCAAAGGTACCTACCTCTCCAGAAGGTGCATTTGTTATAGTTGATGAATCTATATTGGCACATCATAATCACCAAAAATCTGTAATTTACCTTAGGGTTCCCCTCTTGGTGTTGTACATTCTATGGATGTGGAGAGATGTATAATGATATGTATTCATCTATCCATCACTGTAATGTCATTCAGAGTATACTTACTGCCTGAAACCCCCCTGTGTTTTGCCTATTCACCCTCCATCCCCAACCCATGGCAGCCATTCCTCTTTTTACTATCTCTATAGTTTTGTCTTTCCAGAATGTTATGTAACTGGGATTGTACATTATGTGGTCTTTTCATATTGTCTTTTTTTCACTTAGTAATATACATTTAAGGGCCCTCTATGTATTTTTATGACTACATCAAACTAAAAAGATTTTGCATGGCAAAGGAAAATCTCAACAAAATAAAAATACAACCCACAGAATAGGAGAACATTTTTACCAATATCTGAAAAAAGGTTAATATCCAAAATTTATAAAGAAATTACATAACACCAAAAAACCAACACAATTAAAAAATGGACAAAGGACCTGAATAGACACTTCTTCAGAGAGGATATACAGATAACTAATAGACATATGAAAAGAAACAGAACATCACTAATATAAGCAAAATGCAAATTAAAACCACAATGAGATACCATCTCACACCTGTCAAAATAGCCACCATCAATAGATCAACAAACAATAAGTGCTGGAGAGGATGTGGAGAAAGGGGTGTCCTTCTGCACTGTTGGTGGGAATGCAGTTTGGTGTAGCACTGTGGACAGCAGTATTTAGATACCTCAAAAAATTAAAAATGGACCTGCCTTTTGACCCAGTGATCCCACTTCTGGGAATATATCCAAAGGAACTCAAAACACTAATTTGAAAGAACATAAGCACCATTATGTTCATTACAGCATTATTTAAAATCGCCAAGATATGGAAGCAGTTCTAGTGTCCATCAGTAGATGAGTGGATAAAACAACTATGGATTAAAGGGGGTAAAAAACAATAACTACGGAGCATTTACACAATTGAATACTATTCAGGTTTTAAAAAAAGAATATTTTATGTTTTGTGATAGTATGGATGGACATGTAAAACATTGTGCTAAGTTAAATAAGCCAGTCAGAGAAAAACAACTACTAAATTATTTCATTCTTATATGGAATCTACTGAAGACATGGAACTAACAAGCAAAATGGACACAGACAGATAGATACAGAGCAGGATGGCATCTAAGAGGAGCGAGTGTTGGGGATGGAGGGATTGGACAAAAAGGAAAAAGGACTCATGGACATGGACAATCGTGTGGTGATCACGAGGGGAGATGAGGGTATAAGGGGACTAAATGGTAATGGGAAAAATAAAGTGAAATATTTGAAAATGCTAAAAAATATCCAATAAGATAAAATCTAGATAAACTTGGGTGTGACTATGAGCTCTTAGATACAAAGCTAAAGTCACAACCCATGAAAGAAATAAATGATGGCTAGACTTCATGATGATCAAAAATGTCAGCTCTGTGAAAGACATCATCAAGAGAATGAGACAAGCCACAGCCTGGGGGAAAAGTTTCTTAAAGACCTTTCACAAAACATGCAATAAACTCTTAAAACAATAAAAATAAAATATTTGATTAAAAATAAACCAAAACCTCAACACATACCTCATCAAAGGAGGAATACAGATGGCAAATGAGCATATGAGATATAACTACACACCTATTAAAATTATTTGAAAAAACAAAGTCTGAAACAGTAGCCTTATCAAACGCTGACAAGGAGGTGGAACAACAGAAATTCTAATTCACTGCTGCTGAAAACGCAGAATGGTACAGTCACCTTGATACATAACTTGGTAGTCAGAAAAAAACATGATACAGAGATTGTGTTCCACAGTAATTACCCAAAGGAGTTGAAAACTTAGGTCTACATGAAAAACTCCACATAAATGTTTATAGCAGTTGAATAGATAAATAAAGTGTGGTACATCCCAACAATTGACTATTATTATTCTTCACTAAAAGAAATGAGCTATAAAGCTATGAAAAGCAGTGATTTCTATTACTACTGTTGCTGGTAGAAGCTGGACTCTTTCGTGGGATCAGGAAAAAAGCATTTCCCAGAACCAGGTATGGGAGATTGTGGTGTGGCAAGACTTATTCAGGTGGAAATAGAAGATTGCCTTTGTGTCCTATCTCCACCTGTCCTGCCTTAGGAAAAGTCCAACTATGTCTTCAGCAAAGTGAAAATAAAGGACAGTGGCCAGAGTTTGTTTCATTGTTCTGGCATTAGCAGTCTCAGTTTCTGTCCAGGAAGCCTAGCACTATTTCCAGCTATGCTGCTGTACCCATGCTCCCACCTGGAACCTGAGTTTGGAGTCAGCCTGTCTGCTGGCTGCAGAGCTGCTAGACCAGAATGAGTACCATGGAGAGAATGTGAAAATAAAGCAAGCAAGTATGAGTCACCAAATGAGAGGGAGGGAGGGAGAGAGAGACAGACAGAGATATTCTTTATTAAACTGGGTTATATTATCTAGGGCTTGGGATGGACCAGGCATCTTTTCCAAAATAACCAATCAACATGCCAAGCTTTCCTGGGCTTCTAATGGATCCACTTCTCAACCAATGCCTTCTTTCCCCAGACTAGGTTGACAGGCCTCTATAAAACATGCCTCATAGAAGCACCGCCCCTGTGGTATTTTGCCTTGTACTGCATATGTGCTTATTTCACCTCATAGTATGGGCTAGTGGACCGGGGATATTGAAAAAGTTGGTCCTTCCTCTCTGTACTGTGATGGAATGGTTAATTCTCTTTGCCCGGAAATGCTGCCACACACTTGAGTGTGTGAAGCTGTAGCTTCCTGGCTAAGTAGGCAGGCTTATGGTCCCTGGTTGAGGATGCTCAACAATGCCTGATTCCCTTTGCTTTCTTCCTTTATTAATGGATACCTAACTACTATTTAAAACTACCACTTCTTATCATTTTAAAATCCCTTTCAATATATTAGTTATTTTATGATAATCCCATTTTTCCCCATGTGACACATGAAGCGAATGAGATTCCAATATCTGTAAAATGATTTTTTAAGCTTTTTTTAAAATAAGTTTTTAAAATACTAGACACAGCGCTAAACTAAAATCTTTGGATTAGAAATCCACTATTTGTCAAGAATATTGCATAGAAGAAATATTAGTTGATATTCTTGCATTATTGAATTGTTGAATGTTGTTGCTATAATTTAATTTTCTAATTGTGCATCTTTATACATTCTTTAACCAACTCTTTCATGGCGACCTAGTTTATTTATTTTAGGCACAAAGAACAATGTATCAAGTTTTATAACATGCTACTATGCATAATATTATAATTCATTATAATTTTAAATATGGCATCTGAATGTGTTATTCATAGAAATTTTCCTGAAGCTAATCTAGTTACATTAAAGTTTTAGGTAAATAGCTCTTGGTGTTTATAATAATGAGCTTATAATGGGTGATTTATACAAAGCATCAGACAATCAATCTATAGGCGTAAAAAGAAACTATTATATAGTGAACTATTTGTAATGAGCGAACTGTCCATCAACTTACCAGCATACTATTAATATTCAGTATTATAGCAAAACATTAATACTTTGAAAACTGTTACTCTAAAAGTAGGCATAAATTAAATATGAATTATAATTAGGTACTATCAATTCTAACTTAATGCTTTTAAAGGAAAGAGTAAAATTTTCATCATTCCCTTTGAAAAGACTTCCAGTGAAATGATGATGATATGTATAGATTTGTTTATAAGATGTTAGATAATAGAATTTTGAAAAACTTGTAGAATATAAACTTGCAAAAATATGTATTTTAAAGAAAATTATTTATTGAGATTTGGAGACTATGGATCACTTATACCATATATCAATCTATTTTCAGAGCAAAACATCGTGCAATATATTACTCACAAAATTTTCCCTATTGTGTGAATTCTTAAGATTACTAGTATTTTATGAGATTTAATGCAGTTGGGCTTTCACTTGCTGACAGTTATATAAAAAAGAAAAATACCAAGGTTCATATTCATCTCACTTTTTACTTTTTGAATTTTACCTTTATGATTGACAAGTTAGAAAATAATATAGGAACACAAAGAGAGGAAGAGGCTTAAGAATGTATTTACATTTCACTGAGACAAAATAGCATTTGCCAATTTTAACTATACTAGTAATCTATTTTAAAGTAGGTTATTCTTAGTATGTATTTATATGCTGAAAGCCATTTTGCATAAAATATTCTAAATACATCAATTATATTTAAGTACTATGAGCTAATCAACGTACTAAGATATTTAATCATGGGGGGAAAATAAAGGCACAACAAATTCTAGAAAAATCTAGAGCTGAGTATTATTCCCCTAGTTTTTCTGCTTGTCTAGGCTGTTGTGATGTCCCCTGACATTATGGTGGCTTCCAAATTCTGGCAGTGATGAATAAAAAGAGGCTATAAATATCTGTCTGCAGGTTTTCATGTAAGATGCAGGACTAGATTAAATACACACCCACCAATATGATATTGGAAACTAATATATATGTAATGTTTGGGTTGCTATAGCAAAAATGCAATGAACTGGGTCTATACAAAGAACAGAAATTTATTTCTCACAGGGTGCAAGCTGAGACTTTAATATCAAAACAGGCAGATATAGTATTTGGCGAAAACCCTCTTCTAGGTTGCAGATTTCTTATTGTAAATTTACATGTCAGGAAGAGCTAGGGAGTTCTCTGCAAAGTCTTTTATAAGGGCACTAATTCTCTTCATGAGGGATTCACCCTCATAATCCAATCACTTCCCAGAGACCCCCCATCTCTTAGAATTTCAGCATATGAATTTTTGGAGGACATAAACAATTGGACCATAACAATATGCATTAACAATTATACAAATATTGAAAAGAGTCTTAAAAATTTGAATCAAGAAATCTGCATCAGACACACAATTTTATATTAGCGATAAACAGAATTTGATAATACATTTAAAATGCAAATAATCAAGTAGTTTTATTCTAGAAAACAAAGTTTGTTCAAAGTCAGGAGAACTCATAATATATTATATATTGATATTAATGGTGATAACAAATCCATTAATAAAATCTGTCACATTGAGATATTAAAAATCACTAAATTTTCATATATGTAGAGAAATTGAATTAGTATACCCTTATTTTTAAAATGTTTTAAATAGACAAAAAATGAATATTGTGCATATTTAGTCCAAATGATTGCAACTTAGTGGGAAATAATATTAGGTGACAAAAAAGAGCTTATTTCTCTTTAAAGTTGTGTTGGAAATATTATACAATTCAATTATGAAAGGGAATTAATAAAAGTTAAAGTTATTTTAGTTAGTGACATTTAAAAAATATTTTGAGAAAAAAGTTCTCTGACACAAAGAGAATTAGTTTAAGTACTGGGTTATAATTTGCACAAAAACACAAAATGTATCAAAAACCTTAGAAGATACCATAAGAAAAGAACATTATGGACAAATATCTATCACAAACATACATACAAAAATCTTTACAAAACATTTAAAGAATAAATTAAGAAAAAATAATGGTATGTAATTGTGTAGTGGGTTTTATCTTAGGGCTACAAGGCTAGATTAACATGTAGCAATCAATTAATTCACCATATTTACATAATAAATGGAAGTATGTCTAACCAACTTGACAGATGCAGAAACAAGCATTTAACTAATTAAATGCCCATTTATTAACTAGACTCTTAGCAAAATAAAAAGTGATGCACTTCCTCAACCTGAAAAAGGTCATCTATGGAAAATTTATACACATTACCACATTTAATAGTAAAAAAATCAAATACTTTCACAGTAAGACCAGAAAAAATGTGTTCTTATGTTTCTTAAGGTTATTGGTCAAGTTTTTTTATATATAGGCATTTAAATCTATAACATTTCCTCTAAGCACTGCTTTAGCTTCATTCTGTACATTTTGATATGTTGTGTTTTCATTTTCATTCAATTCAAACTACTTTCAAATTTATTTTGAGATTTTCTCGTTGACTCATAAATTATTTAAAATTTGTTGTTTAATTTCTACATTTTAAAATGTTTCTGATCTTCTTCTTGTTGATTTCAAATATAATGCTGTTGTGATCAGAAAACAGTTTGTATGGGTTCAAAACTTTTAAATTTATTAAGGCTTATTTCAGAGTCTACTATATGGTCTAGTAGATTGAAGATATTTTATGTGCTCATAAGAATGTACATTCTGCTGTTGTTTGATGAAGTGTTCCATAGTTATCTATTAGGTCTATTTGATTTATAGTGTTTTTTAAGTCTTCTATTTTTTAATGACTTTTCTGCCCACTGGTTTTATAAATCTTAGTGAGTGGAATATTGAAGTCTGCAACTCTTACTGTTAAGTTATTTCTTTCTTCAATCAGTTTTGTTCATATGTTTTACCCTTCTATTGTGAAGTATGCATCTGTTAATAATTTTTTATATCTTCCTGTTGAATTGAAGCATGTTAAGGATTGAGTTATGTCCCCACAAAATTCATAGTTTGAAGTCTTAATCCCAAAGTGACCATATTTAGAGATAGGCCCTTCAAAAAGTTAATTTAAATTAAATGGGGTCACATGGTAGATCTCTAATCCAATAGGGCTGGTGTCTTTATAAGAATTGGAAGAGACACAAAGAATGCATTTACAATTTAAATAGACCATGTGAGGAAACAGAAAAAAGGTGGCAGACCATGTGAGGACACAGCAAGAAGGTAGCCATCTAAAAACCAAGGAGAGAAGCCTCAGGATAAATCAACCCTACCAGCACCTTGATCTTGACCTTCCAGCCACCACTGTGAGAAAAATAAAATTTAATGCAGTGATCACATATGGTCTAGATGGCCGGCAAGTACCCTGGTTCTGTCTCTATTTGCATGTTATCCTTTGCTTCTACTTCATCTTCCATACATTCCAAAAATTTCTTAACATGTCAAGTCAGTTCTCACCTCAGGGCATTTGGATTTGTCATACTTTTTCCAAGGATGTTCTATTTTCAATATTAATGATAGATTCCCATAATTCATACTGTTCTTTACTCAAGTACCACCATTTAATTGAGGCCTTTCCTAGCCACCTTTTTATCCCTTTATACATGCACATATATATACATATTGTTTACCTCCATTACTGACTATTCCCTACATACAAGAACACTATATATTTATATACCTTGCTTATATAAGTTTATTTATGTTCCATGAGAGGAGGAATTTTTGTGTAGTTTGTCTAATGTTGCATCCCTAGCATGTAGATTAGCAGATTAGTGCATACAATATTACCAATATTCAATAAAAACATGCCAAGAGAAGATATGTAATGAATACATATAACTTGTTTAAAAAATGTGAAATGGTCCCAAACTTAGAAAATTTTCAAGTCTAGTACAAAGCATATTTTAACCCTGAACCACTTAAGACATAATACTTTGTCATTCCTGAATAGTTCAGTAGGGTTTTTCTATAAACAATTGTTCATGAAATGTGGCACATTGGTAAATACTTCTCTAGTTCATGCTTATTTTTCCCTCATTGTGCACCATTTGATATTATGTGTGTCCTACTTATTCTGATTATTAGATTATTTACCTTTATTCTCTTATTTGTACTATTTTTTTAAATTCTATCCAAGCCAATGGCAGGATGATGACTTAGATTTCATTTAAATGCTCTCTGAGTCTATCACAGTTGCATAGGCAGCATAAATAACCAATCCACTTAACTATATCATGAATATATTCCTAAAAATGCTGATCATTGATAATGTGCCTAGAACTTCCATACAAACCCATTAATATATACATGGTACATAACCCTTAAACCCATGCATAATGTGCATCCTTGTTTTTTCCTCAAAATTTTGGGCAAAAATGTGTGTATTATATATGGCAAAGTAAGGTACTTCATGTGTCTTTTAAATGTTTCTTCTCTGTGACTTATAATTTTGGGGATAAAAAAATGCATAACTAAAGAAGAAATTGTACATCTAGTAACCAAGGTTAAGGGCTTTATTCTCAAAGCATTTTGTGGACCATTCTTCATGTTTTCTCTAACTTTCCCACATTTAGCCTTCAATTTGCATAACAGTAGTCCATATGTAGCAGATGTTCTATGTCACATCATTTGTAGAAACTTACTTAAAAGGAAATTCAAGTTTATTAGTTGAAAAAAATCAGCAATTCAGGAAGAAAAGGTTTAAACATATATTTAGCAACCATTCTAAAGTCATTAACTCTACAAAGACAGTCTCCAATTCATGTAAGTGATATCATAGAGTATTTGTTTTTCTCTATCTGACTTATTTCACTTAGCATAATGCCCTCAATATCCATCCATGTTGTCTCAGACCTCAGGATTTTCTTCTTTCTCTTACTTAAATAATATTCCTCTGTATGTATGTGTATATGTCTGTGCATATAATCACATCATGTGTATGTATGTATGTGTATGATCACCTATTTATTCATTTACAGATGAACACTTTGTTTTAAAAATACAGACAACATGGATGCAAATAGAAAGTGTAAAAAGAATCAGTATACCATCCTACTCATCTCCCTTTCCATTCATTTCTCAAAAGCTAATTATTTTAAAAACCTCTATTTTTATGTGTGTGTTGGTTATTTCCATAATTCTTTTCACCTTATCATTTTTTACAGTCTATATACTGCTTCCCTATTCCAAAAAATGAAAATTTCATTTGTTTACAAGACTCCCATTTGACTTTCTTTCATTTTTGTAACCTATTGTCATTGTATTGTGTCCATTTTTTAGATTTCATATTCTACATCTTCATAGTTATATCATATGCTACATCTTTGAACTTGAGAGTACAAGATCTTATACCTTTTTCCATCATTTGCCTCATTTTCTATGTCCCAATCTATCTCAATGATACCTTTATCTTTCCATGGTCAATGCTTAAAATAGTTCTATTGTGTTTTATAATCTTAGTAAAGGCTCAGCACAACCAAAGCAGGTCCATTTTGGCAAAATCAGGGTCCTACTTGGGCAAAACAATGTGCTGAATCATGGCATGAGAACATCTGGGTTGATACCTCCATATCTTAGAACCCTAGTACCCTAATGTTTGTTAAATGTTGTTTTAGTTTCTCTGTAAGGATGTTTATGGATAAGATTAATATGTATTAATATGAGAACTGATAGACTCAGTAAAGTAGATTGCCCTCCCCAATGTGAGTGGGCCCCATCCAGTCCACCGAAATGCTGAATAAAACAAAAAGGTTGAGGGAGGGAAAATTCATTCTCTCTAACTGAGCTGTAGCATCAGCCTTCTCCTGAACTAGAACTGGAACTTATACCATTCACTCCCCTGGTTCTCAGGCCTTTGGATCGGAATGGAATTATACCACCAACTTCCCTGGTCTGCAGCTTGGAGATGGCACATTGATAAAGAAACTGAGGAAAAGAGGTATCAAGTAATACAGTTCACACAAGTAGTTAGGGCATATACTGAAACTTGAACTTCAGTAGTCTGGCTTAAATGCATGGGCATATAACTATCTCACTACAGCTGATTTTATTTTGTTTTATTTTGGTTTACTACTTATTTAAATAGAAAATTAAAATACACATATTAAATTAAAATTCTATTCTGAAATGTTTATTCATTTTCTACTTAATATCTCTGCTCTTTAGTTTCTTGCATTTTTTTCTGGAAAGTTCTCCAAAATTAGAGTGACAATTTATATTTTCCAAAATTAATGTTTATGTGATTTCAAATTTAAGTAATTGTAAACAACTGCTGTTGCTCTCCATGGAACTAAAGCTAATAGCTAATTATTTTCAATAACACCTTCTGATTATACATGAATTCTGGGACACGTGACACCAAGAAGTACTTACAAACATTTCCAAAGTTGTGGCTTATATTTTACAATAAGTTTCATTGACTCTACATCTTAATTCTTCCAGATAGATGATAACCAGACATAGTTAAAATAACACAGCTATGATTTAATAAAAAGGTTAATTATTTTAATTAAATTTTTGTACCTGTATTACTATTTATTTCATGACATGAAACATCCCGCCTGGACAATCACTGCACTTCACATAATTGAGTGATGCTTTTCATTGCTGTTAATGGGTCTCTCAAGCGGCATTGCCTTTTTTGTATTCACTGCTTTCCAAAAGGCTTTCCCTATACACGTGTACTGTTTCTTTATATTTCTCCTTTGTGACTTGTCCTGATTTCCTGAATCAGGATCATTCTCATTTGTCTTTCAAGTTTCCTTAATTCTGAGCTAAGCCAATTTGATGCCTTGATTTCCTTTTAAATTTCCTACGTAATTAGCTAATTTCCCAATGTGCCTGTGAAAGTGTTTAGTGAAGAACATGAAGTTTACTTGAACTTCTTTAGCTTTTACTCTCTACTTCTATGGCTTTTATTATTGAAAAAAGTTTTATTATTGAAAGTTTTTATTTTTCTCATTTCTCCTGTTAGTTAAGTTGGATGGTGTTTATTTTTTTTCCTTCCCCCTAAATGAATAATGGATTTAGGAAACTATAAGTCAGATACTTCTGTGCTTTTGCTCCAAATTGCTCTTTTTAAATCTGTTCTGTGTTTGGGATGAGAATGGCAAAACTGCATTTTTGCAACTCTATTACTAAATAGCTTCTTAGGGTCTCACAATGGGAGGCACTAGGGAGAGATTGGAACAAAGAAGGGGAGGGGGGTTCTTTTTTTCCCAGATCTGATAGATAGTCCTTAGCATCTGAGAACAGATGATTTCCAGTCTCACCTCCATGCACTCTCTAGGAATCACTGTGTCCTGTCCCCTTAGGTGTTGGGAGAGCAATATCTCTTGGCATCTGGGGATGTGTGGGGGCCCCTCATTCAAACAACTGTGTTTTGCTCACATCACCTGTTTCTCCTTCATCCCCACCCCCCTAATGTTTACTGCTGCATGCTCAGTTACTATTTGGGTTTCCACTTTAAAAATAAAAATTGCAGCCTTTCAAAACCTGTGTAATCAAATGCTTGTATTAAGTCTGAGTTTTTAATGTGTTCAATTAAATTCACTTGATTTTTCTAGCTCTTAGTGTTCATACTTATTGATTTTAGTATTTTAAGATATTTTTATTCTGAAATTATTTTTTCTCATTTTAACCTTTGATTAAGCCAATGACTATTAGTTGTTTTTGTAACTGTAGAAACAAACATTGTCATTTTACATGGAGAAGAGTCAGAGAATATAAAAAATGTACTAGTTACAAACTGGCCACCATTCTCAAAGAATACTATACATTAAGTATTACCCCTTTTAGAAATATTCCACCTAATCCTTATAACAATCATGTGAGATCATTTCTCAATTTTAAGGGCAAAGAATGTATGGCTCAGAGGTTAAATAAACTGAATTCACAAAACTGGAATCAGATACTGCTTTTAAGCACTGGCATGTTCATCCCCAAACCAATGCTGTTCACTACTATGAAGAAGTGTTTTCATTGACTTTCAACTTCCAACCAATAAATATTAAACCTCTGATGTGTCCTATGCATACCCTAATGCTTTTATTTCAGAGTAATACACTTTTAAGATTGTTCTATCCAGCAAAGCTTTCATTTAGAATGGAAGGGCAGATAAAGTGCTTCTCAGATAAGGTCAAATTGAAGGAGTTCATCACTGCCAACCCCTTATTATATGAAATGTTAAAGGGATTTATCTAAGAAAAAGAAGATAAAAAACATGTATAGTGAAATTACAGCATACTCACAATTATTAACAACCACACCTAAAACAAAAATAAAAACAAACTAGCAAACAACTAGAACAGGAACAGAACCACACAAATGGAGATCACATGGAGAGTTAGCAACAGGGGAGTGGGATGGGGAGAGAGAGGGGAAAGTTACAGAGAATAAGTAGCATAGATGGTAGGTAGAAGATAGACAGGAGGAGAGCAAGAATAGTATGGGAAATATAGAAGCTAAAGAACTTATAAAACATGGACATGAACTAGAGGGGGAACTGGGTGGGAGAAGGTGTGCAGGGTGGAGGGGAATGAAGGGGGGAGAATGGGACAACTGTAATGGAATAATCAATAAAATGTATTTAAAAATGTTAATATGCTTAACATCACTTTAATGAGAAATATTTCTACCTTTCGATTAGAATGATCAAAAAAAGCTAAAAATGACAATAATAGTCATTATTCTCTTGCTGCCACTGCTGACGAATTGTGGTTAAAAAAATTAATAAAGATCAACTCCTTACCCTCAAATGTTCAAGCTATTTCTGGAGACATTGTTTGCTTAACTTAGAAGATATTTTTAAATGTTTAGACACTTAACATGACAAACACATCACTGAAATGAAATCAAGGAAGGCATTACAAATAAGTTAGAGGTTAAAACAATAGAGTGGTTTAAATGCAATAATAAGCCTTTTATTTCACTCATAATAATCATAGGTTTAGATAAAAATAAGTTTTTTAAATATTTAAGGTTTAGGTTATCCAAATCTATGAGAATTTTAATACCTTTTCAAAAATTTATATATGTGTATAAAACTTTACCAAAAGTAATTGATGTGAAATGTTTTGAAGAAACTACAAATGGTATTTCACAACGTGAGTCCATTTTTTCAATTCTCTCTGGTTCTAAGCAGTCTCAGTGTTTTCTTCCACCCAATCAAATGTCTAAGAAGCTGTCACAAATCTTTTGGGCAATTCTATCCAAATTATTGTATTGCAACAGATATAAATTAATAAATAGAGTTTGAAACGATCTAGTTGTAATTTGATTTGTTTAAATTAATTATAACTTTGTTTAGAAATAATATTTGAGTTCTCATTACATTCTTCAATATTCTAGTCTCTTTGCAAAAATGGATAACATACAGTACCTGACTCTAAGATTCTCAGTTATCAGAAGAGATAAACACATAAATAAATGAGTTTGTAAAGAAACAAATGGGTTAGTGGTATATATGTACTAATATTGTTTAAAGTCATATTTAAATACTGTGGAGAAAATAGTTATGAGTGGATGAATACATTTTTAATTATAAAATACTTTCATGTCTTTTAGAAATTCATTAATGCTTAGCTCTTAAAAATAAAAGTTTATTTTATTTAAAATTGGTAATGCTTGAGTATACTTTCTCTGAGTTTGCCATTCCAAAGAGCCTGTCCTAATTTCATTGTTATAAATATAAAATCATTACCTGATTAGTTGTACCTTGTCTTAGTTTTAATCAAGGAAAAGCAATATGCTTCTATGGTTAGGTTTGGAAAACTAAATGTACATTATTATACTTAGAATCATAGGAAACAAAGGATTGTATTGTAATCTTTCAGAAGCAAAGCATATTAATTAATTTAGAAGTATATTTAAACTAGGGCATTATTTGTTGTGATCAGAATTAGCAGGGAGAAGAGAATTGCTGGAAGATAAATAGAGGTTTTTGAAATAAAGTAATATACCAATAATTTGTCCTTAATTTATATGCTTATAAAATGATTTAATATAAAAATTACTTCTACATTATGCCACCTTTGATCAAAAAATTAAACTTTATGTAATGAATAAAAACCTCTTTATTGATGATTTTTATTTAAAAAATATAAAACACAACATCAGTCTTGAATGCCTAAATATTTGATGTCATCCCAAAGAAATACAGATGAACCGGCTCATGTTGTGTCAAGCCTTCCCCCTCATTTTCCATTAAGCTCTTGGGAAGCTCTATTTATTCTTTGGAGATACTAATGTATTATTACAAGCACAGCTTTATTGATACAGTGTTCCTTTGTTTACTGCTGAAGCTAATACCTTATTTGTGACTGGAAAATACTGATAACTTATGAAAATCTGTGTCAATAAATATTAGAGAATTATTAGTATTTATGTCTGCATTTAAGTAGCAAACTTACAACATCTTAATATTATTTTATTATTGTTCCTTTCATTCTCTCTGCTATAAGTGGGGACATAAGCAAGGCACAGATACAACTTGTCCCCAGCTTAATAGGCAAATCAATAGATAACAAAAATTTAAAGAATATTAGATGCAGCCACTGTCATTGATAGATTTCTAACACTAAGACTCCAAAACAAGAAATAATTGAATATTAATAAAAATATCAAAAGCTAGGTTACATTTGACCATAATAAACATAAATAATATATTATTTAGTTTATACTTTCTTAGTGAACTGGCAAGAGGTTTTAGGCAAATGCGTATTGACTTTCTTTCTTGTCTTCAAGATCTATTGTCCTTCCCTGATTTGCTGCATAAAAAATACTAGTGTCAGCATCTTACTATATTTCTAACTCATTGCTGTAATAAAAAACATTACCCTACCCCTTTTTCTTTTTAGTCTTTTACTCCCCAAATATAGAGATAAAACCATTAACTTTATTATCTGAAAATGAGGCTTTATTCTAGGGAGGGAAGGTAGGGCTAAAAAGACATTCATAGAAGCACAGGAAATATTGAGGAAGAAAACCACAAGATCCAAAAAAGATGTTTAAAAATTATTGAAGAAGTTTTCAGTCACAATCCACATTTCTGACAATGACCAGTGGATTTATCTCACTGATCTTTCTGCCCATCCCTTCCATGAACAGTATTATAAAGTCTACTGATCTGTTCCATGAGGCTACTGGTAATCAGAAAACTGATACCACAATGTTCCACTGCTTTCCTTTGAAGGATAAAGTTTTTGGACATCATCATGAAGCACATATTGCTTTCTGGTCAATCTTTTCATTCTTGAAGCATCAGTGATCTCTACTGGCATCTGAATTGCTTCTCAAGTTATAGCACTCATCCCGTTTTCACTTTGCATAGCTTTCACTTCTTCCTCTATTTTGTGACCATACTCAACCACTTCTGTGAGCAACCTGATGACCAGTGTTTTGGACTCTGCATCTGATAGTTTGGCTACCTCTTCATTGCTTAGTTCTGTTTATGGAGCTTTGATTTGTTCTTTCATTTGGGCCATAATTTTTTGTCTCAGCTTGCCTATTATGTTGTAAGGAGCCAGGCCTTAGGTATTCTCCAGGGCGGGGCAACCAAGGTTGCTGAGTTGTGATGCTACATGTGGAAGAGGGGTCAGAGGGGGAACAATGCCACTTGCTCAGCTCTTGTTAGCTTTCAGTCACTTCCCCTGCTACTCACAAGTAAATTGGGCCCATCTGGCACTGATTCCTGGGTGGGTGGGTTTGTGTACCTTCTAGGACCCTGTGGGTCTCTCCAGTGAACTATCCTGTGAGGCTGGGTGTTTCTCTTGCACCTGCAACCCTCACAGATTTTTAGAACCAGAGGTTTTGAGGCTTTATTTTCCCACACTGGAACCCTGGGTTATGTGGTATGTCTCACACCCCAGGTGTTCTTCCCAGTTTATCTGGATGCAAATGTAAGACCACCAAGTCTGCCAGCTGCCACCTTGCCCCTAGGTCCTCCAGCTGCCTTGTCATGTGTCCTCTCTCCCCCTGCTGCCCGTCTCTGTACCAGTCAGACCTCCTACCTGTCTGAATGAATGTTTCTTTAACTCCTTGGTTGTTGGATTTCCAGAGGTATGATTTTTCTGGCAGTTCTGGTTATTTTTGTTTTTTAAGTTTATTGTTGCCCTTTTGGTTGTCCGAGGAGGCAAAGTGTATCTAACTATGCTTCCATCATGGATGGGAGTTGCTAATTTGAACTTCTGAATCCCTTCACCTTTTTCACCCATCTCCCCAGTCCCCACCTACTTGGCAACCACTAATTTGTTTTCTGTATGTATGAGTTTGTTTCTGTCTTATTTGTTCATTTATTTTGTTTTTTAGGTCCTGCATATTAATGAAAATATATGGTATTTGTCTTTGTTTGACTTATTTCACTTAGCATAATAGCCTCTCAGTCCCTCCATGTGTCACAAAAAGCAAGATTTTATTCTTTTTATGATTGAAAAGGAATACATTCCTTTGTATATATGTACCACATCTTTTTAAGTAATTTGTCTATTTCTGGGAACTTGAGTTGCTTCCATATCTTGGGTATTATAAGCAATTTCACTTCTGGGTATTTATCTGAAGAAATCCAAAACACTAATTCAAAAAGATATACACACCTCTATGTTCACTGTAACATCATTTGCAATAGCTTAGACTAGTGTGGTTTTTGAAGGCTCCATGCATTACAGAATGTGCTTCCATGATCCTGTTCTAAAATCAGGTGAGGTGTACAGGAACCTTATCATAATGGAATAATTTATATAGCTGGCCAAAATCATGCCTCTCACTCACATATTTTTCTTTATAATATTTTGAATTTCATATATGTGAGAAAAATGTGCAATTTTAACTATCACTACCAATATTTTGTTTGCTTTTACAATGGCTTATCTGTTTAAACACTTTTGTATACCATTTCTATGTTACCTTGTTGATCACTCTGTTTTTTTCTCTTTATTTCATTCTTTTTTCTTTCCTTTTTTCTCTTATTGAATAGTGCACATTGTGCAAATCTCCATTCCCATTCTTTGGAAACACATACTTCTTTATCTCTATTGAAGGTATCAAGAAGCACTTTCTATAAAGGGTCCCAAAGAAAAAAAATTTACAATTTAGCAGACCATTCATATGGTCTCTGCCACACCTGCTTAATTTTGTCTTCATAGTGTAAAATCAGTCACAGATAGTATGTAAATGGATGATCATGGCTGTGTTCCAATGATACTTCATTTAAAAACACAGATGGCAAGTAATAGCATCCTACTCTATACCACACAGTTCTATATAAGTGTTGGGAAATTGACTATATTGTCAAATACTTTATTACTTTGGAGAAAACACTACTAGAAAACAAATCTTTTTCCTCAAGGAACAAATCCTCTTTTTACTAGAAATTTCTGAATTCTTTATTAAAAAAATAACAACAAAAATTCAACTATAACAAAGTCAAAGCAATTATAATTCAAAGTTTATTGATATCCACAAATGACCTATATCTATTATACACAATGGAAAAAAACAAATGACAGATATTTGATTTGAGATATCTTAAATCTGTCAAACAGTTGCTCTGATAAACCAATTCTCCAACCAAAATTTCATTACTTTATGAAAGATTAAGTATGAAAATGATCTTCTATCATGCCATAGTCTAATTACCATATTTGTTTAGCCTAATTTCTATAGTCAGACTGGTTGAATTTTTACATTGTCATCTTTTTAACATTTATGTAAGAGCAAAATTTTCCTATATCTAAAATGCTTTTGAATTACTCTGCAGGGACAAAATGATGATTCATGCATCTTACAAAAAAAGAAAACAAAAGAAAAGATATTTTACACTATGAAATTGACTCCACAAACAGAAATCATAATAAACAAACATTAATTGTCACGATTAGAGTTATGTGACAATTTATAGAAGTTTCCACCCTCCCATACTTATGATTTGATTTAATCTTAGACAAATACTATAAATTCTACCAATATTAAGAGGATAGGAAATAGTTTACTTTATGGCTAACAGCTATATGGACTGGTGTTTATACTAAATTAGGTAAAAATTTCCTTGAAAATAATTTTTTTCTAATTTTCTATCCCATGTCTTATACACAGTAGTAGTCAGTATTAGTTAATGCAATAAGTAAATAACTTCATGAATTTATTTTTAATTAAATATGCATGTATTTTGATGTAATTTGTGACTATGTAATCTAATTTGAAGACTGTTGCTAACCTTCTTTATCCTGCAGAAAATACATTGCAGTAAGGAAAGCAATGATACCATCCTTCTCCTCTACATAACTTATCTTAGTGGACATGTTGCTCTTTTGAGTGTTACATAAAAGAATTTAAAAAATTGTCTCTGGAACCAACCCATAAATAGTATACCTGCTGTCTGGGAGTGAAGAGATTTTCAGATTAGGATTTTGCATCCAAATTATCACATAACATCATATGTAAAAATAATGCAAAACCCTTTCAAAAATAGAAATCCTGAATTGAGTAGAGATAAGTTTTACTCTGGTTTTATAAAAAAGAGCGCTGAAGTGACATGTTCTGGGTAGGAAGCCACAAAGGATGGTTCTCTGCAGTATAACTTAAGGTTAAGTGGAGTAAATAAAAATTAAAGAAAGGTCTTGAAGTATTTCCACTACATAACATGTCTTGTCATGTGACAAATAGTTTCACATAAGGTAATTCATTTTAACTGCTATTAGAAAAACCTTGGAGAATTTTAAGTATGCTCCCACATATACATGTGTAACATAAGGAAATCACTAACTGAGTTCTATTCTCAATTTTTTTGTATTTCAATGTTCCTGATGTTCTCATATAAAAAGATTTGAAATTTCATCTGAAGGCT
The DNA here is from genome assembly GCA_028533065.1 of Trachops cirrhosus. Classification (NCBI taxonomy): domain Eukaryota; kingdom Metazoa; phylum Chordata; class Mammalia; order Chiroptera; family Phyllostomidae; genus Trachops; species Trachops cirrhosus. Next base: position 166,897,800 of record CM052539.1, on the reverse strand, counting down.
AGGGCTTTTATGAAGTAATTTAATATTCCAATAAGACATTTGTCTTTGTTTAAGGTCATCCTTACAACTTTGAAGGCAGAACATGCTGACAATTTATGAAGCAAATGTCGTCTAACTATCCATAGAATAGGGCAGACTTACATTACCTGTCAAAGCTACATTGAGAAATTGCAGGAAAAGACAACTCTACAGAGAATGTTTCCACACTGTTGTCGTTTTTTCCTCTATGCTCAACATACCATTAGAGAGTTAGAAGGAATCAGAATACTTCTGTGAATAGAAAATTAACAATGAAGACTCTATCAAAGGTGTAGGTTACCATTTCAGTGTATTTGAAAAAATAATCATAGTCTTAAAGTATATACATTTCATTCACTAATCATATAATCCTGATGCACACTTTAAGTTCAGTATAAAGAAGAAGAATATTATAAGTGCCTGAAACACTACTTAGATTTCTATAAATGATCAATAAATATGTATTTGATTAAACTGAATTGCTAATGTATTCAAAATTAATGGGTTTGTCTTACATGCTAGTAATATTTCTTGTTCCTAGAAGTTCTTATTACTGGAGGTACTAAAAGAAATTCCAGTTAACTGTCATTAAGGAATGAAGTATAATAAATTCTTTCACTGTTTGAATTTGAACTAGATGTCCTACTCAATCATTTAAAGTTTTATGCTAAGACTTTAAAGCTTAGTGAAAGCCTGATAATTATGAATATATACAATAATACAGATAAAGCATTATACTCTGAATATATATATATGCCATTTTGTTTATGATTATATGAATGTCCATACAGTTAATTGTACATTTTATGTAACAGTGGATCCTAAAGAATAAATAATTCTGATTACAGATAATTAAGAGACACTACATATGAATCAAAATATATTTAAATATATTACATAAATATAAATGCTTATGTGAGTCTTTAGAAAGCATCTATTCTAATTTTGAAATTTGGTGATGGGGTTGAGTTGCAAAGGTATTAGTATATGTAGCAGCTACAAAAGTACAGCCAAAAGGAAAATAAAGCAGGGCCCTGCTCTTCCAATCTAACAAACAACTTGAAACAGGAGGCTGGAAACAAAAGGAAGTCATGTCTCACCAATTAACTCAGCAGTCCTGAGCCCGGTCTGATAAGGTTGCCAGGTTTTCTGAACATCACAAGCAGAACTAACACAGGAGGAAGGGAGTCCTCGAGATTGTGTGCTGGGAAAGGGCGCCTCTGTAACAATTTCACAAACGAAGACAAAGAGCCTTTACTAAGTGAGAAAGAAAACCTTTGTAGCTGTACACTATTCCCAAGATTTAGAAGGGGAAGAAGGAGGAGCAGCCTAAAAGCTAACTAAGGTACAATGAGCTCTGTCTGGAAAAATGTCCAGCCATTGTTAATATAACGAGAACAGTTTGCCCAACGTTGATGTAATCTGACAGCCAAGGAGAGTGGACTAGAATGCACATGTGCGAACAATTACAACTTCACTGTACTAGTCAGTGGGGGCAGTTGTGGCTTTGAGTGAGCATGTGCATTGTATGGCTATCGCATTAAAAAATGAGCAAATAGAGCAAAAAACCTGCAACAAATTTTGCATTAAGCTTGAACATTTCTCTGCAGAAACTGTGTGGATGATTCAGAAAACTTTCAGGGATGAACAGTGAGTTCAGTGCAAATAAAAGTGTGGTGCAAATGCTTCAAAGATGGTCAAGAATCTCTTGGAAGTGATTCATGTTCTGGAAGTCCTGCAACAAGCAGAACACTTGAGAATGATGAATGTGTACAGGCTGCAATCAACAAAGATCAGCGAGTACAGTGTGAGAAGTAGAAGCTGATGTGGGGATTCCAAAATCTACTGTCTCTGAGACTTTTGACCCGGGAACATTGCATGAAACTTGTCGTGGCAAAATTCATTCCAGAGCCAAAGGAACATCGTGCTGCAGTTGCTAATGACGATTCAAACTGCTACGAATGTACCAGGTTTCCTAAAGAAGATCATAACTTTGAAGGGGATTGAGGCATCATTGTCCTATGTACAATGTTTCTTGTATTTTATATATAAATGTCTCTATTTTTTCATATTACATAGCTGAATACTTTCTGGACAGATCTCATATAACCCCTGAACCCCAATAGTCAGCTATTTAGATTAGCTTAGTACCCACGTGTAGCCTTGGCTCAAGTGGGTAGAACAAACTTACTAATGACTTTATTTCCTCTATATGGAGGGCAGCCAGACTAGCTGGGTGTCTGCTTGCAGCTCATTTGCTCAAGTGTGTTTCATAAATAAACTCACTATCTCATGTCCACTATATATATTTGTCTTTCACTTGAATCCTTCTCTTGCAAGCAAATAAGAATTGAGCGAAAAGCTGGAGTTGCGGGGGGCAACACCCAAGGTCATGTGCCCCAAAGTCATATTCAATGCCTCCAGATATGTAAGAAAATCAGGACTCTATTGCTGGTACCTGTCTCAGTGCTCTTTCTTTTTTTTATTAGCATTTTTCTAAGATATCTAATAGATATTTATTACCTGTCTTCAAGGGCATACTTGAAATTTTGAAATAAATAAATCTTGCAGGGGTGTCCAACCTGTGGCTTGCAGACTGAGTACAGCTCAGGATGGCTATGAATATTGCCCAACACAAAATCATAAATTTACTCAAAACACTATGAGAATTTTTGGGATTATGGATCACAATGTATTTAATGTGTGGCCCAAGACAACTATTCTTTTTCCAGTCTGTCCCAGAGACACCAAAAAGTTGGACAGCCTGCTTTAGTGGAAACCACATTTTTCCTTAAATTATTATATGCTATCATAAGTATATTTTTGTTCTGATGAAAATGAGGCAAAGGACAGTGATTAATAATAAATATTATTGCTCAAAATTCTAAAATTGGAAAGATAATAATCAAATAATGACCTTGACATTCACTAATTTAAGAAGCAATCTTGCAGATCAGTTATAACTGGATTCATAAATTTCAATTCAGGAATTACAAGCATGTAGCAATCATTTGAGAATGGGAGGGAATTTTAGAACCCATTGAAATTATCAGTGTAAAGGAAAAGTTCTAACTTCTCAATGGATATTGTCATTACAGCTCTACAGATTACAGTTTTTTAAAACCAAAACATGAAACGTAGAGAAAATATTAACTCCATGTCAAATTATGTTCATTAAATACTTGGTTGAGAAGGTGTCCAGACCAAACACAGAGGAAATCTCTGAGTTCTACTGCCTATTTAAACTATCCAAGTTGGACAATGTATCTAATAAAGTTTCATAAAAACTTACTGAAGTTCAATATGGGGAAAGTGGCATTTCAAAGTTGTAGCAGCTTGGAACTGACTCAACTACTTGGTCTTATCTGTGGCTCTCTGAATTCCACACTGTCTTTAGCTTGAATATATCACAAGTGTCCAGATAATATCTTAACTGTCTTTAGTCTGGGAGGTTTTACTCTCAAAACTTTTTCTTGTTGCTGCTGCAGCAGCTTCCATAACCTGCATGGATTGAAGATTAGTTGAGAGCAGTGATCTGAAGGGTTGCCCAGTCAGCATCAAAATGAAGAAAGAAAGCTATGTTTACAAATACAAAAGAAGTAAAACTCAACAGAGAGTCTCAAATGTGATGTCAAGAAAGCTTCTTTTTTTATTAATATATTTTATTGATTATGCTATTACAGTTGTCCTATTATCACCCCTTCATTCCCCTCCACCCTGAACACCCTCTCTCACCCACATTCCCCCGCTTTAGTTCATGTCCATGTGTCATAAGTTCTTTAGCTTCTACATTCCCCATACTATTCTTGCCCTCCCCCTATTTTCTACCTACCATCCATGCTACTTATTATTTGTACCTTTCCCCCCTCTCTTCTCCTCCCACTCCCCTGTTGATAACCCTCCATGTGATCTCCATTTCTGTGGTTCCGTTCCTGTTCTAGCTGTTTGCTTAGTTTCTTTTTGTTTCATGTGTGGTTGTTAATAATTGTGAGTTTGCTGTCATTTTACTACACATGTTTTTTATCTTCTTTTTCTTAGATAAGTCTCTTTAAACATTTCATACAATAGGGCTTGGTGATGATGAACTCCTTTAACTTGATCTTTAAAAGTTCCAACATCCGGATTATAGGGGTACCAGAAGGAGAAGAGGAAGAGCAATAAGTGGAAAAGATATTTGAACAAATAATAAAGGAGAACTTCCCCAAACCGGCCAAAGAAATAGAAGTCCAGGAAGCTCAGAGAGTCCCAAAAAAGTTGGACCCAAGGAGGAACACAACAAGGCACTTCAGAATTACATTAGCCAAGGTAAAAATGAAGGAGAGAATCCTAGAGGCAGCAAGAGATAAGGGGACAGTAACCTACAAAGGACTTCCCATCAGACTGTCAGCTGATTTCTCAAAAGAGACCTTACAGGCAAGAAGGGGCTGGAAAGAAGTATTCCAAGTCATGAAAGAAAAGGACCTACATCCCAGATTGCTCTAGCCAGCAAAGCTTTCATTTAGAATGGAAGGGCAGATCAAGTGCTTCTCAGATAAGAAAGCTTCTGAAGGCTCAAAATTGCAGCCTTTGAAAAGATCGAAAGCTAACTAATCTGGAGGAATAATTTTAAGTTTTGTTTATGTAATGTCCACAGCTTTTATGATTTGCTAAAAGTTCCAATAACAGAGTTTCCAAGCAGGTGTGTAGTTGCTAATGAATTGTTAATGGGTTATTGTGCATCCATTGACAGACACCAGCTGCACCCCACTTCAAGTGCTCTTAACAGTGGCTACTGTGCTGAGAGAAAGTTCCATGAAAGTTTCATCCAGTTTTGCCCAGGTGCAGCCTCACCTCAGACCCTTGCTGTGTGCATCTCACTTCTCGTTACAGGCCTGTTGTCAAATATGCCTGAGCAATATGGAAACTCATGGAGTACCCAAGAAATGTGCAGTACACAAGCCTGTGTTGTTAGTGTTCATGGTAACACCCCTGATCAATGGAAAATGGAAGCCAATAAATGTATGAATTCATAAATACATAGACACAGCTAAATACATACATACATACATACATACATACTGTTCCTCTTCAGACACCAGGTGAACAGTTGGGGATTGAGCTCCTGTGGCTCATAGTAATGGCGAATATGATAAAATGTATCCTTTCTTCTGTTTTGATTCTGTTGTTCCTTGTTCCTACTACCTGAGGTCACTTCCCAAATAAACCACATACAACTCTGTTTTTCAGGGATTGCTTTTGGAGATCCCAGGGTAAGACAACTAAGATTTATCCCTCATGGACCTTGGTGTGGTTGATTAGGTCACCTTTTAGCTGAAGTCTCCTTGTCTATCACTTACTTGTCAAAGCAGCCTGAATTTTTTATCCAAGTGAGTCTACAGATATCATTTTTAAAGTGCACCGTGACATGAAAAGGTTCAGAAGCACTGGGATTAGCTGGAAATGTATGTTGGTTTCTATTTCGCTATTAAGGTCATAATTTACAAAGAAGTAACCAAAAAAATACAATTTATACGATTTCATTTCTGAAAACAAAATGCTTTTGGTTATTGCTCTATCCAATTACATTATTAATTTAGAAGGTGATTTTGCTAACAGCAAGACAAAAGGAAATTGAATGTCTAGGGAGCCCAGTGAAGCAGAATGACAAAGCGTGAACATGAATAAAGTGACAAATCACAAGTTAAACTTGAAACTTTTGGGATTTTAGCTAAAATATGATTTGTTATTACCTATCATGTAGAAGAACTAGGGGGCCATTTCTGCATTATATTTTAAATAATAAAATGAAAATACTTACCTTGTTATGGAAGGCACAGACCATGTGGCATAACTGCATTATACACTGCTACCCTGCCTTCACTGTTCATGCAGACTCCTTACAACGGGGGTGTCAAACTCATTTTAATAGGGGGCTACAGCAGCTTCATGGTTGCCTTCAAAGGGCCGAATGTAATTTTAGGACTGTAAAAATGTAACTACTCCTTAACAGTTAAGCCGGAGCTTGGCACTGTCACTGGGTGGAAACAAGATGTGGGGCTGGATAAAACAAGGTGGAGGGCCAGACTCAGCCTGCGGGCCTTGTGTTTGCCACCTGTGCCTTATAACCTCAAAGATGACTAGTGAATACTTTAGAACCATTATTGACATTCCTTAAAGTGATGTGTTCTTATAATGCATATATACAAGATCCTATGAAATTTGACCTTTCAAATTATGAGTTTGTAGGACAGTTTTCTAATACTCCATGAGGAGCTTGTATACTTTCACATTAAAAACATAGATGACACATAAGTAATTATCTTTATATCTATTGCTAGACTTTAATTAAATGTTATTAAAATAGAGATCTTGGGTTATAAAACAAAATACATCTTTAGCATATATAAAAGAAATAATAGCTTTTATTTTATAAATTATTTTATAAATATTTATAAATTTACACACATTCATTTTGTTTCCCTTCCTCCTTTCCCATTTTTAAGATGTTACAATGTAATTTAATTATTTTTCCTCCAAAAAAATAAAAGAAAGAAAAAAGTGCTAACTACATTACTTAATAGGTAATAATTGCAACTGCTAAGGTAAAGTAGTAATTCTTACTATATTTTACACCATCCATACTTAAAAATTAACTGGTACATTTAAAGATTGTATCATGTAGATTTTAAAAAACTGTGGGAATACCTTTTCATGGCAGAAATGCATACAGTTTTATAGTGAGAATTGCTATGAAAAGAGACTATTTTCATAAGTTTAGCTTGTGAAAACTGCAGAAATGAAACATTCAATAAATTTTTTTTAAAGATATAGAAAGTCTTAATCTGATTATATTGGCTTTATTACAAGACACACTCAATATGATGTTAAATAAGTTATTCAACAATTACTTACAGACTTTTAATCCCAATTTATAGGATTCATTCATTTTTATACTTTATATAGAGTCCCATTCAGTATATGATAAAAATTCTCATTCAAAAACTTCAGTTAATAAATTTTGTATTGAAATGTATGTTAATACATAATGTAACAAATACATAAGTATAGAGCCCAATGTATTTTCCCAGAATGAAGATATCTGTGTAACAAGAACTAAAATTAAAAAAAAGAAAACATCAGCTGCATCTTAGAAGGTCCAACAGGCCCCTTCCAACTGAAGATATTCACTTTCCAGACTCCTATTTAAAAGATTAGTTTGGACTGTTTTCTACTTTATGTATACTTTATGTAAATGGAATGGTGTAGTTTATTTTGGGGGGTTTGGCTTACTTCACTTAGTTTTTATAAGACCTATTGTTATTTTCTCATGTAGTAATATACCATCGTGTCCTGGCACATAGCATTCTACTTTATCAGAATACCATCATTTGTTATTTATTCTCCTAATGATAGTACATGACTGGTGAAAAATTTAGAGTTGTTACAAACTATGTTTTTACGAATACTTAATACATGTCTTTTGGTGAACATACACAGGCATTTCTATAGGGGTATATGGGTGGGAATGAAGCACTAGGTCATGCGGTGTGCATGTAAACCAGTAACTAACGCCTATGGCTCCCACCCCATTGACCATCTTTATTCACACGAGCCTCAAGCTTCAATGTGTTCTCCTCCTTGTTTATGTCTGTTTAATGAGTCTCTGATTATTAAGGAAGGAATGAGGAAAGGAATAAAAGAGGAATTTTTTGGACAAATTTTGGAAGACAAATCTAATTTCACTTTAAGACAAAATCTATGAAGAAAGAAAAATAAGAAAAGAGAGACTGATATATTTCTATTTCTCAGGAGAAATAAGGTCTTCCTCCCTGTTTCTATTATGTAACATTACTGCTACTCCTGGTAAAGGGTGTCACAAAGATTAGCAGTGGTCACATTTTAATCTTGATTTCATTATATTTTATTAAACAGTATCACGCAATTATCACATCCAGTATAGAATTTATTAAAAGACACAGTGTGTTGATGTCATTTATAAAATCCTAAAATAGAGGTTAATAAATTGAACTCTATATGCGATTTATGTTATTTTCTTGTGTTCTCAAACTGATATTAACTACTAACCTAGCTTTTTGGAACATATTACACTTTTTAAAGTGTCTTGTTTCTTTTGATTTCTATAATCCTTGTCTTTGTCATTATTATCAGTAAGTTGACTTATTCATTCTGGTGGATATTATATTAAGGACTGAATAAGGTATTGGACAGGGTACTTGACTTCAGAAAGCTTTTACTCTGCTGAATTCTTAAATGGAATGTGAATAGTATTCATTGAATATTAGCTATGTAACAAATTGTTCCCAGAAATGTATAAAGGTTCAGACATGATATTTTTCCTGTGAAATAATCTTTCATGGTGAGTTTTCCTGGTCAGCAGGTGGACATATCTCCCCACAATCATTTAAACTAACAGGCTTTCTTCAGCCTTCAACATAGGGCGCCCTGGGGAGGGATGGATAGGTGGGCTGGGATGGGAGTAAAGGACAGAAAACTGTACTTGAACAGTTAAAACATGATTAAAATAAAATTAGAAAAAAATTAAAAAAAAAATAGGGTTTCCAAGTTTACCATGATAGCTTGCCCTGGGTTGGCCAGAAAGTAAACAGATGATGGGGCACATGGGGCTTCTCCATGGTGCAGCCTTGGAAGTAGCCGATCGCATTTGCCGTGTTCTTGTTTTGATGTCTACATCTCTGTCACATGGCCCAATGAAGTAGGAAGAAAACCTAGAAAATGTAGTGTTGATGTGTGTCCAGGGAAGAAGAGAAACAGAATCTGGTAAATACTTTAACAATAGCTGTCATAACAATACATTAAATGTATAAAGTGCAGGCCTGCTCTGGTTGAAACATAAAAGTGGCACAATATATGACACCAGTAAATACTCTCTTAGCTCCTTATAAATAGAAAAATAATAATAACAACAACAATAAAAAGCTCTGTTTTCATAGAACGCCATTTGGAAATTACTGCATAAAAATGTACACATTTACTCAGATATCCCATTCTTAGAATTCTATATTATAGAAATAAAAGCATATTTCAAAAACAATTGCATTGAAAATGTACCCATTGATTCAGCAATCTCATTTCAACCACATGCTACAGAAATAAAAGTATATCTTAAAAACTATTGCCTTAAAAATGTGCTCATTGTCTCAACAACTTCAGTTTCTGGGACTCCATACCAACAACTAAAATAATATCATGTTGGAAAGGACTGTTCCCAGAAATTTGTTCTTCAGAATTTCTTCCGAAGCATTATTTGTTGTAGCAAAATAAACAAAATTGAACTAGAAAGAAAGTGGAAGCATTTCAATATGGAAGTAATAGGTAAACTGATGCATAACAATTTTAAGGTCATGAAATATTATGTGGCTGTTCCTTAGAACAAATTCTATTTGGAGTGTAAGCATTTCCACAATGTCTTAATATATGAGAAAAGCAAAATGCTGATGATTGTATTTAACATGAGTACATTTTCCTAAAGTAATGAGAGAATAACCAATATTTCTATGTGCAGAAGGTATATGTCTGAGAGTTATAATAATATAAGCATTTCAAGGGGCATTTTTGTGCTTCATCTTTTGCAATTGTCACTTGTTATAATCGTGGCCACATGAGTGATGAAAGTGGGAAAACATAAAGACTATGTGGTAACTTCACCTAGTATAAAGGCAGCTTTGATAATATAACAGATGACATTATCAGTGGGAGCAAGACTGTGCACTCATAATTAAAGAACTGAACAATCATCATGATTTGTGTATTACTCTTATTTGATTAAAGGTGGACTTTAAATTTCATTTTTCTTTACTTTTGTATATTGTCAGATAAATGTGGAAATGCTCATACCAATAGATTTTTTTTCTTTTCCAATGATATCAATATAAACAACACTGGGCAAAAAAAGCAGAGGTGAGATTCAAATTCAAATCTTATTCTAATAATCTTTGCAGAATTCATATTTTTCCTTCTTTAGAATAAAAACTCTGTTACTTCCTATTGTGCATCACTCTTTGGGTTTATTAAGTTCAGTTAGCAAGAAACTGATTATTAATATACGTGTGTGTTTGGTTCAAATAATTAAAATGGTTTACCTAAAAGTAGGTGTCTATGCCATATATCATATAATTCCCTAAAATGTGAGACACAGATTTTGAAGAGTATTCCACCCATACATTTTTAGAAATATACTAACACTGACTATTGTACCAGTATTTTATTTGCAGAAGACTTTCAAAGAACCTAATGGACTCAAAGGGATGTTTTAATTTCTCATTCTTTAGCAATATAAAGGGAACAGTGTGTCTTTTACAAACCTAAATAATTCAGAGCACTAATGTGACTTTAAATGAGGCTCTCATCATTTTTCTATTTGAATCTTAACCACTATGGGAATTTATTTTCTCATATTAGGAAATAATAGTAATTATTTTCCACATCATAGATTCAATACAATATGCATATATCATATAATATACAATAATAATTTATACCAACATCATAGACAAGCTACTAAACATATCTTGAATACCACTGCACATATAGTGAGTGAGTTCAAAAGTATTAGGTGCTATTATTATTATCATTATGTCCTAATTTAACTTTCTGCCTCCATTCTTTTTTGAAACCACGCTATCAACTTTCATTTTTAAAACTATTCCTTCAATGTGCCTTTATTCATATGGACAAATGAATGAAATCACAATTTTTTAGTTTAGCTTAGGTGACTGAGGTATCAAATTTCTTTCAAGTTCGCAGAGGACCCAGGCTATCTTTCACTGCTTCTCTTCAGTCACTCTATATTCTATCCAAACTCTCCTCTGACTCACAATTCTCCTGCTTTGATATTTACTCAAGTTCCACCGCCCTGTTAAAACCCAGACATATGCAATGGCCATCGCGCTCACGACACGTTGTCAGAGGAACCTAATCTGCCCTGTGAGACCGTGAAGTCCAGGTGCAGGCCCATTTGTTTCCCTCACGTAACCCTTAAAAAATCTGCTTATTTTCTTTCTGGAATTTATATCATTCTCAATTTTCTTGTTGGCTAGTTCATTTGAATTTTTCTCTTTTCTTCATTAGACTATGCTAAGAAGAGTAAGGAACTTGCCTATAGATAGTTCACCTTTGTTTTACTTATGCTAAACATAATGCCTGAACAACAACAACAACAAAAAGGCGCCTTAAATTAATCGAAGACCTATAATTCATTTCTAACTAGACAAATAAAATAATATGTGTCATAGAGGAACTCAGGCCATTTTTGGCACTATCAAAGTCAAGATATCTAAAGATAGACAAGATTAAAGATGTCTAAAGATAAACAAGATTTCTCACCTCTTCCACTACTGGTATACCCATTGTTAGAGATTGCTTAAATTCCTAGGGAATGTTGCAAGGCTGGCAATTTCTACTTCCTTTTATTTATATATTCACTTAATTTTTATACTTGTTTAAATTAATTTTATATTTATAGAAGAGTTGCAAATACATAAAGAGCATCTCCTGTATATACTTTACTCAGCTATCCCTAACCCTAATGATACTATATTCATCAAAACTAAAAATTTAACTTTAATGCAATACAGTTAATAAAACAATGGTCCCACCAGGTTTTTGCTAATATTCTTTTTCTGTTCTAGAATCTAATCCAGGGTATCACATTATATTTAATCATTATGTCTTATGTCTTAGTGTCCTCCAGTCTGTGACAGTTCTTTGGTCTTTCTTAGGTACTCATGCCCTTGGCACTTTTGAAGGGTACTGGTCATACATTTTGTAGAAAACCCATCAGTTAGGTTCTTCCAATGTTTTCTTTTTAAACATTTAGTTTGGATTAGGGTTATAGAATTTTTTGCAAAAAGATACATACAGGTAAAGAAAAAGATATACTTTTAAAAGGATTCAAATAACCTGTGCCCTAAATGGAAGCATTCCAGAGATAGAGAACATACTCCTTGGCTAAAACAGTGAAGCAGCCACCAATCCTGGCAACAGGACACGGTTTCAAGGCAGATGGTAAAATTAAAAACTTGGCAACTCTAGTAGGGGTTTAACACACAATACAAGGACAACATAAAAGGAAACAACATAACGAATGTGTTAAGTTTAAAAAAATTATCATTAGTTCTAAAGTATTTTATAAAATCCCAATTTTCAGAGCATCATAAACCTTCATATATATCATGAACATTTAAATAAATTTTCATTAATTTTTCCAAAAATATTTAATTTAAAAGTTTATGAGGAAATAAATTAAAATTAAAAATAAAGTTTATTTAATATTGGAAAAATATTTCAGTCATTTGTTAAATGTTCTAATGATTTTCTGAGTTTGCAAGTATTCAGGGTAAACTAGTTTAATACTCACTCTAGTTGCCAACAGTTTTTCCCTATTAGTTTACATTCATTACAAGTCAAATAAGGGAAAGGTAAATAACAATGATTTTGTATAAGTCAGAATAATTTCACAGAAATTTGAAACAGTAGTGGTATATTTAACTAAATATCACATTTTAAGACTTCGAAATTATTTTAGAGAAATGTTTCAGAGGCCAATTTTATTTCAATCTTTTCTTAAATAATAAACTAAATTTTTATTTCCAAGAAAGTCACTTTCAAAGTGATACTTAAACAATATTGTGTGTATAATTTATCTATTATTTCTGAGCAGCTTAAATCCATTTAAAAATTGGTAATCATAAATCTTATGCATTTTGACCATGATATTGAACTATTTATTTTATTATTTTAAGTGTGATTTTTTCTGGGAAGAATAGATTAGAATTTATTTTAGACATAATTTTTTCTATAAATTAAATTCCAATATACATTAAGTTTTATTCTTAAATTTTTCCATGGAGAAGTTGCTTTGCTTATGAGAAGTTAGCATCACTCATATACCCAGGTGAATTAGTTTAGTATGATGATGCTTACAAAAAAATTAAAAATTAAATTTCAGTTGTCTCATAATAGTTTCTTTTTTATAATCATCTGACAACCTAGTTAGCTAACACTACCAACATATTTCCTCCTAGAAACCTAACAGGTGTTTGGTAGATTTTCTTCATCTGTTACAAATTAGTACTGATTCCAACTGGACATGTTCCATTCAATAGATGGACATTTTTTATACTTGTAGGTATCCTGCACCTGTGCAAACAGCATCAGATCCAAACCTGTCTTACTGGTTGATGCTGGCTGTTCTGTTCCTGACACCCGGCCCGTTTGATCCACATCACTGTCTCTATAGAACAGATTTATTATAAACATACACTTGCACCTGTCTCAAGTGTTCTAATCTGTCTCTGTCTTGCAAATTGTCAGTCTTAGTGGGACTGTGGAGGGATAGCTTGATCTGTGCTGAATCACATTTTTGCTTTATGGCAAAATTATATACTAATTTTCTAAAACCTTCACCAACATTAATTCTAACTATAGTACTAGTATAATTCTAACTATAATTCTAGTATATATGTTACTATATACTAGAAATTATCTTAAGACTGAAAATTGTTTACTGACTTTTTCTAATTTCAGAATAAAATAGACAGATTTTAAGGGTTAGAAGTTGAGAAAGTGCTTCCGTTGGAAGCACTTGGAAATCCGTTGACCTCATTGCCCTTAGTACACCCATGATAGGAAAGGTAGTTAATGCTTCGGGGGGGAAAAGAAAACATGCATTTTTATGGTTTGTGAGAATTTAATTTAACTAATATAGATGCTCTTAGAAGGAAAATAATGGAATAAATGAAAAGAATAGAAGGTAAGAGAAAAGGCTAAAGGAGTCTAATTTTATTAGAAAATGGTTCTTCTTAACATACATGTTTTCATAAAGGAAATATTAAAAATTCTAAACACTTGACTATCATCTCTGTTGAGTGAAGTGCCCTAACTTGATACTTTAAGTAAACTTTGTGATGTGCACATAATACAATTTTATCTAAATATACATTTTTGTGATTATAGTTCTCAATAATCATATTAATATACAAATATAAAATATGTGATAATTCAACTATTAATTAAAATAAAATATTTCAAACTACTGTTTATTTACTAACAGTAAGAATATTATTAATATACGCTCACAATTTTATAATATTATTCTCTGTAATTGACCTAACATAACAGAACTATTAAAAATGTTTAAATGAGAATACTTGTTGGTATTATAAAAATGTCCGCACATTTTCAATGTCAGATATGAGCTTCTAAAAGACATATTTATAAAATATTATTTTCTCTAAACTGTCAAAACAGTAAAAGTTCCCTTTCATAGATTCTGTAACATAGGCTGAAAACTTTCAGTCATGTAGGCTAGAAAAAAAACAATCTTAATATCCGTAGTTTAATCTTCTACAGATGTCATTTAGCAATTGATATTTGGTAAAGTATTTGATGCCTATGATTGTTAGTCTATTCAGCTATCAAATGGGATTAGGAATTTAGTATCTACCTCCGGTAGTTGTTGGAATGATCACATGAAAAATTCAAAGCACTTGCAGCATTTGAATAAAGAATATTGTTATATCTTTGTAGTATTTTCATCTCTATAATTAATTATTTATAATTGTACAATGTTGCTATTATAGCATACCTAATATTTTGTGGTTGATTTTCATTATCTGATAATATATTGTGAAAATTTCTACATATTTATAAATTTAGAATAACTTATTAAATACTTTTATTTTAGAGCAGTTTTAGGGTCAAAAGAACATTTTTTTGTTATTTTATAAAAGTCTATTGATTGGGAATAGTTTACCTAATAAGGTTATTCAGCTTTTTAAAGAAGATAATTCATATTTGTTACTTTTTTCTATTGTAAATATTGGTATAATGAATATTCTAAAATAAACAGTTCTGTGATTGTCTCTGATTATTTCCCTTAATATGAATATACACATGTGTTATAACAGGGTCAACAGTGATGACATAAAGTTTCTTTATTTTGTTTTGTCACCAATATTCTTCCATAATTTGTACTAATCTGTAATTTCCATTAAATTGCATTTTATACTAAATTGGTTGTTCAATGATGGATACATTGAATAAATATAATTTGTGCAGTTACTAGCAATTAATATTTAAGTTGTGTGAGTTGATTATTCTATCTTTTGAAGCTCTTTACACAATCATTTTAACTGTGGAACTTGCATTCAACATTTATAAGTACAAGTTCATATCAAATATTTAGATCTTCACTAATATACTGTTTGTTAATTATATACTACTGACAATCATTTAAAATATTTCTCATAAAGTTGCTGAACAGAGAGAGCAAATTAATTTTCCTTTTTACATATTAATAAATATTTACTGTACATAATTGCTTTCTATATATAATAACAATTTTAATGTATGATTATATTTGATCAACACTTATTTTAAACTTAATTTTTTCCCAATATAAGAGTTAAAAGTTCGCAAACTTTTACAGTAACTCAGATTAACAGAGAGGATTCAGTTAACTGTTAATTCAGTTAACAGAGAGGATTATCTCTTGACTTTATTCAGGACTTTAGTGAAACAAATAGAAATTAGAACTAATATGTTTCTATGCTTAATATTCTTACCTTTCTGTTCAGAAAAAGGGACTTTTTTGTATATGTATTTTTATGGTTATTTTATTTTTGTAGAAATACATTTATTCACACACTTTTTTTATTTTCTCTGGTAGTTTTTTACCAGACTTTTCTGGTGCAATGATTTCGTTTTACAATTAGATCATCAAACAAACAAAAAAAAGATATTTACAATTTTAAAAGGCTTAAAAGCATTTGGAAATTGGTCATTCTATCTAAAAAAATTTAGCACTGAGAATTCCTGTGCATTATTTCTGGAAAAAACTTCTAATGATTGTAATCATTTGAAGAGAAAAGAAAAAAATGTGCCCTGGCTGGTGTGGCTCAGTGGTTGAGCTCCAGACTGCAAACCAAAAGGTTGCTGGTTCAATTCCCAGTCAGAGCACATGCCTGGATTGTGGGCCAAGCCCCCAGTAGAGGACATGCAAGAGGCAACCACACATTGATATTTCTCTCTCTCTCTTTCTCTCTCCTTTACCCTTTCTCTAAAAATAAATAAATAAAATAATTAAAAATATATTTAAAAGAAGAAGAAGAATGATCCTTGCAGATTTAAACAGATGGTAAGTCTATAAGAGTATTGTGCTTTTCAATGGTTGGCAATAACTGAGAAATCATATATGTATGTATATATGTGTGTGTGTGTGTATAGTATATTTCCTTTACTAAAACATAAAAATGGTTGAAGTCATACATTTGCTTTCAACCTTGGAAACATTTTTAAAATGGTAAATTGTTCACTGGGAGAATGATAATAACAACAAAAAAAACATAACAGAGTTAATTTACCTGAATATAACAGAAAGATGCAACTGAAGGTTTCTTTTCACCACTGATGCAGGAAAATTTGACAGTTTTAAAAATAGAATCTGACAATGCTAAAATAACATTACTGAATTTTGGTGGCTAAATTAATTTGATTCTCCTTGGGAGCATAGATTATCTTTATTTTTAATATCTCAGTATGGAAGATTTAATACATTTATTTAAAGAAATTAAATTTAAGATAGGAACCAAAATGTTTGAGCCAATCCAATCAAGCCACACTTGTCAAATAGGAAATCTTAAATTTAGACTTTAACTTTTTAAAGCTATGTTTCATAGGATGGCAATTTCTTTCCATCCGAACCTCTACTCCTGGAATGTTTTTAAGGAATTTGTTTTTAAATATTTGTATACAGTTACTAAATTATCAAATTTAAATTTGAAGAAAATGTTTTCTTCTGACTTTAATTTGCAATCTCATTTTTATCCTTTAATGATCTCTTTTTAAAAAACACAATTTCCATAAAACATCTTCATTACTATGAAGATTATAAATAAATAATCCTCACAGTAACTCCATAAACTTTACATCATTTTAACTTAGTTTTATAGAAAAGAAAAATGAGGCATGGAGATGTTAAGTAACTTCTTTATCTTGCTCTCTTGTGCCCTTGGATGCTATAGCAGTATCTGGCACAAAACACCAGTTTAACACCAATTAACTTTTTGATTGGTCAGCTCACTTCAGTGTGCACCACTCTGAAAATGCTACAGGAAAAAAAATCACGATTTTGCCATTCTTCTCCCTCTCATATTTTGGTCATAGCTTGGATGAACACCCATTTTTTTTCCAGCTGAAAACCCAGGAGTCATCCTACAGTATTTCTTATTTCTCATGCTCTACATCCACCCAAATTTTCACTTGGAATCCAAGAATCATTTCAATTTAACATGTGTAAATGTTGCAACTGGCATTCCCCATACACTTCTAGAGCCTTTATTATCTCTGTCTAGTGTTTCCCTGGACCATTCCAATACAATTTTCAAGTCATTCTCTATAGGGCTATTCTCTACTCCCCTCTACTGTTTTATTTTTCTCCAAAGCATTTATCACTTATCAATATACGGAAAAATTTTTATTTATCATATTTATTTTCTGCTTTGTCTCACATAAAATGTAAACTCCATAGGAAATATTTCGCAGTCCCTAGAATAGTCCCTGATACATAATAGATACTCACTAAATATTTGTTGAATATTGGATGGATCAATCAATCAACCATGAGTGTTCTACCAGAGACTGCAATATTTTGTACCCTTTCTCCCTCCCTGACCCTATCTGGTGCCTCTCTCTTTTTTATTTTCTCTGCTTGTCCATGTGTTTACTCCACTTGGTTGTTCCTTACATGGCTGGATATTTTTCAATCCCTCATGACTCAGTTTAGAGGAAACTACCTTAGAGAAGGCTTCCTGTACCATCCCAGTCAAAGTACCTTTCTACTCAGCGCCACTAACAGTCCTTAGCCAACATTCAACTTGTGTCTTTAATGACACTTAGTACAATCTATAGCTTTTAAACATTTTTTTCATATACCTAAATTTTATTCTTTCTTTGATAGAACATGTGAGCTTTAAGGGCATAAACTATTGTGTTGTATTGATCATTTTACCTTCGGTGATCAATCTAGTGCCTGGATTATAATTAACATGAAATTGTTAGAGAGAAAGGATACTTTCAAATGTATTACATTTACTTCTGTACAATGGAATTACTGGAAATATTTTTCTAATACTATTTATATTAATTTATATTTAATGTATATTATTTACTAAAATGTACATGTGTAAAAAGACACATAGCATTGATTATAAATATTATATTATTACCTTTTGCTGGATCTTCTGCACATTCTGTGAGTTTGCAAAGCAAGTTTCTAAGACGGTGGATCGCAATACACTGAGCTCGATTTTTTTCTCAAGCAGAAAGATACCGTTAACAACACTGAGCAACAGGTCTTATCAAACTTCATTCCTAACACAACCTGGTATCTTTCATCCTTCTAGACCTCATAGATTGATGACATTTAAAAAATATTCATTATATTATTCTTTAATCCCCACTCATTCACTTCATTTGCAATTGTATCCCCCAAACAATTCCAGATTCTGCTTTGGAAAAGAAGCTCCACTTTCTGATTTGTCACTAGATTCCTAGGGTTACATCAGGCGGTTCCCTGTTCTCTTTCTCTTCCTTTTCCTTTTTCTCTTCTTTCTCCTTATCTCTTTTTATCATAAGATTTGTTACCTGGGGGCATTTGGTGATAGATGAAAGGCAACTCATTCAACAGTGTTTTAATATGTAAGATGACAACCTTTTGGTGTAACAAAATTCATTTGTGAGGAAAAAAAACATTTTTTATTATTTTTCTCCTCACTAACCTCATTTCTAATTCTCATTGGCATTTTCATCCTTTCTTGCAAGTGTTCATGATTTAATGTAAGATTCTTACTGCTTTGCTCTTTCACCAGTTTTTATGAAATCACATTGCATAAGTATTAAAACTAGTTCCATTTCATACTCCGTTTTCTTCCTGTGTCTAGTCTGATGTGCCTACTTATTTCTCAGATATATGCATTTGGAAAATTCACTTCCACTTTGAATCACATATGACAAGAACATAATTCTCATTCAATTTCATTTCAGTGAAAAAGAACAAAAAGACAAGGTGATAAAGGCACATATTCAGCAGTTTATTCATTTTGCTACTATGTGAAAAGACAAACACTTTTGTCCATTGCATGAGTTAAAAATACAAACTGATTTACACACTGACATGATTATATTTAACACATAAGAAGATAACATTAGTTCATTTTGTATGCAAATAAAATTTTACACAATTTTTGTACTGTTTTTTAAATTAAAAAAAAAACACTCCAGTTATGCTGTTTTTTGAATACAAAAAGAATCCACCATAATGCAGTTTGAATTAATTTGTTCAAAGTAATATTGATGGACTTTTTTTCTGAGTATTAACTTTATTAAAATAATTAAATTATATTTTCTGAAATCTAACTAGCATTTATTTATTGAGCCACAGAAATACAATTGAAAGTAACACAAAATGTTTGGATTCCTGTTTATTTGTTCATTCACCACATTTGTTGTATTCGGTTTGCTTTGTTTTTTGTTTTTAATTAATAGTGTTTTCAGACACTGAGGTTTAAACTGAGCAAAATATAACAACCTTTGGTCTCAATTGTTACTCTTTGTCCTCAACATTTTATTTATTCATCTGCAGTATGTGTCATATGCAAGGCCCTTGGCCTTGGTGTGTCAAAGACTGTGCAGAGTCTGATATTTTGCTCTACCTGAAAACTAACAAGTTAGCCTAGAGAAGGCATGAGACTCTTAGGTCTAAGATATAAAACAAACAAACAAACAAAAAACTTTCCATAGCACAGTAAGAAACATTAACTTCATGTTCGCATTGGTTCCCCTTGACAAACAAGGTAAACAGGGCTTGGTCTGGTTGGATACTGTATCCTAAGTAGGTTTGTGTCACAGATGAGAGATTTGGAAATTAAAAATCTCCCAATCTTTTGTTTAATTTAAATTATTTTATTGTAGTTCAGTTACAGTTGTCTGTATTTTCTCCCCACCCCTCCCCCCATGGCCTCCAAACCCACCTCCCTCCCTTCCTTCCACCCTCCCCCTTGGTTTTGTCCATGTGTCCTTTATACTAGTTCCTGAAAACCTTTCTCCCTACTGTCCCCTCCCCCCTCCCCTTTGGCAATTGTCAGATTGTTCTTAATTTCAATGACTCTGGTCATATTTTGTTTGCTTTCTTCTCTTGTTGATTATGTTCCAGTTAAAGGTGAGATCATATGGTATTTGTCCCTCACCGCCTGGCTGACTTCACTTAGCACAAAATCTCCCAATCTTTTAAACAATGTGCTAGTGAACCTGAACAAGCTTTGCCTGAAGGGAGGAGACATTATCTTTATCATCCCAGCCTGGAAACAAATCTTCCCTTTGCCCTGGAAAGTGACAGATCTCTGCCTTCCTAGGCCGTTTTCTCTACAGAGGTCTTTGCAAAGACAGTCCAGATATAAACTGATTCATTACTGCAGGAGTCCCCAAAAGCACTGTCTCTCATAGAGTATTATAAAGATATGTTTTCTGACACCCAAGATTTCACAACATGGTACATGTGAATGACATCTATACATGAATATTAGCTAATAACTACTATTTCCCCAAGTTTTATATAACTTTAAACTTTGTGTTCTTTGAAAATTAAGATGTACTTAATGTTTATGTACTCAAAGCTATATCTTCCATTTTTGTTTATTTCTTTGATTTAGTTCTTAGATGGCTGTTCTCTATATTACCAGAAAGTGATTAGAAACACTTGTTTTGGTTCTAGACTTGGTTTAAGTTTAGAAGAGCCATAAAAATTTTTATGAAACTTGTGAATGCCAATTGTAAGAAAAATTAATTCAAGAAATAAAAACAAAATTTAAGGGAACATCTATTTCATTTGTAAAGACTTATTATTGCAATTAAAAATTAATGTCAAAATGTGGGTGAATTGTACTTTCAAAGTTACAGTAACTTAATGAATTATTTTCTGATATACTAAGAACTTTGAAAAAAATAACAAAAACATATAAGAATCCATATTATAAATTTTTGGAATACTGACAAAACTTATTGAATGGGGAATGAATGCTGTTTATCAATTTTTTTACAATTTTATTTTATATTGTTTTTCAAGTACAATTGTCTCCATTTTCCCTCAACCACTCCCCCCACCCCACCCATCCCTGCCTAACAACCTTGTTCCTCCCCTTTTGGCTTCGTCTATGTGTTCTTCATATGTGTTCCTTGGAGACCCTTCCCCTGTTTTCACCATTATTCCTCTCCCCCATCCCTTCTGGTTATTGTCAGTTTGTTGTTTATTTCAATGTCTCTGTTTTGTTTTGCTTGTGTATTTGCTTTGTTAGTCAGGTTCTGCTTATAGGTGAGATCATATGGTATTTTATCATATTTTTAACATCAAATCATATTAATTAAGCAGTTTATCAAACAAAGGGCAATTACACATATTAGAGCTTTAAAATTCTTTAAGGACGTATTATTTTAAAGTTTTTGATTTAATGCAGGTAGTAAATAAAATAATAAAAAATACAAAATAATAATTTAGGTTTGCCTACTTATATTGTTTTAATATGGACTTTGGTATAAATATCTGGCTTACATCCATAATTCTGTTATCCAGGAATAGATAATAAATAGGCTTCTTTACTGCCAAACAGATACTTTATTTTTTAAAAAATATCTAATGCCACAACCTTATACCAAAATTTGAACTTAGGTGAAAAATAGAAACATATTCTTAAAAAATACTGATGCAAATCAATGTGCATTAAAATAAAAAAAAAAAAACTCTACCAGGAAGCCAAATAGTGATTTCTAATATTCATTAAGTATAAAATTTAAAACCATTCCTTTCAGTGTAATAAAAAATACAAAAGATAAAAATATGCTACTTTAGAAAGAATCAGAAATATCTCTAAATCAGTAGTTTCTATCTAGCATTGTTATACATTTTTTCCCTTTATTTTGGAAAATTTCAAACATTCAAAATTAGAAAAAGTGGTGTAATGAGTTACACCAGTTACCCATCAAGGACAGTGCTATTTTGGTTATGCACCTACTTACTTCTCTCCTGATTTGTTTTATAATATTCATAAATTCCACATATTTTATTTAATTCTAAATTTTTCATGAGTATAGTTTTAATTTATTTTAATAGACATATTTTGAATTATAAAAGTTAAAAAGCAAGAAATAAGAGTAAATGTAGTAGAAGTTCTAAGCCAAGTATTCTTTAAAGTTATGTTAGAGCAAGAAATTGAAAACTTACTTGAAACAATAATGGAGAACTTCCCCAATCTGGCAAAGGAAATAGACTTTCAGGAAGTCTAAGAAGCTTAGAGGGTCCCAAAGTTGGACTCAAGGAAGCACACACCAAGGCACATCATAATTACATTACACAAGATTAAAGATAAGGAGGGGTTCTTAGAAGCAGCAAACGGAGATGGTTACCTACAAAGGACTTTCCATAAGACTGTCAGCTGATTTCTCAAAAGAAACCTTACAGGTAAGAAGGGGCTGGAAAGAAGTATTAAAAGTCATGAAAGGCAAGGACCTACATCCAAGATTACTCTACCCAGCAAAGCTATCATTTAGAATGGAAGGGCAGGTATAGTGCTTCCCAGATAAGGTCAAGTTAAAGGAGTTCATCATCACCAAGCCCTAATTATATGAAATGTTATAGGAACTTATCTAAGAAAACGATCAAATTAGAACAGTAAAATGGCAAAAAAAATCCCTCACAACTATCAAAAACTGAACCTAAAAAACAAAAACAAAACCAAACTAAGCAAACAACTAGAATAGGAACAGAATCACAGAAATGGTGATCACATGGAGCGTTATTAGCAAAGAGGGGCATGAGGAAGAATGGGGAAAAAAGGTACAGGGAATAAGAAGTGTAAATCACAGGTACAATATAGACAGGGTGAAGGAGAGTATAGGAAATAGAGAAGCCAAAGAACTTATAAATACAATCCATGGACGTGAACTAAGGGGTGGGGAATGCTGGTGAGATGCTGGGCAGAGGGGAATAGAGAGGGGGGAATGGGAAAAATATAATAGCATAATCAATAAAATATACTTAAAGTTAAATTGGTATGTTATAAATATTAATTCAACAATGCGTCTATAAACACATTGAATTATTTATTACAATGTATACAAAGAAATATTTACCAAACACACAGTCCTTTAAAAATGTGCAATTTATTTACACAAAATCTCAGGCAAATAATAAAATAGCTTGAACTATTGGTCTAGACTGCATACCAGAGGGATTACTAAGTCAATGAATGCATAATTAATTGAAATAGTATATAATGAATTTTTGAGTTTAAAAGAGGAAGATAACACCTGGTTGGACAATATTAAGGAAGGAAATTAAAAAGAATCCTACCAGGTAACTCTGATAATGTATCACTAATTTTTCTGGAACAAATGCCTGTGATTTCATAAATATTATTTATTAAATTCATCTGAATTCATCTTTAATATAGCTTCTTCCACTGTTCTATTATGCTTCCCTCAGTCTTATATAGAGTTCCACCAAGAGTCTGCTCTCAGTATATCACTTACACAAGAATTCTCATTTAAAGTCTGCTTTTAGAGATCCTGACCTAAGAGTTAATACAGGAGAGGACAAAACAATAGATATTACAGGTGGAATTCTGGGGTTGTATTATTCCCCATGTAGTTGACAACAACAGCCCCATCACCCTATATTCCAACACTTTACCACTAGAAGAGATATTAGTAATTGTCTACCACCCTGTAGTAATGCAATTATTAGAATGTATAGCTGCATGAAACTAGGAAAAGTCCTTTTAAAACTTTGAGTGTGTAGAGTTGGCCAATGCATCCTTGTCAGAAAATGGCAACCTCTAGCTTGAAGATTCTACCAAACACTTAGTGGAGGAAAGTGCCTCACTAGTCAATACTGACTTCCTCAGGAATTCCCCCATCTTTCACCCTGTCAGCTAGACCAATAATGTGGTAACCTGTTAGCACAGCCTCACTTGGAGGGACAACACATGCAAAAATCATGCCAAAGGAGCTGCAGGCCCTGGCTGGCATGCACCAGACCAACTTTCTTTCATTGTCAAGTTGATTAAATCAGTTCATCTATCTAGAAAGGGCAATTATTGATCCCTCTAGGGATTTGCACATAACATATTTCAGATGCACATTTAAATCTAAAGCTGTTTGTTTAATTGTTAGATAACTCATTCTTATTTGGCAGTAAACCTCTTCATTCACATTCTTTCCAAGGAGGTCCTTCTAAAGGACTCTGTCTAGTCCTTTCTACCAATTTTAGCCAGTTGAGAAAGGACCAAATCTGAAGCCAGCTAATTAGTACATAGAAAATGCAGGGGAGTTAAACTTGTCAGTCAAGAAGAGAAATTTCCCTTTGGCAGCTGGAGGGCAGGCACTTTGCCTTCCAGAGATATGAGTCCTAAAGAACTGAATTTCATTCATGACAAGAATTGGCTGCTCTGGCTTCTTCAAAAATGTTGCTCAACTCCACCACCATTTACAGTATGCTATCAACTTTTTTGTTTGTTTGTTTAAAAAGACTAGTTTTTAGAGCAGTATTAGGTTCATTGCAAAATCAAGAGGAAGATACAAAGATGTCCCGATAAACCCCTGCCATTCCCATGCATAGCTTCTCCCATGGTCAACATTCTGCCCCAGAGTGGTACCTTTGTTAAAACTGATAAAACCACACTGACAGATCATTATCACCCAAAGTCCATAGTTTGCAGTATAGGTCACCACTGGTATTATACATACCATGGGTTTGGACTATTGAACAATGAAAGGTATCTACTTTTTATAGTACCACACAGAATAATTCAACTACCCTAAAAATCCTATGGGTTCTGCCTACTTATCTTTCTCTCACTTTAAACCCTGGCAACCATTGAACTTTTACTGTCTCCACAGTTTCACTTTTCTTAGAATGATCAGTAGTTGGAATCAAACAGTATATTGCCATTTTAGCTTGGATTATTTCACCTACTAATATGCATTTAAGGTTCTTCTATGTTTTTTTTCATAGCTTGATAGCTCATTTATTTTTAGTGCTGAATGATATTTCATTCTCTGGATGCATCATAGTTTATTTGTCAATTCTCCAAATTGAAGGATGCTTTGGTAGCTTCCAAATTTTGGCAGTGATGAATAAAACAGCTATAAACATCTGTCTGCCAGTTTTATGTAGATATGTTTTTAATTCACTTGGGTAAATACCAAGGAGTGTGTTTGTTAGTTCATATTCTAAGAATATGTTCAGTTTTGTAAGAAACTGCCAAACTGTCTTGCAAAGCGGCTGTTCCATTTTGTATTCCCATCAGCAATGAGTGATTGCTCCACATTCTTGTCAGGAAGTGGTACTGTCAGTGTTCTGGACTTTTCCCATTCTAATAGGTGTGCAATAGTATCTCACTATTATTTTAATTTGCATTTTCCTTCTGACATAAGATAAGAAGCATCTTTTTATATGCTTATTTTTTTATTTGTATAACTTCTTTATTGAAGTGTCTGTTAAAGTCTTTGGCCAATTTTATTTTCAAATCAGATTAACTTTTTATTATTGAGTTTTAAGAGTCCTTTGTATATTTTGGATAATGGTACTTTATCAGATGCGTCTTTTGCAAATATATTCTTGTGTCTGTGGCTTGCCTTTCTCTTGACAGTGTTTTTTTGCAGTGCAGGAATTTTTAATTTTAATGAAGTCCAACTTATTTATTTTTTTTAGTATAGATAGTAGTACCTTTGGTGTGATATCTAAAAAGTCATAACCAATTCCAAGGCCAACTGTATGTTTTCCTTGATGTTCAGATTTTAATTTTTAAATTCAGATCTTGTTACTTTGAATATGTAAGAATATTATAGAATTACACTATTTCTAATGAGAAAAAAATTTAATTTTTTTTACTAAAAGGTATAACAATTGAGAATGTCTCTGATGCTCTATTATCTAAATATATCAAAATACTAGTTTTATCATGTATAATTAGTTAATTTATTTGATATTTTTTGTAATTTTTTAAGGAAAAACACTCTAAATGGAAGAAAAATATAGTTCTGATGTTTCTTATTTTAAAATGGACTTTTTAAAAATACACAACTATGTGTGAAATCTGAGTTCTCCGAAGTTTAAATCTCCCTGTACTCTCTGCTTCCTTATTTTTCTACATTTTTTACTATTTTATATAATATTCTATACATGTGTCTAGGAATTTTACTTGCTTCTAGTCTTTGTGTTTCTTTGGTTTAATGAGCTAACCTCAGACCGGGATGTGTTGTATTATTCTCTCCAAATTGGATGAGTTACTTTTAGCAATACTTTATCACCTCTACAGTTAATCAAAACACAGGTTATTACTAATTAGTCATCCCTCTCCTTACTAGGTTGTGCACTAAGCAGGAAGATTAATAACAGAGTTGAAAAGAATTGTGTTCCATTTCCCATGTAAATGCAAATTTTCTCTGGCTGTGCTCAATGCAGGGATGAAAAGCATGTGGCAGCATGGTGGTGAATCACTACACATATTTCTTCTCCATCTTTATGATTTTCTATTCTCACTGAAACCATACCAGACACAACAAAAAAATAATGAAAATAATGGCCATTTCTAGTTCCCATTACCTCTCTCAGTTGTCAGATTTGTCCAAATTTGCATTAGCTAAATGCATCATATTATACAAATAATTACTAGGTAATCATTAATATTTTTATTAATGTATTTCTTAATTATCACTAGAGACATTGTATTATTTGGGATTCACTATACACAACTGTTGGTTTTGGCAAACAGAGAAGTTCCCAGTTTAAAATGTGTTAGTAAGTGCTGTCAGGTTAGGGGAAGTGAGTGTGTCTCTGATTGAGTTATAATAACCATACCAATGGTTATTGATATTGTAATGATCACACTACATTCTTCACATTAAGTCCATCTTAGAGCTAGAAAAAATCTAAAGAAAGAAATTATGAAATTACAGTAATGTTTTTGTTACTATATAGAAATGATACATGTTGTGCAGAAATTTTTTGTAATGTCAATTTTAAAAAATATTTGGATTTTGTATGTAATTTAAAACAATGTGAGTTAAACATTTATTTATTAACTTTGAGAATTATAGAAATCATGTGCTTAAAACCACTGATATGAGAGGAGTAATTTAGTGCAAAATGGTGTAGGAAGGTTTGAGGGTAGGTCTCTCCAACAAAAGAACAATTAAATGAGGAGAAATATTAAAATAAACTATTTTGTAATTCTGAAGTTTGAATGGACACTTAAAACAACTGAGGCATGCTAGTTGTAGGGAAAGACTATTGTTCTTAGGTAGGAGTCATGTGCAAACATTTTTTGATCCCCATTTCTCAGTCACACTTAGGTTATAAGTAAGTGGTTCAAGTGATTGGAGCTGCTGGCTTTCCCCTTTCACATTTAAAAGGCCAGTGCACATTTTCTTGGCCTCCTTTTCTGGAGCCAGGGATTTAAGAACATAGTTGTCAGGTTACTAGCTGACCACAGAGGTAACAAAATAGAAATTTTGATACCTCCATTAAAAAAATACACATTTTTCAAAAATAGTTTTGGAAAGGTCACAAGTGAATGGTACTGTTAGCATAGATAGTCAGCTAGTTATTAATAAGGAAGGAAGCAAAGGGAAACTGATTAAACTTCATACATGGAAAAGCTGACTCAGATATTAGGGCAGCATTCATTAAGCTTATTAAGAAGCTATAGCATTTATAGACTCCTTCACATAATCAAGGACTATCACCAAGAAGATTTAATTCTCAGAGCAAATAGAAAATTTCCCCAGTGGTGCTACTGATCTATTATCAATTTATCAAGTGAGGAGAAGAGGAAAAGTCCTCTGCTGGGCACATGTGCAATAGAAACCAGATGAACTAACATAACTATTTATATGCACAACAGATGTCAAGATGGCTGCAAAGGGAGTTGATTCTACTTTTGGACATGTACAGTAAGAGCCAGAATGGTGAGTTAAAGGGTAGAACCTAGCCTGGGAAAAACTGGAAAGGTAATCAAATTGGAAAGAAGGTAAAGCTCCAATAGGTTCTAGAAGAGAATCGGTCAGGGGGAGGACACAACTCAAGCCGCAACAATCAGGAAGTTGGACTAGATGGTTTAAATAGCACCTTGATGATTACCAAGAACCAAGAAAATATATGGAAGACTAACAGAAGCTTTGGGGAAGTGGCTGCTAGAGCCTGTTCAGACACTCCCTGAGAGTGTATTATTTCCCTTAGCCCCAATAAAATCTTGCCACCATGTTTAAACTTCATATGTGTTGTTTGAAATTAATTTGTCTTGACATCACAAAAGAACCTGTTTGCACCAGTAACAGTACCAGGGCTCAACATTCAGAAATCAGCAATCCATGAGGAGTGGGAGAATAAGATTCTCATAATTACCAGATGTAAGTCTCTTCAACAAATGGTGCTGGGTACACTAGATATCCACATGCAAAATAATGGAGTTGGATCTTTATCTTGATCATATAAAAAATTAACTCAAAATGGATCAAACACTTCAACTTAAGAACTAAAACTATAAAACTCTTTGGAGATTTTCATGGCATTGGATTTGACAATAATTTTTAGATGTAACAATAAAAATGTACATGGAAAGCAAAAATAAAATTGACTCCATCAAACTTAAAAGCTTTTTTGAACCAAATGACCTTATCAATGGAATTAAAAGGCAACCCACAAATGGGAAGAAATACCTGCAAATCACGTGTCTGATCAACAATTATTTAGTGGAATATAAAAAGAACTCCTGACACTAAACAGCAATAACCACAACAAAACAAACAGCCCGATTGGAAATGAGCAAATGATTTGAAAGTAATATTTCTCTAAAGAAGAAATAAAAATTACCAATAAGCACACACAAAATGCTCAACATAATTAGTCATGAGGGAAATACCTCACATCATAATTAAACTCTGATTTAAATTTACTTCTAAGTCTTACTTAGCTTCAACAACAGATATTAACAATACCAGAGTGAACCAACTCAGGAACGGTGATGAGACTAAGTTCCTTGTACTGCAAGGTGAATGTCATCCTGAACAGTAATTAATTCATTAAGACACAAGTATGAGTAGCCAGTAGGTGTCCTCCAGATAACACTCTTCATGTGTGTATCTGTGTGTATCTTAATTGAACTTTTATAATTTTAAACAAATTAACAATGTTAAATATTTAGTATTAAAAAGAACTTTTTATTTTGTATTAAAGCTATGTTAACTTTCACTATAACATTGTTCACAGATAAGATTAAAAAGGTTAAGAATATATTTGAGTTTAAAATGGTCAACATTAAAGGAACTAATTAAAAAGATGAACTTCATTTACTACATTTCGTCACAACAACTTCTGCTATCTCCTTTGACACCACTGGAAAACTTTCGATTTACCACCTGTGACACTGAAAACTCATTAGAAAATTAATGACCACTATTAAATTCTCTCTCTTCCTCTCCCTCTTTCTCACTTTCTCTTCTCCCTTCTCCCCCTTCCTCCCATTTCTTTAGTATTCCATTCAGACACTATATGCTAGATAGAGTTAAGGTTAAGGTTTCATAATATGTGCAAGGGCCACAAATCAGAATTCACCTCCAGTAACATACAGTGTAGCTAACACATGCAAATAGTGACCATTGTTTTAAACTAAGTATAAGGACAAATAATTGGCAAAATTTGAGGGGACATTTATACATAAAAACGGCAGACTAAGGTTTAAATTGCAAAATGATGACAGGTTTTTGACTCTGGATAATTCATAGGAACAATATGAAAAAAGGATAATGGTGCATATCTTATTTGGGTACAATGTGGATTAAGAGAAATAACATTTCCAAGCACATGACGTGGTGTCTGGTACATGTCAACTTTTCACACATGATTAGATAAACATTAAAATGCAGATGCCCTTTTCCCCCTTTTCCTCTGGAATGGTCGTAAGATTTAGTGGTGGTCAGTAGGATACCCCATGAAGAGTTTGGTGAAGCTATTTGTCTTCAGTCTTTCATCATTGTCACAGGAGTGACATACTGTGTCACAGTTATGTCCCAAACAGATGTCTTCTCTTCACATACCAATTTTTATATGAAGAGGGAGATAATACTTCCCAACACATACAGCTAGTAATTGCAAGAATGAGATTTAAATTTAGGTGAAATATGTCTAGTGACTTTCCTTTTAACCAGCATGTCCTATGTCAGTTGTTCAATGGCAGATAAGTACCCTCTTTGACACATATCATAGCTTTATTCTCTCCTTTGGCAGTCTGACTACAGTTTGACAGATGTTAAAAAATCACTTCAATGGTGAATTATTTTGGGGAAAAAAACTTTTATAAGCTTAAGTTTTAAAGAACTACTTAGAAGTTCAATATAATCTCCATAAAAATAGGATTGGTGCTATTATTAAAACCTCCTGAGAGGAAGATATTACAAAGTAGGAGTCGTGGAAAATTTAATGTAATTGTTTGAGACATGTTAGACTCTCAGCTGAAACATTACCATGTTTAAAAAAATGAAAAGATATTTAAACATTTGTAAAAATATTTTTGTGTTTTCTTAAGTGTGAGACTTTCCTTAACCTTGCAAATAAATCTCAGCACATTTTGTTGAAAATGCATTAAGTTTAATGAAAGATCAAGTTAAACCCAAGGGAAAGAAAATTATAAAATCTATTTTAAGAGACAGTATTAGTTTTATCTATATCAGTAATAGAAAATGGTTACTTTTTTAATTGGAAATCTGAATATTAAACTAATGAAAAGAAATTTGAGCTATCTTATGGTATGTATTTCATTTAAAGCACATTTACACAGTTGAATGTTTGCCAAGAATAATAGTTTGTGGTGACTATGCATATTACTTTTAGATTAAGCGACATACAGCTGAGAAGTGTAACAATTATTACTATTGTGTTATACAGAAGTTTTTGTGTATTAGGTTTGATAACCTTTAAATTCGTGGAAGTAAATATTATCTTTGAGAAATTAATATTGGAACCATTGTAATTATAATAGTCAGATTTACTCTGTGACTCAAAGAGGCCAGAATAGCAAATAAGTTCATTTTATTTAGGATGGAAATTAGTTTTTATCAGGAGTGGAGAATTTACTGAGGATTTTATGGTCCAGTGGGGTCACTCTTGTCCCTCATTCCGAGTAATTATTTTCTTGATCTCTCAATTGTAAGTTATTTTTAGTATTATCTCTGTAATGAACTTAACTGTGTTTTTTCTAAATTTATATGCTGAAGTCCTAACCCCCAATATGACTGTATTTGGAGATAGGGCTTTTAAGTATGTATTTAAGTAAATGATATCATAAATATCGACTGTCATCCAATAGAACGAGTATCCATTTAAGATGAGAGACATCCGAAGTCTCTTTCTCCACTCACATAGAAACAAAGCAATGTGAGACCAGAACAAAAAGACTTCCATCTATAAACCAAGGGGACATATCTCAGCAGAAATTAAGCTTCCTTAGCACCTTGATC
This sequence comes from Trachops cirrhosus, assembly GCA_028533065.1. Classification (NCBI taxonomy): domain Eukaryota; kingdom Metazoa; phylum Chordata; class Mammalia; order Chiroptera; family Phyllostomidae; genus Trachops; species Trachops cirrhosus. Next base: position 166,866,198 of record CM052539.1, on the reverse strand, counting down.
TTGGACTTCCAGGCTCCATAACTCTGAGAAAATAAATTTCTGTTTTCAAGTCACCCAGACTGTGGTATCATGTAACAGCAGTTTAGTCATTTACTAAAGCCTCTGAATTAGTCTAATAAAATGAATAGAGAAGTATTTTGTCAAAGTGGATTTTTCTCTGGGTTGACATTAATCTCATTAGAATGTTAATTATTTTTTTCATACTCAAGTTACAACACAATACTTAAACATTTACTAATTACACCTTAAATGTAAATATTTAAGAGAGTTGGATTTACTTATTCCTTTAAAGTTGCTGTTAGAGTAAAGGACTTTTGAAACTAAACATAAGGATTGGATCATCTCATGGAATCTTGAGAAAATTATAACAAACAAACAAAAACTATAACTCACAAATGATCTTCCAAACTAAATTCTTACTCTCCCTACGTTACCATCACCTACCAATCCATTGAAATAAGCCTAAAATGGCTAAGAAAAAACATTTTTTAAGACAAAAATAAACCAGAAAGTGGCAACATTCAGGCAAATGAGAACGAGATGCTTGGAGCTGATGCACTAAATTTAATTTATAACAGTCTACAGAGATGATTATATGGGAATTGGCACCAATCTTCAATTTTTTTCTGTTATTTTTACAACATAAAGAGCCGTTTGGTTCATCCACATCTCTTGTTACTCCCATCAGCCTCTGCAGCCTCTGCCAGGACGTCTGTCACCTTGCGACCCGGGTGACCGTCCCAAATTGTCTTAATTTAGAAACAGTTGTATCATGCAAGCAAGCCAGCAGTAGTTGAAAATTATTTTATGTCTCCCTGTCAAAACACTTGAACCATATGTTTTAGGCCACAAATTAGAAAATTTGGTAAAAACTTAGAAATGTTAAGTGGGAATGCTTATTTTATTTCTTCCTCTATTAGCATCTGCATTATATTTATCTTAAATATCTCTATGCTTTCTTACTTACCTTTCCTTAGGATCAATATTAAAATTATGACTTATCATGATCACCCCAAATTCATCAAGTTCTGGTTACATTAAAAATTATCTTTAGTTATAATAGACTCATATGAGTCATAAATTAGAAAAAGAAAAATTCATTATAACCATGTTATCCTTGACATACCTAGGCTATAATAATATTTTATAAGGCAGGTTTAGTGCATACTTTCCTGGATTATCACAAAATACTAAATCAATATATTTTCACACAATTGCATACATATTTTCAATTGTTGCTATTCTGATCAAAATCATTTTTTTCACAGGAATGCTGAGCTTTCTGTCAATTGTACTATAAAATTTAATGATTAAGACCTCTAAAGTTACAAATTTATTGGCAGACAGTTTAATTATGTAATATAATAAATAAAATTTGCACTTTTTAATTTTAGTGAATTAATAATTCCTAACTATAAAGGTGTTCATTGAGAATCCATCCTAATGTTTATCAATGTGAAAATATTTTATTAGAATGTTTGCCTATGATTCCCTTTCTATACGTAACAAATCAAATAGCAACTTATTAATTTATCTGATCACTTTTTTCTGTAATGTTCTTTTGTACATGTATTTACATATCTCCTGGGAGAACTTTAACCTCAAAGAAGAGACAGCACCATGCAGTGAAAAAAAAATTAATGAAAAGTTTAGGAAACTCATAAGGTTATGATAAAACTGTAGCTCAGAGTTGGTTCTGGAGCTGACAGCCCAGAAAGCAATTCTAGATCTGCCAAAAACTGTATGTGTTACCTTGAGTGAGTTACCTAGTCCTTCTGTGTTTCTCCCTGTTTCTTCATTTGTATAATGAAAAGTTGATTGTCAATATTACAAATATTGATGTATACAAATTGCTTAGAACAGCCCCTGGCTTACCATGAGTCAGTCCTCCATAATTGCTGGTTAAGATTATGGTTAGTCTATGAATCTTATTTTCTGCTTACAAAAAGAATAAATCAGGAGGTCATTTTAATGTGTCCTTCATAACATTAAGGTATTTTGGTTATAAAAGTTGACTACAAATCTACCTTAGGGATAAAATTAATATTTTTCTAGTCAGTGTCTTAAAATGGTCCTCATTTTTTAAAGATTTAAAAAAAAACTGATTTACTTTTAGAGAGAGGGAAAGGGAGGGAGAAGGAGAGGAAGAGAAACATTGATGTGGGAGAAACATCGGTCAGGTGCTTCTCACTTTAACCATCAGAGCTGAACCTGCAACTCAGGCTTGTGCCCTGACTGGGAATCAAACCGGCGACTTTTCACTTTGCAGAACCCACCCCACCAACTGAGCCATAGCAGTCTGGGCCAGTCCTCAATTTGTATTAGTTAATGAAACTACAGTAAGCAAACCATGGTCTATAGTGTTATTTAACCTTAGATTATACAAGAAGAACTGGAAGATATTTAAAAAGTGAGAATATCCATGCCCTAGGCCAAACAAACTAAACCGAGTTCTAGGGATGCAGCTGGAGCTTGACCATCAATATTAAAGTTATTTAGTGAATAATACTGAGACAATCTGAAAATATATGACATTCTTTTCTTTTAAGTGCTCTACATTTTCATTCATTCTATTACATTTTATAGAGATAAATAAAACATATCTATATATAAGCTATTAGCATGGTGATGATAAATTGACAATAAGCCAAACAAACAAATACAAACAACAGAAATAAAAACAAGGACTTGCTTTCTCACTATTTTTTTTTACTGACAGTATTTTTTTATGACAGTATTTACTTCCTCAGGCTTCTGTAATTTTCTCCCTAAAAATTATAGGTAATTTTTCACATACCCACATTCACTAAGTTCCCCTTACTTGGCCCTTTCTGCTTCAATAATTGAAATCTTTCCTTTATAATTTCATTTATGCCCCAAACTTCTATTTTCACCTTTATTAAGTTACTCATTTATCAGTATATTTGTGTTCTCATTTAACATTTTAAACAACCTTATGAAAATCTCCTCTGGAAATCCCTGATGCCAATAGCATTCTTATTGCTGCATCAATTACCTTTTCCCCAAAAAGGTTCGCCTAGTCAGATTTCTCCATTTTTAATAGCAGTACCACTTTTTTCTTAACATAATATGTTGGATTTATCTTTTAATGATCCTCCTTCATGATTCTCAACCTTCTAAATTGAACTTATGAATTATATATTTCTATTTATTGTTATTTATTTGTTTTTATTTATTATGCCTACAATCTTTTTTCTTGTAAAGAGAAACTTCAAATAGCAATTCATTTCTGTCTACTCACTTTTTAATAACTTTTTACTCAAACTTTTATATCATCTCCAATTTTTTAACTCTCTCTCTCCTTTTTTTTTTTTGGCATGTGTGAATTTTAAAATCTTCCCATCCTTGAGTCATGATCTTATAGAGATAATTGTTTGCCTCTTTTCTAGCAATGCAGTAGTTCAGTCATTGGCTACTGGATGCTTTGTTGTATACTCTAGAAAGTTTGAAAATTAACTACGGCACTCATCTATTCAAATATCTCCAGTTTTTTCTTATTTACCTAAATCTAAATTTGTCATTATTCCATTCAAGGTACTTACCATCTGCAACCAAAATGCTTAATAAACTTTAATTCCAAGAACCTATTTCTGTCTTTCAAAAACCTACATATTTTGCTTAATCCAATTGAAAAGGCAGAACATGACCATGTCCTTAAATGAAACTTATTTCAATCATCTCCAGTTTTACATTAGAATTATATTGAGAGTTGGGACTAATTATTATTCAACTTTGCATTCCCTCAAAGGCCTTAGAAAGAATTAGATTTAATTCATTCAAAAATATATTGAATATATACCAGTAAAAAAAATCTATGAAATCTCAACACAGGAAAAATAAAATTACTAAGGTAATTTTTTTAAATTTCTGGGGAAAACACTTTACCACTCATAAAATTTCAGGATGTAATACTCATCCTTACAATACCTATCATGGTTTTCCAATTTGAAAACTAAATAAAGGGGACTCTGTGTAAATACAAAGAGAATAACTTGTAGTTATGGAACCTGAAGAGATTCTGGTTCAGATGTTTTAATACAACAGAGTTGGCCTCAATTTCTTACCTTTTTGTCATCTGAAATGACTTCAGTGATCAGAATATATAAAAATAACATAACCGAAGATGATGTCACTGAAGCAATACTTTAAATATCTCCCTGATTAACACATGCAACCATAGCGTTTAGTCTTCCTTAGTCTATGCTAACTCGAGGGATGGTATAACAATTTTTGAAACAAAATAAAAATGTTGTTTAAAGAGAAACTATGATTTGCAATCCACCTCCAAAATGTTTTGTGTTCTGCAGAGTAAATAATTAAAAGAGACAGCATCCACTGGAAATTGTATTCTCCCATTTAAAGATACTTCACCTAAAGTCTGAAACAGCGATGGTACTGACCTCCCTTTCTGCTCGCGATCAATACAGAAAGTCTCACTAATGACATTTACTCATACTTCTTCCTATTTTGCTCCAGCTGATTCAAAAATTAAGACAGCTTACTCTTTTTCTTTCTCAGAAATATCTCAGGCTAGCAGTTCTGGATCATGAACCTTGATTGTTGAAAATCATAAAATTAAAAAGACCAAAAATCCATTTCAGTTAAGACAGTTTTGTGGAAGAGCAGGTGGCTGATAAAAAGCCCCACTCCCTGGTATTGAGGCAAAAACAGCAGTTGATAAAAAAAGAGATTCCCTTTCCTGCAGAGTTTAAATTAAATTCAGATTTGTTTCAGCAGGGTCTTAATAGCATTTCTCTGATTGGGATGCTTTGACTTAGCTAATGTCCCCACATGCTTTTGCTGCATCGAAACCTCTATAGTCAATTTATACATTCAATAAAATAATATCAGTGATAATCAACTGATATATGTATTACATGTGTGCTCATTATTTCTGACCTTGTGCTCCATTTCTTACATGGGCATGCTATAAAGAAAATACCACATTACTCCTGGTATAGTTGTCTTTTGTACTTGTTGACAGTATTTAGTCTTTACTATTTTACTTCTTCAGATGCCTCATATGCAGCTAAATCTCCATTGCTTGAAGAAACTCCTTCTGTCAGTAATTAAGGAAAATTCTGCCTCTGGATGAACCACCATTGTGCAAGGGGAGGTATAGCAGCCACTATTAACACAGTGGTGTTTTACTGGTAGTAACTTTTAATTGATGTTTCTTCTAGTCACCATAGAAAAGGGAATGGAAGTTAAAGAGGAGTGAAAACTTGACAGTTAAGAAATCAAATACTCTCTGTTTTGTTTACCTACCTTATTTTTTTCTTTTTCACAATAATTCTTCGTATGTTCCTTTTGTCTATATGGTTTGAATAAGGAGCTGCCAGCTTTCTGTATAGTCAAAAACAAAGTAGAATAGTCCTCCCAGCCAATTAATGTGTTTGCACTGCAAAACTCAGTCATGTGCTGCCTGCAGACTGCAGGAAATATAAGGATTGGCTTCTGTCCACCACCTGTCTCCTCTGGTATGTTTTAAATAGCTCGGCACACTCATGGCCCGCTACTTTGTGGGCCATGCCATACTAAACATAAAGTTGTTCAACTCTTCTTTGCAAAACATTCATATTACACAGACTAGGTAGTTTTAGAGGCTTATCACAAGATGTCCTGGATATTATGCAGTGGAATAAAGCAATGTAATATTTATTTTTTATTCAGAGTAAAGAATGGTCTTAGAATGCGTGTGTCAGTTTAGTGGCCAGTCAATTTAATCATTGTGGGTGAAAATATAAAAGAAAAACTGTCTAATGGAAGAAAATGGAAATCAAAATTAGAAATTTCTAAATCAATTGATTAATAATTGGAATATTAAATATTAATAACTGATATTGATTAAAGTTGGTTTCACAATGTACAATATTTCAATCTTCAAAAGTAGTGAGCTCCACTTTCAGTGAGGCTATCTACAGAATTCCTTCTGGGTAATGTTCAAACTCACAGTCGGTCTCTGTTGATGGGCAGAAGGTTGGCACTGCCCTCCATGTCTTGGTTCTTAAATCTTGCTAACGTGAAAGTGATAGATAAAGTCAATAAAATTCAGATACTTATTTAATACAAGACCCCTATCATTTTCTCTAATTCTCCCACACCAAAATAAGAGCAGAAACTATTTTCATTGCTCAAAAATTTTAAGATTTAACTCTTTATAGTCTCCTTAAAAAAGTGTTATGCTGCTAAGATATTCTTAAATATTAGAACACTAAAATATTTATAGTTGTTTATTAAGTTGTCACTACTCCAAATCTCCTTATTATCTGTGCTTACTATAAGTTTCTTTCTGTTCCCATTTCTCCCAGCGTTTAAATTACCTTTTCCAAATGGAAAGTGATGTTCCCCCTGGAGCATTCCTAATGGGGACTGTGCTAGCAAGGCGGACCAGTTCCTACTGACACTTTGCAGCACTTATTCCATTTGCTTGAAAGTAAAATAATTAAATAAAGACATTTCAAAATCATATAAACATATTACCTTATACGTTAATTTAAAATATTTCTAGAAATATGTACTACATGGCTACTTTTTTTAAGAAATCGCAACAATTAGTCATATTAGCATGGGCAATTTTCTTTTCCCATTTTTATTATAATAGTGTTTTACAGCTTTGGTATCATTGGTCTTTATGACATTTTACTTATTAACATCAAATGGTGTTTACACTTTTTATTAAGTGAAAAAAATAAAAATCAACTTTAGGCAAGAAATGCGCTATACTGCCAGCAACCTTTTGCTTGGGTGTACACTGTTGCATTCAGCAACCGCAAGAACAAATGCTGGAGACTTTTCAGGGTTTCAAAGATGTTACTTTATTGGCCAAGTTTAACCTGCGCAGGGGCGAGCTCTCAAGGTGTCCAGAGACACGGTATCTACAAGGGCTGCAAATGCGCCGAGCACCTACAGCTAAGTCCTTATATAGGGGCGGGCAAGCAAGTGTTATACAGAAGCAGTCGTGGCACTTAGCTATTCGCTTACAAAGACCGCGTGAGGGAATAGGGTTGAGCGTTGGCTCAACAGTTGTAAATTTTCAAACCAAACATGTTAGATTACATCTGTTTTGCAATTCTCTAAGGGCTAGCACAAGGCAGGAGGGCAAGATGTTCGTTCAGTAACCTCCTATACCCTGGGTCCTAGCCAGTTCCTCTTGGCCTTTAGCTAGGTTCCTGTTTTCTCATGGTCTAAGTTTTCCTTGCTCCTTACATACACAAAATGGTCTGGATGAGTAAACATTTCAGTGATAATGGAGCTCATCTATGGTTGCAAAGTCATGCGTGTTCCCTCACCTTACTCTCTATTACTAATATATATTGTTTTTCTAAATTAAGACATTTTACTTTACTAATAAAAACTTAACCTTAATTTTTAAAACCAGGGAATTTATAAAAATAGATTTGAGATAATTTGCTGAAAAATTTAAGAGCTGTAAATTTTCTAATAGAACCTTAATTCATTTAACTGTGCCTTTCATAAAAAATACAAGAATTCTTAGCCAATATAAGAGTCTTTTTTTAAAGATTTTATTTATTTATTTTCAGAGAAAGGGAGGAAAAAAAGAGAGGGAGAGAAACATCAATGTGTGGTTGCCTCTTGTGCACCCTCAACTGGGGACCCAGCCTGCAACCCAGGCATGTGCCCTGACTGAGAATTGGACTAGTGACCCTTTGGTTCACAGGCCAGTGCTCAGTCCACTGAGCCACACCAGCCAGGGATCATCTTAGAGTCTAAAACCTGAAGGAGGGCTGTTTTCTTATGGTTTAAAAGGAAAACAGTGACCTTTCTTCTCTTTGCTTGATGGAAAATGGACAATACCAAGGAAAGAGTACCTAAGAAAATTATACCTAGTTATCAATATCAAAGCTGAATAAACTGGGAGGACTTTGAAAGCCAGAGACATACAAGCAAGTAAAGTTAAGTTAGATTCACAACAAATCTTTTTTTTTGCTTCCGTCCTCCATAGAGTCTTTGCCTAATCTTCCTGATTCCCTGTATAAGATAATTGATGCACGTGGACTAAAGGCAGAATATTTGACCTTGGAAAACAGAATGTACTACATTCAGGTGTTAAAAAAGTTTATTTACTCTTATCAACTTTTTTTTGAGGGGACCTCAATGTTCATGCATTAAGTTTGGAAAAGAGAAGAATCTTCCAGGGATAAAGTTGATCATTAACAAGGCAGCCAAGAAAGAGCCTGCTGAGAGCAAAACTATTCATTCCACCATGGGGAAAAAAATACACCATGCAGCATCTTAGAAATAGGATCTTAGTGCTGTACTCATTCTAGATGAAAAATAATTATCCTTTGTAAGAATAGCAAGATTGAAAGAGACTGAAAGACTTTTAGCAAAGGATCTTTACCTAATGCTTCATTGTATCCAATACACTTCTCTCCTGATTCATATGGCAGTGATAGATTAATATGAACATTGCCTTAGATATTGGTTAAAGATAATCTAAAACAAAGGTCAGCTGAGTTTCTGAATACATCTACCAATTCATTAAAAAACCCACAACTTTCGAAACAATTTGACTGAGACACCTTTGTATTTAAGATGTTCATACACAAATGTTTACCTTAAAATGTTATTTTTCAGCTATCTTCATTAAATACAATCTTTAGTAAATATGTGTATTAGATTTCTATTGCTGCTGTAACAAATTATCACGACCTGGGTAGCTTAAGAAACACAGATTTTTAAATATTTGGGATATTTTATAGGAGTTCAAAAGTCCAAAATGGGTCTTGGCTAAAAGCAATGTATCACTAGGGCTGTGTTCTTTCAAGAAGCTCTATAAGGTCAGTTTTCTTGTCTTTTTTCAGATTTTTACATGCTGCTTCTATTCTTTGGCAGCCATGACCCATTCCATTTTCAAAGACTGCAAGGAGCAGTGGAGTCTTTCTCATATATATCACTCAAATAATGACTCCTTTGCCTCCCTCATCTACCTTTAAAGAACCTAGTGATTACATTGAACTCATTGGGGAAAAGCCAGGATCATCTATGATAACATCAACTAATTGGCAAGCTTAATTTCACCTGCTATCTCAATTCCTCTTTGTCATGAAACAACATATTCACAGGTTCTGAGTGTTAGAACATGTCCATATTTGAGAAAGTATTATTTTGCCTATTACACAGTTTAAAACAGAGAGAATTTCTGAATAGAGATCTAAATTTGTAACAGCAACTACAGTCTTTCAAATCATATTATTTGCAGAACCTGTACATTTTGAGATATAAACACATACACACATTTTTCTTAAATTGTTTTCTTTAGCTATCTTCAACAATTAAACATAAGTTCTTGGTAAAGTCAGGCTGTATTAGTTTCCTGTGGCTGCTGTAACAAATTATCATAAACAAGATACTTAAGACAATAGCAAATGTATACTCTTGTAGATATAGAAGCAAAAAATCTGAAATCAAGGATCACACTTCTATCAGAGGCCTTGGGGGAAAATCTGTTCATTGCCTCCTACAGTTTCTTGTAGCTACTGGCATTACTTGGCTCAGAGCAGCATCACTCCGATTTCTGCCTCCACACTTACATTGTCTTCTCTGCGTTTGTCTGTCTAACCTCCCTCTGCCTGCCTTGTGTAGGATATTTATCATAGCATTTAGGGTTTAACTAGGTAATCCTGAATGATCTTCTCATTTCAGTATCTTTAATTTAACTTTATCTGCAAATATTCATTTTCCAAATAAAGTAATATTTACATGCTCCAGGATTTAGGATATGGACACACCTTTGGGGCTACTATTTAACTCACGTAAAGGGCATAGAGTGTATATCATTGAAATAAATTAAATACTAGCATAAACATATAAGGACTAATATTCCCATTACACTGAGAAGAAATAAAGTCAAGTTCTAGGCCAAGATCTGGAAAAGTCTGAGAATTGAAAGACAACAAAGGTAATAAAGTTGAGACAGTGGTACACAGAAGGCAATGCTCCATTCTCACACTAAGCCAAATTCCAAGTTGTTAGAAGAAGGCAGAAATGAGAACCCTGGACAGGCTTAGAGATGTCTGATGTACAAGGAATGTGCCTTCTGCTTTAGGTCTCATAGACTGAAAGCATCTTAACAAAGTTTAAATATCTAACTTGATGCCAGAGCAATTGGAAAACAGGTTCATGAGGTGCCAAGTTAAATAGACAACTCACTGAGATAATAAGGTACCTAGACACATAAAGTTGAAAATAGACACACAGAGTTTTGGACTTCCAGAATGGTCTACAATAATACACCCCCATAATTCTTATATTCCCCTAAAAAAATTAGCTATCCATGATCTAGTTGGTATAGAGAGGCATCATATTTGGAAAGAGAATGATGAAAAGAATTCTGAGTAGACATGGAAGCAGAGATATAAAAGAGTTAACAAAATATTAGAGATACAAGGGCAACACAAACATTTCTTTACAACCAAATATCAGAGATTATGTACACTTCCGAAGCCCTATGTGGGACAGAGGACAGTAATAAACCATGTGCCATATTTCCGTCGATACCATGATTGCAAAAGAAGCTCTGCACATTAATTTTGCATTCACCAGAAGTACAGAAAGAGAAGAAAGGAAAACCCTGCACTATGTTTACCATCAGTTCAGAACATTACACTCCAAAATGTAAGTGGAAAACTAACAAGCTAAACTAGGTTCAGTTACAGAAATATAAAGTTTCATTTTTCTACATTTAAACTTTGTGAATGTGCAATGTATATTCATTACACTTGAAATGGTTTTACATTTTTCAATCAAGTGGTGGTTTGGGCTATGCTAGAATGTTTTCCATGTAATAAAAACTCACTAATTCCCCAAAGAGTGCATTTTACCTCCATCCAGGTTTAGAAGAACAATTTCCTTACACTGATCTAAAAATTATTTCTGTTTATTTTATCTATGGGATCAGAGAAACATAATGAAAGGACATAAAATAGCATATACCCTAAAGACCATTAGCTTTAACCAACACAAATGAAATCTGTGAGATTAGTTAGCAGTGTGTGTGTGTGAGCTTATGCTATTTTTTTTGTGTGTGAACTATGTCATTTCTGAAGTCCTTTGATTATCACTCCACAATAGGTTTAAAGATTCGATTAAGGTTTGAACAATGATTCATACTTTTCTATTAATATTCTTTCAGTAAATTGATCTTATAGCCAGGAAACATCTATTGCTTTGGATTCCAGTGCATTTCTAGCTCTAAGATGAGAGTTTGTGATAGTGTTTAGTATTTAGTTCTTCTGTTTTAGAATAAATCAAGTTTATTTCAGCACTTTTAATTTTCTATCCTTTGCAGCCTTCTTGCTTATATTCTTTTCTCTGGCATAAGTATTTCATAGCTAAATCATACACTCAAGGGAAAGAAAGAATATTTCACACCTATGCCGTTGAAAATTAAACAGGCCTCCCTTGCATCCATTTTAACACTGTTAGTATGTGGTCTTACACCTTTAGTTTTCTATGAGTATCACCTTTTGTGAAACATAAATAACATTTGATATGTAAACCAAAGTCAGAACATTTTAAATGTCTCAAAGCAATAGCAGGGCAAACCAATTATTTCCATATTTGAAAAGATATACATACAAATGTGTATATTATATATTTATATTTATATGTATTCAACTTCTAATGATATTTAGCAAAAAGTTGTTTTAACAAAACTATAGTGTATAACTTTGTTATAATGAAGATATGCCAACATGTATACTAGAGGAGTTATTGACATTTATAAAAATGACTACAAATGAAAATAAAATTTGAAAACCATAGAAATGAAAGAAATGTTATATAATGCTTTTCTGAATTTATATAATTATCAATAAATGTTTCTAAAATATTGTTTTATTGTGCCTATTTCAATGATGTATAAGGAAAGGAGTTTGCACAAATATGGTAATATTTTTATTTATTTATATATTTTACTGATGCTTCTAAAAATAACAAGACTGTAAGTCTAAGTTATTTAAATAATTCATCTACTTTAAAGTTATATCTAGTTTGGAACCTAGACATTTTGTTTCACATAATCTATGATTGTAATAGAGTTTTTGGAAAAAATGTAAGTGTTGAGAAATTTAAATAATTATGAGATAATTCTATACACCATGTATTTATTATGGGCAAGGGAAACATAACTTCTGATATGCTGTGTAGCACTTACATTCTCATTTTCCCTAGATACCTTTTTTCTCATATCATCAAGTTTCTTTCAATTTCCATAAAAGCAGAATAATAGAAGATACTGAGCACAAGAAAAGTTTTAATATTATTTTTCTAAAAAGGGAAAGGAAAAATGGAGTTGTAGCAGAAGGGTGGGTATATTTTGAAGATAGGTTTTTGGTTTTGTGTGTCAATTTCTTAGTTTGGTAAACTGCAATAAATAACAACTTTCTGTAAAGTGATAGAATAATTCAGTAAAGTGTCAACATATTAATACAGGACAGAGAGAAGAAAAGCAATGGAAACTAATATAGTTCAAAAGGTAACAGGGAGTGTTTTCCAGCACACGTGTGAAAGGACTGGCTCAAGTGCATCCAAAAGAAGTAAATTTGTATAGGAAGCGATTTTGATAAGTAAGTTACTTTTGCAGCATATAGCTGGGGGTTTTTCCCTGGCTTCTTTATTCAGTTGCATTGATCTATATGTCTGTTTTTATGCCATCACCAACAAACAAAACAAATGGACTCATGGATGCACAGAACAGCCTGATGGGCGCCAGAGGGAAGGGAGGCTGGGGGTTTGGGTAAAAATGGTGAAGGGATTAATAGAAATCAATAGTTATAAAATACTCATGGGATATAAATTACAGCATAGGTAATATAGTCAATAATATTGTGATAGCTATGCACGGCGCCATATGGGTATTTGAAATATTGGTGAAACACTAAGTTAACTGCATACATGCAAACATCCAGGAGGTAATTAACTGATCAGGATCAAAAAATGGTAACAATAGACCATGAATTCCAAGTCACATAAGGAGGAAAATAAAGGAATGAAGAGGGACATAAGAGTGAAAAGTTGCTAGGCCTAGTGAGAGGCCAGTCTTAGCAGGGCTGCAGAATCACTGAGCCAGGGGAGCAGGGGGAGTGAGGCGGAAAGTGTGAGAGGGATGATTGCAAAAGCAGGTTGTTGAAACTGAGACAATGAAGCGCGGGCAGAGGGTGGGGACGGACAGAGGTCATAACTTGAGGGAGTTATGGATGAAACAGTGATCAAAAATGTGATTGATATTTTAAGTAGAGTAAGAAGTAAACCGAATATTCAAAATAGATTTTTAATTTTTTTTCTTTTTTTGTGTGGCCAATCATGAAATTCATGCAGCACAGTGGAATTTTAGCAGTCCGTTAAGGGTGGGAGATGGAGGCAGAAAGTGTACAAGTTTGTATGTGAGGGTTTGGGCTGTCACACACGATCTGACAGTAAGATATTTTTATTGTAAATAGGGATTGAGGATATGACGAGTCCTATACAGATGTTCTCTGGGCAGAAAGTGCTGAAAAAGCTTGACTTTGCGGAAAATGGATCCCATTTAAAAACAGGAAATTCTGGCATATCTTCTTTATGCCTGACAATGTTTGCATAAGGAAGAAGTTGTTTCAGAAAAAATGGAAAATGCGATGAAAAGCAACAAAACATGAACCATAGGACAGACAACTCCATATAAAATAAATAGAAATTCTTGAAATAAATAGCATATAGATATTTAAACAAATAACTTAATAAATGACCTAAAGGATATAATGAATGAAGAGGGATTTAATATCAAAGAATATAGGTCTGAGTAAATGGCCCACAGTACAGTAAAGAGAGGTAAAGAGGCAGAAATATGACAGACATAAAGAGCAACAAGAAGTCCCGAATATTGTTGAAAAGAAACTTAAAGAGACAATGGAGAAAATACAATGTTTAAAGGGAATATTGATGAAAGTTCCTAGAATTGACGAAAGACTTGTCTGAGTCTGAAAGAATTACTCTAAATCCACAGATGGATAAACAGACTTTTAGAAAACACTGATAGAAATGCCATAATGCACAGCACAACCCCAAAGGCAAAGAAAAAATGTTAAACACCCAGAAAGCAATATGTGAAATCTAAAAATGGATGGCAGTTTGAGAAAAGACACTTATTCAGAATAAACAAATATCAGAAAACAATAGAAAAGTAAATTTAAAGCTTATCTTGGTCCGCTCAGGTTGTTCTTACAAAATACAATAGACTGAGTGGTTTATAAACAAAGTAAATTTGTTTCTCACCATTCTGGAGGTTAAAAAGTTCAAGATCAAGGTTGTGATGGATTTGGTGTTTGGTGAGAGCTCACATCCTGGTTCACAGACAGCTGCCTTCTTGCTGTGGCCTCTCATGGTGGACTGGGTAGAACTCGCCAAGATCTTTTTTATAAGGGCACCAATCACATTCATGAAAGTCCTGACTTACTGACCCTATCAAATGTCTCACCTCCTTAGGACAACATATTGAGGGTTAGGAATGCAAAATAAATATTTTAGGAGGACACAAGTAGTCAGTCTATAGGACAGGGCTTACAGGAAATTATTTAAGTCCCTCTCCTCAACCCCCTTCCCTCCTCACAGCTAGATCATTTTCCCCAGGGAGGAAAAAAAATGTAGTCAACTTGAAAAGACATGATACTAATAGATACTGGGATATTTAGGTAGGAATAAAAAGCAGTGGGAATAAATCTTGGTAAGTATAAAAGATTATTTTCTCTCTCAACGTCTCTAAAATAAATAAGACTAAATAAAAAAGTTTAATACTTTTCCTTTGTGAAATTTATAGGATTTCCAATAAAAATATGGAATGTCCACTTATATTTAAATTTTACATAACAATTTTCCAGTATACATACATTTCAAGTATTCGATGGAACATATTTACTTTAAAAATTATTTGTTTAACTGGAAATGAAGTGTAACTGGGCACCCAGCATTTTATTTTGGTAAATATGAATACCTTAAGAAACTCTCCTGTGTGCACCAGCAACATTTTTGATACTTAGTGCATAAATGTTGTGTGGGTGGTAAATTGACTCAAATGGTTGCAAAGTTTCTATTTTTTAAGGGCTGTAATATTAACTAAGTGTTCTATTAAAAATGAGTGCATATTTTACTTGTTAGAGTGATCACTTAAAGTGGTGAGAAAAAATATAGCTGAAAGTCAATAAATAAGTAAAACCTGTAAAGTTATTGAAGGGATATTATATATTTACATGAATAACATCATGTTTGGAATGAACTAGCATTAAAAATATGTTTAGCTGATTAGATTAAATACAGTTTAGATTGGGTCATTAGCATTTATGTAGACATAAAATCATCTGTATAAAAGGACAAGACCAATCTGTCTCTAAAACTGAGGTCGTCTGCAGGTAGCAGTTACCTCCTACACTTATCCTTCATGGATAGGTAAAGATTTAATTGCTGTAGAGTTAAAAGAAAAGCACTCCAAAATTTAAAATAGCCTGAATAAAGACATAGAAGGGAAGTATGTGACATTCTGGCAAAACTTTATATAATCCATATACCAGAACATACAAAATAGAATTTCCAGAGATAGTAGTACTGTAGCTTTGTAACGTAAGAGCATGAGGATAAGTTTGAGATAATAACAAGTAAGTTTACTTTAATTTATGTACTTTATTTCTGGAAATAA
This sequence comes from Trachops cirrhosus, assembly GCA_028533065.1. Lineage (NCBI taxonomy): Eukaryota > Metazoa > Chordata > Mammalia > Chiroptera > Phyllostomidae > Trachops > Trachops cirrhosus. The sequence goes on along the minus strand of CM052539.1, from coordinate 166,850,486 downwards.
AATAACTTCCAGTGAGGTCAACCATTATTTCTAATTTCTCTATGGCATTGTCAGATTTGTGTTTGTTCTTAGATACAAAATCCAAGTGACTGAAATTTACCATTGAATTTATAAGATGGTAAAGTCTGCACCTGGTCCAGATAACTTTCATAACTAATGTCATGGATACTTATAAACCCAGAGATTTGTGAACAAATTTTCAGCCCGTTTTCCCCAAGTGGTTGATCAGATTGTGTTTTAGCAATTGTAACATGCCAATGAACCCTGGCATTTAAGTTAATAAGGTATAAATGAAGACATAGCTTGTTCTCTGAATGGTTGTAATCGCCTGCTGGGTTTCATCAATCATGAAGCAGCTCATGCTGGGACTAAACAACAAGGAAAAGTACAGAAAAATCATGGGGAAGGGAAGGATGTTAATGCTTTTAAATGGGCATGAGAATATATTTGTGACACTAAAGTGTCAGAAACTAGCAAATGGATATCTGCAGAATGTTTGAAAGACCCTAAATCCCTTGCCCACTATTATCTGAAAAAAGTAAAACTTAAATTGAACAATCCCACACTTTTAAATGCAAGATAACAATTCCATTTACATCAAAATGATTTCATTCTTGGATAATTTCATTTTTATGTGTTAAGTAATATTCTCATGAGAGTCTTGTTTGAAATTAAGGTTTTGCTTCAGAAAATATGCATTTTAAATGACAGTATTTAAGAGAAATATTTTAAAATGCTTTCTCAAATTCTTTTCAAATATAAAGAAAAATTTTTCTCTAATGAATTTCCTTTGCAAGAGCTGCAATACTTAGTTGTTTTAAGAAGTAGTTTAAAATCTTCTTAGCTTTTTCAGTAGAAAAATAATTTTCTTTGTGATCATTAGGTCAAGTTCAATTTCCAAATTATGATATCCTTTGGAAAATATTATCTTATTTTCCTGGAGCTATTCATCTAACATAATGTAGAACTGAGTCATTAAAAAAAATCCAAGTCAGATAAAAGTTATCTGAAATGCACATAATTTAGTTAACAAATAAGATATTGTACCTGAATTATATGTCAGTATAATATGCTACTAATGATATCTTTTTATATTAAAATTGTTCTACCAAGCCAGGAAATGTTTATTTATTAATTTTCATTCATCCATTCAACAAATATTACCATTGAAAATAGAGCAGATACAGCAATGGTGGAGACATTACAGACATTCACTATTAATATGAAAATAAGATAAATATGTTTCCTCCCAAGCTGTTGATATTAGATTATGATCTGGAGATTTCTTCCTTACCCACTACTGCAAATACATATCAATGTTTTTATAAAAAATTAAAAAAATTATAAAGACAAAACTGTATTTAAAAACAAGAATATCTCTATAATTTAAAATGCAAAGCAACAAGCAAGATGGAAGGTATAGTCTGCTGGTCTCTGGCTTTTGAAAACAAAAGATATGTCAAGAAGTCTAGAGTAATTGAGGTTAGATATTATTATGTCGGTAGTTTGTGTGGAAGAGTAGGAGCTTGAGACAGAACACCTGAATCCAGAGACTGGTGTGGAGATTCCTGCATATAAGTACACATCTAAACAAATGACTCTTCGAGAATTGTCTTATTTGAAGATTCATGCATAGGAGGGCAGAGCAGCACAAATGTATCATTAATTCAGGATTTAGCCAGTTCACTTAATGGGCTTGCTCATTGGATCTGACTTCTTTTCAATACCTTCATCTTTTTTTTTTTTTTTTTACCATAAAAGAGGTCAACAACCAAAGGCTTTAAATCTATGTCATACATGGAAAACTATTAGACAAATAAAAGTGTATGCAGAAAGACAGGGCAAAAAGGATAGGAAAATATATGTTCATTCATGATTAATCTGACAATTAAAATTCATAAAGGCAATGATTAAAATAAAATTAGAAAAAATTCATAAACAAACACATGAATAAATATATTTCCAAAACCAAAAATAGAAACATAATTTTGACAACATTAATGACATATCATTGAAAAGGAAACTTTAAGTAAGTATAGTTAGGTTCAAAATACAGAAAAAGTAAAACATAACATCTTAAGACAAAACAAAGGAAATAAAACGAAAAGAAACCCAAGATGTTACAAAAAATCATAGGTGAAAATTAACAAGTGACAATGGACATAAAATTTATCAATTATTTATGATGACAAAAAAGTCAATAAAAACAAATATATCTGCTTGAATATATATGTATAAGTATATAAGAATATATATACTTGTATATATACTTATGCATATATACTGTTTGTATATATGTATACATATATATTATTTTTGTATTTTAGGGACTGTATTCATTTTAGTTATATATACACACACATGTGTTTATACACACATATTTGTGTGCATTGTTCATATCTGTATATAACCAAAATTTAGCTGTTAGCACTGGGGTCAGAAGAATTAGGAAATATTAATTATGTCTGTAATACAATGTTCCCTGAAGAAAACCAAATTTGAAGCATATTTAGAAAAATTCCAATATTTGTTAGAGTGTTCTATTAGGACCACAGATTGTTTTATTTTATTATATTATTTTTATATATTTTTATTCTCAAAATAAGAATTAAATATCAGATAACAAAACAATTAACAGAAACAAAATATATTATTAATAATTTAGATAACTAACTTTTTAAATACTTTTTATTTTAAAATTTTTATTTATTTTATTTTTAGAGAGAAGGGAAAGGAGCGACACAGAGAGGGAGAGAAACATCAATGGGGGACCTGGCCTGCAACCCAGGCACATGCCCTGGCTGGGAATTAAACCTGCAACCCTTTGGTTCACAGACCGGCACTCAATCCACTGAGCCACACCAGCCAGGACATGGATGACTATAATTTACTAAACTGAAATATCTATACAACATTGTTTTAGGCAATTAAAGCTTTGGTACTAAATAGTCTGGAACAATAAAACTTTAAAAGTATTTATATGTATGTATGAATTTATAAAATCTCATTAGTGTATAATATAAACACATTATTATAAATATATATGCATATTATATTTAACTATATATGTGTATATATACACAAGTGTATATTTTTGTATGTATATATGTGTGTGTATATAAATATATATGTACATATATACACATATATATGGAGGGAGAAAATGAGTTTTGACTAAAAAAATACAAAAACCTGCTCTTTGATTTATCTGGCTTGGATAACAGATACTGATAAAGCCATCTGCTAAGTCAAAAAAAACAAAACAATTTTTTCCTCCAAAGTCACTCTATAACCCTAAAGTAATGTAGCGATCCTTTGAGTGACTTTCTTATTCACTGCAAAACTTTGTTCTCTATCTCCAAAATGAAAGACTATCAGAAACTCTGTTGTTTGAAATTACATCAGCATAAATGTACCATCCTTCTCTTGCCTGAAGGACCTAATTGACTTTGACACAGAGAAGCAGCATCAATTGCCAATCCGAACGGAAATGTCAGATAATGAGTTTCTAAAACACCTTTCCACATTTATCATCACTTTGTAGTCTTCAAAGAAAAAAAACCTAGGTTCCTTGTGCATTCCAAAGCTGATATTGAGTCTTTTACATACAGCTTACTTTGATTTGAGACTATCAAAATATTTTATTTAAAATTAAATATTAGAGTTTTAGAGTTAGGTAAAAATATTAGAGTTTTACCTAAACTCTACTCTTTCTCCTCATCTCATAATTACTTCATTGTTTCCAACTTTTGGTGAGATGTCCCACTGTAGCTTTAGGATATGGTTTCTTTTATTGCTATGAGTCAACAAACCTAACTTTTTCAGACTACGGGTTTGTTCCTAATTATTTTAGTTTGATTGGGAGAGAGACAGAGATAGAGAGGAAGAGAGAGAGCATATGCATGAATCTCAAAGTCATCCACTAATCAGATAAAAACACTTTAAATAATAGTTTAATAATGCAGTGATTAAAACAATGTGATTGTGGAATAAGCATGGAGAAATAAAACCAATGGTACAGTAAAGAGAACCACGAACAGACCCACACATTCATAGAACCTTGATATATGACAGAGCTGATTTTATGAATCAGTGGGAAGATGATGGCCTACCAATGAATGGTGCTGAAACCGTTGGCTATTCAAAATTTTGAAAATGTAATATACTACTGACCTCCCTTTAAAATTTATCTGATCTTTGTTTAGAAATAAAGTAGTTTACTTTGTCTTCCTTTGTGAACAATTTACTAATTCTGATGATAGCTGCCATGTGTCCCCATGAAAGAGAAAACGCCTGGTCCTGGAACATGTGAAGTATCGTTGAGGTTGGAGCTGTGTCTGGACTTCAGGTCGCCAGGATTCTGATCTCAGATGGGGAGTTGGTGGGACATTATTCTTTTCTGAATTGGGATTTTAAAGCCTTTTACAGTACTTGTTTTTAACATCAAAGCACTATGATTCTTTCTCTCATAGAACATGGTAGACAATTAATTTTTCAGAAGAATGTCCTAAAGTCTAAACAGGTATAATTATTTGCACTATTTGGTACAAGCGTGGGTAAGAGAATAAATAGTTCTATGTTTTCTGAGTCTATTTCTTTATTTTGTAAACAAAACTAGGCATACTGTTGTTACATCAGTTTTAGTCTGTAGCTATAATATGAGCAGGAAAAAATAGAAATGCCTTGTACATTTAAGAGTGGGTAGAAGGAAGGGTGGGTAAGGGGAGAAGATTGGCTCTTGGGTTTAAGCTGGAATTGCTAAGAATGGGACTATGTCTTAGAGAATTGCAGGGTGGAGTGTCTGGATGCAGATCAGCAGCAATTCTGCCATCTGGAAGCTTTAATTCCCTGCAGCTAGACACTTTTAAAAAGCTGCTCATCCTTTACGGTAAACTTAGCATTTCTGCTGTTCTGGCAACTGTGCACTTGGTGTACAGGCTGCCTCTGGCTATTAAGTTATTCTTGTCAGATTACCTCCTGTCCCAGACAGGCTGGAGCCTGTGGAGTGAGGTTCAGGCTGTGTGCAGTAAGCAGGGAGCCTGTGCCAAGGTCAGACAGATCTGGGTACTACTCACAGGTAGCATTTCCTGGAGATGTGAGGAGTGAGTCAAAGTAGCATGAGGGGCAGAAACCACAAGATGTTCTGAGCAGGAAAAATCTTACAACCAATGTAGAAGGAGTGGGGGTGTGGATGCGGGGGCAAGGCAGACAGAAGGACAGAGGTTGAAAAAGTAATTATCAAGCAAAGGAATTAAGACTGGGAAACAAATGAAGGATAACATTTGGTGATTAGACAGATTGTGGGGCAAAATCTTCAGATTGAAAAAGTAGCTTTAGGGACTTTTTCATAGGGCAATTGTGGCCTCCAGGATAGAGAGAAAGGGGAACAATGGAGAGTGAGACATTGTTTGGACAATTTGTCCTTCATAATAGTTAATATGAAAATATTTAGATAATACCTTTCTTTTATTATGCTTATTAAAACTCTATATACATATATCTCATATATATGCATGTTATATACATACACATATGTGATATGTACATGCATATACATATTTATGTGGTAATAATTACAAATATGTATGATAATGAAGTAAGCAGATATGGACACAATTTTGCAAACATGTTCATATAAAAACTGACTGAAAAAATTGGTCAATTTAATGAGTCACATGAGTGAATGTTTTGCAGCTGTGAATAGGCAATTAGAATCTAAATAAAAACAGAAATGACTTCAATGAATGGGAGATTCAACATACTTCAAAAGTTAGAAGCTGTGCCAAAGAGAATCATATATAAATGCCCAGCACATTTATTAATCTAATTAATACAGAATAGAAGAAAGTGCCTTGAACTTTAGAGAAATTTTCATCTTTAGAATACAAAGTATTTTGAGTAGTTTAATTGATTTGCTTCCTATATCAGTCAGGATTCTTAACTGAAAGCATCAGATAGTGGCTTTGGCTAATACAAACAGAAAGGACATTTGATAAAAGAAAGCTCAGCAGCCCATACAAATTTTGATACATGTACAGAATTAAGTTTGAAGTCTATGTAACCAGTAGTAACATCAAAAGCTGTTGACCTACGAGTTTCATAAACATTGTTAGCAATGTCCTTGAGAACTGACACTGCAAAATGGTCATCAAACGTCACCAGCTCTGGATGCTGGTGATGGTATTAAAACTATTACCAAGAAGACTGCACTTAGACGGCTTTCCCGCCCTCGTTCTTGTTACACTCGCGAGAATGAATTAAGAGACAGAAAGTACAGAGGAAATGAGGTAGCAGGTTTATTTGTGAAATACACAGGAGCATGTGGCACCCAGCTAGTTTGTGTGCCCACCCATTGGGGTTGGGGTTTACATGTTTGCAGCAAGCCTCCAGGTCCCCTGCCCTCCTAATTAGGCTTAATTTAGGAGCTGATAACAAGGTTTGAGAAGAAAATAAAATGAATAATAATACACTGGAATTATACTAACCTCAATACTTTCATCTTTAATCAAATAGAAAGCATTAAATCATACCTTTTAAAACAATCAGTGTCAACTGTTAAAAGACTGCTGACAAACACTGATACTTGTCAGGGAATTAAGATAATCTCAAGATTTAAAGTGTACCAGTTATTTAGATTCAAACCATAATCATTCCTACCCAAAAACAAAGGACCAATTTGCTCATGAGAATTGTCTTATTCAGTTTGTCTCAGAGATTCCCCATGCCACTCCCACCTTATTAAATTATATCTATATGTAATATAAGTATAAAAGAAAAAAAATATTTTAAAAGCCACTAACAGAAAGCAATGCCAACAAACATAATTTGATGCTTATGTAACCAAAGTCCCATATTCTTTTGAGGTATAACTGAAACCTCGAAAGTCACCCTTCATGCTTCCTGCCACTTACCAGATCCAATAAGCAGAGACAGGGATTGAATCTTTCTGGGCATTTTATTCAGATGGTCAGCAATCTGAGAAGATGACGAGTTTGTACCCTAACAGACTGTCTTAAATTCCATTTTAAACCCACCCTTTTTATAATGAGAAGAAAAGTATAGGTAAGAGGTTTGGAATTCAGGGGGAAAGGTTAATCAGATAAAAGTTTCAGCATTCTTTCATCTGTGCCCTGGGCAGTGGTCTTTATCTGTGCCGTGGGTGGTGGGCATCTCACCCCGGAGCACAATGGCTCAGATACCATCTTGATTGCCTGAAGTCCTGCTGAGGCACAAAGGTGGAACTGCTATGGTCTCCTGGAGTCAGGGTGGGTCATACCTTCAGTTCCTGAAACAATAGCTTTTCACATATGTTGATTACTAAGCTTAGTAGCTGTTACTTGAAACTAATTTTTTTCTAACATTTGAGTTCCTGATCATAACTATATCTTATCCATCTTGACAGATCAGTCGACCCACCTTAAAAAATAAATTAGAAATGTTAGGTAGTCAATAAATAAATCTCTAATATCAAAAATATAAACAAAATTCAATAGTTAAAAATATTGGAATGATATTTAATTTTAACTTTGGCTTTAAATTAAAGTGTTTAAACCAAATCAACTTCTGTAAAATTATTACAATAATATTTGCAGCAATAACTGACAATAATTAAATGTTCTTTTGAGCTTTGAATTGAGCTTCAAACTATACTTTTGTTTGCAAGATGATATGATTTTTACTCAATAATTGTTTTAGCTTCTTGTAAAATCTCAGTGTTCTCAAATTTGATACAATATCTTCAGATATTTTTCCAGCTAGTTACTGCCTACTTTCTATTTCTTTGATTGTTCCTTTACATGTTATGATTGTGCTTAGAATGTATTAATGTACAAGTATAACTCAAATATTCATAATGTATATTGACCATATATTTTAAAAATTATAATTATGATATTCTATGGGAGCCAAACACATCATTTTGGTTTGGTGGTATATATTTACAATCCTCAGTCAAGTTATTGTATTAAAATATTATTTTTTGCCTTAATGATAGTTCATAATAAAATATGTAAAAATGTTGAATTTTTCTTTCTGAGGTGGACCTCTTATTTGAGTGCATATTAATATTTTTAGTGTATGACAAGTGGTAGCAGTGTTTTAGCAAATGTTAGCATTCATATCAAAGGCACAAAGTCTCACAAGTGATAATTGGATGATTGATATGAATTATTAAAATGAGTTATTCATTACAACATGCAACTTATCTTAATTTTATAGTTCAAAAAGTGCTGTATTGATTTAGGAAAGGTATACACCAATGTAGATGAATTAATTAATGTCTTTAATTAGCAACATTCAAATAGTTGAAGATACTGATTTAACCATCCCACACATTTCGATGAGACAAAATCAGGTTTTAAATACATTTCTGTTATCAAAACAAGAGTAATATTTGAACAAGGTTCAGGTAAATGATTTAAAATATACCTAAAAAGTTAAAATATGTAGCAATAATCATTCTGCAGCCCATAGATTTTAGTTTAGATCAATTCTTTACATAGATTCAGGTTATGAGGAATCTCTGTTGAGAACCTTAAGCTTTAGAGGCATCTGTTTGTCACAAAGACTTTTGCAAAAATGGATAAGGTTAAAGAAAATATAGTGGCACTGGAATTCAGTGCTCAGCTCTATGAAATCAAGTACTAAAACCATAAATGCGCCCGCTCATTAGAAACACCCTTAGACCCTGGGGAAATGCAGATCCACAGCCTCAGAGAAGAAGGTGATGGTTCTGATGCGAAGTTTGTGGGTTACTGGGCATTGTTTATGAGTATAGAGAGTTTAAACTACAAAAACACTAAGGTAGGAGAATATATAAACTTATTATCCAAATTTTATTTTAGTTAAATATTTTCCTGCTTCCTTCTGAGTTTCACTTATTTGGTCTGGAGGAAGAAAAAAAAAAATCACTTGTCCAAACTGGGTGAAAAACGTTTTGCCCACTTTTATAAATTCTGCAATGCTCAGAATTAGATAGATAAATAGACCTAGATTAAGCATTCGATGAATATGATACTTATATTTAACATAGACATCTAGTGGATATTAAGCATGAGAATAATGAGTAGTTTCATTTTTATCAAAATATTCTTATCAAAAATTTATAATTATATTTTCAAAAATTCAGTTTTACCTATCTAATTTTAATAATGTATTTCAAAATGGATGTTCAATTAGAGCTAGTATTTTACCTTTTAATATTGATAAAAGGCTTAAGAACATATTAATATAACTTTTTAAAGATTTCATTTATTTATTTTTTTTTAAATAAGGGGAAGGAGAAAAAGAGGGAGAGAAACATCAGTGTGTGGTTGCCTCTTATGAATCCCCTACTGGGGACCTGGCCTGCAACCTAGGCATATGCTTTGACTGGGAATGGAACCGCAGCCTTTTGGTTCTCAGGCCCGAGCTCAATCCACTGAACTACACCAGCCAGGGCATGAACATATAAATATAATTGTGTATTTCAATTTTCAAATTTACTTTGTATTCAATCTATACATTTCCGAACACACGATCTTATTTTATTTTGAACTTTTTATATCATTATTCTTCCTGGTGATTTAGTCAGGCTTTTTCTTGCCTCTAGGGTCCTGACCAAATAGCCTAAGCACCCGATATCTCTTCCCCTCCCTTGATAACATTTACTTTAGAAAACTTGTAATTGTTAGTTCTTCTCTACCTCTTTGAGATGTAAATCTCTTTAAAAAGACTCTTGCCCTCATTTCCACCTAAGGCTGTCTTTCTCAAGGACTTGACAGCCTTCTCTGAAATGTTATCATCATCTAAGAAAGTGCCCCAATCTCCCAGTCTCTGTGGGAGATCCTCCTTTCATACCAAATTGTAATACTATGCCTTTTCATGAAGATATGAAACTTACTTTTCCTTTGGGTAAGGATAATTAGCAGAGGCAGATGGTCTATGATTTTCCCATTTATACTCTTCTTCCTCCATCCCCTCAGCTATTTAAAACTCTCCTGCTTTTTCTTTTAAAGGAGTTGAGTGCAGACTCTGTTCTTGCCACTTTCTCCCCAATTACAATAATGTTAAAATCTTTCCTGTTTAACTTTATCCAGTGCATATTTTGCTTTAACACAATTATCAAAAGCCCATGTATGAATCACAATAATTAAATATAATTGTCCTTGATAAATTTGATGATTGCAATCATAGTCTTATATTTTTTAATTTTGGCATAATGAAGTTATGTTTGTCAAGATAGATGATATGTTTTATTTAATAATTTGTTAGCATGATTTATATTTTTAAGTATTTAAACTTAAGAAGTTCTCCTGGGCCTTGACAATACGATGTGAGTCCTATATGTGAGTTCATTATAAATTATCTATGAGCTTTCAAGTTATAAATTTCTTGATAACAATGCCATAAAAGTGTTTATCTTAAATAATCTTTTGAGACATATGAACAATTTATATAAATAGTTCTGTATAAAAGGAGTATGGGGAATGTTGACTATTAGTAGTTGTTAAATCCCAATTTATTCAGGGACTACAATTATGTGCCTTCATTTCTAATGAGGATACCTACAGTGAACTGCTTCCATTATATTCACAAATGAAATGCATTAAAAATAAAGCTCTTTGTTTTATGTCAAAAAAGTTGGTCTCAATAAAAAAGGTATTCCCTAAGTATTTAATGAATTTGAATACTTTGAACACTAAGATGTGTCCTAGTAATTCTATTCTTATCAAAATTAAAATATTATTCTGTGTTGAAGTGAATTCCCCTCATTTATTGATGTCCATTTGCATTAAAATTGTGTTGATATATCCCCAATGCTCCATCCTAAAAACTTTCTTAGATATAAGGGAGATAAAAGAGGACAAGATTTCAAAAATATACAAGCAACTCAAAAAATGGAGCATGATCTGTCATATAATGGGAAGTTATTAAATAACATACAGTTTGCCTTTGAAAAGTACTCATAGTACTCATTGCTCAAGGATGCCTATTGTTCCTTTTTTTTTATTATTTAGCCCCTATAAACCCCCTCCTCTGCAATCACCACACTATTGTCCATGTCCATGAGTCCTGTACTCCCTAATCTGTTCCCCAATAGTTGTCATCTGCTCTCTACCTCTGAGTCTGTCTCTATTTTGCTTGTTATTCCACTTTGTTCATTAGATTCTACGTATGAGTGAAATCATGTAGTTTTGTCTCTCTCCAACTGGCTTATTTCACTTAGTGTAATTTTCTCCAGGTCCATCCACGCTATTGCAAAAGGTAAAATTATCTTTTATTAAAATTGAAGTACATTAGTGTGATTCATAAATGTTAAGACACTGAAGTGTGTTTCAGTGATCAGCATACACCATCCCATAAGTATAAACTGTTAAAACATACACAGAGAAAACCAGGATGTCTTTTGGGTATTTAATGGAAAAGGTTCCATTTAAACAGATATTAGTATGTTTTTTACGGGAGAAAATAGGTTTCTGTGGTGTCCTGAGAAAAGAATTTTAAAGGGCACATACATGGAAAAAGTTTAAGCATAGTGGTGAGATCTACTGAGGTGAAAAGAAATGGTTTGCCCTCCTTTATGTAGAGAGTAGGTAGGCTCTAGTAGCAACAGCCCTGGGATCCTTGCTAACCCTCCAAATAAATTGTTGGCTTTGGTAGCCAGCAGGCTTTCTTTCAAACTGTTTAAACTTTTTCCTAATCCTTATTGACTTGTGCTGGGCCCCTGGGCCCTCTCCCTCTCCAATTCCTTTCCTGGATCTTCTGGAGTCCCCTGCCCTTATCCTGTCCAATTCTCCTCCTGGATTTTCCCAGGCTAAACTCCTCCCTTTTATTTCACCATTATGGCTCCTCCTGCTCAGGCCTCAGAGTTCTGTTTTGTCATCTTGGCTTCTACTGCATATGCTTAACAAAGGGAATTTCTCTTTATGAGTTCTCCCTCCCCCACTAACCTGGGGGAATGAAACCCTGGGAAGACTGGAAAGCAAGTCCTTCCTCCCCACTTGGTCAGACAGAGGGATGCCAATGCCCTTGGAAGGGCGCTGCGGCTGTCCCCGGGAGTTTCTGTGAAGCTGCCCCTTCATAGTTAATCAGACTTAATATCTGATTTCATTTGTTCTCCTCCTTTGTTAGTAACTAACTAGCTACCTGTGCTAATATTTTTATAGCATTTACTTATAATGTAAGGATTATTTTTACACTATTATTGATACATTTTTCAAACATCATCACTGGTTGTTAATTTTTCACACTCATATAGATACTTCTGGTCCATGAATTAATTTATAAAATTATATAACATGTTGCATTCCAATTATTATCTACTTGGATAATGTATTTCAGAGTTAATGTTTACAGTAAAATCTTGTCAGTCAGGTTTTCTTCAGTCACCAACTGTTTTTAAAACTATTTTACTAGTCCCAGAACACATTCCTAGAAGCTGTGGTCCTTCGAGGTCTTAACATAGTACCAGAGTAGATTTCAATAGTTTGTATAAACCTGGAACATTTTATTTATTATTAAAAGCAAGATGCCTGATGACATCATGGAAGAGGTACCAGCCTCACCCAGACCTTAAATTCAAAGAGAAACTTTCATAAAAATCCAATTTTAAATAAAAAAAAAATGCTGTCATAAAAATTATAACATTGTTTTCAAGTTCCTCCTAATTTCATCCTTCTCCCATCCTCAGCTCCTGGGAGTGTCTCACTCTGTTAAATTCCTGGCTGGGCCACAGAAAAAGAGAAATAGGTATTAATTTTCTATGCTGCATTATGGCTCACTAAATTTATGTTTGAAAACTCAACTTCCTTGTGATTAACATAAGATCTGTAGCATTAAATCTTTGTGATATTTAGAGTTTATACTATTTATATCCATAACATGTGAAAAAATAAAGTGAGAATTAATGCACATGCTCTCTACCTTAGTAAACTTAAATTTAAAAAAAATTGTAATGACAAGTATATGTGTAGGTATATTAATCACTTCAGAAGAAAAGGATACCTACACATTAAATAACTGCCATTATGTCATGAGTGACACATACTGAAGGAAATATACGGGGGGGTAATATACTTGAGAGAATTAAGCACATGTATTCTAGAGTTGTCCTGGCTTTTATAACTCTCCCTACCCCCCACTTGTTCTCTGATCTGTAATATGGAAATAATAATAACTTTTCGCTGGTAGATCTGTTGAGAGAATAAAACTAAGTAATACATTAAAAGTAATAGGAAACCCACTGCTGAAACTCTAGTTGTGTCACGGGCATTTTAAAACACGTGTTAATGTTAATGAAAGTGTCACAGATTATTCAAAATAAAAAAACAATAAAATAACTGTGTCTATTATAGATAGTAGTATTTGCTGAGCATCATCCTAATCATGGGCTCTGATCTCAAAATGAAGTAATAAAAATTTTATTCAGTATGATCTTAATTGTGATTTTATGATATGCTTTTTTAATTTGTGGCATTTTGTATTGTTCTTTACTTCCTTTAAGCACAATTGAAAATAAATTAATGTAGAATTCTTCATAATGGTGCCATATTACTAACAGGATCCTGCCATAAATAAGTTAGGAAAAAATATCACAATTGCACAAAAGAAAAGGAGTTAAGAAGAATAGAAAATGTATACGATTTACTGAAGCTGAAAGTCTCCACAATTTCATGACTACTTGAGCATGAAAATTGCTTAAAACATTTATGATTTCAAATAAGTAGAGCTCACTCAGGGATGCAAATTTTGACCCAGGATACCTTAACACTTACGAAAGTTTATAACTTACAGAACCTGGGCCAGGAGGGAATAAAAAGTTTGGATGCATTATACAGTACTTATTCCTAGACTACAATTCGATAAATCAGAATTTGAGAATGGACATTTCAAAATAAAAATGGACCTAGTTTTCAAAGAGATAGCTTACATTAATATTTATACTTCACATGCATCAAATTATGTAAAAGGCATTATTCAAGTCTCTGACACTTAAAATTTATATATACACAGAATACAGACAAACAAATATACAAATACATACACTCTTCATTAAGTAATTGTCAGTTACATAACTAGTGTTAGCAGTAATGAAATCCAAATGTAGGAAATTAAGGGATGCAGGAAGAGTGCACACAAAATATTATAATTTGGATTTATCTCAAAATATGAAGTTAGTCACTGAGAAGTATATTATGTACATCCTCATTACCAGTGATAATTACCCAAAAGTATAGTGTCACTATTAAGCAAACAAAGCAACTAAGGTTCAAAAAACAAGTAGTTTGATGCTTATCACATGGTCTCTTCCAAAAAATTCTTCTTATTGAGGGTAATTCTCTTACTTTTTTAAATTATATTTTATCGATTATGTTATTACAGTTGTCCTAATTTTCCCCTTTTGCCTCTCTCCTCCCAACACTCCCTGTAACCCTCACCCATTGTTCATGTCCATGGGTCATGAGTATAAATTCTTTGGCTATTCATTTCCTATACTGTATTTTATATCCCCATGCCTATTCTGTAACTACCTATTTGTACTTCTTACCTCACCCCTTCACCTATTCCCCTGACGCAGACACCAGCCCGTAGTGTTTGTGGCGTTATGGATGAAACATGGGACAAATTCACATGGACTGCCGAGTCCTGTGGAGGAAAAGGGACAGCAGGGCTACTCTCTCAAGGGGAGAGGACCCTGACCCTTGCCTTGACAGGCTTTTATTGGGTTTGTTTTGCACAAAAATACAAGTAAAGCTCATTAATCATTAACAGGCAGTAAGAATCAAACATACAAAGAGCTCTGAAGGCCTATTTTGAGTCAGGGTCAGATGGCTACAGAGCCATAAAACTTTGAGGAACAAACTTATTTCTGCTTGGACCCTTATCATTTAATTGAGAGCATTCTAAACAAAGCAGCTTTCACAGGATTTTACATATTCTTTCTTAGATCTGATTGCCCTAGGGAACCTGCCCTTTCCAGCACAGGGTGGCACCCACCACTGGCATTGTTTCAGGCTTAAGGCATTGTTTCAGGCTTAAGTCAGGCAGGGGAAGTAAGGCAGCCAAGAGATTAGGAGACTTCTCAAAGACAGAATGAAGACTCAGGCTATGTCAAAGCCAAGGGGGAGGGTCCATTATCCCCTTTTGCTATAGCCTCCCAAGTCCTTCCCTGGGGCCTCCACGTGATCATGCCTGTCTTAGGTCGTTCCCTCCTTGGGCAATCTTACCTGTCATTGGCTAACCTATCAAGCATTGGGGGCCAGGCAGGATGAAGTTAAAGGAGCAGAATCGGTGCCCCTACCAGGGAGATAAGCTTTGTCTGCTTAGTGGCTTATGGTCCGAAGGTTGCTCACTCAGCCTTAGCCATGGCGGGGTTACAGCTTCTGAAACCAGGCAGGGCAGGTCCCAACATTCTCCCACACCCTTATCCAATCTGGCAACCATAAAAATGCTCTCAACACCCATGATTCTGTCTCTATTCTTCTTATTTGCTTAGTTTGATTTTTAGATATGTATTTTTTGCCATTTAATTGTTCATAGTTTAGATCTTCTTCTTCTTAGATAATTCCCTTTAACATTTCATATAATAATGGTTTGGTGATCATGAACTCTTTTAATTTTTTCTTGTCTGGGAAGCTGTTTATCTGCCCTTCACTTCTAAATGATATCTTGGCAGGGTAGAGCAATCTTGGCTGTAGGTCCCTGCTGAACAGAGATGAACAAAATACGTATACATGAAAGGTCCATTGGAGACATAAATGTGACAGAAGTGTATTAACTTGTATATCAAAATTTCTAAATCATGAAGATTGTGTTACTGGTGGTGGGGATAAGGAGGGGGAATATTCCTATTGAATTTCTTCTGGTAATTAACCTCTAATTATGAGTGGGTGCTGATGTAAGAACTCTATAATGCCAGACATGAAAGAAAGCCAGGCAATGTACTTGGCCTAAACTATTATAGCCATGGAAGGAAAAATCACTGAGAGAGATAATTTATAATTCTCTAGTTGACCTAGCAACCATGTATATAAATCCTTAAACTATAAAGACACCATTTACTGTATCTTTAGTATGAAAAACTCATCAGGAAGCCAAGATCATGAATGGCCAACCATGCTGGTACATATCGGACTGTTTGTGCCTTAACTGCCGAAAAGACTAGCAGAGCAGTGTCTTGTAGTTATGGCATCAACATGAACAGATATTCATTTAGCTGTAACTGTTTTACAGCTAAAATAAACACCCCCCTGCCCAACAAAGAAAAGAAATACAAGAGCCCAGATTTATTATAATGAATCATTGCTACTAAGTTATGGAACAAAAAAGTCCAGAATAGTAAATCCTATGACAACAATAAAAATATGAATGATTTACTCCTTGAAATTCTAATGATAAAATGAATGAACTATAGCTGTTTCCATATCTGGACCATTTGTCACTGGCCAGCAAATTATTTGAAGAATGCGATATACCAACAGACCACTTCTGAAACTGCATGGTGATTCACCACTGACCAGTTCTATTTGGTACCACCACTGCCAAAAATATGGAGTTACTCAGAGAGGTCCATGGCCTGTGGCTATCCATTTCTGAAGATTTGCTCTAGCTGCTAACATTGACTGTAAATGTTAGAAAGAAGTCTATTGCTGGCACTGCCTTGGATGTGCCTCAATAAGCACAAAGGCAAGACTGTTTCTTACAGTGCTTCTTTCGGAATGCTGGCACAGTGGATCTAACCAGGTAAAGTTAAAAGAATCATTATTAACCTCTACTTTGGAACCTGCTCTAAGAATATCTCCCTGGCGGATATCATGGTGTTGCCCATGTTGGAAGGCACATGTTGTCACTGTACTTTATTTTGTTTTTAGTGTATACAGTTTCAAAATAATACAGGCATAAAAAACCATGACAAATAATATATTGAACATTTATGTTCATGTTACCTGCTTAAGATTCAAGATTACAGTGTTGAAATATCTTCTCTCCCCTTAACCTGGAATGGAAGTGTGAAGAGAATAAGATATTCAAAGTTGAATGATAAAGACACATTTAGCCTCATTAGATATGTCTCTATATTTTTACATTATATGTTTGTAAATCTAAAAATACATGTAGTCTTATTTTATAAAGGGGCAACAGAGTAGCATAATTTATATTCTAAATGCAATGTTTGGTGATTTGTCTTTTTTATACATATATCTCCAGTTTATTCCTTTGTGATTTTGTATAAAATTGTAATGGGTTTATATGCTATGATTTACATGTCTATTCCCTTTAATAAATAAATGAGTAGTTTCTAAGTTTTAGCTATTAAAATGTTGCTATGAAGATTGATATATGTACTTATGCATATGTGTAAGAGTAATGTCATGCTATAAATGTAGGACTAGAATTCCTGAATCAGGGTATCAAATTTCAAAGATATTGCCAAATTACCCAAATTTTTATACTGCACATTAGAAATTTAAGTTTCTCTGATTTGTTATATTCTCAAAACTCAGTACTGTTGAACTTCATAATTTGTACCCATACATCATCAGTGAAATGGGATCTCCTAGTGATCGATTTTACATCACTTTTCATATATTTATTAACCATTTAGATTTCTTATCTCATTTGCTTTGCCATGTTTTTTGCTCACTAACTTTATTATTGGATGCTAAGAGAATGATTTTGTGTGAGGTATAATGATATTTTATTACTTAAATGTGTTGCCGATACATTAATTTATGTCTATAGCTGTGCCTAATTATGTTGTCTTAATAATGTAGTTAAATGTAGTTCTCTACAACACAATTATTCTGAATTGACACCATATTTTTAAATTTCAATTCCAAACACACATGTGCACAAGACTGTGCTAGCAATTTCTGAGGGAAGCTTTATTTATTTATTATTATTAATTATTATTATTATAGTGTATGTAATAAAACGCTGTTAGTAAAACTGCAGGGTCAGCTTTTGTTATTGTATTTTTTTGTTTGTATAATCTGTTTCCAAGTACAGTACATTTATGCTAGTCCTCGTTGTAGCTGAGTTTTATTTTTCAGCGGACTTTATAAGGGAATCTTTGTTCTACCTTCTCACCAAGCTCTGAGCTAGTCAAAGTTTTTGTGTTCTCCTGTGAGAATAATTAAACCATGGTTATAGGAAATTTGCATCAGTCACTCACTCACGCTGGTACGAGGCAATTGGTGTGGGAAGTGATAAAGTTCCCTACCCTCACAAAGCTCAGATCCTGGTACTATATATAGGACATAAATAATAAGCAAAATATACAGTGAATTAGAAAGTATTAAGTATAGTGAAATAAGCATACAGCAAAGAGTATACGAGGTACAGGATGGGTAAAAATGCAAGGTGTAGGTAGTTTCATTAAGAACGTGTCATTTGAGCAAATTCTTGGAGGTCAGTGGTCAGTCATGCAAGATACCAGGGAACAGAGCATTTTCAAGCAGAGAAGAAAAGCAGTACAAAAACCTGCAGGGGGACCGTGTGGTGTTAGAGAAATGCGGAGACCTCTGAGGCTGCAGTGGATATAGTGAGAGGGATTTAATGGAGGTAAAGTAAGAAAAGGAAGGGTAAGCAGATCAGGCAGGGTGGCTCGAGCCTTGTAGTTTTGGTTTTCAGTCTCTTCTTTTGTTTTTTCAATTTTACTCTTTAAGTAAACTTTGATTACTTAAAATAAAATAAAATATATTTTAAAAGTTTTCTTCAAATGCATTCTTATTTTAGAGAGGGTTTACATTTGCAGATAATTTGTGAGGATAGAATATACAAGGTCTTCATGTACCCTAACCCAGTTTCAGAATCCTATCCAGAATAACATATTAAATTTAGTTTTTATGTCTCTTTAGGTTATTTTAGCTGCTCCAGTTTCTCAGACTTTTCTTAGTTTTGATGACTCTGGCAGTTTTGAGAAGTACTGGTCACGTATTTTTGCAGAATGTTCTTCAACTGGGAATTGTTTGATGTTTTCTTTATGATTTAACTGGGGATATGGATTCATTATATTCTATCCAGGGTACCTGCTCACAGCATCAGCTATTACTGTTGGGGTTAATCTTGATCACTTGGCTCTCAGTAGTGTTT
Source organism: Trachops cirrhosus (assembly GCA_028533065.1). NCBI lineage: Eukaryota > Metazoa > Chordata > Mammalia > Chiroptera > Phyllostomidae > Trachops > Trachops cirrhosus. Next base: position 166,831,412 of record CM052539.1, on the reverse strand, counting down.
GTCATATTTCTCTGTTGTGAAGTTACTTTATTTTCCTTGTGTACTCTTTGGAAGGAAGTAACTATGTTTATTTCATATTTAATGAGTGGGGATTTTTGTCTTTTCGAAGATAACACAAACACGTAAATTATTTTAAATGCTTTTATGCAGGTGATTTGTCTATTCTCCATATTCATTTATGTATTCAATCATTAATTCATGTCAGTATAGACTCGTGTATTTATTGCACAGTTTGGGTTAAAATCCAAGAATTTATATATTCTGTAGCCCAAGTTGTTCCATTTTTGGCTCTTGGAGTTCTATTAATTGGCTCCTGTGTCTTTTTGACATAGCCTATATTTGCTATTTATGCTTTTTTTCATGCTTTCTTACTTTTGGCACCAAAATATTTTCTAGGCTTATTTAATATACAGTGTCTCTCAATTCCACAATTAACATTGTTTCCAAGGAACCCTAGTTTCTGTTATTGGAGAATGGTATTGACAACCAAATTGTGGATGGTAGGGGTGTTTATTGATATTAAGTGTGTCGTTTTTAGGATCCCTCAGGTGAGAGAGCAAAGAAATACTTGTGTGTATATCAAGCCATCCATATACATATATCACATAATGTGTTTATATATCCAAACATTGTTTCATATTGATATCTTCAACTCTAATTTATTACCACATGCATCATCTTAGCCTTCTTTTACCTCCCATTCCAACAGTGAGAAAACTAGCCCTCACCACACAGCATCCATTACTTAATTGTTCAGTTCTGATACACATGTGTAACAGTAGTAGAATTCTTAACCTGTATCCTTGTAGGATATAAGTTTGTCAGTTAGAGCATAGTGTTTATACACAGTTATTTTTCCTTTTGGTCTTATAGATTCTACTCATTTAGAAAATTACTTTGATCAGCTTCTGTTCCTTCAGTACTTTCCTTGAGGTTATTTCATAAATTTTAATACATTTAAGCATTTTTATTACATTGTGCCATCCACTGACCTTCTAAATGATTTTTTAAAATTTGTATATATTAAGAATCACTACTTGTACTGTAATTGTAAAGCATTATGAGCTTAGACAGATGTCTAGTGTCATTTATCCATCATTACAGTATCATGTATAAGAATGTTCCACTCTAAAAACCCCCTGTGCTTCAGCTGCTCTGTCCTCCCTTCCCTGACCCGCTGGCAAACTGATCTGTTTACTGTTTCTGTGTTTGCCTTTTCCAAAACATCATATAAATGGAGTCACACACTTGGTAGTCTTATCATACTGGCTTAATACACTTAGTAATATGTATTTAAGATATCTGATACTGGCAATGCGTGGATTCTCTTTTTCAATACATTAACCTGGATAGAATTTTATGAGCTTTATTGACTTTTTCAAAGAATTAGCTTTTGGATCCTTTGAATTTCTATATTGTTTTCATGTTTTCAGTTTCATTGATTTCTGCTGTAGTTTTAAATTTTTTTTCTACTTGCTTTGTTTTTCTATTTGCTTTAAGTAAATTGCTCTGAGTTCTTTGTATCTGTGAGGTGGGTACATTATTGATTTTATACATTTTTTTCATTTCTCATATGTGCATTTAATGCTATAAATGCCATTCTAAGCATGTTTTCACCACATTGTACACATTTTGATAAGTTGTATATTTAGTTCCAAATATTTTTATGTTTCTCTTCAGATTTCTTAAAACCATGGGTTACACAGAATTGTGTTGTTTATTGTCCAGATATTTTGTGATTTCTAGTTATGTTTCTGTTATTGATTTTTCTTGTATTAAACTTTGATCTAAGAAAATACTTGTATAATTTCTACCCTTTTAAATTTGTTATTGTGTATTGTATGGCTTGGAATGTAGTCTATTTTTTAAAAATATTTTATTTTTTTATTTTTAAAGAAAGAGAAAGGGGACAGGAGGAGAAAAGGAAGGAGAGAAAAACAGTTGTGTGAGAAACAGTGATATCAGTTGCCTCTTGCATACCCCCATCTGGGGACCTGGCCCAGAACCCAGGCATTTTCCCCAGGCAGCCCTTCATTTTTCAGGGTAATGCCCATCCCTCTGAGTCATGCCAGTTAGGGCTGAATGCAGTCAGTTTTGGTGAATATTCCTTGTGAGCTTGAGAATCCCTGTGTTTGGTGTTCTGATGGTATATTCTAAAAATATCAATTAAATTAGTTGATTGATACTGTTGCCCTGGCTATTTGTATCTTTACAAGCTGTCTGTTTGATCATTAAATTACTGACAAAAAGGTTTTAAAGTTTCCAACTTAATAGTGGGGCTTTATATTTCTTCTTTCAATGTTATCCTTTTGCCTAATCTATTTTGACATTCTTGCTAAGTCCAGATATAGTTCAGGTTGTTATGTCATCTGAAAAATTGGTCTCTTTATCATTATGCAATGTTCTTTTTTATCTACTATAATCTTCCTTGTTCAAAAAACAACTTTGCCTGAAATTAACATGGTAATTCCAATATTCTTTTAATTAGTGCTATGATGATGTATCTTTCACGATGCACCTATTTTAAAAAAAAAAATCTGCATTAAATATAACCAATAAATATAATTTAAAAAGCTATATCTTTAAAAAGTAATGCTTAATCATCTTCATTTTGAATACATTATCAGTCATTATGAAAACAGAATATTAACTAAAATATGACATCTGAATTTACAAATATTTTATTACTTATTTTAGAGAGAGGGGAAGGGAGGGAGAAAGAGAATGGGGGAAACATCAATGTGTGAGTGATACAGTGATTGATTGCCTGTCACATGCCCTCAGCTGGAGACCTGACCTGCAACTTAAGCACATGCCCTGACCAGAAATCGAACCAGCAGCCTTTTGGTTTGCTGGACTATACCCAACCAACTGAGCCACACCATCAGGACATGACTACTGAATGTAAAAATTAATTGGAGATGGCAAATACTAAACCTAATAGTAAGTAAAATGAAGATGATCAAATTTTACAATATTTCTACAAAATAAAGAAGAAAAAATCATTTGTAAAGATCATAGATACAGAAAATATACTTCAAATATTTAACTAACAATTCAGAGTGATTCTTTGAGGAGAGAACAGAATAAATTGGAAATAGTATTATAAAAATATAACAAAATATATTTGAGCTAACAATTACCAAGAGTTTACAACTGATCAACATAATGGAGAAGTAACTACATTTCAGGCAAATTTATTATTATTATTTTTTATCTTCACCTGACAACATATTTTTCATTGTTTTGAGTGAGAGAGAGACAGGGAGGGAGAGAGAGAAACATTGAATGGTTTGCCTCCTTGTACATGCCCCTATAGGGGAACAGGGGATTAAATCTACAATATGTGTATTATTCGCTTTAACCAGGGATTGAATCTTTGATCTTTTGGTCTACTGGGTGACAGACACTCCAATTAATTGAGCCACACCAGCCAAGGCCATTTTAGGCAAAATTATTAAAAACATGTCTACATTTACATAAAACATGAAATTTCATTTTTCATAGTTAAAATCCATATAAGCATAAAATAAAAATCAATTTTATTTTACCTACACTGTAATAAATATCGTATTTGTTCTAGTTCTTACCCTCCATTATGTTAAATGCCATTATACACACTGAACTTTAAATATGTAAATTTGCAGAAATAGATGCCACATAGATTTATTCAGAAAAAGTGAATTGAAAATGTACACCAGAGTGCAAATTATTTCAAAGTTAAACTTCAGGAATTGAAAAGTTTAGAGTCTCATAAAGTTAGTGTCAAAATCCAATTGGTCATAAAAATGAGTTAAATAAATTTTGAGAAGAATTTGGATAAAAATAATATATGAGTTTTAGAATATAAGGATGTCAACTTTGCATATTTAAATTTTCATATGAAAGTTTTAACTCTCCCTGGTGAAATATCAGACCACCAAAAACTAAGAATATTTAAAAAGCTTTCTGTGAGCTAAATGAATAGGAATTATATTAGAATCTTTGAAGTGAAGTGTTGAAAATCAAGCAATACAATACAATTGTGAGAAAAAAATGATTATGAACCTAAAATTCCTTACATTGAGATCATTATTTGTTTTAAAAATTGTACAGATTTTTATAGTTTTCTTTACAGTGTTACCTCAATAAATTCAATAAAAAGGAAACATAATATTTTTTGAAAATTAATTAATAACATTAATGTCATCAGTTCCTAAGAAAACTTCAATGCAGAAAGCTCAAACTAATCAGAGACAAAGAAAAATATGCTAAATCAGATCTTAACTTTTAATAGTTATGAGAAAAAATTGTATAGATAAGTTTTATATTTATAAAGACTTCAAAAAAATTCTAAACTCCCCAATTAGCTTTACCTCTCATTCTCATCTTTTCTGTTACAATTTTAAGTGTAGATATGAACAAAGTGACTTTTCAAAAAAGGATCTTAAATAACAAGTATTTTTATTAAACTTGAACAACCTGTCAAAATCCACATTAATGAACCTAAAACTGCTCTTAAAAATAGTGTTAATAAAATAATCTACACTAAAACGATGACAGGTAAGTTCCAACTGCAACTTATAATAAAATAACTCTGCATGGTTCTGTAAGATGTCCATTCTTGAGTGAACAGCAACATAAATTTAAAGATTATGAGGAATTAATAAAAATTAGAGTTTTGGTCAGAAGCAATGGCAGCAGAGCAGCAGAGAGTTACTGCTCTGGGACCGATTTCTGTATGTTGAAGTCCCATTTTATTCACTAAGCTGGTCATGATAATGTGTTTCATGTAGTGACAATTTAAAAGGCTGACAATTTGGGAGAAGTAACATGTAGCCAAATACTCTTAAATGTTCTTGTCATAAGATTTTCAACTACCTTCAACAAATTAAAACCATTAGTAGTTGTAACTGCATCCCTATTAGAATAAGTAAACTATACTAACTACACATACCACATGCTGTCAAGGATTCAGACCAACAAGACCTCAGTAGCAAAGAGCCTGCATAGTGCAAGGCCTCAGTTTATTCAAATCATTCTTCAATTAAAAAAAGCAAAAACAAAAACAGGCTCCTTGTGGAAACAGGTCATTTTAGGGCTGGTGTACAGGAAATACCAGGTGAGCCTGTAGCAACTTATAGTGCTAAAATAGTAAGGAAATGCTAAAAGAAAAAATATGTCAGTGATGAATACAAGCATCAGCTTGAGAGTCCCCTGAGGGCAAACCTTGAACAACTTAAGTCATGAAATCAGAATCGTTTTGTATTAAAAGCCCTCAGAATAAAAGAAATATCCATGAGTTCCTAATGGTTTGAACAAATAATTAAATAAATATATAAATGTGTGGAAAACAACAATACTTCCTTATAGAATAATCCCAAATAATAATTGTAGTAGAGATGAAAATAGAAATCCACCATTGCAACAGCAGAGTTATAATTTCTCTAGGTAAGATCCACTTATAACTATTAAAATCAGAGGGCTAAACTTTAGGGGGAGACAAGAGGTTTGCATATTGTCAAACTATCTCTCCCAACACATATTTATTAATTATTGCGATGGATTTAAGACATGTGCACAAATTCTTGCTTACTTCTCCCTCTTGAAAATAGAACTTAATTCTCATTCTCTTGCATGTGGGCTGTATTTAGAGACTCATTTCTTATAAGCAGAGTATGGTATGAAAACTATAGGAACTTTTACAGTGGAGACACCCAAGTGATCACATTTAACCCTATCAGTAGCCATGATGATATCATGTACCTTCTGATAGGATATTATGAGAATGGAACAGTACCTATATGACATTACTTGCTCCAATCCACTAACCTGATTTAATCTTGAGAAGGCATCAACCAAATCCAACCGAAGGACAGTCTACTCTATTTCTGACCAGTAAACTTCAGTTATAAAAGACAAGATGAAAAATTCTTATAGATTAGAAGTGATTAAGGAGACATGATGATTGAATGCAACATGGTGTCCTAGGTTGGCTCATTGATTTTAAAAAGGACATTAAGTGAGAAAACTGTTGAAATATGAACAAAGTCTGTATTTTTGTTAATAATATTGCACCATCATCAATTACTTTGTTTTGGTAAAGAAACAATGGTTGTGTAAAATGCTAACTTCAGAGAAAGCTGGGTGAAAAGTATATAGTTACTACCTGTACTCTTTTGCAGCAATTTTTAAAGCTAAAATCATTTTAAAAGGTTTGAAAATGAAAACAAGTCTAATACATCCTAGGATATTAAATTGGTTTATTTCTTTATATTTTGGCTGTCACCTCTGTTTGTAGATAAATAGCATTTTATTAATGAACACTCCTGTAAACATGACTGTTTTACTAAATTACCTAGTTTATAAGCACTTGTTTATAGAATGCGTGATGCCCATACAGTGAAAGATTTTGTTCATTGCTTCTCTCTCTTGCCATTTCTCAGCATATATAAATTTTGAGTCTGAGTAATTGCTTGAGTAAATAACCAGATGTTCTTACTTTCAGTGAATAAGAGAAAGCAATATAACCTACCAAATATTCATGTTGGCTTGCTTCAGTGTGTGGCCCTTTAATGCATGCTGTGAAATTACTCGACATTAATTTAGTTTTATTTACCATTACTTAATATGGAATGTGCATATCTAGAATATAACAACCTTGTATGTAATTTACATGAGAACATGCAGATATTCCACAATGTTTTCAAAATAATTTCAATAACATTTACTTACCATTATAAATCAATCTTTCATGGTTATTGGTAAGAGTACAAACTTTTTTTTGCTCAACAGATCATACAACTGTAACATGAACAGAAAAGCAATTGGAGTGGTGTAATATTAATGTAGCAAACACAATTTTGCTTAGCACATATTGAACATAATTGAAAAGTAACAGTTTTTAGTTAATCTGAGAGAAAATTTGTTTAAGTAAAATGAGTATGGTTGAACAGTAAGTGAAGAAAATGTTCTTTTAGGTAATGTGGTTTTCTATCTCTGGCATTTACTGCAGAATGAGAAACTAAATTATATGCTCAGGAACACACCTTTTATACATGCACAAATTGCATCTGCTATCAGGTGAAAACATAGCATTGTGATAAAACAACGTAGTCTTTATTTTCACTAGAATGACTTTAGGAAGAAGGAAAGGGATGAGAATTTCACTGGTACACATTAAGAAAAAAACATTTTTTTAAATGTGAGAAACTTCCATTAAAAGAAAATATAAGGACTCATAGACATTTACAACAGGAGGGGTTGCTGGAGGGAGGGGTGTATAAAGGGACTAAATGGTAATGGAAAAAATATAATGATTATATATTTAAAAAAAGAAAATATAAGATCAAATTCAACAGAGTGATTAGGTGTTGAGAGAGTTGTCTGAGCCAGAAAGATCATTCTGTAGAAGGAGGGTAGTCCAGGTACATGGTTTATTTCTTTGTGATAAGGACACAAGAAAGAGAAGCAGAGAGAGGGAGAGAGAGAGAGAGGGAGAGAGAGAGAGAAAGGAGAGAGAGAGAGTCATACCCATACCTTGTGTGGATCCACACCTCAATTCTTGTGGAAATAGTAATGGAATTATTCCAAAGCCACTATAAGGGACTTTGAAGATAACCAGCTGCAGGACCTGAAGAGAATCTAACATCTATGGAAAAACTGGGCATGTTTTATATTTATGCTGCTTTCTCACAGTCAGCCTCTTTACTAATGTATTGTGTATTTTGCTGAAGGAGTAATGTGAAATTTAATACGGTGTATTTCTTAAATAGTCTATTAGTTATTATTTTTTACTTATTTGCTTAAAAATGTTTTGTCTAAAATGCATGACCCACTATGCTAAGTCACTAGGAATTCAATGGTGAGCAAATCAGGCATAATCTCCACTTTGTAGAATTCATGGTCTTGAGGACAAAGTAAATGAAAAATAAATTAAAAAATTAATTGTGTGATTGTTAAAGTAATACATTTTTGAAATAGACAAGCAGAGCAAGAGGGAAAGAAGGCTATAATACTTTACAGAGGCAGAGCTTGGAAGCCTTATTTGAGAAGGTGTTAATTAAGCTGAGATACGAATAGTGAAGAGAACCCAGAATGAAAATACGGGTCCAGACAATAGTATGTGCAAAAGCCCTGTGGTGAAAGGGTCCAGAGTATTTCAGAAAAAAATGACAATGTATATAAACTGTAGTAGGGAAGGGGAGAGTGCTGGACAAAAAGGTCCACTGATTAATTATTAATTCATGTTTTCATTCAATGAATATGTATTCATTCACTAGTCCAGCATGCACCTATGGAAAACTAAAAATCAGGTAACAAAAAAAGGCTCACAAATACCATATTTTCGTGTTTGGGTGCTTCTAATTTTACCTTAAAGTTGAATGTTTGTGGGAACGCAACGACATACCTCTTTTATTTTATCCAAAGTAGATATTTACTAAAATAAGATGCTGTTGGATTGTTATATTTAATAGCATACAGTTATATGGAGATACATATTTAGAAAAGCATTGCCATAAGTGTCTCTTAAATAAGTAATTAAATTTTCTTTTTATTGAAGTAATTAATATAATCACTGTCATAAAAGTACTATTATTTTCTCTCTTCATATATATAGTTTATGCTGCTCTTGACTAAAGTTTACTTTTACATTGTCACACCAACAAACATAAATACAACCGGCCCATGAACAAATGTAGCGATGACAGAAAATGCTGGGAAGGAGTGGCTTCTCAGGACCTGCAATGCGAACATTCAACTAGTCAGATTAAAGAAAGTTCCTGATGAAGTAAAGTTGTGCTGAGATCTTAAACATGAGTAAAAGTTAGTTTAATCAAGTGAGAGTGAACATATTTCCCAAGAAGAATAATATAGATATGGGATAATCTTGTAGTGGAGTTTTCCAGGCTCTGGAAAATTCATCTTTGATCACATTCTACTAGGACAGGCATGAAGACAAATTTTATCTCATATAGGCTCCGTGACATATGTTTCATTTGTCCTCTCTGGCATCCACTCCTTATTGTTGTGCTCCTTACCTGACAATTATTTATACTTTTTAAAACATATGTACTCATTTTCTGCTTTGCACCAAACACTAGGCTAATCACTGAATCAATGATAATAAAAAATTGCACCTTCATGGAGTGTACTATCTGTTGGAAGGCACATAATTAAACATACATTTGAAAAAAAACATTAAACGTTGATTTCAGTGCATTTGAGAGAGAGAGCAATGTGTTAAAATGTAGAGATTTTATTTAGATTGGAAAGATGTTAGAAAAATTATATACTGGGTAAGTCCTAAGTTATTTACAAACATAACTCTCTGGTTATTAAGAGCTTCCCTGAATGCCTAAAATGCAAGTAAAACATCATTTATAATCATTTAACGAAGGCTAAATGGTAACACAAGATAACTATGCACAAGATAAAAAATTGCAGTAGTGTCTGGTAACTAAATCAGTGGTATTTGTCATTAACAATATGTGTTTTCAGAGAGAGATATGATTTGTTATTTATGTGTTTATTTATTTTGGTATTAGAGTAGTTAAACTTAAGGAAAGGTGTTTGCAGTTAGCTTGTCTCACTCACTACACAGAGGTGCAGGAAAAAAGAGATCTTGGCACTTATAAAATGCATTGTTTTTAAGACAAAAAACAAATATAAAAACAACAAGTAAATAATGTAGTAACAAACTGAAGTTTTTGGAAGTTTGAGGAACTTTTTCTGTTCTCTGAAGCTCAGTGTTCAAGCAGTTAGGTCTGTGCTGCTTGCTTGTCAGTTTCCTCACTTTGCAGCATCTCACTGCGCACCAGCTGTCTGTGGCTGCTAGCGAAGGTGGTGATGGAAGAATCTGAAACCAAGAACAGGCAAAGTGAGTTGCTCATTATATTCAAAGTACCACAACAGACAAAAGACATAACAGGTCCTATGCAAATAAGGCTATTTTACATTCAAAACTCACTTAATATGATTAGTAATGACACAGGTGATAACAAATTCCTGTATCTATCTCACTGGTCTCTCCTAAACAGGCATTTCTGTTTCTTTGGTGTTTGGGGAAATCCTGCAAGAGCAAAATGAGGCTTTGCAACATCATCATCATGACTGTGGGTTACTCATATCTAACCTCTCACTGCCCCCAAGTATGCTGGGTCTGGTTTTAGAGAACCCCACCCCCTCCCAAATATTGCAGTGTGGTGTTGATAAAGTTGCCTGATAAAGCTTCTATTGATTAAATGTCTTGTGACCAATTAATTAATTATTATTATTTTTAAATAGCAAATACTGCTGATCAGAATTTGAAAATCTGGTAGATTTATTTACTGTTGTTTACATAGTAAAAAAATGAGGATTCATTTAATAAATTACAGTAAATACATGAAACTGAAGTAGTGATGTTGAGAAATACGCAATGGCATAGAAAGATGTTGACAGTACAGTGTTTAATGAAAAAGGACCTTATATAGGACTTAGATATGAGAATATCTGGCTGAGTATGTTATAAAGGAGAAAAACAGAGTGAAGACAAATACACGATGCCGAAAGCCCATGGCTAATTTGAATGTATCACAGAAGTATAGGGCTGCTGGTCATTGAAAATCCTCTTTTGGTTTATGTAACATTTTTCTCTTGTAAGAGTCTTACTTGAACAATCCAGTGCTAGTACGGAAGCACTATATTATTAGGGTCTAATCAAATTCTGTCTAAGTTTTTGTCATTATTATTTTTAAAAACAAATTTGCCAACTTCAGGTAAATAACATATCTTCAATTAGCATTTTAAATTTTAAATTATTTAGTGACAATTGATAATATGCCTTTTCATGGGGATGATATTATTGCAATCGTCAATCTAATATAGCTCTTTTTTTGTCTTGATTTTTTTTAATGTGAGCATTTTGTTAAGGTAGGATTGTATTATTTCTTTTCTTTTTTTAAGTATATTTTATTGATTATACTATTACCTTTATCCCATATTTTTCTCCCCTTTATCCTCTCTGCCCTGATCCTCTCTACCTCCCTCTAGCATTCTCCCCTCCTTAGTTTATGTCCCTGTGTCATACATATAAGTTCTCTGACTTCTCTATTTCCTATACTCTTCTTACCCTCCCCCTGTCTATTCTGTGCCTACCAATTATGCTTCTTATTCCCTGTACCTTTTCCCTCATTCTCCATTCTATCCCTCCCTGCTGATAGCCCTCCATATGATCTTTATTTCTGTGAATCTGTTCCTGTTCTAGTTGTTTGCGTAGTTCGTTTTTGTTTTAAGTTCAGTTGTTGACAGTTGTGAGTTTGTTGTCATTTTACTATTTGTATTTTTGATCTTCATTTTCTTAGAAAAGTCCCTTTAACATTTCATATAATAAGGGCTAGGTGATGATGAACTCCTTTAACTTGACCTTATCTTGGAAGCACTTTACCTGCCCTTCCATTCTAAGTAATAGCTTTGCTGTATAGAGTAATCTTGGATGTAGGTCCTTGCTTTTTGTGTCTTTGAATACCTCTCTCCAGCCCCTTCTTGTCTACAAGGTTTCTTTTGAGAAATCAGATTATAGTCCTATGGGAACTCCTTTGTAGCTAATTGTCTCCTTTTCTCTTGCCCCTTTTAAGATTCTCTCCTTCTCTTTAATTTTGGGTAATGTAATTATGTTGTGTTTGGTGTGTTTCTCCCGATAGAGTTCTAACAGCTTCATCAAATTATGCTCTGAGACCAAATATAATATACCTATTATAACAACAACAGTACCTCTTTGTATCTTGGTTTCCCCTGTCTTTATGGAGCACAAATATGAAGAGACAAAAGAAACAAACTATTTATGCCAAAAAGATATCAGAAAACGTCTATTAACTTCCAACATTTTCTCTCAAAGTTGTGACTTCTTACTCACATACACTTGGAAGTGGATTTTAGTTACAAGTACTAAGTTGCAGTATGTCATTCATAGACTGTCATCTAGGTATCATTTGGTTCCATGTTACATCCCACAAGAGCAAGCAAACTCATAAAACTCTGAGTCTCTCTTCAATAACTAGTTGGGTAGTCTGTGCAAACCGCATCTGTGTGTGATCTTGATCTGATCAGCAGGAGATTATAATCCAAACGGACAAAGGACCTGACTATCACTTTACAATGCTACGTGGGCTGTACATAAAGCTGGTGTACTGGCAGCAATGAACTTCCCATGGAAATAATTGGCTGTTAGGAAAGGAAACACCAACTTTAGGAAGCTATCTGTAGACTTCTCTTGAAGTTTAGCAAGTCCTCCAAATAATAAAAATAAATCCTTTTCTGGTCAAGTCTCTACACATTGACATCCTAATGGAGTAAAATATACTAGAAAAAGTTAAAGTTATTACTTATAGTTTTGTGATCCAGCTTTGCCATGTGAACCAAGATAATAATAGCAATGAAAAGCATACTGTCCTCCCTGCTAGAGAAACAGTGAAAAACTACTGACATAAACCACTCTAACTCTTAATACCTATAGCAGTAATTTAAGGCAGTATTATGGGCATGGTTCTTCAACTATTAACATATTGTAAATGTGTCTTTATATTAGTATAGGCAAACACAGGAAGGAAAATGAGACAACCACAAAACAAGAAAAAAATGATTTTCACCACAGTCAGTTTTTTACACATAGTAAAATCAAAGTATGCACCTTTCAAGCTTTATAAGCTTTGTTTGAGTAAAATATCAAAATGTCTCAAAAGTGAAGTAAAAATGTGGGATTTCTGGCTAAATTTGGATTGAGGAGGTAATTCAGATGGATACAAAAATAGATTTGAGAAAATTTTACTTGAAATTGTTCCTATTCTATAAACAACCACAACAAAACATAAATCAAACATTGAACAATCTCCTTAGAGTATGAAAGTAAAGAGACATACATTTCTTAGAAAGATAATGGGAATGCGAGCCACAGAGTGTGGATCTGGCTCAGAGGCAACCTCCGCTTGAACTAGCATGGGTGGCTTCAAGTCAGTGTAGTGCTCAGCAGCCTGGGTGCTGGACTCAACTAACTGAAATCAACCAATTGCTTCTGTTTCAAATGGCAGAATCGCCTGCAAGTCTCAGTTTGCATTTTTCTGTAATGCGGAAAATGATTAAAAAACAATCGAGAAAAGAAACTACCTATTGAATTCTCTATTTGTTGAGCAAATATTAAGCCCCCACACAGTGTCAGACTGTCGATGTACTGCATAGGAAACAGTCTGCCTGCCCTCGTGTGGCTTACGTGGACTGTGTGATTATGATGGAAATAATCTACTTAACAAATAATCAACACTTGCTGGATGATCATAACAATATTTATTATACCTCCTTACATAATATATATGATTTTGAAGATAAAAACATATGGTTTGAGTTTGTACCTATTGATAATTGGCCGTAATCTGGCAATCTATTGAAACGTATTAAATCATGTGTTTGCACAGGTTTGGAGCTAAATATATTTTCTGATACTTTGGTAATTGTAGTCTCTGAAAAGCTTTCAAAATCATGAAATTCATTTAATTTTTAAAATTGGACTAACATAAAGTACAGTCTTTATGAAACTTGCATTTATTACTCTAATATATAATACACTTTTATAGTAAACAACAATATATGTTATTCACTGAATCTTTGGCAACTTAACTCTCTTTTAAATAGTGACTTACACACTCTTGGTATCACTATATATTTGGGGAATAAAATTTAAATACAGTGAAAAACTAAACAATTATATCTCAGTGACAAAGCAAACTATAAATTCACTTATTAATTATTAGAATTCTTCATTCTTTCTTAGCTGATCATATTAACCTTCATTTTCTTTTTAACTTCATTTATCATTTATTCTCAAGTTTTAAGTTTCTGTATAAATATCCCATTGCATATGTATGGATTATATGTCTATGGCTGATGTAACAACTCACTACAAACTCCCTGAGAGAAACCACAATTTATTATCTTACAATTTTGTAGGTTAGAAATCTGACTTGGGCCACACTACGCTAAAATCAAGGTGATGGCAGGGCTGGATTTTCTCTGGAAGCTCTGGCGAAAAATCAGTTCCTTGCTTTTTCCAGTTTCTTGAAACCACACACATTCCTTGGCTTGTGGCTCTAACTCCATCTTCAAAGCCAACTGCAGTGGGTTGAGTCTTTCCCATGATGACATCTCTGTTTCTTTGCAGCCAGGATAGGTATCTGCTTTTAAGAACTCATTTGATTGCATTGGACCCACCTGGCTAATCTATGACATTCTGTCCACCTCAAGGTCCTTAACTTAATCAAGAGGGAAGCTTTAAAAGTCATGTCAAGGAATATTAGATTTAAGTGGAGTGAATGCAATCACAGGATTTGCAAAGTTCACCATGGCTGTAATTAGGGAATGTGTAGGACCAGGTCTAAAGTAGATGAGAAAGATCATTTGGTCATGACACACTTCACTGAGGGACCATGGTAGATGGGAGCATTTTATATATGCACACAGTCTTAAAAAAGACATGTTAGTTACATGCCAAATGTGCCAAAGTTAAATATGCAAAGAAAAAATAATCCAAATAATTCTTATTTGAAATAGCTGATATTGATAGCAATTTGCACACAATAAAACTCATAATATCACTCTAGTGTCTGTATGCATGCTTCTTTAACTTTCAGAATGATCTCATGGGAAGAGCAGGTAAAGTGTTCCATTTTACCAAGTCAGTGTAGCTTCAGGGAAGGCAAATGTCCTGTCAAAGTTAAAGGGTGAATAGCAGAGACTAGTACTTTTGAACCCTTACTTTCTCTTACTGTGCTGCATCCACAGAGTTTAAGCCCTTCTCTTCCTGTGTAAAGAAACCATGCCTACTCTAGGTAGGTTTTCTGCATATTTTCATGCTAAGCTGCAATAGACAGCTCTTCTTTTTCCTTAGGGACCTTCTGTATTGAATACTTAACAGCAATGATGACAACACACCCTGAATGTTATGCTGGGCCTGCCTTCCCAGTGGTTGCATGTCTCCTCTTTGGCATTTGATGACCAGCAATTCTGATGCTGTGTAACCAATTTAAGAGCATGCTTGTAGCTAAAGAAATTTTGTAGTGGATTCCTGAATCCATACATATTTTGGTTAGATATCATTTTGTGCGAGTCCCAGGGAAATGACAAGAGGCAAACACCACTCAGCATAATTTAAAAGTTATATTTTTCATTAAATTTTCTTTCTAAAGTGGTCACTAATCCTAAATTTTCAAATGCTGAAAAAAGGCTCGAGGCTCCTGTCAGATATGACATTATACAACCTGAAGTTTAAAATCATTAAATAGTTATGTGGGAAAGGGAGCAAGTCCTGTACAATAAGCTAAAATTGCTGACACAATACTTATAAAAGGTTCTTTCCCAGAGATTTTATTGCAGCTATTCAAGAAAGCATTCTCATATGACGTTCAAAGAAACTTTTTAAACAGATGATTTTGAGGGTTATATTTTTGAGAGATATAGCAGGCAAGTATGAAATACTGCTTACAATAATTTAAGCAATGGACATTTAAACAAATAAAAGCTCTGAACAAACTGGCACTTTTTATTTACTCAAACTCAAGACCTTTAAAGCTTTCTATGGTAGAAATAATTTAAAAATTTGTAGCAGAAAAAAAAAAAAACTATCACTCCTGAAAACAGAAGCCTAAGCCTTATGTCTTATCACTACAGTTCCACTTTTTCTTTTGACTTTTTAAATAGAAGTATACAGAAAATATTCTTCAATATAATTGCATGGTAATGCTTGGAATTTGGGGAAAATTAAATTTTACAGGTTTCTTTATGCTTCTATCAATCCATTTTCCTTCTTTATTATTAATTCAGACTTGCCAGTAAACTCTCTTTTATTTTGCTTTTCTTGAGTGGTTTCTGTAATGAAAATATGGAAAATTTCTCAAGGTAAGCATATGCAATTCAAAAGAAAATCATCTTAGAAATTTAGCATTATATTATGTATTATTTTAAGAGTTTTCTTAGAAATGACCATTCATCTAGGAAGAAAAGAGCACATAGTAAACATTTACTGTAAGAAATTTAATTTTGGCAGAGAGGAAAGAGAAAAATAAAATTTAGATGGAGACATAGAACTTGGATTTGATGAGTGTGGCAATAATTAGTTACAAATTAGTGTGGCAAATATTAGTTAATATAATATTAGCTATTATATTTCACACAATGTCTAAATGTGTATACTTGACACAAACAAATCTGCTTTATGCAATAAAAAAACAATTGGAATTTAAAAAAATATATTTAGAAGATAGCAGCCAATTAGGTGGAAGTTAAGTCCACTTATTCATGTCCCCAGCACAGATTTTCGGCTGATCTTCTGGCAAGTGACCTGAACAGTCAACGGAAACTCAGCTGATACGAATTTTTGAAGCTAAGGAGTACAGGGGACACTTTGCACTGCCCAGGAAGAGATGTTGTAAGTTGAGAAGGAAATGCCCTGTGTGAGGCAACTGCAGAAGACAAGAGAACAAGCAGAAAATGCAGCTTAGTTGCCCCCTCCCTTCCTGGAGCTGGGCCCAGGTCCGACACAGGGAAAACACCAACCCTAACTGGGAGAAACTTGGAAGGATATACTAAGTCTGGGAGACTTAGGCTACACACACACACAGGAAGCAACATGTCCGCACCTGCAATGCCAACCGGGAGAGTTCCAGAGAGAATCTCTACCTCTTAAAACTGTTGGAGGCGCTGGCAGGCTGTAGACATTCCTGACCCAGAGAGACTGTGCTTTTTGGAGAGGTGGAGTGCTTGGAGAACATGTTCAGGGCTCGGTGCTGCAGTATAGGGGCCCCACAGAAGCTCTTTTGAAAGAGGAACTGAGGTGAGATGAGACCCTGCAGGGACTGTGGGCTCGAGCACGTGTGCAGTGGCTCTGCCAACAAAGAAACCAGAGTGAAAGTGCAGTTAGGTCCCACTGAGTCCAGCTGCACAGGAAGAACAGAAAGTGTCACCCTGAAAGGATTATGAGAGGAAACCCAGCATGGGTGGTAATCAGGGGGGTCTGTGCAGAGTGGAGAGTTCGGGCTTGAGTTTCCCGTGAGAGTGGCAGGCTGGGGACTGGACAGCCAGCAGCTGAACACCTGAGATTCATTGCAGCCAGACAGGTATCCTCACAGAAAGGTGTGCCCAGTCCCCACCTGCAGGATCACAGGCTCTGCAGATCAATGAGGCCAGGCTCAAGAGCTCCCTGCCTGGCACATATCCATAGAGGAAGGAAAGAGAAGCTCCGAAAGGGCCCTTTCTGAACATCTACCAGACACTATGAGCTATGCTGGTTCCTAAAGGCCCTGACCCACTAATTCTAGCAGAGCAGGGTGTTTAGAGACAGGTGCAACCAGAGGCGTTCAGGGTCCCGCCCACCTAAGCTCTTATACAGATCTGCCATAGGTCAAGCAGGAAAGAGCTGCCGCTTTTACATAGATAAGCCCCTCACAGGGGATGGACAGCTGTTTCACCAGAAACTATACATTATTGGAAATAATCTGGACAAACCAAGACCTATGGTGAGGTGAGGGGGGGTGGGGGGCGGTGGAGCTGGAAAACACCCCCACCACCTTCCCTGAAAACTGAACAGTGTCCCCAGGAGGTGACTCAAGGTTCCTACCTTCTCAATCACACCAGAAGCTCCCTCTGGAGACACATGGAAGTGACATTGGCAGTGATCTCAGACATTAGATGAACCACTCCTGGGCCTTGTGCTGATGAAAACCCAGCAGGGGAGAATAATGGGGACCAGCCAAGCCTGAAGGAGACCGCCGCAGACTGTGGTAGATTGCTTGTAGTCTCAAGTAGGCTGCCTAAGGCTAGACTAGGACACCATCTGACAGTACTAGGGGCGGATCCAGAAAGAGAAGACAGTGGCAAACAAAAGACTCTGCTGAGACAAATTCCCTTGCAGTCTTCTTCATTATTTACATTATTTTTTCTCCTGCATAGCTTTTTAATATTATTTTTCTTCAAGTTTTTCTATTATTTCATTATTTTATTTGTTTATTTATATTTTTTTAAAAAATATTTATTTATTTTTAGAGAAAAGGGAAGAGAAGGAGAAAGAGGGGGAGAAAAACATCAAAGTGTGGTTGCCTTTTGCGTGCCCCCTACTGGGGACCTGGCTTGCAACCTAGGCTTATACCCTGACTGGGATTCGAACCAGCAACACTTTGATTCACAGGCTGGTGCCCAATCCACCAAACCACACCAGCCAGGGCTATTTCACTATTTTTAAATTTTAGTTTATTTCAAATCTCATATTTTACTCCTCCCTTCTCTTACTCTATCTTTAGTTCTTCCTTCCTTTTTAAAAACTTTTGTTTTAAATTGCAGTTTCCCCTCTCTCCAACCGGCTTCTTACTACACTCTTACTAATTCCCTTCTCTCTAGCATCTCAAAACCATTTTTTCTTGCCACTAGTCCTCTCACATTTTCCCTTTCTTATGATATCTTCATTCTCTCTCCACCTTTATTAATGTTTGCTAATTGGTTGTTGATATGGTTGTTGCAGTTCTTCAATTTTATTCCTAGATATTCAGCATTTTTGTATTTCAAATATCAAACTTTACTATTACCAATTCCTCCATTTTGCCTTCCTTCTGCTCTTTTTTTTCATTTTAAATTTTATTTTTTTTCCATCTGTTAGCCCAGCTTTCATTCCTTACTGTTGTTGTTTATTCTCCCTCTATCCTCTCAAAATCATTTCTCTTTTTTAGACATCTCATAATCCTTTTCTTCTTCCTTTTTTTTTCTTTTCTTATTCTCTTTCCATGTATATTAATCTTTGCTCAAGTATCATTGCTATTGCTGTTGGGAATTTTTTTCAGTTTTGTTACTATTTTTTCACTATTTTTATTTTTATTTTTAAACATCATATTATGCCATTCACTCTTCTCACTCCATTTTGCCTTCTTCTCTCCCTTTTTATTTATGATGTAATTTGTCTTTCTTTTTTTGCCTTGTTTCTATCCCCTACTTTTATAATTTCCCCTCTCTCTACTCTCTGAAAATCATTTTTCTTTCTGTTAGTAATCTCATATTCATTTCTTCTTTCTTATAATCATCTTAATCTCTTTACACCTTAATTAATATTTTCTCATTCGTCATTGTGAGTAGTGGTTGTTTTTGCCAGTGTGGGTTATATTTCATGGGTTGTTTTGTTTTTATTCTGGCAGCACCTGTAAAAGCATATACAATATGTGGTGGGCAATGTGACTCTCAGCCAGCCATTCAAAAGGAAGAACCCACCAATGAATGATTCAACAATAACCAAAGCCCAATTACGACAAGAGAGCCCACATAAGCAGCATATGGAGCATCCCAAGAACATCCAGCTCAGGCGATCAAGGAGACTGCACCGAGTCTCACAGGTCTCTGACCACAGAAGGACACTTCATGAAGACAGGAACTCAAAGCAGGTCAATCTAATATGCAGAAACAAACAAAAAGTCACCTAAAATCCTTGAGAAAATATTGGCAATCTGGATCGAGCAATACATTAAAAAGTGAATACACCATGATCAAGTGGGATTCATCCCAGGGAGGCAAGGATGGTGCCATATTCACAAATCAATGCACATAATACACCATATAGACAAAATAAAGGACAATAATCACATGATCATATTGATAAATGCTGAAAAAGCTTTTGATAAAATCCATCACCCTATCAAGATAATAACACTAAGCAAAGTGGGAATAGAGAGAGTATACTTTGACATACCAAAGGCCATATATGAGAAACCTACAGCCAAAATCATACTCAACTGGCAAAAATGAAAATGTTTCCCCTTAAGATTAGGAACAAGACTAGCATGTCTGCTTTTACCACTGTTACTCAACATAATACTGGAAGTTCTGGCCACAGTGATTAGACAAGAAGAAATAAAAAGCATCCAAATTGAAAAGTAAGAAATAAAACTGTCATGTTTTTTTGAAGAAAATATAATAGTGTACATAGAAAACCCTATAGTTTCCACCAAAAAACTTCTTGACCTAATAAGTGAATTTGGCAAAATAGTGTGATACAAAGTCAAAGTGAACCTGTGCATAGTAAACGAGGACCCTCCTCAATGTAATGTGCCCAGAAAAGCAATAAAAGTTTATCAAGGCAAGGGTTGGAGCACTCTCCCCTTGAGAGAGTGGCCATGCCATCCCTCTTCCTCCACAGGACTCAGTAGTCTGTGTGAATTTGTCTCATATCTCATCCATAACACCCCAGGAGCTGAGGTCCACATCACAAAGTCAATATTCGGAAATCAAGGATATTTTTGTCCACCAACAATGAAATATAAAAAACAGAAATTAGAGGAAAAAACCCATTTCCTATAGCAACAAGAAAAATAAATTACTTAGGAATAATTTTTTTAAAAAAAGAGGTAAAAGACCTGTACACTGAAAACTATAGAACACAGAAGAAAAAATTAAGGATGATACAAAAAATAGAAGCATATACTGTGTTCATGGATTGGAAGAATTAACATCATTAAAATGTCCGAACTACCCAAACCAATCTATAGATACAACACAATTCTTATTAAAATACCAATGGCAAATTTCACAGATCTAAAAGAAATATTCCAAAAATTTATTGGCTTCAAAAAGGACCTGAAAATAGCCTCAACAATCTTAAGAAAGAAGATCAAAGTGGGAAGGATAGCAATACCTGATATCAAACTATACTACAAGTCCATGGTAACCAAAACAGTCTGGTACTGGCATAAGAACAGACACATAGGTTGATGGAACAGAATAGAAAGCTGAGAAATAAACCCATGTCTGCATGGTCAGTTAATATTTGACAAAAGGGCATGAGTATACAATGGAGTAAAAATAACCTTTTAAATAAATGATGTTGGGAGAACTGGACCAGTACATGCAAAAAAATGAAACTAGACCACCAACTTACACCATGTACCAGAATAAACTCAAAATCAATAAAAGACTTACATATAAGTCATGGCACCATAAAAGTCCTAGAAGAAAACATAGGCAGGAAAATTTTATATATCCCATGTAGCAATATTTTTGTTATTATATCTCCTAGGACAAGGGAAATAAAGGAAGAAATAAACAAGTGGGACTACATCAAATTAAAAAGCTTGTGGGTGGCTAAAGAAATCATCATCAAAATGAAAAGGGAACCAACTATATGGGAGAACATGTTTGCTAATTATGTATCAGAAAAAGGTTTGATCTCCAAAATATATAAAGAACTCATATGATTCAACACCAGGAAGACAAACCAATCCATTTAAAAAAATGGGCAAATGACTTAAGCAGACACTTCTCCAAGGAGGACATACAGATGGCCCATAGACATATGAAAAGATGCTGAACATCTCTAGCCATCAGAGAAATGCAAGTTAAAATCACCATGAAATATCACTTCATACTGGTTAGAATGTGAGATAATGGTGGAAAGAAGGGGAAGTGGCTAATCAAAGAATATGTATGAATGACCCACGGACATGGATAACAGTGTGGGGATTGACTGTGGGGGTGAGTGGTGGGCTGGCTGGCAGACGGCAAAGGGGGAAAAATTGGGACAACTGTAATAAAATAAAACAAAAAATAAAACAACCTTACAAAGAAAATTGAATTAAAAATAATAAATAAATTATTTCACTAAAGAAAGTATTTTAAATTAAATAATTAAATATATTATAGGGTAAGTGTTCTTTAATATCTATTTATAAATTACAAAATATTGACTTGTCATCCAATTTATCATATCCAAAAACATACAAGCAAAAAACTAAAATATATTTCATTATTTCTTGGTCTTTAAAAAAATGGTAACTGCACTTCTGAAACCCCCATGGTTCCAAAAGGAGAGAAGTTCTGATTTTGTATGTTCTTGATTTCACTTATATGGCACAGAATAAAATTTCTTTCTTTTTTTTAAAATTTCAAGTAACTATATACAGAGTTTGGAAAAACAATAAGGTAGATTATCCCTAGTTGCCATATTTCAAAATTAAACTTTAAAAGGTCTTCCTTCTAATTTGGGTTAAAGTTTTTGTGCTTTGACATAATCATAGAAAATTCTACACGTTGTTATAAAATGGTTAAAATCTGCAATTACATCCCAAGCAAATATTAGCCTAAGGCTAAGCTGTATTAAAATTTTTTTATCATAAGTTCATAATACATTTTGTAAATTGCATTATTGTATAATGGTGCCACATTTGGACCAAAAAGTTTCCAATTGAAATCAATGGCAAGGAAACTTGAAACTAGCTATTATATGAACATCTTCATTCCAAAGTAAATTGAAACTTCTTGCCTTGTTATAAAAGGTAAACAATATTGGCTGAGATCCATCAAATAGTCTTCAGATACCAATTGTATTTTAAGTAATTCTACAATTTCACTAAAATGAAGCTGTCTTAAATTTTTTGTGCCCTAAATTATATAAAGCATCACTGTGGCAATGTCATTCTAAGGAAAAAGATATTTCAGAGCTTATAAAATCTGAAGAGTAAATGTCAGAGACCAGTAATTTTAGGATTCTTGCTCTTTGAAGAATTATATATATTTACATGAAAGTTTAATTATATTAAATCTTAAGTTATAAATATTAAAGTACATTTAGTTAAGAGTTAAAAACTTGCCTCATTCCAGCAATACATGTAAAATATATTACCATTGTTGAATGCTTCTGAAATAAATATTAATATATCTTAAAATATCATTACATTTGTGTTTATAGATATATTCAGTGTTCAATAGTACCTTATATTTACATGTGCTTTCCCATTTTCAAATAACTCTGACATGCATTGCAAGTGTTTTTTAGAGTGGTTCATTTCATGTAAAGGACACTAGACACCATATATTTGAGATATCTGTGATCACACACCTGTTTGTATGTTAAGGAGACACAAAAATACATTTGAAATAGAATCTTAGTCTTCAGAATTATACTCACCAGTTTCATTTTAAAGCAAAACAAAAAAAATTGTCTGATATTTTAATGGTAACCCCAACAAATTCTTCAATTTTTGAAAAATTATTATGGTTATAGTTCCATATGTACAAATTGATCATGTATAACAGTCTTTATGTCAATAAGCTGACTACCAGAAATAATACTCAAAGTATCTCTGGAAGTATAAACGTATATTCATAACCTTTCAGCAGACCTCTGTTAATGTTTTTTAAACCTTTATTTGTCTTGTGTTAGTGGAGAATTTATACTGAAATATTCAGATAGCTGCATTAATACAGAAACACCAAAGTGAGATTAATTCATTTGAATATAAATAAAGTGTAGAATCATAGAACATTTATATAACAGTGTAGGGAGAGCATACTGTCTAAAATTGTAAAAGTCTAACAGAATGATTTGCTAAATTTCTTTTAGAGTGTTAATAAGAACATAAGCAAAGGTCCTATATTATGTAAAATGTATTTATTTAAAATTTTAATACTTTTATAAAGTGTTCAATGAGGTTCTACTAAAATATTTTGTTTTATAATACCAATACCTCTGGATTGAGCATTATTTTTGGGGTTGTTGATAACAGTAACACACACAAAAAAACATTATGCCAAAAGACATACTTTTAAAGAGGTCAGTTAGTATGTACCTAAACTTTTTGAACATTCTTTAGGTTTTAAGATATTAGGCATTCCTTGGATATGGAAGGGAATCTTAAGATAAATTTAAAAAAAATGCCAGAGTGCAGCTCCTGCGGGTCCAGGGGATCCCTGTAGAAGGAACGGGGTCGGTGAAGAATGACAGGGGGCTTGGAGCTTTTAAGCTCACCAGCCGTGCATTTCTCTCTCTGCCTTGCTGGGGTGAGTGCTTTATTTTATACTCAGGGGTAAGCATATGTGGTAATGTGGGAGCAAAACAATTTTTTTTGTTTTCCAGAGTACATTTACTTTATCATTGTTGTGTAGAAAGCATTGCATAACATTTGGATATAATTAGCGATACATGTTATATAAAATATAATTGAGCAGTTAGATACTTTACAGTTTGCAAGCCTTATCTATATTGACATCATCTCTCTACCTGAGCCTCTTCCTTCTACTTATTTTGACACCTTATTTTTTCAAACTTAGGTGTAAGTTTCGTGGTTAATGTGTAAAGCTATGAATTTATTAGAATATGGGTACATATGAGTCTGGGCATCTTGCCAAGTGACTGAGGATACAGGGTCTGTGGTCATAGTGATTAATATCTGTCTCTCACTTCTAAATCTGCTTTGCTAGCTATAAACGCCAAAAGCATTGAGATCCTGTTTGTTATAAAGGAACTGTCTCCTCCATACTTTTCTCTATCGCAGGAATGGAGTCTAACCCCAATGTACCCAGGCCCTAAGCAATTGCCTGAATAATCTATCCTTTTGAACCTGTGTATAAAAATACCAAGGAGGTCCGGTTCTCTTAAGCTTCTCTGGAAAGGACAGTTCTAACCAATTTCTCTAATAACCATTTACATAAGCTCTAGTATAGGGCAGTGGGGGGTCAGTTGGTTGTGGTGTAGGGGCTCTTGTGGTCTAAGGAAATCTATATAAAACTGAATATTTAGCTCTCTTCTTTCTCCTGCCCTTTCTAGGGGATTTTGACCTGCCTAATCTATTCGGGGAAGTTCTAGTCAGGACTGGCTATTTGGTGGGCATAATCGTACTATCATGAAATAACTCCCCTTCTAGGAAACTCCTCATCAAGTCTGGGGTACAAGGGGGATTTGGAGTAGTAATGTAGTCATCACTTACGTTATCCCTATAATTCTCAAGCAATTCTCATTCTCACTATCTGCTCCAGTATGTATAGCAATAAAAATGATCCCAAGCACAGGCAAGTAAAAGAGAAACAACACAAGGGAGATTCAGGTGCTTTCCCTGCGGAGTCTGCTGTGCGGACCGGCGGCTCCCTCTGCGACTGTGTCATACAGCAGGGATGGGTTGGCTTCCGTCAAAAAAAATCTCTGACAGTCCTGTAAATGGACATGATTCTCAGCTTACTTCCAAAGGTAGGGCATTTGGAAAAATAATAATCTAAATTACATTTGTAGGATGCGATAATCTTTTAAATTATACTCCTAGACAAGAGTTAAGAGTAATTGTTAGCTATTTAAAGACATCCATTTCATATAATTCTGTAACTAAAGCAACACAATTAATATTTGGCATATACTAGAAATTTTTGTACTACAGATTTTTCACAAGATTCTAATTATTTAATCTAGAAATGACTCATGTATTTTTTATCATCTAAAATTAGCAAAACAGAGACATTAAATAATCAAAACAAATAAAAGTTGCATAAGAATGGCTATTATATATTAGAGCATTCAGTCGAAGATGATATAGAGGAGAGAAGTTTAAAATATAATTACAAAGAAAAATAGTATAGCAAGTAAAGCAACAGCGTGAACTTGGATTTTCGTTATCAAATTTGTGACCTCAAGAACTAAAAAAAAATTCCTTAAAAGAAAAAAGATTCTACAAGAGAAAAACAAAAGAAAACTGATTTTTTTGTATGTGCAGAAACAATTTTTTGAGGAATTAATATGCTTTTTGTGCCTAGGAGAATCATGTGAAACACTATCTTGTAAACTTGGAATGAAAGTTGTCTCTGGTGAAACTGCACATTTTTCAAAACAGACTCATTTTACCTTTAACTGTACAAATCTTCCACAAAACATTCATAGGGAAGAGAAGTGAGATTAAAGCAAACAATCTTATGTGTAACACATGAATTACCATGATTTACTGGTTTAGGAAATTAAATGCTAATGACCAAAAGTTATTACATTTTTATTAATGTTTTATTTATACACAAAGAAAAAAACAAAGATTAAACAGATTTAATACGTCAAAGGCTTGATGTATTAAAGAAAAAAAAAGAACATTTCATGCAATTATTCACATTATCCACTTACTCAACAATGCTCATTGAGAGCCTACTATGTTTTTCATGCTGTAGTGCACTAGAGAAATAAATCACAGATTAGTCCCTCAAGGAATTTTGAACGACAAATTCTGTTTTCCTCAATTACTAAAAACTTTTCTTTTACTCCGAGTGATCTGGAAAATTGCCTTAAGTCTTGATTTTACACTGCTTATGTAGGTAAAGTTTTCATGACCTGTATTTTTCAGTGTCTAAATTCCTCCCTTGTAGTATTTAGGCTTCTAGGGCAGCAAATCTCTTCAGTTCACTAGGGATTCACTTGGAGTGTTATTGTTGCAGTTCATTAAGTGGTACCCTATTGGTTTAGAGTTAATAGGCTTTCTAAGCACCTAAGTCACTGTAAGTGAGGAATTATGCCCATAGAAATGTTTACACATGGATAATAAGGTTGACTGCTTATGGTCAATTCATTTTATGCTCACAGTTTAAAAAGCATGGGTTCAAAGTAACAAATTGTGAGTTTTAACTTGTCCAAACAACAGAATTGTCTCGACTCGATAAGAACTCTCAGAATTCCTAAAAAAGTATTGATACAAGTAGGGGCTGTTTGCAAATGTATTCTTTATATTGGTGATCATAGAGTAAGTATTGTGTTGAAAATCCCTGATATGTAAATAAAGTATATGTTAAATGCTTAAGAGACCCACATTATTATAACTCCTGTTAATGTTTTATCCTAACAATATTTGATTATATAGGAAAGAAAAGCTAAGCCAAAGAGGAGTTAACACTATGTGGACATGGTTCATTACCTAGGTTTTAAGAGAGAAAGAGAGCGGTAATATGATATTGTCTTGTGTGGAAAATGGCAGGCAGAAAAAGTATTATTTATATTAAAGTGTGTTTTATATATTATATTTTAATCTATACTTGGTTTTTTATTTTTCTTTTAAATATATAAAGGAAAATAAGTATATGTGTATATATGTATATGTTTATATACACAATTTTGGTATGATATAGGACTTGTTTGTCTTTTAATTTATAAAATGTTTCATCAGTTTGTCAGGATACATTTATTTTTGGATTTGCCAAACAAAATGTTCATATTTGGTTTTTGAACCAGAGAGCCTGGCACATATAATGCCCTTTTTATTATAAAATATTTTATTACAAAATCATAAGCATATAATTCTGTAACAACAATATCACAGTCAAGTACACTATATGACATTTTAGGTGAAATGTTCAAATTAAAACTATAAATTATTACACCCATATTATTACCTTACCAACCACACTCAAGCAGGCGTTACTTTTCCCAGACCCTGTATAATATTGTATAATATTTTTATAGAATTCAATTCAAAATATTTGTCTTATAGGCTGAAGTTCAAAAAGTTGGTTTCTAAATAATGAAGACAATTACTGTCAGTCATGTACTCATTCATTTACTCCTTCAATCAACAATATTTATTAAGTGTTCAACTATGGACCAGAAAGCGTTTTTGGCATCAGGGGTGTGGTTGTGAACTGGAAGACAATTTCCTGTTTTTGTTTTTCTTTATTTTTTTATATTTTTTGGCATCTATATCTTAGTGGAGAATCTGAGAAACAAAAAGAATAAATGAGTGAATGCATAGATGAGCAAAGAAACAATGTAGGAAGAAAATAAGTAGAATACTATGATAAAGAAGTTAAAGTTGAGTGAGGAGGGAAGATTTATCTGAGAAGGTGACATTTAAACTGGACCTAAAGACAGTAGAATGTGACCATGGTAAGTCTAAGTCAATGGCATGGTAACCATGATGATCAGTAAGTCCAAAGGCCTTAAATTTAAAACAAGTTTGGGACTTTTCAGTGGAAAGAAAGGATGTGTAGCTTTACCATAGGAGAGGAGCAGATGAGTTATTGTAAGAAGGGAAGTGACTAATCAATGAGCATAAAGTTGTAGATGAGCAAGTTGAATAAGCTCTAGATATCTGTCATACAACATCGTATGCACACTCAAAATAATGTGTTGTGCAGTTAAAACTTTGTAAGAGAATAGATTTCATGTTAAATGCTCTTACTGCTATAAAAGAAAATTTACGAAAACAAGATGAACTACTGAGATCCTTATCACCACCACCACACCTCCGCATTAGAAAATAAGGCTGGAAAGGGAGGAAAATCCTGGAGGGGCATGAAAGTCAAGGTAAAGAGTTTGGCTGATACGTAAATGCAAAAAGGTCACTTGAGAATTTTTACTTGAAAAATTTGGTTGGAGTTTTCAAAGACCAATCTGACTGCTACAGAATGGATAACAAGGGACAAAGAAATGGAAGCAAGACTGATAAAGACAGGAGTCACAGGGAACATTTAAGATTGTAGCTCAACCATCTGAGGACATTTCCTGAGATAAGGAATATTTAAAAAGCTACTTTAATTGAATTCGGGTGTTAACATCATAAAATTTTGAGTAATTACTTTTAAAAAATAATATGAAGGAGAAAGAATAGGGCAGTTCTGTGTCAATAAAAGCTTAAAATTATAGAATAGTGATAATTTGTGATAATTTCCTTACTTTTATTAGCATAAAATATTTGAGAGTTGGGAGGTTACCTACAAAAACATTTTTTAAAATCCCATCTTTAAAAAATTAGTATAGTTATTGTGGATCCAAAATTCAAATTCAGAACATCCTTGTCTACTATTTAAGTAAGTACTCTGACAGATGTTACTTATGGATAAAGTTTGGCTTCAGATATTCCATAAAAAGGTAGTGGCTCCTGATATTTAATGATATATCACACAACTTTCCAAAGATTTCACACTGCTACATATTTGATAGAAAAATTACCAGCTGGGAACTAATGTCCTTCAAATATGTATTCTAATCATCATGACACTCAATTTTTTTTACTGTACAGACTCAATTCTTTTTGAAATACTCCTTTCCTAGAAAATACTCTAAGCAGATTTAGAAATAAAGAGTAAAAAATAACTTATCTGGGTTAACATTCAAAATTCTCAGCTTTAGAGAAGTGTTGTTCTACGTTATGTCAAATTTTAAAAAAGGGTTATTCAATTTTTTGAGCAAACTGTAAATGCTGTATTTCTTCATTAGTATTATTCTTATAATGATTCATGCCACTTGATTTTTTTAAAATTCAGTCTTCAGCTTTCCTCTCTTTTTCATAAAAATAATTTATTTTGCTTCAAAGTTAAAAGTTGAATAAGTTTGAATTTTGACAATAGTAATTTTTAATGATACACATCTTTGTACCATAGTGGAAGTTTTTATTCAACCATAATTCAACCAAAAACAGGAGTTACTCTCATACTACACCCACTATACTTCAATAAAAAATTTAAAAAAATAATTAAAAATATGATGACCATTTTAAAAATAAGACTTTTATTTTAACTTGAAACTATTAACGTTGCATTACTTGTATTTACTTCAGGGAAACCACTATGATAATTAGGGCACAAACTAAGTATCTCAGAGCTAGCCCCCAATAAGACTAGTCTTCACCCAAATTTTAATGCTTGAGAGGAAGACTGTATCCAATACTCTCTGTCTGAGGTTCTGAGGACCATGCCTGGGCTGACTTTCCTTCGGCTTATGCATGAAGGTTACATAGAAGTTCACAGAGAATAGGGAACAAGAAAGAAAACATGATGCATATATGTGTGTGTGTGTGTAAAATCAATAACAACATGAACCAAGTTGCAAACAGTATAATTCCCAAGGGTAAGGGATACCCAAAAAAAAAGAATTTAAGTCCATTGCACTATATGTAATCTTTACATAACATGATGTTGAAGTTAGGATATTGTTTGGATGGTATTCCTACTGGCAAACTTCCTTCCAACTGCCTGGATGAATTTCCTATGCTTGGCCTTTTTTTATTGTACTTTTTTTTCCCTATTATCATTTAGCGCCTTTATACCCCACTCCCCCTAACAATCACCACAGTGATTGTCCATGTCCATGAGTCCTTTTACCTTTTTGCTCAATCCTTCCATCCCCTAACCTCCTCCCCCCACAAGCTGTCATCTGCTCTTCATCTATGAGTCTGTCTCTATTTTGCTTCAATGTGTCCATTAGTATCCACGTATGAGGAAAATCATATTGTATTTATCTTTATCTGACTGGCTTATTTCACTTCAGGTCCATCCATACTGTCGAAGAGGATAAAATTTTCTTCTTTTCTATGGATGAGTAGTATTTCATTGTGTAAACGTCCCATAGTTTTTTCATCCACTCATCTATTGGTGGACACTTGGGTTGCTTCCATATCCTGGTGAATTATAAATAACACTGCAATGAACATAGGAATGATTGTTGTTTTGAAATAGTGTTTGAGGTTCTTTCAGATATATTCCTAGCCTTTCATTCCTTTAATTGAAGGTTTTATGCCTTGTTAAAATGAAAAGACCATGGGGAAGAGTATGCTATTAGGTAGGTCCAAAATTATTTTTTTTCTATATGATTTGTTAAATGGTTATTTTTTGACTGATACTTGAATAAGTAGTTCTATGTTAGAATGGTAGACAAGCAGACATAAATTTGAACCCCTGATCTTCTTATTAAATATAGTATCCTTGGTAAGATCCATTTATCTGAGCCCACATTTTGTGATAGACACTAGAGACGTAATATTTCATTTATGGGATAAATGGAACAAATTAAATGCTATCACACAGAAGAACTAGAAGAACTTATTTAACACAATACTTTGTCTAAAATATTAGTTGAATCTATTTGACCAACACTAGAGGTAAATCTTGGTATACTGCTAATGTTCAGAGCATGGTGTTCCGGAAAGAAGAGTTTAAAAGGGTTCTGAAATAAGGATGGTGGAACAAGATGGGGTTTGTGGCTCATACAATATAAATATAAAAGTCTTTGATATATGAAATATGAGTACAAAGGACATGAAAATTACTGAATAAACTCAATTCATATTCTGACTTGGGGAAGTGGAAATAAATCTTACTTATTAAAGTCACATATGTAAAAGATGACATTCTTTGTTCCATTTACATTCAAGCCAAGCTCCTATTGGAGTCCTCTCCTGATTCTTGAGGTTGCACAAGAATTTTAGAAGTTAAATTGTGCTCCTAAAATAGGAAATTGCCTTCCAATTTCCATTTCATTGTGATCACCAATGATGTCCTCTTAAGTGCAATATCCCTCAGTGCCTGAGGAGGAGTGACCCTGCCTCTGTACTACCCTTGAAGCATGGTGTATTCGCTTTTTATTACTGCCATAAGAAAGTACCACAGACTTAGGTCTGAACTACATGTATGTATTGTCTCACTGCCCTGTGGGTCAACTTTCCAGGTTAGCTTAGCTGGTTTTCCTGATCCAGGTTTCACAGGACCAAAATTCGGATGTTCATTACATAGATTCTTTTCAGGACGCTTAGTAAGAATGTACTTTGAAGCACATTCAGGTTATTGGCAGAATCTAGTACATTGTGGTTGTAAGAGTTAGGTCCACTTTCTTGGTTGGCTCTTAGCTGATGGCTGCCCTTAACTCCTAGGGGTGTCTCTCACAGAGCCAGCAAGGATCTGTCAAATACTTCTCACACATAAATTCACTTTTCCACTTTTTTTCTGCATTTTTCTTCTAACAAATTTCTCTGACTCCAGCCAGATAAATTATTATTATTGCTTTTAAAATCACATGTAATTATATAGATAGATGGGACTCACCCAGTTAACCCAAGATAATGTCTCTATTTTAAGATGGGTACCTTAATTACTTTTGCAAAATCACTGCACAGCAGTAGCTAGATTAATATCTGATTAAGTAACCAAGGAACAAGATTCTTCCAGGATACCTTTAGAATTCTTCCTACAAAACATGAACATCTTTATTGAGGCTGCGAACTTCTATGTCTAGACTTTTCTTAATCCACTCACTGGCACAACTATTTTTAACAAGGTTTTGCCATACTCAAGGGCTCTTCAGAGAGATGGAAGTTCTTGCTGACCTCCAAACCACAGACTTCTCTATTATCTCCAGTCTGTGGGAAAACTCTCCTCTCTTCCGCTTCCCTTTATTCTCTGGTTTACCGAACATAATCTTCTTGGTGAGATGAATGTCACTTGGTGAGATGAATCAGTCACTACAAATGACTGATAAACCTTGAATATGTTTATGTTTTTTTAAAGTACTAAAACCCTATGTATACGATCCATTTTTTGGAGACCAGAAAGTACAAGGTTACTGGTTACAGTCCTACAATACAAATAGAGTAAATACAAGTTAACATCTCAAGAAATTATATTGCTACATTGGAAAATTAGTTTTGTGGCATTGTTAATTTTTATTGTCATTAATTGGAAATGATTGATGGGTAGGTTGACAGCAGATTAATGATTAAAGAAAATATGAAATAAAATCAACAAAGCAGGTAAATTTAAAAAGTTTACAGTAAGATTAAAGTGTTAGCATGCTACAGATGCCACAACAAAGCATTTCAAAATGAGTTGTTTAAATGACAAAAATTTACCATCTCCCAATTGAAGAGGCGAAAAGTCTGAGATCAAGCTGTCAGTAGGGCCACATTTTTTCTGAAGGCACGAAGGGAAGATTTGTTCTATGATTCTCTCCTAGCTGTGGGATCTGCTTGGCTCACACCAGCATCACCCCAATTTTCAGATGGTATTCTTTCTGTATAAGTGTCAGTCTCTGTGTCCAAATGGCCCTGTTTTATAAAGACACCAATCATACTGGATTAAGGCTCACTCTAATGATCTAATTTTAATTTGTTTGCTTCTGTAATGATCTTATTTCTAAATAATGTCATATTCTAAATGTGTTAGCACTCCATCATATTTATATTTTGCGGGGGAAAGATGATTCAACCCATAACAGTGGCTTTCTTCATGCTTAATACAATATACCATACCTAAACATTTACTTTTAAGTCACCCAAGGTACTTCACAGAAAGAGCATGTGTTTGTTTGATGCTGAAAATGTTGGGCTTGATTTTAACTTCTGCTACTCATTTGCAGTATTTATGCTATCTTATGGTTGGACAGGAGTTGTGAATGGAGAAACAGATTGAGGAAGACTGAACATAGAGCAGCCTCATTGGTAGCTCCTGACTTGCTTACCCTGACATTATACATCCGGGATGATAAGACAACTAAATAGCACTGCCCAGCTACTGGAATATGAAGGAGAGTGCAGGGAGAGTTGGGACTCAAAATCAGTTTCAAACCCAAGTTCCCTGGAA
Organism: Trachops cirrhosus; assembly: GCA_028533065.1. Taxonomy (NCBI): domain Eukaryota; kingdom Metazoa; phylum Chordata; class Mammalia; order Chiroptera; family Phyllostomidae; genus Trachops; species Trachops cirrhosus. The sequence goes on along the minus strand of CM052539.1, from coordinate 166,798,295 downwards.
GAAAGTATAAATAGGGTCTCCTATTTAATGAGTGTGATGGGCATAATATAAGTAAAATATATGCAGATTAGAATAACGTTTTCCTCTTCAAAGCAAAGAGAATATTTTAAAATCCACTTGACAGGCATTTTAGAGAGGTAGTGAACAGGAGTTGCGTTTAAGAGACTAGAAGCAGAAAAGTGCACTGCTCAGGGCTGCTTGCTGCCTGCTAACAGGAAGATGTTAACTGTGGCTGTTTTTGAATCCAAATGCCTCCAGTCCAGTAACACCACAGCACCCAGTGGCACTCCCTTTCATTGTCACTCTCCCCCTAATTAGAGCACTGAGAACATTTGTTTATTGCCCTCCTTTTCTCCAACCATCTTATTTTCTTGAAAATGACACATGGTGATGCCATAGTGAGCTAGTCAAAACACAGACATGAACAACCATCAATGTAATTATTTTTATCAGAGTAGCCAGGGACCTACCTATTTTGTGACCTTGTTCATTCAGCTGCACCTGTCTAAAATACCCTATTTCTTTTCCCATCAATATATACCTATATAATATTAAGGATTCAACTCAAAAACTGGTTCCTTTCTTTGAAGTTTTCTTTAAATTCTGCAGGCAAATTTAAGAGTTCACTTTCCAAATATTGCCCCAAACACTTATTGTTACAATGTTTTTGGCTGGGCTAGAAATGAACCTGGGTTAGAGGCATATGGGCTTGCCTAGAGCCTAAGACTATTTGGGAGTGGGCTGGAATTTGACCCCCAGCTGGAGTTTCAAGTTGCACAGATCTGCCTAATTCATTTGGAGAACAGAAAGAACACAAAGATGGTGACTCCGTTTCATGTGCAGTCTCTGGCATACTGCACATTGGTGTGAGTAGAAGAAAGTCAGTTTTGCTCTATAGGGTAGCGCTAAACTCCTTCAAGTGAATTTCTCCCCCATCAACATGTTCCAGTGCTTATAATTTCTTGTGTTAGATTTTTGTTGGTGAAACTTAATGTCCAGAAAATCCCACTGAAATAAATACAAGTTAACTAAAAAGTTCTACATCTCTAGTTTTTCTTATATCTATCTATCTATAAATATCTATTTATTTCTTATGTCTTCCTGACACTATTGATGCTAATGCTTTATTCATATCCTCCTGGTCTCTGTTTTTTTTTTTAATCAATCTGATTAAATGCTTGCAATACTATTAGACTTATCATTTAAACACCCTTGCTCATGTCAATCCTATGCTTAACCAATCACATATTTTTCAATTGCCTACTGAAAAAAAGAAAAACCTGTTTTCTTTCTTTTTCTTTATTTTTATTGTAGACACTATTGCAGATGTCCCATTTCCTCCCTTTTGCCCACTTCCTCCCAGCCCCCACTCCCCTTCCCTCTGGCCATCACCACACTGCGGTCTGTGTCTATGGGTTATACATATATGTTCTTTGGCTAATCCCTTCGCCTTCTTTAATCCAGTCCTCCCTCACCCTCCCTTTTTGACAGCTATCAGTCTCTTGAAGCAGGTCTTTTAACATTTCTGGTAATGCCGGTTTGGTTTGGTGGTAACAATGTTAAAGGGCCAGCATTACCACCAAAACTTATTTTATTTTTTAAAAACAGTTTATTTATTTTGAGAGAGAGGGGAAAGGAGAGAGAAAGAGAGGGAGAGAAACATCAATGAGCTGTTGACTCTGAAGTGCCCTCAACTAGGGACCTGGTCTGCAACCCAGGCACTTGCCCTGACAGGGAATCAAACCGGTGACCCTTTGGTTCACAAATTGGCACTCAATCCAGTGAACCACACCAGCCAGGGCATACAAAACCTATTGTCAATTCACAGACATATGACCTTCACTGGAGCCATACCACATAGTTATTATTATGATTTTTTAAAAAACTTGTTCCACAGTTCTCAAAGGATGCTCCAGAATTTTCTGGGAGGCATGATTATTAGTCAAATTATTAGTCTCTGCCCCCAGACTTTCTCATTTGATAGGTCTGAATGGACCCAGGAATTTTCATTTCTAAGTTACTATGGGAGGCTGATGTTCCTGACCCTGGGGACACAATTTGAGAATTCTTTCTCTAAACACTCATGTCCCCATTCTTTGTTCTGGCTGTTTTCTTGGCCTAGGCTTAAATTTCTTGCCATTTACATTTTACTGTTTTTAACACGTCAAATGACACTTTCCTGAAAAAAAATCCAATTGTTTCTAGACAGGATTTGTGTTTCCTTTCTTTGTTTGCATGAAATATAAATCTTTTTTTATAAAACATTTGACACATACTTTTATCATAGTGATCATTATCTCATATTCCAATTATTTGTTTTCATGTAACTGTCACATCTTGCTAGATAAGAGTTTCTGTTTTAGGCAATTGAATCCCTAGAGTCTACCTTGTGTCTAGCATAAGCAGGTATACTGTACTTTCACTGATTCATGTTTCAGTAAATATATAAATAAATAATTGGATGGGAGAAGAAATAGAAAAAGTGAAAGTGAGAGCAATAGAGATACCACACTACACCAACTCTGCAGCATCAATTAGGGTGGGTTAGTTACGTCTTCTATGAGAGAATATAAAAACTGAAAATATCTTCTAATTGATTACACATACTACTTGAGAATATAAAAAAATTGAAGAGAAAAGCCCATATTTGATTTTGGGACAAGATAGAAGAATAATGCTAAAATAAAAATAAGTATCTGGACAGAAATAGCCAATATAACTCCTGAGATTTAGAAGTCAGAAAGATGAGGGCAGGATCTGAGCCACTAGGGCAATTAAACAGGGGATAGAAGATGACTAAAGATAAATAATGTCTACCTGTAGCAATTTAGGGAATGAGTCACAGCAAGCAAACATTAAAAGCTGAGTAAGACTCTTCCCAGATGTGTCTTGTTCTGAGTTGAGATTTCCAGCCTATACAATACTTGCTATCCAGCTCTCAACATCTTACTCCAGATTCAGTTGGAGTTTTTAAATAAAGTATAGGTTGAATGAGCCAGAAATGAAAGAGATCCCCAGTTTAAATGTGTTTTTAGGTTTATCACTTATGGTAGAGAAACAAATGTGCAGAACTTGAGAACTGATAATTTAGGGAAAATTATGCTAGAAAACAAAAATAGGTTTTAATTTATTTTAAAATTGACCTTGAAAATTGGTTGCTTATCTTTTATGTTTAGAATGCTTATCAATTAATCATTGAGAAATGTTATCTTGGCAACATATTTTGTTACATGCAAATTAAGCAGTATGAAAATGATCATTGCTTTTCTTTCAGTCACCTTGCCCATTATTCAATGTTTCTCCTCATTCATCTCTAAGGTTTGCCTTAGACTGGTGATACAGCGCCAATGAAGAGAATGCTCTTCACTTCCAGCAGCACCTCTACTCTGGCCTCTGAACTTAAGTGATCTTTTGACATTTTTAAAAGTAAAATTATCCTTTCTTTTACCTGCATTGATTCCACAAAGGATCAACTCAAAAATACGTAATCACTTAAAATTTCCTGGTAGATCATAGCCAAAATCTAGGTCATTATTCTGAGCATAAATTTTAAAAATAGAGAAAGGTACAAAAAATCAGAAACAGAACAAAACTATGTCCCAAAACGTTATTTTTATATATATATATATATATATATATATATATATATAGAGAGAGAGAGAGAGAGAGAGAGTCTACTGTCTCTTATTTATAAAAAGAAATTTTTGACTGTGACGTCTTTCTCTCATCTCTCTTTGCCTTTCTTTCTCTTTCCAAATATGTATCTATATTGATATCTACATTGTAATATATGGATAGACACAAATATATGTATATTTACAGAGTTGGCCAAAATTAGGCTTATGGAAAAATAATAAAATTTTACAGCAATAAACTGTTTTGTGTATTCACAACAGTAAAATTACTTTTGCTCATCCCTGTATATCTGAATAAAAGACAAAACCAGTTGTTCTTTTCCACTTAAAATAATACAGTTGTTGTGTTGAGATATAACTGTTGTTTGTTCTACCAGGAAAGAAAAATGTCTGACTAATAAATATAGCTGATATTATTGTCCATGTGTTCATGTGTGTGTGTTAAGGTAGATCAATGTTAGTTCTAGAATGCCTTTAAAAATCAAAATCAAGCAGATTTAGAAAAACAGTGAGTTTGAAATCTGTCTTCTCCATGTACTCACTGTGAAACTTGGAAAGGCTTCTTACATTTCTCTGCAGATGTATTTCCCCATCTGTAAAGTGGGAATAATAGCGCCTATTTTGCATGTCTCACTTGATGAAATAATGAGATAATATAAATGACACAGCTGACAAAAACAAAATAATAAAAGCTTTATAATCTCTATTATTAATAGTAGTAGTATTCACACATTTTCTTGTAACGCTTATAGTATTTCTGTTAAGCCCAGCACCAAAGGAACTATTTGAAGTTCTCCTTAATCAAACTGTCTACTAAGATTAGGGACTTCAGAGGAAGTACTGTAAGAAAAAACATATAAAACATAAAATATCGGCTATTTTTAAAGTACCAGTTGTAGGATCTCCTTGGTTGGAAACCTCTACAGTTTGAGAGGACTGGCTGAAAAATAATGTCTTAATAGTAGTCAGATATCAGAACTGTCACTAAGCTGTGTCTGTTTTAGGGCAGAACTCTGGTTTACTAGGGTAACAAATTAAAGAAGCAAGAATAGCTGAAATTCAGAAACTCATCATGCATTTTACTACATTCAAGCAATCAACCCTTTCTAGCTTAGCTTTATTTCCTCTCTGAATATCCCAGGTGAGGTTTTCTTGAACCTGAAGTTATTTCACTGGAAATATGAAGAAAATAATAAAAACTTAACCACAACATAATTTACTATAGACATATATTCATAGACATGTTTTTATCTTTTTCCTTAGCTGCATGTTCATATAAATACTTGCTGCAGTAGTACCAAAGTTAGAATGAGCATTTCTGAACACCAATGTATCTATTTAAAGCTCACCCACAATATCAAATTTGTGAGTTAGAATATTTACAGGCAATGCAAGCTTGTGGTCATTAACCAACTGAGAGATACAATTATAATTTGTCTCCTGTGTTTTCTTCCATTAGAAAAGAGTCACAATGAGACACATCTCTATTTAAATTTGAAGAGACCAGAACTATTATACAGTACAAATATTAATCAGAAATTCTTGTAGTTTTATGTAACTCATCTTTTATTCTCAAAATAAATATGATAGAAGAATTTTCAAAAAGCGTGTGTGTATATAGCAGATTCCAGGACTAGGGTAGAGTATTAATAGTGGTTAACACCTGGAAGACCAGTGAAAAATTTATTTATTTTTTTAATGAGGTATCCATTAATTGTTGTGCCCTATGGTTTGGAGCAGAAAAGTATCTCAAATTTTCTTATGAAATTGTTCATTTAAATCACATTTGGCTAAATTTAAAAGGATTTTAATTCAGTCAAAAATTAATGGAAAATAAACAGCTTCTAAAAGTTATGTCTATTGGTTTCAGTTTTTATTCCAGATCAAGATGCCTGGGATTACTTTAAGTCTCTTAACATCAGCTTCACTTCTAATGCTCAGTGTAGGTAAAGGGTACTGGTTTTCACTTGGAGGTTTACCTGAGCTTTCTTTGCGTGTAAGGGTTCTCTGTTCTGGAAATAGATGTGAATATATACACATTGTGTTAATCCTAGAAATATTTTTCCAAGGTCCTGATACTCTTGACTTACATTAGCCTCCATATTGGTAACTTTTATCAAGTCCAGATTCTAAAGTACATTGATTTTCATAGTCAGCCTTAAAAAATAATAAAAATTAAAATTAAAAAACCCATTTCAACAGTCACAATAAATCCCTCTTACTCAGCTAATTTCTTTATAGTCTGTTTATAAAGACATAACTCACAGAAATTCTAAAATGGGAAAATTAAATTAGCATGTAGGAATGAGGGAATTAGACAATCAATTTTTTAAATATTATTTTCCATTTAGCAATTATGTAGATTTTTGCTGTTTCTAAAATAAATGTTTTTTCCTATCTCAGAAAAATCAGTCTCACAAACTATTTCCTTATCATTTTTTATTTTTAAGAAGAAAACTTTTTTGAGGCATATTTTATATGCCACAAGAATTCAAATATTTTAAGTATACATTTCCCCGAATTTTTAGCATTCTATGCAGATGTTTTATCATTACTATTACCAACTCAGTAATATATAGTTACACATATTGTTTCATGGAATCTTAGTATTTTTTTAAAGCTAAGAGATTAAGGAGATAAAATACATACTTACTGAGATTTTATGTAACCCTTCTTATTTACCATTTCGGGTTACTTTATTTCTTCTTTGGATTTGATTTACTGTACAGTGTTATTTTCTTATCCAAATATACTTTTATGCCTACCCTCTCCTATTTTAAGTATATCACATATTTCATAGGCTCAGTAATAAAATTTTATTAATATTGTTTAGCAGTTACTTTTTAAATCATATAAAAGAAGATTAAGAACATGTAATTTTACTGTGTTTTATATTACCTATATAATTTCCTTTACTGACACTTTTTGGTTTTTCATTTGGATTGAATTACTCTTTGGTTTTGCTTCTTTTTAAAATAAATAACAATAACTTGCTTAGGTATTTTTTAGTCTGCAGATCTAATAACAAATATTCCTTGGTGTTTTCATTTAGGAATATCTATTTCACCTTCTCTGTTGAAAAATAGTTTTGCTGGATATAGAATTTTTGGTTGACAGTTATTTTATTTCTTTCAGATTTCAAAAATGTCATTTTAATGCATTTTGACATTTATTGTTTCTGATAATAAATCATATGTCAATTTTATTGAGATTACCTATATGTAAGTGTTCAGACATTATTCCCTGGATGCTTTAAAGATTTTGTTTTTATTTTTGGTTTTCAATCTTTTTTTACTGTGATATGTCCGGGTGTAGTTTTGCCAACTCCAGTAGACTATTAGCTAAACCAGTGCATTTTTCATTTTTGTTACTGTAATTTTCATCTCAAAATTTCTATTTCCTGCTATTCTAAATTGTTCACAAATAGTTTTCCTTGTGTTCTTTCATCCTTTGTCCGTGGTCTTCTTGACCTTTTGATTTAAGATAGTCTATTAAAAGTATTTGTCTGTTAAATCTAATGTCTGGGCTACAACAGAAAGTTTCTGTTTTTATTTTATTTATTTATTTATTTATTTGAACCCTCACTTGAAGACATATTTTTATTGATTTTAGAGAGAAATGGAGAGAATGAGAAGAGAGTGTGAGAAAAGGAGAGAGAGAAAGAGAGAAACATTGATGTGACTGAGAAACATGTATTGGTTGCTTCCCAAATACACTCAGACTATGAATCAAACCCACAGCTTTTTGGTATGTACCGCGACACTCTAACCAACCTTGTCACCCAGCCAGTGTCATTGATTTATTTTTGAAGAGTAAATATTTTCAACATTATGTTATCATGATAATCAAGAAATTGGATTCTCTCTCTTTTCCTAGGATATCTTATTGATTTTTAAGATGGGACTGGTCCATTTGTTTAGTGACTTTTTCAAACTATTTTTCAAAAGCTATATTCCTTGTCATTTGTGGTCACTAATATCTCTGTTCTGTTATCTCAGTGATCAGTCACTGGTCAAAGATGAACTTAAGTGTCTGAAGCTAAAAGAAAAAAAACAAAAAGTATTACTTTCCTCATATTTTCAGCTTGACTCTGAGCTAGGGGAACCTCTTCACTGCTAAGCTAGGCTACATACAACTCTGCTTTATTCTTTACTATCTGCTGATGTGGATCCCACAGATCTGCCAGAGACGGAAGCTTACGATATTGTCAGGTCATTTCTGAGCATTCATCTAGCCCTGGGCATGCGTATTGCACTCTGTTTGCCCCATTATGTGTGATGCCCCTTCAGAGCCCATATTATTGCGTGAAATTTTCTCCTCAGTCTTCACTTTCTTGGGTTTTATGAATTATGAGTCTTTCCCTATCTGCTGTCCCTTTCCTCAGTCAGGTATAAGCAGTGTTTATTTTTAAATTTTTCAACAGACAACCACCTACACCCAAAAATCCACATTCATCAAAGGAGAAAATGATAAATCAGTGGTTATTTTATTGGCTTGTGCTTTAGGAAGTCACTAGACAGGTCAAAATATATAAAGACAGTATTTTAAAAACAAGGTCCATATTAGCATCCTGGCACCAACAAGCTGTACCAGGAAAGAGGGAAATAATCCACATGATAACCACCTTGCATAGGAATGGGGGATGCTAAGCAGGTGACAGAAAGTGACAAAACACTTTCTTAAAAAATTCAGCTGTTCTTCTTTTTATTAAGCAGTGATTCTGATGCCATGAGTTTAGGATTATATTTCAGACCTCCCCAAAGTTGACTTTGTCAGTCTTTGCCTGCTAACAGTTGTTTTGTGGAAGGACTGCCACTTTCTGTGTAATCACTTTCCTAAATTAGTATTTTTTTAATAACTTTTGCTGGCATTAAAAAAACAGTTGATATTTTTGTATTGATCATATGCCCTACAATCTTACTAAAATCCACTGTAAATTTAATAATTTTCAGTGCACTTTAAATCATTAAATTTAATAACTAAGAAACTTAATATAATAATTTTATATTAATAAGTAATGGTAATTATTTATAAATTTTCCTTTCTAATTTGTATACTTATTTTTATTATGCTGTTAATGTAGGCAAGTTATATTCTATTCAATTCTAATTTCTCTTTGAAATAAGAGATAAGGTTATATGAGGTCTGTTCAGAAGGTATCGAGCCTTTTAATATGAAAAATCAAGACATTTATTAATGAAGATGCAAGAAACATTGTACATAGGACAATGATGCTCAGTCCCCTTCAAAGTAGGCACCTTGGAACCTTACATAGTTCTCCCAATTGCTAACTGCTGCCCCATTATATTTTTCTGTATATCATCGATGTTCTGAAATCTCTTCCCTTTCAAAGGTGATTTTAGTTTTGGGAAAAGCGAGAAGTCATGGGGCACCAAATCTGGGCTGTAGAGGGGATGAGTGACCTACGTGATTTGATGTTTTACCAAAAACCTCTGCATGAGAAATTCTATGCAACTGAAAGAAAGAAGGAGCTCATACCCTTTGCAACAACATGGATGGAGCTGGAAAGCATTATGCTAAGCAAAATAGGCCAAGTAGTGAAAGACAAATATCATATGATTTCACCTTTAACAGGAACCTAAACAACAAAACAAAGAAACAAGTAAAATATGACAAAAGACACTGAAATAGAGGACAGGTAGTCAATGACCAGAGGGGAGAGGGGAGGGAATTTCAAGGGAGAAGGGAAGGGTTTACAGGAACAAATATAGAGGACACATGGACAAAACTAGGGGGGTTGGAAAGGGGAGGGAGGAGGGGAGGAATGGGTGGTCAGGCTGGAATGGGAATAAAGGATAGAAACTGTACTGAATAAACTAAAATAAAAAAATTTTAAAAAAATTTAAAAAAAGAAGAAAAAACAAGATAAAACAAAACAGAACAAAACAAAAAAAGAAATGATGCATGAGTGGGCACATTGTTGTGATGAAGGTGTCAATCACTAGTTCCCCATAGCTGGAGCCTTCTGAATTATCTGAATAGTTTTTTGTGGAGGAATGTTCACTCATAAAAAAATCGACGCAGATTCATAGCTCTACCTGCTCAGTCATTTTGAATGTGATAGCCACACCATACACATGCTCACTCAATGGGATCTACCATGCCCACTGACTAGTACAGTGAGGTTTTCATTGTTCATGTATGTGCATTCCAGTCCACTCTCCTTGGCTGCCAGGTTACATTGATGTAGTACACGGTATTCATTATATTAATAGTGGCTGGATTTTTTTTTTCCTGGGCAGGCATCATGTACTGCTAAAAAGTGTGAGAGAGGGCTGGTAGGATATTAGTTTTAAGACAATTAGAGACCTGAAAAATGTGTTAAGTAGATATTATTAAAAATTTGTCAAAAGTAATGGATAGGGAAATGTAAAAGGATTTCAGGGCAGACATTAATGTCTAGTAGGAGACAAAGATCATGATTACTTTTCTTTTTTTTTTTAAAGATTTTATTTATTTATTTTTAGAGAGGGGAAGGGAGAGAGAAGGAGAGAGAAAGAGAAACATCAATGTGTGGTTGCCTCTCATGTGGTCCCCACTGGGGACTTGGCCCACAACCCAGGCATGTGCCCTGACTGGGAATCGAACCTGTGATGCTTTGGTTCGCAGTCCGCACTCAATCCACTGAGCTACGCCATCCAGGGCATGATTACTTTTCTACTAAAATGTATACTTGTGAAAAAATTTATAGCAATGTGTAGCTGCCCCCAAAACAGAGTGAGACAGAATAGGATAAAAGATTAATTCAAAATTTATTTTGTGTGTGTATGTATGGAGACATAAAATGAGATATAAAATGTATTAAGTGAGCTGCATGAAGTGAGCAAGTCCTTAAGTGTACACCTCAAAGTGTTTTACATAAACTACCCAGATCAATACACAGAACATCTTTAAAACCCAGAAATGTTTGACATGACCTTTCCCAGTTCCCCACCAACTCGCAATGACCATTATTCTCGTTTTTACTACCATTTAGACTTACCACATCTTGAACTTCATAATAATGGAATCACATATTATGTATTATTTTTGTGGCTGGATCTTTTTGTTCATCAAAATATCTGTGAGATTAAGGCATGTTGGCTTGTGTATCAATAGTCTGTTTTTAGTGTTGTGGAATATTCTATTTTATGAATGTATTACTATGAATTTTTCATTTACTAATTGGTGATAAGTTTGTGTTTGCTGATTTCTCTGAGAAGCCAGTACTGAAATAGAATTATATGTGCAAAAATTATATTAGGGAGTAATACCTGAAAGAAAGAAAAGGAAGAGTCAGCCAATTGGGATCTCAACAAGTCCAACAAGAAGGTTCAAAGTACAGATTGCCCAGTGGCAAGCCTGCTTTGCCAAGAACAGGAAAGAAAGTTCCTTAAGCATTCATTACTTGCAGGTTGCTCCCAAAAGACTGTAACCATTATTCCTAGTGTCTTGCTCATACATAGGCTGGATGCTGTTTAAAGACCTCAGACAGCATCACTTTGTTCAGTTAATTGCCAGAGGCTATCGTGAGGAAAGTATGACATTAGTCTGTAAGCTGATACAGATTTTGAACACTGGGCAGCAAGTCTTTTCTTGATGAAGAATCCAAATGGTGCAACTTTATTTCGTTCATAATGCTTTGTTATTTTGGTTTTTTTCTAATTTTTGACTTACAAATAAAGGTAATTTGGCTATTAAGTACATTTGATACTAATCAATGATTGCTCATATGTAACTATGTGTTTTATAGGGTGGTTGTAACTTTATCTTAATAGTGTCAGTTTGCAAGTAATTGGATTGATTTTTCTAACTATAAGCAATGTATATGTACTGTTTGCTCTACAGCCCCACCAACTCTTAGTTTTGTCAGTATTTCAACATTTCCTTTGTATTACAAACTGTTTATTGTTTATTTATGGGTTTTGGGTGGTTTTCTTTCCATAAAAAATAAATCTGCTATAAATATGCATATATAAGCCTCCTGGATTGTATGACAAGTATGTTTATATTTTAAGAAACTTCAAAGTGTTTCTCACCTTACTTGTACATTTTACATTCTACTAGAAATATGTATAAGTTCTAGTTATTCTGTATTCTTGTCAAAACTTGGTTATGATCACTCTTTATAACTTTATCCATTCTACTGGTTTTGCTATGGTATCTCATTCTAAGTTATATTTGGATTTTAGGATTTTCTAAATGACTATTGATGTTGAGCATATTGTCATTTGCTTATTTGCTATTTGTTACCTAGGTATGTTTTTTCCTTGACATGTCCTTAAAACCTTTAGAACATGTATAATTAAAACCAAATCTCTTATTGAATTATACAGATTCTTTTTAGAAAGTTTTTTTTTTCTTTTTGGTCAGGTTATTTTTTACATGTTTTCAAATCTTCTTATTCCCTGGTCTTTGGATTGCCTTTTCATTATCATAGCAGTTTATTATGAAGAATATTTTTTAAAATATTGGGCTTTTAAAAAATATTCTTCCAAAGTACTATTTACTGACTTTTTCTTTTATATTTTCTATATTCTGTACTATATATCTTTGTGAAACCCAAGGTACTAAGATTATTGTCATACATTATGTCTTAGAGTTTTAGCTCTTATATACACATTTAACTTTCTTATTTTTTTTAATTCTCAACTGAGGACATGCTCATTGATTTTAGAGAGAGAAGAAGAGAGACAGAAACACAGACAGAGAGAGAGACAATGATGTGAGAGTGAAACATCAATCGATTGCCTCCCATTGTACAGGCCACAACCAGGGATCAAACCCACAACCTAGGTATGTGCCCTAACCACAGGAATTGAACTTGCAGTATTTTTGGTATATGGGATGACATTCCAACCAACTGAGCCACCTGGCCAGGGCTTCATGTTTCATTCTGAATAAAAATTTATCTACTCTATGAATTAGGAACATTATGAAAAATTATCACTATGTAAATCTTCTAGCACTTCTTGTTTAGAAGATTATCTTTTCCCAGTTCAATTGCTTTGATGCTTTTAAAAATAATCAATAAACCATATATGTGTAGGTCAGTTTCAGATTTCCTGTGTTTCATTGCTTTATTTATCTCTCTAGTGTCAATATTCTAGTGTCTTAATCATATTCTAGTGTCTTAACCATAGAACTTTATGATAAAACTTAAAATAAGGTAGTGTAAGTCCTCAATATCTTTTTCAGAGTTACTTTGGTTATTCAGAACCTTTACATTTCCATATCAATTTTAGAAGTTCTTATCACATATTAAAAGTAAAGCTTGCTAGATTTTGGTAGGAACTGTATTTAATCAACATGTGTATTTACAATGCTGACAACTTAACAATATTGAAGTTTTTGACCCATGAACATGATATATTTTTTTCATTTACTTAGATCTTCTTTAATTTTGCTTCCTAATATTTTGTAATTTTCAATGTACAGATAATTTTATATCTTTTGTCAGATTTATTCTTAATTTTTTTAAATTTGATACCATTATACATGATATATTTATAAATTGTTTTATAAAATTTCAATTGCCCATATTTTATTGCAAGTACATACAAATATAATTAGGTTTTGTAATTGATATTTTACCCTACAACTAAATTTACTTATTAGTTTTGTAGCTTTGTGGATTCCCACAGATTTTGTATATTAATGATTAAGATATCTATAAAGGGTTTTATTCCATTCTTTCCAACATAGAGGACCTTGTATTCATGATTCTTGCCTTATGGCCCTGGAAAAATTGTTAAATGAAAGTGGTAGCATAACAATTATTGCTTTGTTCATGATCGTCAGGGGAAAGTACTCAATCTTGCACCATGACATATGATGTTTTGTATTTTCCTCTTATCGGATTGAGTGACCTTCCTTCCATTCTGACTTTGCTGACAGATTTTTATTATAAATGTATTTTAATTTTCTCAAATGCTTTCTCCAAATCTACTGATATCCTCATGTGGTTTTTCTTGTTTGGTCTGATAACATGACAAATTTTCTTCATTGGTTTGCAATTGCTAGACTAACAGTGCATTCCTGGGAAAAACCTCCCTTGGCCATGCCATTTTATTCTTGCATAGCTGTGTATCTGAGAAGTGAGCTGCCACGGCATAGCAGTTCAAACACTGAAAGGTAAATGAGGGTATATCAAAATCTGAAAACTTGTGACAAATTCAAAATTAATTATGTATAACTTAGAAAATCAGTAAATCATCTTTAAAATACCATATTACTTATTATTCATGAAGTATTTGAAAGAACTATTAACTCTTTCTGAAATAAAATATAGTGTGATAAGTAGAATGCAGAGCACAAATCAGTTCCACACCCTTTTCTGTAGGGTGCAAATGCAAATGCTCTCAGACGACATTTTACTGTCACTACAGGCATAGAAGAATCTATTTCATCGGGTAGATATGAGTCTGTTTGGTGTCAAGAAGTGTTGGGTGGTCAGAGACCCTGGTAAGATAATTCTTTAAATTATTTCACATCCAAATGTTTTTATATAGCCTACTTCAAAATAAGATTAATTGAAATTGATATGTAACAAAAAATGAAAGCAATAAAAATAGTTTAGCATTAACTTACTAAAATGCATGTGCCAATAATTAAAGCCAAGAACAAAAGACTTATGATCACTACACACATCTTCTAGTGATCTAGGGAGACAGAGAAAACCAATATTGTTTCTTTCTGTAATCAATTTCAATAATAAGTAGAATAGATTTTTGTGTTTATTTTTACTCTGTTGTGTTACTTAATCTCAATTACCCGTCTCTAAACATGTTATTGAAAATTCTGTCTCTAATCAAGTTCTTTATTCTTCTGATCAACAAGCACCTATATTTTTGAAAACTTCAAGTTTGTCTTACCACTTGATTAGTTTCTCCAGTGAAGCCAGCAGGCACGCAGTCGTCCCATAGATCATGCGGTTATTGTTATGTCATCTGTAGACAGCCTCTCCACAGGGGCCGCCATATCCCTGCCAGTCCCCTGCTTCCACCATTTACTTCTACTGATTTTACTGCCAAGTTCAGTGCTCTGAAAAGAGAATAACCAGACATGAACAACATGTTCTTTTTCTGCGGAGTGACAGGGCTCTGCTTTCATCTCCTCTTGTGTCCCATAACAGCAGCTTTTATAACAGTTTTCACTGACTGTCAGACTATTCTAAGTCACTGCTTATGATGCAGTGAAAAATAATTCAAATTATTTACATTTAGTTGACAAGAAGATGTTGAAAATGAAATGTACATATGATAAAATGCTGAGGTATGTTTTAGAATGGGTATTCTGATGAGAATTATTTCTCCTTTCTTTTTTTATTGTTGTTTGAATATAGTTGCTTCCATTAGAGAACTATTTTTTCTTAAAGCATTGTACACATAGAAGTTTATTCGGTATTTAAAAAATTCAAATATGGTACTGCAGTCCCCATTACCTTATCTGACCTCTGTGGATACCTGAAATTCTGGATTATACCCAAACCCATATATGATTTTTCCCCTATACATACACACCTATGATTAAGTTTAATTTATAAATTAAACATAATAAGAGACTAACAACAATAACAAATAATAAAATAGAACATTGTATGCTGTAACAAAATTACATAAATGACTCTGAGGCTATTATAAGTCAACAAAAAAATAAAATAAAAAATAAAATAAAAAAAGTGCTACTTCAACACAAACACTGACATACCAGAAAATCCATCTGAAAGCAGATATTAAGTAGCTAATGAGGGGATTGTATACAGTACAGATACACTGAACATGGGACATGGGACAATTCATGTTCCAGGCAAGAAGGAGTAGGACAGCATGCTATCTTATCACACGACTCAAAATGGTGTGCAATCTATAACTTAAGAGTTGTTTATTTCTTTAATTTTCCATTTATTTATTTAATATCTTTAAATTTATTTTTATAGAGGGGAAGGGAGGGAGAAAGACAAGAAGAGAAACATCAATGTGTGATTACTTCTCACATGCCCCCAACTGGGGAACCTGGCCCACAACTCAGGAATGTGCCCTAGACTGGGAATCAAACAGTCAACTCTTTGGTTCTCAGGCCAGTGCTAAATCCATTGAGCCCCATCAGTCAGGGCTCCATTTAATATTTTTGAACCATGGTTGACTGCAAGTAACTGAAACCGTGGGTAACTGAAATCACACAAAACAAAACCACGGATTAGGAAGGACTACCGTATAACTCATGAAGTGGAGGGTTGGCTTCCAAATTAAAGTAATAGTGATTTTTTAAAAATAATCTATCAATTTTTAAAAAATTCTTCTACTCTAGTCCTAAGTCCAGCATTCCATCAGCCATCTTTCTCATTTTTACTTATTATACAACAAGATGAGAAAAACATTTTTTCACACAGATAGAAAGGGTAATATAAAGAACACTAAAAATTCTTTAATATAGTATATGTGACAATATACGATAACTGTTTATTTATATTTTTCAGCACAACCACAGTTTTTTGAACGCTAACCTGTGACTGGCTTTGAATCCATGCAGACCAGACACAGCAGCTAGCATGCACCAGCCATTCACGTATTTGTCCACATTCACACTGTTAGATCGGCCCTACCACTAATTTTGAAAACTTCCCACTTGACCTATTGGACATTGATTTCTTCAGGAAAATGAAAAGCTTGAACTAGTTTGGAGGTTAAAAATTCTATATTTATCTTGCTTGTCATCTATATTGTGTGAATAAAGTATTTTTAAAAATTAAGGTGCCACATAAAATCTAAAGAGTGTCTTAATGATCTCTTTCCATATAATATACCATCCAAAGTTTAGTGAATTAGAACAATTAATTATATCTTATAATTTTTGTAGTTGATTATGTGGTTATTCTTGCATACATGCAGGATGAGAAGCCAGGCATAGTCTAGAAATAAGAGTAGGACCTCAGCTGGAAACATTTACTGGGCGTCTTGGTTTTTTTGTGTGTGGGCCTCTCCACTGGCTATGTGGGCCGTTTCGTATTATGGTGGAGTTGCTCCACAAGGAAATATTTTAAGAGAACTGTTCCTGTGTGCAAGCACTGATCACATAACAACACTCTACTTGTATCACACTTGACAAATATCCTGGTAGGCAAAGCTAGTCACATGGCAAATTGCAGAGTTATGGCAGAGAGGTGATTTCACCATTAGAGGCCCCCAAAGTAACGCTCTACACTTTACAGGAAGTTTTAGGGAAAACTGGAATCTCTGCTTAACTTGCATGGAATCTGATCCCTTTAATTGGACGAGGCATCCTCTAAGATCCCTTTGTGTCACCCAGCCCACTTAATTGGTATATACACATTTACTTTGTCCAGTAGGCATTTGAGTTCTCTGTCCCTTTTCAAAATTACTGCAATAATTTTTGTATTCACTGGCATATATACTGTTAAAATTAGCTTAACATTTTTGATGTGCAATTTATTGGCTTTATTATTTATAGGCTTATCTTTACAGGTACCTTAATGCTTATCTTTATCAAAATATTTATAATACTAATATGAGGTAACTATGGCCTTAAAAGAACTCAATTGTTTTGATATTTTGCAGGGGAATTATTTCTACATGACCTAAAAATAAAAACATATTTTTCTGGCAGTCACAATATCTAATGGATTATTTCTTTAAATCTAATATGTTCATTTACATAAGCCAATGGAACAAAATCAAAATGTGAAGCTCAATTAAAAATATGTATTTTTTCTAATGTGTACAATGTGCAAGCATATTTGAGTATTTAATTTATTCAACCTTTACTTTTAGCATGTGTTCATCTACTTATACTTCTACTCTGTGTGGGAAAGAGTAAAAAAATGGATATCAATTAAATAAGTTTAAATGATTTCACTTTTAAGTAAGCAAAAGCCATGATTCAAGTTGGCTTTAAAAAAGTAATAATCTATTGTATCACTTAAGAAGTACAGGAGAATAGCTGTGATCCAAGCTGGCCCAACTGATAGATGAGTGATGTCATCTAAAGTACTGACTCCACTTCTGGCTCTGCTATCTTTATTGTTTGATTTCACCCTTAATTAAGCTTACTCTTTCAACTGTTGATCAAATATAGGCAGCACGTATGGTTTAATAACTTGCAAATGGAAAAAGAGCATTGATTCTCTTTTTCTTAAGTTTCTAATATTGAAGCAAAGAAAATTTTTCTAGAAGACAACCAGTGTACTTTGCCTCAATTGTGATGAATAAGAAATGATTCACGTTGCTATTCTAGACCATATACTGGCAAAACTAAAGAAAAAGAGATTATCATGAGTGACTTGGATGTATTATTTGGGATGGAGTGACTCCCATAGAATCAAGCACCATGGCTATTACACCAAAATAGCTATACATTCTAATTGTATAACTGGATGCATTTTTGGGTAGACTATATCCTATTGCAATAGAAAAGATGGGGAGCTAAGAATCAGAAATACTGGATTCTAGTCACTCTACCTCAATATATTCACAACCCTTGATTCAAAATATTTAGGGTGAGATGTGTTCTATTTGTGTGTTTTTTAATCTTAGATAATATATGTACTTATTGCCTAACACCCCCAACAGAAATGAAACAAGTTTCAATCACCAAGCACAGTATTCCAACAACAAAGAATATAAATAGTCACATTAAGTGGGAATAAAATAAATATTATAAGTTGCTTTATGGCAGTTCAGGGCAAGAATTGTAAACTAATAGGTTATAAAAATTCACTTTAAATTATTGTTGATTTTAGATTTTAGAATTATAGATAACATATTGTAAATAAAAAACTAGATGAAATCTTTGTTGTCACCCAGGATCCTTTCAGATAAAATTATGTGTACAAATTAAATAATTTTAAAAATTTATTCCAATATGGATACTGTATAAATCTACCATCTTAATGAAAAGCAAGACATAGTTCCCTATTTTTCTTCATAATAAATATATAATACACCAGTGACATTTTCAGAAATGGGTTACCTAAATGTTTCACATAAAAGACAATTATTTTGTTAATATCTAAATTTTATTCTGGCATGTAAAGCTCTTTTTGGTGAAGTACAGTTGGCATACAGTATTATAATTGTCCCAGGGGTATAACATAGTGAGTTATCACATTTATATACCTTACAACATGATCACCACAAAAAAGTACACTATCCATCTGGCACTGTACAAAATTATTGTGTGTGTTGCAACTGTTCAAGGCTGGACATGTTCACAGTATTCAGGCAGATGGAAGAATATTCACAGAGAGGTTGGAATGTCTGACATGGCTTCATTCAAGGGTGAGCAAGTCATGCATGCTGCAAGCTCGTGTCCCCCTGTATGTCCCTGTGTTGTGCACTGCATGTCACCTGTCCCCTCTCCTTATATACTAAATACAGACAAAGCCATCAGGAAGCCAATAGAGATTGTATAACACAGTGAGACTCTACACATGGGAACCCACTCAATGTTAGGGGAACTCTTTATTGAACCCAGTCACAATGCTAGAAGAACACTGCTTATCAGACCCATTCTCAGGGCTATGGGAAACTGCTTCCCTTAGTTGCCCAGACATTTGGGTGAGGAAGCCAGACTGCCTCCATTTATCCTACAATCCACCCCTTCTGGGTTCCTCACCATATGATCTACATGAGGAAGTCTTCTGCAAAAATCCCTTGGCAAGGAAAGCCAAGTCCTGCACCCATCAACCATAATATTCATATAGACTACATCAACAAGCAACCAATGAGGCCACATCTAGGTACAGTGGCCAATTCAATTTCCAGGCAGGTAAGGTCATCCATGTGAGCCACACACTTAGAGAGCTCTCATGGGAATAGCAGTCCATGCACCTTTCTGTACCTCCCAGCAATGTCCAAGAGTATGGGTCTGACAGGGACCCACAGGAGTTCAGGTCACTTGGGCTCATCTTTGAGGCTTTAACACAGATGAGGGGGGCTGGCTCAGTCAACTCCACAGTCCTAGCCTTGAGCCCACACAAACCACCCCACACGGAGCAAATGGCTAATGTCCTGGGCTGGTCAAACCCCTGTTTCACCCTAACACAGATGTTGGTCCAGGTCACATTCCACAAGGGATATTCATTCTTCCACTGGTTCTGAAGCCAAGTTCAATTTGAGAAAGAAACAGGAGATATGCTCCATGGGAGGCCAGCAGATGTGCTCAAGAGGATTTCAGCACAGACCCAGCATTCTGACTGGTTTGCCACTGAGGCATTAGGCATGAACCCAGTGCACAAAAGTGTTATTCTGTACCTTAAGGATGGAAAGAGAGAGCAGTTATAGGCACCAGTGAGGGCAAGTCATGACCCTCAGGAAATATACAAGCAAGATCTGGTCAGCCAATAAGAAAGTGGCTGGTGGAGGGGGCCTTCCTAGGTAGGCATGAATGCCATAACTTTTGTGCCTCAAGTGGGGACTCAGCATTTACTCACAATTACAGTGGAAAACTCATAATGGGCCATAAGAATATTACAAAGGTGTCAAGAAGAAGCATTTCATGGTCTGCTGGCCCTGCATATGTTACCTTTAAGATTGAGGGCTATGCCCAAATCACCCAGGGCACTATTGCAAGTTCCTCTCCACCCCTTGTCCTGAAGGAGCAATAAGAGCCACCCAATGCACGTAGGGGTGATTTATTTCCCAAGGCCATGTCCAAGTGGCAGTTTGCCTTAGCTCCAGGCCCCAAGAGCAGGAAAGAAAATATTTCCCTCTTTTCTTATGGCTGAGTAATATTCCATTATAGAAATGTTTCACATCTACTTTATTCAAACATCTATTGTGGGACACCTTGGTTATTTTTGTGTCTTGGCCAACATGAATAATGCGGCAATGAACATAAGGATACATATATCTTTACAAAGAAAGATTTTAATTTTTTCATTTAGATACCAAAAGAAGGGTTGCTGACTCATATGCTAACTCCATTGTTATTTTTTTTGAGAAACTGTCATATTGTTTTCCATAGTGGCTGCACCACTCTACACTCTCAGTAGCAGTGTATAAGGGTTCCTTTTCCTCCACAGCCTCTCCAACATGTTATTACTTGTCTTGTTGATAACAACCATTCTAAGTCAAAAGGGGTGGTATCTTATATAATTTTGACTTGCATTTTCTAAATAGTGACATTGAGAAATATATATATATATATATATATATATATATATATATATATATATGTTGGCCATTAGTATGTCTTCTTGGGAGAAATGTTTGTTCAGGTCTTCTGCCCATTTTTAATTGATTTTTGGGGGTGTTGAGCTGTGTAAGTTTTTTATATACTTTGAGTATTAACCTCTCATTAGAACTGTTGCTTGCAAATATTGTCCCCCATTTGGTTGGTTGCATTTTATTTTGTTATTGGTTTCTTTTGCTGTCAGACACTTTTACTTCTCTTGCCTTTGGGATTCAATTCATTAAATCCTCTCTAAGACCAAGGTTCAAAGTTTAGTACCTATGTTTTCTTCTAATTTTTAATAAAGGAGCCAAAAACATACAATGTAGAAAAGAAACCTTCTTCAATAGTATTGGGCAAAATTTGAAAGGCACATGCAAAAAAAAATGAAACTAGACTCTTTCCATGTATAAAAATTAACTCAGAATGAATCAAAGACCTAAATATAATTATATGTTATTTTTATTTATCTACTGTCAATCTTCAAGAGATCTCCTTTTGTGCTCTTCATAATCTTCATACTTTAAGACCTTCACGACAGTGCTTTATGTTTCACAGGTAGCATTTATGCCTTCTATTACTCTCTCAGAAATGTACATTTGTTCAACATATGAAAGGTAAAATAACAGGCAACTGACAAAAAGAAGTTATCATGACAGAGCAAGAAATGTTTTTTGACTCCTTTGAAAATTCCTGAGTCCAGTATCCAATGGCATCTAGTGCTGCCTGGATTGGAGAAAAGAGTTAGTGATTTCCTTTTTCTCTTAATAGAAATGTGCCCTCTTTTTGTGATCCTTGTCTTAAAACTTTTGAAGTGAAACACAAAGTTTATATTTACATATTGTCCTTTTTTTTTACCCAGTGAAGGAATGTGAGAAGAATAGAAGGTATGGGTTGATATAGAACTAGATAGTCAACACCAGATCAAATGTGCTTCTTAATTTCCCAAACCTTTTAATACCAATTTTTAAAACATTAAAAGCTAGTGTTGGCTCTGAAAAAACATTTCCATTTCTATATCCTGGAACTGGAAGAAAAAGGACACTGAAACATGGAATTTGTTTATTTTATGGGGCTTACCAAATGTGAATACATCTGGTCCTCATGAAGCCCTGTGAGCTCAGAATCAGATATTTTAATGCAAAAGAAATGTTTCTGAAAATATTCTAAATACTGCAATACTAAGTAAATAAAAATACATGTTTATAAACCATAATGACAGTTTATTACAGTTTATTAATTTTCTTTCAGTGGGAAGTCAACTATAACCAAAATGCCAATACCAAAACCTACAATAATGAATATAAGCTATAATTTGCATAAAATCCTGTATATCATCTCTTTCAGAGTATTTTCTTTCCTTTCAGACAGATCAGATAGAAACTAAACTTTCAAAAATATGTTTTGTGAAAATAGAATCAGAATACAAGTATTAACAAAATATTAAGCTTTGTCTGTCAGGTGTGGTGACTTAAAACATTCCCAACAATCAAGGAAACAGTAAATTTTAGCCAACTCTTCTATCCTAGTCAGGACTCAAAGTTACCATCAGTACTGACCACTGTGATTTACTCAGTTATGCTTCTATGCTGAACAAATTCTTCTTTTGTTTTTATATAAGCCTACTGAACTTATTTTGGTGCTGAGAAGCAGTCTGTTTCTCAAGAAACACTTCTTTCCTCTTCCTAATTTGTCTGCTAATTTTAATGTCACACCATTAGAGTAAGCTGTATTAACAGAGATTGCCAAGATTCTCACCTTCTATTATGCCTGAGACTATTATACAGAAATATAATATTTTATATAGTTGTGAATGTTAAATCAAGTGAGAGTCTGTCAATGTTCATTTCCACACAAAACTAAGAACCCTGATTAACTCAGTTGTCACCTGATGCTTCCTAGCTCTTTATTTTAAGTTCAAACTTCCTTTTTAAACTTTGGAGGAAATCAAAAACCAATTCCCCAAATCTTTAGGAGTTAAATTATTGAGGTAATTTTTAAAAATATTTTATTTATTTTTAGACAGAGAGGAAGGGAGGGAGAAAAAGTGAGAGAGAAATATCAATGTGTGATTGCCTCTCACATGCCCCTTACTAGGGACCTGGCCTTCAGCCCAGGCGTATGTTCTGACTGGGAACGGAACCAGTGACCCTTTGGTTCACAGGCCAACACTCAATCCACTGATCCACATCAGCCAGAGTTATTAAGGTCATTTAACATTCCAATTCCACATCCTAATTCCATTGATTTCTGGTTCCCTATTTTATGTATTTTAGCAGTCATATTATGCTAATCATAATATTGACATATATGGGTCCCATATTTAAGAAAAGAAGGAAGAGAAAATAAATAAAAGGAGTGGGGAGGAGAAAAAAAACAACCATTTGTGACTGTAAGCTTTACTAATATTGTTATGGAACCAAACTGGAGTTTGGCTGTCTGCTACACCAAAAGGCCAACTCTAGCAGCAGAGACTGCTGAAAATGGAAAAAGTTTTTTTTTCTTTCCCTAATGCTGAATGACCTGGGAGAAGAGGGATCTCCCTATTTCAAAGGTCATCTTTTCTGCAAGATCCAGAAAAACCCGGCCATCCTCAACAAGACCAACGCAAAATGCAGTGCCCAGAATTTCTGCTTCATTTTAAAGTACCAACCTTTGGAACCTGAGGTGGCTGGTAAGCCACAATCCAGGTAGATTAGCTTGTTCCCAGCTTCTGTTCAACTTCAGGTTCTCTCCTGGAGGCTGCATGTGGAGCCATTGCTGCCATTTGTCTAGTGGCTTCTAGGACTGCAAGGTCCTGTGCTCCTGGATTGGAGAGTGAGTGAACACACCAACAAATCTCCACCAGGTGAGCAAAAGAGAGAGCCTTTCTCGTGAAGGCCATAGGCTATGGGACAACAGCCACGTGGCCCACGGAGAGGTTAGGCCAGTGCTCCATCTAAGTGTGAGTCCTGGGCAGCTAGCTTTGAGAAGGAAGAGAGATTTTTCCCTTCACCCTTGGTTTATATTAGTTTCAGGCATGGGATAGACCACACACTTTCTCAGCATGATCAGTTAACTTCCTAAACATTTACATTTAGGAAGTTATCCCTTCTTTCTTTTTAATTTTTTATTTTAGTTTATTCAGTGTAGTTTCTATCCTTTATTCCCATTCCAGCCCACCCACCCATCCTTCCCTTCCTCCCTCCCATTTCCAACCCCCCTAGTTTTATCCATGTGTCCTCTATAATTGTTCCTGTAAACCCTTCCCTTCTCCCCTGGAATTCCCCTGAAATTCCTTCCCCTCTCCCCTCTGGTCACTGACAACCTGTCCTCTATTTCAGTGTCTTTTGTTATATTTTACTTGTTTCTTTGTTTTGTTGTTGAGGTTCCTGTTAACAACAAAACAAAGAAACAAGTAAAATATAATGGAAGTTATCCCTTCTTTTCCCCCACCAAGACTGACAGGCCTCTTTGGTCTATCAACTCCCTTTCCCACAATTTTAAGCTCTATTGCACATGTGCCTGCCTTCACCTGGTCCCAACCTCAATCTGGTATATGAAGTGGATAGGAGGGTTTTTTCCCTCTTACCTAGTTATCTTGCCAGACTTGTGAATGCTCAGTGTAAGAACTTCTTCCTGCTGCCACATTTCCTGGGAGGGAGGAAGCATGTGCTTGATTATGCAGCAATGTGGCCTTGCCCGTGGGGAATGCTATAAAACTAAATGCCCTTGCCAGAGCCTGGGGAAGTTTGCAAAGGCATGGTCTGACTGCATGCCATTCCCTCTGTCCAGCTCCCAGCAGTCTGGACAGCCTATCGGTATCAATATGTGGTAGAAATAATTGATATTTTAACATTAGCACGTTTAAATACTTATCAAACAATCTTTTTTGAGTGTGTAATTTTTATTAAAATAATAAATAATCATTCTAGTTTTATGAAAGTAATAATATTGACATAAAAAAAGCATTCCCTTGTAGCAATTCTCCCCTTCCTGATTAGTGTTCTCCAAAACTAATTTAAACTCTTAGTCATTCTCTCTGGTATTTACTTCCATATTTTAAGTAATTTTTCATGCATCTTTTCCTAATTTCCTATTGTTTTAAAAATTAATATAGAGAGCCTACACACATCTGACAAAAGTTCCACATAAAAACAAACAAACTAACAAAAATAAGAAAAATGGAGAAGAGAAAATTATCAAAGAAATAATAAAAATTTCCCCAAACTGAAGGACATGTTTCTAGGTTATTAAGGTTCACTGATTTTTAACACATTGATTTTTAAACGAAATTAAAGCAAGTAATCATGGAATTTCAGAACATTGGTGACAAAGTTAAAAATATAAAAGCCTCCATAAATGGGGATTCAAGTCGCATACATAAGATCAGAAATCAAGGTGACATTGGGCTCCTGGTGGCCAAACCAGACAGTAGAGGATAGAGCAATACATTCATATGCTGAAACAAAATGGTCTTTCATCTTATCTGTATCTTTCTAAATTGTTAACAGACTGTGAAAGAAGAATGTAGACATTTCCGACATGCATGATGAAGTCTTGAGTAATGTATTTTCAGCCCCACTCTGCCCCAGTGGAGAGGGAAGATGATCTGTGGTGTAATACAGGCTTGCTTCTTGTTTGTTCTGAAACTACACAACTAGCCTGCAAATGGCTCGCAGTAGTTTGTGATTATTTTCCCTGCTTTTCTATAGCTTCCAAATATCAATATCTCTACCATAGCTCTACTCTCATTCTTTTTCTTGTTTCCTGTTAATTTCTTTTTTATTCTTTGACTGTCATTTTAGTGCGGTGATATGGAGAAAACAAAGATGAAGAACTGTTTGCCACATTTAATCATGGACCTCTCACTGTTTTTCATATATTTTTATAATCTTTAAAGTGATAATGTAAGATGCATTATCACTTGTAGGAAAGAAGTTCACAAGATTTCTTTATTTTCTCTTCATGGGCTTGTTCAACCAAGAGGCATAAACAGGTGTATAACCTTTCCTCAGAATGGTCCTATCTCCCCTGACTTTCTAGTGCATTTTATCTCTCCTTACACACGAAAAGAAGACAGGTGGGTGGTTCCATTAGTGGGCTGCTCTTAGGGCACTACCCAGTGGTAGTGGCCATGCTAGGAGGAGACACAGAGAGGGTGCTGGCATCCGCTGGGTGGCCCGAAGGCAGCCATGTCACCTGGCCAGAGAAGCCAAGGTGCCCAAACTTTCTGCATCTGGATGATTTAAGCTGCTATTTTTTTCAAATAAAATATCTTACTTTTAGAGAGATTCCAGTATCAACTAAAGAATGTTTTCATCAAATATATTCACCAAGGAATTGCAATTTCAATGTTCTTACATTGAATTTGTACCATATCTAGAATTAACTCAAGTCTCTATATCAGGATGCAGGGCAAAGCATTACAACTCCTACTCCACAGATTCAAGAAATTTGAAACTACACAAGTTTTGTGAATGATATTTTGTTTTCTTTTCAGAGTATAACAGTGGGGTGTTTAATAATTAGTGCTTTTTAAACTTCTGGTTAAAAAGTAAACAACTGTTAATTTAGCTTTGTTATTATTCATTTAAAATCAAATGTATTGTAACAAATATTTTTCTTCCGTATACTTATACTAATCAGATGTATTCATAAAATATGTTAATTAAACACACATTATTTTTATCAAGAAGGAAAGAACTATAAGTTCTTAATATTGAGCTTTAGCCCCTAAGAATTTTAAATGGTTAAATATTATTTTAATAAGCCTTCCAAACCTTGGTTTATATACTTTTTTATCCTCAGATTCTATCCTCTTCACCATATGTCTTCAACTAGTTTGACATGGGGAATAAATGTATTTAAGTTCAAATAATCATTCTTTTAAGATATTACCATGCTATGTTTTACCCAGTTCAATATTTTGTAGTATTTTTTAGTCAGATAAATGTAAGTAAAGGCAAAGAAAAAGCAGAAATCAATTAAACCTCTTTGTACTATGCAGATAATGAAGAATCATTAAGGGTTTTTTTTTAGAGTATAGAATGAAAAAGTAAAAGATATACTGTGAGGGGATTAATCTAACAGCTTGTGTGTATGAGATAAACTAATTTTAGAGAGAATGAAAATCAGTTAATAGATATCTGTTAAAAATAATTTTGTGACAATACCAGGATGACCAGATCTCTTAAGACAGATTAAATTAAAAAGAATAGATGCTTAAATAGATTAAATAGATGCTTTATTGGCTGCAAATAAGTAATAAATAAATAAATAAATAAATAAATAAATAAATAAATAAATTAGACAATGCTTAGGTCAAAGGAAAAGAGAGAATGGATCACAGAAAGATGGGCAGCTGTGAACATATCACTATGCAAATCTGCCTATATGACCTAACATCAAATTTAACATCTTGTACCCTGTTGTTTTCTCATTAACTCAAACTCAGTGTTCCTGTCAAATATAAAATGTGCTCTAATTCTTTCTGGAAATTATCATATCTGAGGACATTTACTTTGAGACATTGGCTACACTTTGAAGTATAGAGAAATTATACATGGAACTAGATTTATTCTTTGAGTAACACCGCATAGGTATTTATCAAGTTATTCCTTGAAGAAATAGTACTATATTCTGAGGCTGGCAGCTTAGTGTTGAAGTGACTAGTAAACAAATGATTGCCATAGAGTATGGCTAGTGAAATAAAGGTATGTAAAAATGTAGTGCAAAAGCACCATTAACGTTAGGTGGACAAGAACCTGTGAGGCTGAAAAGAAAAAAAAAGGACAAGGAGACCTTACTTCAGTAAAAACAATTTAGATTTTATCTTGCTGGACCAATTTTCTAAATTTGTCTGAATACAAAAATCATCCCTGGAAGATGTGGCTAAGTGGGTTGTGTGTCAGCCTGCAAACCAAAATGTTGCCAGTTTGATTCCACTGGGTTGTGGGCCCCATCCCCAGCTGCAGGTACGTGAGAGGCAACCAGTTAATGTATCTCTCGCATATAGATGTTTCTCTCTCTCTTTTCCCCCTCTCTCTAAAAATAAATAAATAAATAATAAGTAAAAAGTTTTTTAAAATACTAGCAAGCTTACTTAAGAAAAATAGATATTTCATGGAGATTCTTTGTTAATGTGCCTTTGAATAAGTTTAAACAAGAAAACTTCACAATCATGTTTTGATGTTAGAAAATGCTTTTATATACATATACATATATAAAATATATAATGAATAATTGAGTAATGTTGATTATAGCAGCAGATGAAATAGATGGAGGAAGAATTTAGGCATCTAGAGTTACAGGACTAGAGATAAATGGAAAGTTATTTAAAATATATATTTGAAAATTAATATAAATGATGCATGCTCATTGAGATGTTCATTGATGATTTTTAGGTAGAAGGAAACTCATTCTTGAATCACAGCATCGTGTTCATGTAGCTTAAAACATATTGTTATGAATGATCATTATTTGCTTAAGCTTATATTTTGCATTGCTGTCATCTTTCAGATACACCCATACACACACACATTAACAAACACGCAGCTGTGAGTGTGCATGGATGCATGTGTATATTAGTTTATAATTTATTTGTAGATATACAATCAAATTTATTCAGAGATATTGTTGTACTGAGTTGTTACTCAACTACTACTTATTGAATATGTGCATTAACTAAACCTACATTATTATAAGGGTGGTTATTAAAAGAAAACTTTGGTTAAGGGTAGGTCTGTATAATGAGCTAGAATATGCTTCAGAGTTCTGGCTGAGTCATTAACTAGTTTTTAAATCATTTTACCCTTTTTCCCAAGTGTAAATGAGAATAATAATGATTACCTGCCTCACAGGGGTGTTGTTGGACCAGCTAGAAGATAGTTTTAAACTGTTTTAAAGATGGAATGTACTATGAATGTTCTAGGGAAAGTTTTTAAAAGCACAATAGAATAAAACCCTTGTACCATAGCATTAGAAAAGTTAGTATGTCTTTTAGGCAGCAATCTTCAAGCAATAGTGAATTCTATGGGAAATTAACTCCACAATATTCTTGATTTTTTTCTTGCCTCTTTTCTACTTTTTTCTTCTGTAGATAATATCTATCTAGTGACTCAACAGGAAATTTCTAGTTACGCCATGTTTTGAATTATGTTGCCCATAAAGAAGGAAATGCAATAAAGATTATAAAATGGTTATTAATCACACTGAAACATTAGTCTCTTCAATGCAGCACTATATTCAGAATTTACCAGAATATTTAATATTCATCTCATCATTGGTATTTCAAGGATGCAGTTGTAGTTGCCTATAAGCAAAAGCTCAATTTTTGTGTGGAAATATACTTCGTAATTTTCCTAAATATCAGCACTACGTTAAAACTTTATTTTTAAAGCAATTGCTTGCTTTCTTACAAATGAGAAATGAAATATTAAAAACTCTAGAAAATTATTTCCTCTAATCATTCTTATTGAGAATATTTATGTATTTCATACATTTACATACCCAATTTTAAAAACAAAAATTTACATATACATAGGATAAACTAAAATAATTTCATGCTGGGTAATTTTGTAAGAAGAAAATGCTCATAAATGGAACACAATGACCAACAGCACATATGATTTAACAAAAAGGTACATATTCCTTATTTTGTGTTTGATAATTTAGAATATGGGCCCATGAACCTGACTTTTCAAACTTTATTAAAATATACAAAACATGATTGGCAAAGAACATTTCAAATTTGTAGGTCGAAATAAGCATTCCACGTCACAATTAATAAGTTACTACCACTGAGAGCATGTCAAACATTAACTATTTGTTGTTCAGCCTGAATCGAACAGTCAAATAGGGTTTATTTATGTCTTAAAAATATTACACTACCTGATTAAAATAGCAAAGCAGAAATCCCTGGAGTATGTAATATATTTGTTTTTTAATAAGTAAATTTATTTATATTTAGCAACATGTTTTAATTTTGAATCTATGTTATCATTACGTATTTAAAGTGAGTTCTGTTTTTAAAGATCAGTGAGAGGTTTATTAGAAACTAAAATACCTGGAAATTAAATAGTCATCATTGTGAGTATATCAGAATGACATAACCATATCCCTGGCAGCAAGTCATTTAGTTAGAAAGATAGTATGAACAGATGTGAGCATATTAACAAATAACAAAGTGATGAACTAAGTACTGGGGATTTTAGCACAAATATTTGATGTGAAGAAAATGGACTTAGAACAATTAAAGTGAGTTTGAGGGACTGAAAGAAAAAAATAATGCAGTTCAAATAATGAATAAGAGCAAGTTTATTTCTTTGGTTAGATTTATCTCTAAGTTTTCTATTCTTGTTGATACAACTGTAAATGAAGTTGTTTTATTTATTTCTTTTTCTGATAGTTTGTGCTAGTGTACAGATATGCAACTGGTTTTGTATCCTGCACCTTTGTTGAATGCATTAATTAGTTTTAACATACTTTTGGTGGATTTTCCATCAGAAAATACTTGCAAAACATATATCTGATAAAGGGTCATTGTTCAAAATATATAAATTATTCTCACAACTCAAAATAAAGGACAATCAGACAAAAATATAATTTAAAAAAGGCAGAGGATCAGAATATTTTTAAACATGACATGTAAATAACCAACAGGTATATATAACAGTGATCAACATGACTAATCATGAGAAAAATACAAATTAAACCACAATGAGATATTCCTTGGTTATTACCAAAAAGATAAGAGATAAATTTTAGCAAGGGTGTAGAGAAAAGGGGGTTCTTATACACTGTTGATAGAAATGTAAATTGGTACAACTACTATGCAAGCAGAGTGGAGGTTCTTCAAAAAAGTAAAAATTTCCCTAACTGTTGTGGATCAGGGTATTTAGTGCCAGCCTGTGAAACCAAAGTTTGCTGGTTTAATTCCCAGTCAGGCCACATGCCTGGATTGCAGAGTGGGTCCCCAGTTGGGGGCCTGTGAGAGGCAACCAATTGATGTATCTCTCACACATTGACGTTTTCCTCTCTTTCTCCCTTTCTTCCCCTCTTTCTACAAATAAATAAATAAAATCTTTTAAAATGTATTAAAAATAAATATATAACTAGCATACAACCCAGCAACTTCACTTCTGGGTATATATCCGAAGGGAATGAAAACAGAACTATCTGTACTCTCAAAAATATTGTGGCATCATGCACATGGTAAAACTATGGAAACAACTCTAATGTCCATGGATGGCTGAATAGATACAGATGAACTATTTATAGATATATAATGGAATGCATGTGAAAGAAAGACATTCTGCTCTTTGTGACAATATGAATGGAACTTGAGGGCATTAAGCTAAATAAAATAAGCCAAACAAAGAAAGAAATACTTCGTAGTGTCTTCTATATGTGGAATATAAAAAAATTCAAATTCATAGAAACGGAGAGTAGAAGAGTGGTTAGTAGAGTTTCAGGGGATGGGGAAAACAGAGGTTGATAAAAACATGCAAAATGTTAGGTATAAAATGGGGTGTGAGAAAGTGATGTATAACATGGTGACTATAGTTGACAACACTGTAGTTTACAATTAAAATTTGTTGAGAATAGAAGTTGAATGAACTCACCAAAATAAATAAGTAAATAAATAAATAAATTAAGTGAGATGATGAATGTGTTAATTAACCATATGAAGGGACTCTTATCTTAATGCATATGTATATCAAATCATCATGATATATATCTTAAATATCTTACAGTTTTCTCAATTATGCCTCAATACAGCTAAAAGAAGAAACAAGTTGTAAGTCAGAGAACTGAAAATAAATCCACATTTTATAAGTGAAAAGCAGTCAAAATAGACAAAGATTCAAAAGGAAAAGCTATGAAGACTTGAATTAGAAATACAAGATAAATAAATGCAAGGGTGTTAAACATTTCTGATTAATCACCACTATTTCTAGCCTCTACAATGGTCGCACCCTATGGTAGGAGTTTAAAAAATATTTGTTGACTCAATAAATAAATGAAAGATGGATTTGTAACTTGAAGTGGTGAGCAGTATGGATCAATTGTAGCTCCTTAAGCAGCAGAGTGACAGGATGAAAAGCGTTTAGAAAGATTATTTTGGCAGTGGTTATGCAAGATGACACTAGAGAAATAATTACATGGCGCTATTGATGGGACCATTTTTATTGGAGATTGCTGCTTGACTCAGCCATATTTTGAACATCTCATCATTTATGCTTTCAAATGCAAAAAATCCAACATTACAAATACTATCAATTGAATCAATCTGACATTTATGCCTTATGATATCTTGCTGACTTATCACAGCATTTGCATTATACATAAACAGTCAACCAAGTAGGAAAGGCTTTGTATCCACTACATTTGGCAGAAAAGCTATATAAAACAATTTTGTTCTTCATTTATACTAAAGTCAACATCAGTGTGTCTGTAGAAGATGGACAGCTGTAGAAGAAAAGAGGTTGCTTTTGAGTTTTAGTTTTAAAACAATATGAATAAAAATAAACATAAGACAAAATGAGTAGAATAATAAACCATAAATATTCTGCCCTTTCATTGTAAATATACTTAACAACATAGAGCCTAATTTTGAAAACATTAAGAAACAAGGTGTTTAACATTCAAATATTTGTTTTAATGATTTTAAATGAAAGGTAATACAGCATTTAGTATCTTTTTCAGTTTCATCTTATTTTCTTTGCACTAAAAATGTTCAGAGTTGTGATAGTCTAAGTATCCTGACTTTATTAGTAGTAGTTAAAATTATTAATACTGTTGCTATATAGCAATTTATTTTGTTACTATTATTAAATTCATATGTGTCTATTTTCATATACCAGTACATTATTTTAATTAGCCTTAGTAAGCAAGATGTTTGATAGGGTATGTAGTATTATCTTTATTTTATAGATGGGGAATCTACTACTCAGAGATACTAGATAATTCCATGGCACCCAAATATTATATAACTAGAGTCTTTTAAATCTTTATATATATTTCTTCACTATACTGTTATTAGTCCTACTGCTTTACTCTTGCTGTAGATTTTCTTTTCCTACTTCAATCTCTGACCAATAATAAAAAGTATCACTGAAATACTAAACGTGTCCAAATTCATTATTGACCAATTGAGAATAAAACATTTTGTCTAAGCCTAAATGGATGAAATTCTACTTTACTTTCAAGTTGGGAGCAGAAGCACTAAATTAGATAACTTAATTAATACCTTGCATAGGCACATACACTGTAACATAGCATGATAGGTTTTTCTCACAAAAAAAGGAAACACAGAAGCAGGGATGATCAACAGGGCAATTATCACATTTTCTGGAAGCAAAATTTTTAACATGCATTTATTTCTAAGCCTTAGCATGGATAGTTCTGTGCTTTTCTAACTAGTAACAAATTCTAATGATAATTAACATTCAATAAACATTGTGCTATTCTACAGAGGCATTCTTTTCTTCACTGTTCATCTATTTGAGTACTCATTATTGTTATCCAATATTAGCTAATACAGGGGATTTAAAAGATATTATCTTCCATACAATCAGAATTGTCACTCTGAAGTATGACTTTAATTACTACACAAGTGGTAAAAAATGGCAAAAATTTGCTTTCACCAAAATAGTAAGCTTCCCTTCTTTCATAAAACAGAAATAACATAAACATCTTCAGCTAAATTATTAAATTATCATAAACAGAGTCATGTTAGAGATAGGAGAAAATCATTCTAAGGGCATAAAATTATTCTAGCAAGTATGGACTAAAATCTCATTAAAGTATTTAAAATGATTAAGGAAAAAGTGTATTTCTTTAATGAGGCCTTTGCTTCCCTCTGGGAATATCAGAAAAGCATATTTTGTATGCACACAATCAAGCACCAAACTACTTGTTGTCTGCTTTTTAAAAAAATTTTGTTTATATAGTTTCCAGATGAAAAGAATGGAGGGAGAAAGAGAGGGAGAGAAACATCATTTGGTTTCTTCTCACAAACCCCCAACCAGGGACCTGGCTGGAAACACAGACATGTGCCCTGAGTGGGAATTGAACCAGTGACCTTTTGGTTTGTGGGATGACATTCAATCCACCGAGATACACCAATCAAGTCTTTTTGTCTACTCTTAAAAGCAAAAATGAAAACCCATATTTTAGATATGAATGAATCAAATTGTTTAACAGAATGACCCTTTTACATATTCAGATCACAGTGACTTTCCTTTATTTGATTCTGTGCTTACCAAACACATTTCTGGTTATAATTTGACTTTTAGTCTAGCACATATACAAGCATCTTAGTCATATTTTGGCCTTTAGTGTAGCTTGCTAAAGTAGAGAAAATGCTGGTCTACCTTTGCGTCCAGACATTAAACATCTGTCTCTGGGGACTTGGTTAATGTGAGCTTGCTCCCATGAGACAAATCTATTCTTAGTGTGTTGATACATCTGCCCCTTGTGCTTGCCAACGCTGAAGAACTTCCTGCAGGAAGCTTCCTTGAACATTCAAAAATAATGAGGACTTCAGCATCATGGAGAGGGCCAACACCTTTCTTGCAACACAGGTGCCCAGGGCAACTTTTATGTCAACTTCAATATTGAGTATTTGCAATATTTTGAGAATCATGAGAACAGTTCCTGAGAATTCAAATTTAGAAGACTTAGACCTTCCCCAATGAATTTAATCTCATTCACAAAATAATTTTATTCTTCTAAAAAAGGCAATGATCGAGAATTCTAAGGATGAAAGATAAAATGGTGTTAAGATTACAATATCATCATAAGAAGAAAAGGATGCCAAATTCCTTATTGACATCAACATCCTATTTCTATAAAGTGACCAGAGTGATCATCTTAAGTCATATTTGGTAACTCCTCTGTTAAAAACACTTAAAAATGACCTAGCATGGTACTCAGAACAAAATGCATTATCTTTAACATGAATCTGCATCATTTTGTGCTTAACTCTTCATTGCCCATCTCACACTATACTACTGCTTTCTAACCACCTTCAGCTACAATGACCTTTTTTTCTCTCTCTCTCGGGACAAATTCCCTGGAAATGAACTCTGAGAAAGAAACACGTGCTCAGGAGGTTTATGGTGCGAGCTCCATCAGAACTGAAAGGAACTGAAGGAAGGAAGAAACAAACAGTATAGGCAAAAGAAGCTGAACATAGATGCAGTTAAAACCAAAGCCTAAGTCGGTCTTATACAGAACTCTAGAGCTTGAATGACCCTTCAGAGTTGCCCATGTTGGGGCAAGAAGGCAGTGCTGTGCTGCCATCCTGAAGGGGAGGTCCAGACAGCGCCTCATGCCAACCATCATGTCTGGTTTCTTTGAACAGATGAATGTCTCTCCTAACTTCAGGCTTTTTTTATGTGTTTTTCTGTCCTTTACCACTATGGCATGAAAGTTTTATATCAATTATAAGGTCATTTTGAAAGTTATGAATTACTCAGAAAGCTTTTCTCTGATCCCTGAAGCTAAATTACATTTTTATTTAAACTCATGCCTATCAACCTGTACTTTGTTTTTATATGAAATTAGTAAAATTTGTGATATATTTTTCTTATGTGGTATTTGTGTTTAGTATTGCTCTTTTACATTTGTACTATTTGTAATCTTGAAGAATATCAATATCACTTTTTTCATATCCACATAGTTAGCACATAGCCCTGGTTACTTAAATATCACAAATATTTAATAAGTACTTTTAAATGAATGAAATAGTCTTGATTCCCCCCTTTGGTCTCTAGTAATTGCTAACATTTTTCAGTGACTATAATGATTTAAATTTAACTCTTGATTTTTCTTATGAATTGTGTGCTGTATGTATTAGAATTTTCTCCGATATCCTAATCAGAAGTTCTCAAAGTTGACCTATACTAGATTCACCTGGAGGGCTTGTAGATGCTCAGAGTGCTGGGTCCCACCTCCTACTTTCTGCTCTGGTATACCTGTTAGGGGTCTGCATTTGCATTGATGCTGATGCTGCTGTTCCAATGATGGCATATTGAGAACATTGTTGTAGGGAAACAACACAGAGACACTCAGAGTAATTTGGAAGATATTCTTAAACACTTGAAATTATTCTGTGAAACAGGATGTTGGTAATCATATGCCAAACCTATTTCAATTTTCATTTTTTTACAAAGACATATGTAATGAGATGTAAAATTATATTAATCAGATTATCAGATTTTAAGGCCAAAAAATCATCAAATAAATTGACAAAACATTATCCTTTTTGTTGTGTGGAAAACACGATGAAGACAAGGGAGGTGAAGTCACCAAAAATAACATTTGGTTGTCCACTGTAGCCTTCTGATGGGAATATAAATTCCAAGAGCAGTGGTTGGTGAGGGTCTGGTATGCAGAGAGAAGTGAGCAGAAAGAGTCATGTCATAGATAGGACACCCTTTGGATAAAAGGGAATAAAAACAGTATTATTAATCACCATAGATAAAGATAACTAATCTAGACATAACTCAGGGAAATTTTATGTGTACTGCATTAAATTATATCTAAGTTTCCACTGCTTTATATGTGCATTTTTCAGTGCATTTGCATGAGTACACATGTATACTTTAAAAAAATTAATGCCACCTGTCAATAATTCAAGATATGATAACACACTGAAAAGTTAATGGTTCAAAAATCAAAACAAAGTGAAAATATCTTGAGACAAATAAAAAAAGTTTACACAATATATAAACATTTACGATATGCTGTAAAAGCAGTTCTAAATAAGAAGTTTTAGCAATAAACCCCTACGTTAGAGAAAAGAAAAGAAAAGACAAAACAAATCAAAAGCCTAGGAACTTACAGCCTACAAAATCTGAATCAAAATGAAATACAAAATCTTAACACACTAACAATAGAAACATTAAATCAACAATACAAAACTCTCAAACAGGAAAAGCCCAGGACCATATGGTTTCACTGGTGAATTCCATCGAGTGTTAAAGAATAATGAATAGCTATTCTGAACAAGAAGAATAAAACTGGAGGAATTGCACTTCCTGATTCTACTATACTACAAAGCTATAGTAATCAAAACAGTATGGTGTTAGCAAACTAATGGACAGATTATTTAGACTAGAACAGAATGAACAGATTGTTTAGATTAGAACAGAATAGTCTAGTAATAAATCCATATACCTTCAATTAATTCTAGAAAAGTAGTCAATATACATTAGGGAAAGAATAATCTCTTAAATAGATGGTATTGAGAAAACTGAGGAGCAGCATGCAAAAGAATAAAAATAAACTGGTATCTTACACCATAGACATAATCAACTCAAAATGGATTAAAAATTTGAATATAAGAGCTGAAACAACAACACTCCTGATATAAAATTTGGGGGATATAATTCTTGACATTGGTTTTGGTGTTTTGTTTTTAATATGACACCAAAAGCAAGGATAAACAAGACTATACTCAAATAAAAAGTTTCTGCTCATCAAAGACAACAGTCAACAAAATGAAAAGGCAGCCTGCAGTAGGTAAAATATTTGTAAAGTACATGAATAAGAGTATAAGAAACTTGTATAACTCAATAGCAAAAAAAATAATAATTCAATTATGAAATGAGCAAGAGGCCTGGATAAACATTTCTTTTTCCCAAAGGAGACACACAAATGGCTGAACTATATGAAAAGGGGCTCACATCAGTAATCATTAGGAAAGTGCAAAGCAAAATCACAATGACATATCATCTCATACCTATCAGCAAGACTATTGTCAAATGGCAAGTGATAAAAAGACAAGAGTAAGTAGTTGAAGAAGAGAAAACTTGTACAGTGTTGGTAAGAAAGTAAATTGATTAGGCCATTATGGAAAACATAATGTAAGTTCCTCAAGAATTCAAAAAAAGAACAACCATATGATGCAGCAATTCCACTTCTAGGTATAATTTTGAAGGAAATGAAATCACTAGGTCAAAGAGATATGTGCACTCCTATGTTCATTGCAGTATTATTCATAATAGCCATGGTATGGGAACAACCTATGTGTCTGTCAATGGTGGCATGAATAAAGGAAATGCCATACATAAATGCATATATAATGGAATGTTATTTAGTCTTAAATATGACCTCCTGTCATTTGCATTAACATGAATGATCTATATGTTATATTAATTGAAGCCATAAAGAGAAAGAAAAATATTGTATATCACTTATATGTAGAATCTAAAGACATCCTCACAAAATTGAAATCATAGCAAAAGAAAGCAGAAAAGTGGTTGGTAGGGGTTTGGGTAGAGAGGAAATAAAAAGTTTCAGCTGTAAGATGATTAATATGTGAGGATATAATATGTGGCATGGTGACTATATTTGATAACATAATATTGTATAACTGATATTTGCTAAGAAAATAGAATACATTCCCACCAAAAAAAGAAAAAAGAATATACATGTGTTGATGTGTATGGTAATTAACTTGATGGGGAATTCTTTCACAATGTGTATGTATATAGAATCATTACATTGTAGTCTTTAAATATCTTATAATTTTATTACTCAATGATACCTCAATAGTTCTAAAAAGTAAAGACTTACAAATAAAACAATATGACAACACACATCATGACAAGAATTGGCAAGTATAAAATAAGTAGAATTGGGATAAGTCAGATCACTCCTATAAAAGTCATTAGTGCCCTGGCTGGTGTAGCTCAGTAGATTGAGTGCGGGGCTATAAACCAAAGGGTTGATGGTTCGATTCCCAGTCAGGGCACATACCTGGGTTGTGGACCAGGTTGCCAGTGTGGAGTGCATGAGAGGCAACCACACACTGATGTTTCTCTCCCTCTCTTTGCCCTTCTTTTCTCCTCTGTCTAAAATAAATAAGCAAAACATCTTTAAAAAATGAAAAACAGTCTTTAAAAAAAGTCATTAGTAACTGTGAAATAGCTATCTTCTTCTTGTGTTCTATGAATATCTTATATCATTTCACAGAGGTGCACTGTGGACTCCAAGGTCTACTGACAATCATTATCAGTATCATATTTCCTTACATCCTAATAATGAACAACATAATCTAGATTCTTAATATTATTTGGAAGAAAAGTGAAAATTAAAACTAGACTAAGAAAACAATCGTCACTTGGTAGTTGAGTTTAATAAAGACAAAAATGGAGTGTATTTTTTTATGGAAAACAGTATGGAACTTCCTCAGAAAACTAGAGATGGATCTGCCTTTTGACCCAGCAATTCCACTCCTGGGACTATATCCTAAGAACCCTATAACTCCATTCCAAAAGAACTTATGCACCCCAATGTTCATAGCAGCACAATTTACAATAGCTAAGTGCTGGAAACAACCTAAGTGACCATCAGTAAATGAATGGTTCAAAAAACTATGGTACATTTACTCAATGGAATTCTATGCAGCCGAAAGAAAGAAGGAGCTCATACCCTTTGCAACAGCATGAATGGAGCTGGAAAGCATTATGCTAAGCAAAATAAGCCAGGCAATGAAAGACAAATACCATATGATCTCACCTTTAACAGGAACCTAAACAACAAAACAAAGAAACAAGTAAAATATAACAAAGGACACTGAAATAGAGGACAGGTAGTCAGTGACCAGAGGGGAGAGGGGAGGGAATTTCAGGGGAGAAAGGAAGGGTTTACAGGAACAAATATAGAGGACACATGGACAAAACTAGGGGGGGGTTGGAAAGGGGAGGGAAGAGGGGAGAAATGGGTGGTCAGGCTGGAATGAGAATAAAGGATAGAAACTGTACTGAATAAACTAAAATAAAAAAATAAAAATGGAGTGTAGAAGATGTTATTTTTCTTTATCACAGTAGAAACTTCTAGTACAGGCACCTAGTTTTGGCTTCCTCTTACCAAAAGTAACCAGAGGTGATCTCTGAAAATGGTTTGCTATTCACTTGACCCAGAAAACCCCACCAAATCATGCAAATCAAAAGGTTCAAATCTTCACATTCACTTTAAGAACACTCATCAAACTGCCCAGGCCATCAAGGGTATTCATATTCGAAAAGCTACCGAACATCTGAAAGATGTCACTTTAAAGAAGCAAAGTGTACCATTCTGTCATTGCAATAGTGGAGTTGGTAGGTGTGCTCAGGTGGAACAGTGAGGCTGGGCACTGGGTCAGTGGCCCAAAAAGAGTGCTAAATTTTGCTATGCGTGCTTAAAAACACAGAGAGTAAGGCTGAACTTAAGAGCTTAGATATAAATTCACTGGTCATTGACCACATGCACTTGAACAAAGCTCCCAAGATGTGGCACAGAATTTACAGAGCTCCCAGGCAGATTAACCCCTACATGAGCTCTCCCGGCCACACTGAGTTGGTCCTCACTGAGAAAGGGCAGATTGTTCCTAAGCCAGAAGACGAAGTTTCACAGTAGGAAAGACATCCCAGAAGACACTGAAGAAACAAAAATTATGGTCTGGGAGTAAATTCAGTATAAAGTAAATATTAATAAAAGCATAAAATAAAATAAATTAAAAATAAAAATAAATTAATGAGAAGCTCTGAACTCTGCTCCAATTCCAAATGAATTTTCCCAAGTTAACAACATGCCAGTTTACTTAAAAAAAAAAAAAAACTATTTCCCAACAGAAAATTTAAATTACAGAAAAGAAAAGGGCTTAAAACATCATTACTTTAGAATGCTCTGCCTACAGCCATAAAAGTGATTGATGTTCTCCAAGACTCCAAGAACATAGATGCCAAATTAGTTTTAAAATAGGGCTAAAATATGCAATAACATTAAAAGAGGAAACAGTGTTTCTGATATTTTCCACAAATTTTCAAATTAGTAATAATTCTTGGGGTTAAATGTAAAAATAGTATCATATAATTTTACCTTATTATGAAAATTCTATATAGTTGATAACTGAGACTATAGTCACAAGGCATCCATTTTCAATGTTCATTTCATTCTAAAATGGAAAGTGAAAGAAATTTAGGAGATATATTATCGTTGTGTCTGGAAACTCAGGAAAATTGGATTTGAGCACCTATAATACCTTAGAAGAAACATATAGGTTAAGTTTTTTGTTAGTTTTGTATTGTATTATATCAGGGTTCTCCAAAGAAACAAAATATCTATATTATCTATATATCTGTATCTATATCTATCTATATCATCTCTATCTATCTTTCTGGGGACAGTGAGAGAGCTAGAGAGAGAGAGTCAAAGAGAGAGGGACAGAGAGAGATGCCCACTCTAA
The DNA here is from genome assembly GCA_028533065.1 of Trachops cirrhosus. NCBI lineage: Eukaryota > Metazoa > Chordata > Mammalia > Chiroptera > Phyllostomidae > Trachops > Trachops cirrhosus. The sequence continues at coordinate 166,757,249 of CM052539.1, read as the reverse complement.
CAGAGGAGGGCAATCTACTTTATCTAGTCCACCCACACAGATACAGTCAGAAATGGTGTTTTATCTAGACATTTTACGGTCACACTGATACATAAAATTAACCATTACAGCTATGCAGCAATAAAAACTATTTATTGAATCTAGAAAGAGCTTATCTTTGTCTGACATGTATATATTCATGAAGATATTCAGAAATCTAAGCTTAATCTGTTAAGCCTCTCCTCATAAAATTTTGCAAGCCTCAGTTGATTCTGAACATTACTCTTCCTGACACTTTCCTTATACAAAATTATCATTTCTAGATTGGGCATTAGCGGTGTGCCTCACTCCAGCTTTCATTTGAAATCCAAATTCATCAGAGTAACTTGCCTGCCACATTTAACTCTGATGTTTGTTTATTTTTAATCTTCCTCATCCTGATCATATGTAATATATTGAATTAGTCAAAAACTACTTATCTCAAGTCTCTCCAAGCCTTATTGCCAATTGCCCTTTTTAAAACAAAATATTTTTACTTTAGAATTTTTGAATTTTTCTTAAAATTCGTACTAAAGATCATATTTTTTTCTGGTAACTCCTATCCACATCTTTTCTCATATCCCTTCATTTCTTCTATGATAACTATATATTCCACTTTCACCAATTCTTTCTTAATAAAGAGAGAAATAGTCCTTTCTCTTGTTATTCCTCTCCTTTTCTAAGAGGAGGGGTAAACCTTTATTCTATATACAAATTGAAGTTTTAATTATGTGGAAAAAGTACTTGGTAGAAGTGGAGATGAAATCAAGTGAATCTATACTGATAATATTGAATGTATACAATCATGCATGTGTTATTTTAATAAATCATTTCAATAAACTGTAATTAAATTAATAAGACATCTTAAACTATATTAATACAGTATTAAATCTTAATGTAATTGAATAGCAAAAAAAACTGCTCTTTATTACATTTCAGGGTCAGGACAATTTCTATTTGTAGTTATTTTGCTTTGTTTTATTTAAAATTCTACAGATGCCCTGGCTGGTGTGGCTCAGTGGATTGAGTGCCAGCCTGTGAACCAAGGGGTTGCAGGGTTGATTTCCAGTCAGGGCACATGCCTGGGTTGCAGGCCAGGTCACCAGTAGGGGGCACATGAGAGGCACACATGCACTGGTGTTTCTCTCCCTCTCATCCTCCCTCCTTCTCCTCTCTCTAGAAATAAATAAATAAAATCTTTGAAATCATAAAATTCTGCAGGAAACTTCTACACTATCTTTAGTAAGAAAGAAACCAAATATGCAGTGGGAATGAATGGGCAAAAGGCAAGTCATAGAAAAGAAAGCTGGTATGGTCATTAAAAGGGATGTTCAAATAAATTAAAACAAAATTTCACACACTTCTTCTTGGAATATGTAAAAGTGTAAAGCCTGACAGTTTCAAGTGTTGAGAAAAAAAGGAAGATTAGTATAACCATTTGGAGAACAATTAGTCCATTTCCAGGGAAACTGAGATTCATACAGTGTTACCCAGTTATTTGACTTCTAGATTAGACTGTAGAAAAACCTGAGCATATATGTTCATGAAGATATGCACGAGGATGTATATTATCATATAGGAAAGTGAGAAATGGCCTACCCATGAAGCCATGGACACGTAAATTGTACCATTTGCTTATCACTGAATTCTGTACAACAGTAAAAGTGAGTGAATGCACATGGACAAAAAAAAAAGAGGATACGACAAAGCAAATTACTAGAAAATATATTTCTTATTACACAATATATATGCATTTTAATATGTAAAAAATAGGCATGTATATAGTGAAAGTATTTATCCTGAATGGGAATACAAGTGGAATCTTGGTTCTCAAACTTAATTCATTCTGGAAGGCTGTTTGAGAAACAATTTGTTCTAAATTGTATCATTTTTTCCCAAGTATCAACATGAAAGCATTGCTGGGTTGAAAACCAAAATTTTATTCAACAATGAAGATGTTTTTTCCATAAACTACTTGTTTGAGAACTGAACTTTATAAAATGGGAGACGTTTGAGGGCCGAGGTTTGACTGCATGTTGTGAATACTAATCCTTTATTATAGATGGGTGTGTAACAAATGCCTCTTTCAATTCATAAGCAGTTTTCTCCATCTCTTTCATGATGTGTTGTCATGCAAGTATATTTATGGAATAAGAGGGAGGAAAATGAGATTTTTGGATGGGAACACAGTGGTTTCAAATGTATCTGTAATATATTTATTTTAATAAAAAATGGAGCAAATAGGACCACATTATTACATTTGTTAAATCTTGGTGATGAAATTTTACATTATTCTGTTTTATAATTCTGATGTTTTAACAATATTATAATAAACAAATTTAATCTGAAAAAAAATAAACCAGCCTCAACTATTGGAAAAAATCTTTGAATTACCCAAGAATTTTTTTATATTAAAAAAATTTTTGAGTGGACATAATATTTACCAGCTATGAGTGGCAATAAACTATGTGACCTACAATGGAAATTATTCTGGGATATGCATAACTAGAAACCAGAGATGCAAGTAAAGTCAATTTTACATGCATCTTATTGAGCCTATCTGTTTAAATAAACACTACATCTGTATGCCGAAAGTGCAGGAAGAAGTTGGCCACTTGCCAAATTGGAATTTAAATTACTTTTTATATCATTTAAGCACAAGCTAATTTTCTTTTAACCTAGCTTTGGTATGTCTGTAAAAATGTGAGTGCTACATGAATAATAGGATAGAAGCTTCCTGAAGACAGATTTTGCAATTCTCACTCACTTGCTGTACATCCAGTGTTTTGAAGAGAACCTTGAACAAAGTGTTACTTAATATTGAATCAGCTTGTACTGGAATATTCCTATCATCTTCAGAAATTTAAAGAAAATCCCTTTACTCTATAGCTGAATTTGTTAGTTATAAATATATCTGAAATCCTTTAAAGAAGAAATCTATACAAACTCTGTTCTAAAACATTTTAAGACAACATGGTTGCTATAGCAAAATGGCAAAATGCCTTTATTGGGAATTTACTCATAACTTTTTTGGGAAAAGTACTATTTACGATAGTATAGAACATGTAAGCCTATGAAAGCCACAGTCTTGGCTTTAATTGTTTAATGGGTACATTAAGACTGTCTTTTATTCATTTCTTAGGAATTCAATCTGACCCAATGGAGAAAAATGTTTTGTACAAAACCATGGAACATGTAAACATGTAATTTCCATCATACCTTCAAAAGTCTAAGATTTTTACAGTGAAACTGGAGAGTTGTGAGCGTCTCTGGAAAATTGGCAAAGGGAAGTCCATTTGATTGAGGATTCTACATGTGAACTAGTCTGCTGAAATCCAAACAGCTAAGCTGATGAACATTGCCTAATATTAAAAGGGGCAAAACATGGTGACCGTCATTCAAAATTGTATCACAGCCTAGGCCCAGATTTGGGGAAAGCAGAGCTAAATAAGTGAAGTTGAAAAAGGTTTTTCCTTAAAACTTTGTAAGTTGGTTCTTACAAATACTCCTTTGGTGCTCAAGTAGAAGAATAAACTTCTCCAGGAACAAAACTCTGCCTTCTAACTTCTGAATCAAATGGAACATGGCTTTTGTACAAAAATACTGCTTCAATCAATTCCAAAAAAGTCTGGAACATTGACGGTAACAGCAGTGTTCAGAGCAGTTTGTCGATCGCTGAACCATTCAATACAGTGCAGAGGAAGCAAAAGGGGCAACTGAGGAAAAAGTTATATATGTGAGGAAACCACACTTTCTATAACTGGCAGGATACTATTGTACCCCAACATAAAAACTGCACTTAACATCTATGGAGCATTCAATGGAGGAGGCCAAATGGGGAACTTTGAGGGAGAAAGTGGCTGGAAACATGTGGTAAGCTGATGGGTAAAACTTTGAAAAATGCTAAATGTATTTAGATGGGGACTTCACAGGGATTGCCTTGGTAGGTAGCTAAAAGAATCATTAAAACACAAGTTTCAGCTAAGATGATAGTTTATCACTTGGAATATGCAATTTATTCATCCCTTATATATTTTTCTTGGTGCCCTTATTGTAATGAATGGCACCATCAGAAAACTGGTAGTTGTGTTAAATAAGCTCTTTTCACTCTACACATGGGGTTGGCACAAATACCGTAGGTTTCTTCTTACTAAAATGTCTTGGCAACTGTTCAAATTTAAGCCTTTGCTACTTTTCATGTGAATTCCAACAGAATTCTGAGTAGCTCTCCTGCTTCCAAAATTTTTCCTTTCATGATCCAGTGAGATTGTTGTAAACAACTCATTTTTATTATTTAAGTCTCCTCCTTAAATCCCTTAACATATTGCCAATAGTTTCAATGAAAATTCTAAGTCCTCAACATATTATCAGTTATTTGAAAAATTGAACCTGCTTATCATTCTTTTCTAAAATGCCCCTGCATGCATAATTTCCTGAATATGCTTTACTCTTTATTATTTAATAATTTTTACAAGCTGTTCATTTGTGTTCAGTTATAGAACATGCCCATGCTCACTGAACCATTGAACAGTTCATTCATAATCATTTTTAAATTTTTAGTCTAAATATCTCTACCTCAAAGAGGGTTCACTATTTTTATCTCTGTCTGTAACAGTAGTAAGGCACTTTCGACTCCAAGTAGAAACATGAGCCAGCTTAAAAAACAATTAGATTGGAGGTGGAATGACAGGCTCAAATTTTAAGAAATTTTTCCCACTTGATTTTTGGTATAGCTTGTTTCTGCTTGGTTTCATTTGTGTATGAATTCAGGTGTTTAAAAAGTCATCATAAAGCTGTTCTTCTGGATCTCTTGCCTTTGCTGGTCTCTGTGGTTTCATTCTTCTCCAAGTGTGGGCAATATGACTGTGGGCAAAACCACATTCTTATTATCTCAGCTTTCCTAACATCTGTGTCTTAATCCTAATGCCAGAAAAAACTTGGATAGACCTGATAATCCCATATCCAAAAAAAAAAATGTCCTTGGAATTGAGGAGGAATATGGTGACTGAGAGTCTCATAAAAATATGAAATGGAGACAAAGATATCCAATTAAACCAGAAATTTAGACAGATTACCACACACACACACACACACACACACACACACACACACACAAATTGCAACAGTCTAATAGCCCGTTTTTCTCCCAAACCTGGGGTAGTCATATCTCCGTTATGTTTTGTGATAACTTACGTACACCTTTATTATAGTGCATGTCTCGTACCAGGTTTTTAAATTTTTCAGACTCCCTAAGTATTGATATGTATCATCAGTGCTTTGTACGGACTGGCAAACAATGGGCAATGCTTGATAAGTTCCAAAATCACAGTGCCTGTACCATGATTTCCCTCTTAAGTTGCACTTAAGATCTGATATTCCATTTGCCTTTTTGTTTTTACTGAACAATAGAAAGGACTAATTTTGTACTTGATAGCATCTCCTATTGTATGAATTATATATTACATTTAGTATAATTAGATTCATTATGTGTAACAATGGCTTTCCTCAGAGACAAACGTCCTTACAGACTCCCATATTATTATTTTCTTTTTTTCAATATCAAAGCATCAAGTTTGAAAAATTTGAGTATTGCCATTTAATTTACATGATGCATTATATGTCAGAAATAGCTTTTTTGCTGTTTCTTTGTCAATGTTTACGTTGAATAGCTTAAAAAGAGCATGAGTCTAGCCAAAACCACATCAATTTTCCTGATTATGTGGCAGAGGAAAATGCTTGTGCATTAACAATTATTAAGAGTACATTTAACTCATTATTCATTTATGGAATTGCATCAATTTCTGAATAATGTGGCACCACAGATGGAGGATGCAAGGAAAATGAGTGTCTCTTGAAGTCATTTATTCCTATCAATCTATTATTAACTGTTGCCACCCACAGACATTTCTCAATGTGAAGAAAAGTCATTATCAATCAGAGAGCTGGATAAGATTTTAAAAACAAAACAATAGTCTAAGTTAAACTGTTAAATTCTCAGAAGACCAAAAAAATGATTAATAGCAATTTCGAGGCTATTTCAAGCTATGGAAATTTAAAAACAATTCATAAATTAATTTTGTTTAAGCAATAGAAAATTTTCAGTTTTTTTATTCAGAACAAATTCTGTTTTTCATTTTTAATGTCTCGTTACTTTAATTCAAATATCTTAGAAGTTTTATTGTTTAGTAAATAAAGAATTGAAAATAGTTGTTTTGAAAGGTAATATCTAGAGAGGATGGGTAATAGTCATTTTGCAGCATTTATCTATTTTTCCATGAGTATAATACAATAATATTCATTCATTGATATATGTAAGAGGTAGTACGATGTAATGTAACTGATTGGTCTAGAGCATGACTCTGGAGTGGAACCAAAGTCCTCAGTCAAATCTGAAGTTCTCTTACTGTTATTTATGAGCAAGATTTAAAATACACAGTGCTTTACTTTGTCACATTGGAATAGTAATAATGACACCTAAGTTTAGGATTATTGTGAAAATTAATGTTTAATTAATACTAATATCTTCCCTATCAATGGACATGATTAAAATATATGAGGTACACATTTTCTGTTGGTATCAAAAGAGAAAAATGTGGGACATTATGTGTTTCTAAATGCTTATGCATTTACAGTCTAATACAAGAAGCACTAGATTCATGTAACATGAAATTATTTTACATAATAGTTGCTTTGTTTGCATTTTAATAAATAGCTATAAAACAAGTAGAGAAAATTAGGAGTTTAAAATCTGTCACATTAGGTTTTAAAATCATCCGATCAAATTAAAACTTTAATTTTTAGAATGAAACTAAAATATTTTCAAAATCAATTTTAAGCATTCATGATCAAGGTGAATGATATTTATTTAAAATGCATTTACTTTTCTTTATCTTATCTATAGACTTAAATTTTCCTTCAAGAGTCACTGACAGAACTCAGTAGTGTATGATTCTCCTTGGGAATGATGGTTTGAGATTAAGATGATATTATAACATGTCATTATCTACCCAGTGGTCAATGTACTTTGAGGAAAAATAGGATTGATGAGAAAAGAAAGGCAAGCCATCTACTGAATTATAGATTTTGGTAGAACTGTGTATAATGCTGCTTTTACCCAGTCTGGGAAACATAGGTATTAAAAAAGCTATGAGCACATTTTGTTGTAGGTAAGTTTAATTGGAAAGTGTCTAAAAAATAAACATATATATATATATATATGTTTATTATATATATATATATGCGCCTAAGTTTCAAGGCTTTATACTGGACAGAGAAGAAACTTAATGGAGGCTGGAAGGGCAATAATTGTATTCATTTGGTGGTAAAACATTTTTAAAAAATGTATCACTTGTTATAACTTAGAAGACAGGCAGCGTTCTTGAATAATCTTTTAAAGAGGTTGGGAAACAAGACATAAGGAGTGTTTGTAAATTGCTAATAAGCATTTAACAATATACTACAAGAAACAAATCAGCTTAAAAATAATTGCAAGAACCAATAAAAAGAAATCAAGATAAAAGAAAATTAGAGGAGCTTTGCCTGGTGGCTCAGTTGGTTGGAGCATCATCTTATAACCAAATGGTTGATCTGATTCCTGATCAGGGCACATTCTTAGGGTGTGGGTTTGATCCCTGGTCCAAGCATGTATGGGTATGGGTGTGTACAGGAGGCAACCAATCAGTGCTTCTCTCTCACATCAATGTTTCTCTCTCTCCTTCCTCTCTTTCTAAAAAAGCAATGAAATAGTGTACGCACATGAGGATTTTTTTAAATAAGGAATTTAGAAGAATTCTAGAAATTAAAGAAACTTGAAAATTTATAATATAGAACCAATTTTTCTTTCCATCCAGTAACAGAAAAAACTGAGATGTTTGAAAGAAAGGTCCATTCAGTTAAAGGAAAAGATATTTGAATCAATTAAGATTGCGCCTAATAGATCTTTTGAAATGTACAAAAATGGTTCAAAGAAGAGAATAAAAATATGGCTCTTGCACATTGAGTCACAAGTTGCTTCTGTATCCACAGCTGAGATGGAGGTCAGCAGGCATGTTACTTAAGGTATGAATGGACTTGACACTTCCCAGATTCTTTGGTGTATAGTGCTGGTGGTAGGACAAATGTCAAAGGGGGCTGTAGCCAAGTTTACAGAGCAACATCCAGGCCTGTAGCTGGAATCACAATTGGTGAGCTCACCACGTGAGCATAGGCCTGCCTTCCCAAAGCAGCCCTCCTTGGTCTTGGGTTCCATTGGGGTTTCATAACCTCCTACCTGAGTTCCAAAGCTCCCGTAAAGGCACTGCTGTCTGTGGATAGTGGGCAAATTATCGCCACTGTGGGGGCATATGAGCACGTGACTTCCCATTTCACTGTCTTGCTTTAGTCCTATGTTAGCATTAAAAATGTTTTCCTTCCCTATTCTAAAGGACGGTTATATATTTCTACCCTTTAATAGCAAGCTAGGATGTCTAACTTGCTTTGGTTAAGAAAGGTAAGCACGGATGACCTAATACTTTAGTGTAGATATGTTAAAGGTAAACACATACCTTGCCATATTCTTTGTTCTTTTTCTAATAGTGGCAGCATTAAAGAGATGGTTCCTATTTTAGCCAGGGTTCTGAAGTAAACATAAAGACCAAAGCTACTTCAGATTTTTTCATTTATTTTTAAGACAACATAACTTAACTTTAGTTAACTAAGAGTAAGGGCAAAAGTCTATTCTGCCACTTCTATTACAAGCCTGAATGTTGCATAGTTTCCCTCTCATATAGAGAAACATATCCATATCACAGTTGTCAAAAAGAAGAACGAACATATAACCTATAAACTAAACTTTTGCCCAACTCAGCCTTATTAAGGTTACACTTTAAAAAATGTGGCTAAATATGTGAAATTTTACTTGATCAGTCAATACAGCTCTTTGCAATAAAATATGCATGGAGAGGAGCCATGCCATAGAGGACATACTTATCATTAGTAATCTAAGTGTGGGCTTGCCATCTAGATACCAATACAGTATCTCCAAACAAATTCCATTTAAAAATATTTTTCTATAATATGCACTGTTTTAAAAATTACTTATCTTTTTTATTAGATGTATTGGGGTGACATTGGTTAATAACATTATACAGGTTTGAAGTGTATACATTTCTATGCCCATCACCCAAAGTCAAATCATCTTCTGTCACCATATACTTGGCCCCTTTTACCCTTTACTACTCCTATCTCCTTTCCCTCTGATAACCACCATAATTTTGTCCGTGTCCATGAGTTTCAGTCTTACATCCCACATATGGCTGAAATCATACAGTTTATTTTTTTCTGATTGACTTATTTCACCTAGCATGATGTTCTCAAGATCCATTCATGTGGTCACAAATGGCAGTATTTCATTTTTTCTTATGGCTGAGAAGTATTCCATTGCATCTCTATATCATTACTTATAATCATGCTTTGTAATTTCAATGCAGTTTTAATTGGGAAAGTCATTTTCTCTTGGTTACTTGATCAATGTCAATGCATGCTCACTATAAAAATCCCTAGTACTAACTAGAAGCAGAATTTTAACTCCGTTGGAGATACATAGATGCTCATTACCAAGCCCCCATGAACTCTTTCTACTCTGCTCTGCATTTCATCTTGTAGAGATTTCTTCTTCCTGCAAACATTACCACCATCACTCAAGATCTTCATATTTTTATACTATGACTTAATACTCTGTGAAGTCGGAATGATTATTTTTGCCCTTATTATCTCCGAAGCTATGACTTGGCACAAACAAAGTATAGGTCTATTTCCCCTACTCAAGCCTTAATAGCAGAAGGTAAGGGCAGTCTGATTCATAACTATTGATCTTTAATATTACCCAAACAAAACAATCCATAAAAATATACAAAATTGTTCTTAATTTCGGATTTAATTCAAAAACTTAGACCCTGCTGTAGTCTACAGATGGTAAAAGTAGGGCATAGATCTCCATCATATTCAAATGAATGGACATAGGCCCTTGGTTCTAATAGGAAAACAAATGGTTTACATTTATATAGGACTGATAATGGGTGTGGCAGAGCCTGCAAATGAGCACCTACTGTGTTCTCTTTCTTTTTTCAGGACTCACAGCAAGGTGCGATTTTTTTTTTTGCCTCCCTTAATTTAATGGTGGCTATTTTCCTGGGTTTTGGTAAGTGGCATCTCACTGGAATTGAAGTGAGCAGTTCCAGATAACCTGTGTGAAACATCCCATGTGATGCTCAGTCTCTTTCCTCAACTGCTTGCAGACATTTATGACAGAAGTGGAGAGAGCAATGCAATGGAAGAACCTAGAGTGAGTGGATCCTATTATGTATAGAGACACCTTCTGGAAATCACTTTTCTTACACTGCACTGAACTCAAATGAGACTGAGAAACTTTCTTATTAAGTTACCTATGGCCACTGGAATTTTGGATTTTTTATACAAGTTAACCTTCTCTAATAGAATACGTGTGAAACTATTCTTAATGTACTTTATATTTTATCACAATCATTGCTCATGGCAATACAGTGAAGTAGAGTCCCCATTAGTAGATAAATACATTGAAGCAAAAATAAGTTGTCCAATATGTCAGAGATGACAAATTGGCAAAATTGGAACTTGAACTCAAGAAGTTTGGTTCCAGATCCAGCTTTCTTAAACATTATGTCATCTTTTGTGACATCCCCAAAAGGCCAATTCTGTCATGGTTGGCAGAGAAATTTCTACTTAGGTCCTTTTTCTCTCTTTTACTCTCCCTGATAGTTTTTCTATCACTTTAACTACTTAGTTTCCTTTACTGTGTGACACATCATTTTCTGATTGGTCATCGTTATTCTGCTCTGTCAGGTTTTACTGTAGGATGAAGCTGGGGAAAAACAAGAAGCACTAGAAACTTTTTAGTTGCAGAAAAGTGTTCTCAACATCACATTTCCTCTCCAGGTCAAGAATTTATAACACTGACTTAGCACTGTCATAATTTGCATCATCTAATGTCTCCTGTGAGTGGGGATGCTCAGAATTACTGGCTTCACTGTTTTGAATCACTTTACCATTAACCCTCTTCTATCTCTGCTTCAATGTGGGCCAAACTTCCATTAAGGTCATCAAAACAGAACTGCCAAAAACCAGATGGTCCTTTCTTAATCTTCCTGACACAATTTTGAGCTTTATTTCATTCTCATTTATCTAGATTCTTAATTTTTGAAACATCAGCATTTAAAACTATCCAGTTGTGCTACTCAGTATTTACCATTTTGTACATTTTTTAATATATTATGAGATCTGCTGTGTGCAAAATAAGTAGCTGAGTGATTTGGGATACAGGTGGATAAATACATTATCGGTCCTTTGTTAGGGATGTATAAGGGTAAATACAGAGGTACAGCAATAATTACAGCGTAAGATAGTATATTACTCTCTATGAGCAGAATATTTGGCATCTTAGATTCAATAAAAATATATGTACATAAAATGCATTCAATGAATATCAGTTTTCAGAAAAAAATGTCTCTTTCTACATGGAAAGTGAGATACCATAATCTCTCACTTTCATTAAGTGAAAGTATACAAACCTGTTTACGACATGTTTCCCTTAAGAATCTTTGCCTCAGTATCATTGCAGACCAAAATGTCAACATTTGCTTGTCTAGATAGATATTACTCTAATCCTCATTCATAATAATTGGTTCATTGTTAGACACATGAAAGTGGATGTACTAATAGGTATTTCATGAGACTTTTGCCAAACTATTATTTTTCAGAAAAGAAGTTGTAGGGCAATTAAAATGTGCAACTACCAGCAGTCCTGCTGGTCACCATGGAGAAAGGATTCCTGAAAACAACAATGTCAAGGCGAATCTGGAAATGGAGATTGATGACTTTGGATCTAAATATATCTTAAGTTGTTGGCACCTCATTAGAGTTCTAGTAGATTGACATCTACTTGGTAATATTTACTAGGTATCCACTTGTGGATAGCTTGATAGTACAGTTCTATTCCCTGAATCTAATGCTAGGAAAACATTGTCTTAGAACTCCACGGTAGAGTTTTTTCTCCTTATAGGAACTTCTAAATGTGTTTTTCTCTCTACCTTTCAAACTTTATTCAGGATGTTCAAGATGGTTATTCCAAAAATAATTCTGGTACAAAAATGCATGTAGTAGATATATTTATGAAATAATAATGGCAGTGAAGCTGGAGAACTACTGATCCTTTGAGTTAAAATCTTGTAGGAATTGGAAAATCTATTTATATCTTGAAAACATTAGATGGATAACTGATTGGTTTAGTACAAGCCAGACATGTTTTTTTTTCTTGGTAACAATGACAAAAAAAATATAGATAGCTTTTTTTTTTTTACTTTTTTGCTTTTTTTTCTTTTCTTATTATTTTGATTTTGTTTTTAACCCCAGGCTAAGAATCACTCCTTTATTCTGTGCTCTAGGCTATAAATGAGAATCCATCTCATGCATTTTTTTTCTTGCAAATCAAGCAGTTTGAAAAAGTAAACGAAAAGAGGCAACGCAGAGTTTAAACAATTTTTTCAAGCACTTGTGTTTTTAAAATGATGATAGCCTTAAACCAGTTGTTCAAGATTTTCAGCTGGTTTGCAAACTAAAATTAATAATCAGGATAAACTATTCTTAACACTACGGACTTACCTGCAAGGAGACCATTACACTCCGAGTAATTGGCAGAACCCCAGCTCATCCCTGGTTTCTATCTTTCTTTCCACTAGGGACAGTTCTTTTCACCTTTCTCACCATTGCAAGGAGAAGAGTTTGAGATCGCAATAAGCTAGTAATGGGACCTTATGGCGCACATAGGCCAGTGGATGTCCTTTTGCCCACAGCTTACCTGTATAAAAACAGGCACTGCAGAAGGTTTAGCACCATAAAGGATCCACTTCCTCTGCTCCTCCTCATGCCAAGCCCTCTCAGGATGCCACATTATCCTCTGAATACTCCCTCCCAGTGTGCTGTGACTTAACAGATATCACCATTGCCTGAAGACCTCTTGGGATTTGTGTGGTGAACCAAAGGGAAGGCTGCATGACCGTGGGCATGAAGGAGATTGACTTGCATGTCCCAGTATCTGCTACTCCCTCAGAAATATCCTTATCTTCTAATTTATTTGTCACCTGATTTCATTTACTTTTCTATCATACTTAGCCTTTTATTATACATTGTATTGTATTTTTGCTTATTATTTACATAAAGTATTTAATCTTTCCAATTAAAATTCTAGATTTCTGAATGTATAAGATATGTCCAACTTTTCCAGTGTATCTCTTGCAGTGCCTGAGACAGTTTGAATTCAGAATGCTATTATTTTTAAATGAACTTATATGATGGAAGGAAGGAGTAATGGGCACTTACATTACTTCCACTACAGATGGGAACCTGCAGAGGAAGACAAAGTTCAGTTGTATTTTGTTGTTCTTTTTAGTTCATTTAACTTCCATTCTCAGACAATTATTTATAAATTCTAGAGGACAGAAAGCCACAATTTTGATATGAATATTTTTTAAACTGAGTTAAAAAATAAATCACACAAGTCAAAATCCAAAATGTTTTTAAAAATTTCTATGGCAATAGTGATGTTTTTATTTTATAAAAGGGAAAGGGGGATTAAAATATTAACACAATGGAGTATTAACAAAGTCAATTCTTATATTTAGCATCAATGTCTATAATGAAATAAAATTTGATAAAGGAATAGTTGTGAATACAGGAGGGCCATCTGGACCAATGTTTTCTAACATTATTTTGATTCCCTTCTGTAGTGTTGTGGAATCAGCTTGAGCTACTTCAGAGAAATGAAAACCTTATTTCCTTTTCTCCCAACTTCTAAGTTTTTCTCATGGGGCTAATAGTCAAATTAAGATAAGACATAGTAACAGGAGAAAATGTCCCAAATGTATTACCAATGTATATTTGGGGGCACCATAAAATATGACACAAAGATGCATTTGGCAGTTGAGGTTTTTACACCACTCAGAATATAAGAAGGAACATTGTATGGAGTTGTGTATCTTAGGATTTCAAAGGTCAGAGAGTCAATTCACATGGAAATAAAAAATCAAATGTTCAATAAATAAATGTTTGCTAGCAACGGAACATGGAGAGGACTTTGAACAAATTGGTTTTACTAGGTTCCTCTCTATCACACTTCTGTATATATCAAACTATAGTTGTCTATGGTGATATCTCCCTTCCTGGAGCAAATACTCTATCTCAGTTCCTTTATGCAGATAAAGGAATCAAAAGTTCTTCCTGTGTCTTGTCCTTTAATTACTAGATTAAAATAAGCAATATCCCAAAAGGCATATTTTGGGGTGGCCTTCACCTCTCTACTAGCTCCTTCCTCTGACCAGTTTTATCAGTCTGATTAGCCATTTGGGTTATTATATCTGTGCTGCAATTAGCAGAGTGGGTGTTATTTAAATTTCTGATTTTGTTGTAGTGATCTAACAGCAACAATTTTAAGTAATTCTACTAGAGGATTATTGTATGATTGCTAACTAGCCTTAGAAGAGTTTTTGACAAATGATATGCTTTTCATGGTGTAATCAACCATTTCCATCATGGTTGTCAAGGGACACTGAGATTTATGCAAATTATTTTGGTTAGACAATCACTACTTAAACGAAAACAAGTAGAGCAAAAATAGCATGCTGAAATAAATTGATGTTTGATCTGAAGAGCATATCATCAAGACTGCGCAACCCTAGAGAAGAAAAGCAATAAGCAAACTAAAATGCTCATATTATAATGTTTATTTTGAAAGTGAATTGATTTCTTCTTTCCCATTTTCATTAAAGCTGTGTTAAATTTTTGGATGTTAATTTCTTTGATTGTTTTATGCCCTAACACTCTACCACTAAATATGACCTTTATCATTGTTCAAGACACTATTTTTTAAATTATCCTCACCATCTAGTTTGCAACGTTAGCATAGATAGAAATGTAACAAGATTAAAGAATAAAAAGTAAATATTCTCTTGAAATGATTACATCATAACGATATCAGTTTACATGAAATGTCTTGACTTTCAGTTGAAAACTATTAACCATGTTCCAAGCTTGCATATTTCAAAAAATTTAGTCAGTAAAGAATAGTTCTTGTTTAAGACAAGTTCTGACAATGAGTTGGTTACTTTTTTTTTAATTGGTAGGGTAGTACATTTGTCTCTCTGTATAATATTTTGGCATAGTTTCTCCCAAAATTGATAAAATTATATTTCTTCCATTCTGTCACTCATGTTTTTCATAATTTGACATCTCTGAGTCAAGAATATACTTAATGTCATTTTACTATTCTAAAAAATTGACAGTTTTTCTCAGTAAAACAAAGTAACAGTGACATACAGTTGACAAATCATAGTTCCAATAAAATAAAGTAGTACAAATATTTAGACAAAAGCGTAAAAAATTACTTTGAGCAATCTCATATTCCTCAGATTTTGCTAATCACTCTGAATTGTGAGACTCAAATGATTTATTTATAAAATGATTGTTTTTGTGGTTCTGTTTTTCTCTTTAGTAAAATATATTGACTGATTAAAAAAAGCATAAAACTAGAACTTAATTCTTGGATCACTGCTTTTAATAATAATAGGCAACATTCTCTTAGATAAGTCTCTATTGGCTTAATTCTTTAAAAAAAATCCACCATCTAGGAAAAGAAGAATTGTTTGAGAAATAAGATTTAAACTGTAAACCCATTAGGAAGCAAGCCATCAAATTTAATCTTCTGGTCTAAGCAATATATATTATTGTTTTATATACTTTTTTCTTTCTCTTATGTTTTCAGTAAGAATGTTTAATGCACGCACATATTTAAAAATAAATGTGTTGTGAATTTAAAAGTGAAAGTCTCCCTATATAAAGAAAATATATTTTCTGTCATATTAATCCATGGACTTGCTCTTCGTTCTTGCAAAATGCTTTGGAAAAGCCTATCCTGAAAAGCTCTGTGAGAGCTTATGTTAATCACAGCTTTAATTTGAAGTATATTTCTTCATAATAACAATAGTGATTGGTTCTAAACATTTAATTTATTATTCATTAACAGATAGCTGGAGATGGAAAGAATCCTTTTCCACTGGAAGTTAATATTAAGGGATGTGGCATCCAGACCTCCTGGCAAACTTCTTGTGACCAGGAGAGGAGAGGCTATTACTTTGGTAGAAAACATTTTATTTTGGTGGAAAATTTGTCTTAATGGACCTTTTAATTTTGCAAAGTGAAAGCAAAAAACCTGTTTGGAGACAAAACAGCACATAAAGCACTGATCTGCCCTACAGAATGATAGACAAGGTTTTCCTAATTGTAGTTAATGATGTCTATGTTTTCTTTTAGATATGCTTATACCTTTAATATTATACAGGTTTGCAGTGGTGAGTATGAAAAACACAGAATTTTTTCTTGTGTTATTGTTTATTAATTATCATTAATTATTTATTATTATTATATATTATTATAATATATAATATTATTTTCCATATGAAAAACTGTAAACTTACTTTGGCCCCACCCTGAAAAATACAGCTTTTCCTTCTTGATGAATACATGTACTGATACAAATCTTTACTAATAACAGAAGAATCCTAAATGGCAAAGCTCATTCTTAAATTTAACTCTGAAAACTGCATATTTTTTCATTTTTCTTGATTTTATTAATACTATGATGGAGGAGGAGAGCCTCCTCGGCTATATACACTAAATACACAGACACATACACAAATAGATTTCATGGTCATTTTTAGTATACACTTTTTTCTAATTTATAATCTTTGCATTCAAAGACCTAATACTATAAATTACTATAATTTTGTGTAATAATTTATATTAGTATATATTATATTAAATAAAATTATCACTAATCTTTGAAATTCCAGCCTAACAATACATTTGTTAAATGGGAATATTCAAGTTTTATAAGTATAGGACTTTGATATTTAATTGCCATTTATTGGTGAAGTATTTGTATCTATATAATGTATTTATATTACATAAATTATATATACAATGTGAAGTGAGGTATATACATATATAACCTAACATTAAATTTTAAAAAAATTAAAAACCACAATACAATTAAAAGAATACTTATTTTAATCCTTTTTAAATGGAAACATCTTAGGTTTTAACATACAAGATCTGTCCAGGAAGTACCCAACCACATACTATGAAAAAATAGAGGCACTTATTGAAGAAGATACAAGAAACACTATACACACGACAATGATGCGTCAGTCTCCTTCAACGTAGGCACCTTGGGACCTCACACAGTTCTCCAGCGTCATTAGCAACTTCACAAAGTGCAGCACAACGTTCCTTCTGCTCTGGTAACAGAAGTCGCAGAACAAATTTAGCCACTTGGTTTCATGCCAAGATATTGCATCAAATCTCAGACACAGTAGTTTCTGGAATCCCCAGATCAGCTTCTAGTTCTCACACTGTCAGCTGCCTATCTTTGTTATTTGCAGCCTGTACATGTTCAACATTCTCGGGTGTTGTGCTTGTTGCCGACCTTCTAGAATGCAGATCACCTTCAATGGATTCTCAACCGTCTTTAAAGCGTTTGTGCCTTTTATTTGTGCTGCACTCATTGCATCTTCCCTGAAAGTCTTCTGCCAAAAGCTTTCTGAATCATGCAAATAATTTCCATGGAGGAATGTTTGAGCTTAACACAAAATTTGATGCAGATTCTTTGCTCTATTTGCTCAGCCATTTTTTAAAAATATATTTTATTGATTATGCTATTACAGTTGTCCTATCATTCTCCCCTTCATTACCCTCCACCCTGCACACCCTCTTCCACCCACATTCCCCCCCTTTAGTTCATGTCCATGTGTCATAAGTTCTTTAGCTTCAACATTTCCCCTACTATTCTTGCCCTCCCCCTGTCTATTTTCTACCTACCATCCATGCTACTTATTCTTCATACCTTTCCCCCCTCTCTTCTCCTCCCACTCCCTTGTTGCTAACCCTCCATGTGATCTCCATTTCTGTGGTTCCATTCCTGTTCTAGTTGTTTGCTTAGTTTCTTCTTGTTTTTGTTTCAGGTGTGGTTGACAGCCACATAATACACATGCTCACTCAATGGCATGTACCACCCCCACTAACTAGTACAGTGAAGTCATCATTGTTTTTGCATTCATGTTCCAGTCTACTCTCCTTGGTTGCCCAGTTACACTGATGTCACCCAAACCATACTTGCTATATTAATAATGAATGGACTTTTTCCAGACAGACCTTATATACTTTAGTAACAGTTACAGAAAAACAATTTCCCAGATTTGTTTATATGCTCATTTAAATATACCTACAATATATTCATTATTCTTAGACAACACATTCATTGAGAACAAATATTTCACAATTTAAATTTCATTAGATTAATTTACATTAAGAGAGCCCTTGGCAAAAAAGTAATTCAGGAGAGAGGCTCACTTATGGAACTAATGTCGAGATGATGAGATGAGTAGACATCACAGGTGGAATTGAAATGTAAATTGCCATACCCATTCCAATTCTCTTGACTTCTAATTTGCAATATGAATTTATCATTATCTGTATAACAGTCAAAGGAATAATTAATTTATTCAACTTGTATGTTCTGAGTGCTATGTACCAAGAATTATTCTAGGCACTGCTAATAATTCAGTGAATAAAATGGATGCATCACCTTTCCTAATGAAGTTTCCATTCAATTAGGGGAAAGTCAAATATGTATATAATGTGGTATTTATGATAAGCATTGTTGCAAGAAAAAAGACAGAGCTCTAATATTGCACCATTTTAATGAGGGTGGTTAGAGAAAATCCTTTCAAAAATAACAAACAAAGATCTGAATAAAGTGGGGAATAGAACCATGCTGATATCTGTGTAGAGAAAATTCCTTGTGGAGTGGATGCCAAGTAAAATGGTCATAAGGCAGGACAAAGTTATGCATGTTTGAGTTTTAGCAAGTCCAAATGACTCACAGTGTTAAAATCTACTGCCTTCTGAATCTTTACACATCTAGTCATCATTTTCTGAATTTTGAGTGACATACATTGCAATGTTTCAGTTAATATTTAGCTCTCATGTAATATGGTGCTTTTATTATGGAAAATAAAATATTTGAACCTTTAAAAGTATTTTAGACTTTAAAAACATTGATGGCAATTTTTAAAAACTATTTGTATAATATACACTATATATTTATATATTGTGATTACCTTAATTTAACATAAATGTTTGCTGATATTTGATAAATTGAAAATTTCATTTTTACCCCCTAAGAAACTATATAATATTCTCAGATACTTTTCCTACAAACTGAGTATCTGGAATACCAGCTTTCATCATGCTAATTATTATAGAGGCTTTGTATTTAAGCTTGAATTCTTGGGCTCTTTTCATCAATCTGAGAAAACCATGCCCCAGGTAACCAGTGAGGCTTCAGACTGGGTCCTGGAAGTAGAGACAGGAACAAATATGAGGTTGACCTGCAGCCTGTAGCTGAGACTGGCTGAGCCAGTGTAGCCAGGAATAAAAAGTAATTGACTATTGATTTAAGGTTTTTCTGTGATAGCAAAAACAAATACGTGTGTGTGAGTACGTATGTAATATATAAAACCATGTTAACATTCCATAGTTCAACCTTACAGAAACCAGGAACAAGTTGATATAGGAGCAATCCTAGTGACCCTGTAGCAGCTTTGGTGAGTTGGTCTTTTGCTGTCCTCTAAGAAACAGGAATCTTATTCCCTACTCCTTTGATTTCCCCATGATCATGCCTTTGCTTCTCTCTATTGTCAGAGTCTCTTAGTTTGTCCCTATTTTTATCACTTCCTCTTCGAGTATCTCATGTTCAGTTTTCGCATTAGTCTAAGATTTGATTGGGCCAATCAGTTCCTGTGGAATAGGGAGCATTTATCTCTCTTATGTTGAGTCCATAGATGGCTATCTTTGCCTGGGAGGTGGAATGTTTGTCTAATTCATTGTGCCCCATCATAAGAGTGTCATAACAAAAAAACATGGCACACTACATAGAAATAACTGATTGTAATTTGAAAATCATTGTGGAAAGAGGAACTATGAGATCTATATAAGAGAGATATCTGACCCAGACTAACAGAAAATAACCAAGTGGTGTTCTGCGTCTCCTAGAACATAAATGACTCTCTCGCACTCAGTAGATCTGTAGAGATCATTGTCTTTAGTGAGAATGCTTTTCATTTCTTCTCTATACGTTGTCTGGGGTTCAACAAATAATGGATTGTTGTATTCTATGTCTCTGCAAACTCTAAATTAGTGAATACTGAATCACTGTTTCTAGGGAAAATGCAGGCTTAGATTCTTCTGAAGCTCTGGTCACATTTTTGTCCTTTGATCAATACATAACCTTATTTTATGTATCTTTCTGTTTAAAGATACTTTATTTAACTTTCAGTAAAGGTGCTTTATTGACTTAGAGTCAATAAGACTATGACTCATGGCTTTAGTGAAGTTTATCTAACATATTTTCTCCAAAAAGCACAGCCTTCTAGTGCTTAGGTACACTAGCAAACACTTTGGAACTATGATTGGGGGAGCATTTGTAATAGTGAAATCACCAAAAAAGCATAAAAATATGAAAAATGTAGTTCTAGTTAGACCTTGAAAAGGGAACCAGTTTACAGTATAAGAGCTGAAATAAGAAGATAGGGTATAATCTTGTTTGACCTCTGCTCAGAACATGTGTGTTAAGTATCTCAAATTTTTGTGTCTCTCTGTGCATATTATTTTTAAAAAATACTTTATTTAGTTTTACAGGAGGGGAAAAGGAGGAAGAAAGAGAGGGAGAGAAACATTGATAGGTTGCCTTTCACACGCACCTCTACTCTGGGACCAGGCCCACAACCCAGGCAAGTGTCTTGACAGAGAACCAAACCTGAGAACTTCCACCTTTCAGAGGACGCCAAACCAACTGAGTTATGCTGGCCAGGGCTCTGCACACATTCCTAAATGACCACAAAATCATCTTGAGTGTTGATTTGGGGATTACGAATGTATTTTAGTGAGGAGGGAAATTTGCAAACATGCAGTCAATAAATACTGAGAATCAACATAATGTCTATTCATGACTTCTGTTCTCTCTTTCCTACTTCTCTGCCACTTGTTCCTCTTCTAGGCCCTTACGGAGTTAGCCAGTCTGTTCTACACGCTCCCACACCACTTATTTATACCTATTAGTATAACATTTAATTTACTGTTGATTAATTTATTCTTGTCAAGAATACAGTGATCACTCTGAACACATAAATCATGGATAAAAAACCTTAGTATTCCCAGAACCTAGGTGCCTGACACATAGTAGCTCTTCATTTAGCATCTGTGAATGGAACGGAGAAAAAGGGAGACAAGAAAAAAGTTAGGATTGAAAAGTGAGCAGTTCACTCTTAATAAGCCATTAACACGTGATTCTCTTAACAAATCTCTGTGTTCTACAGCTATATCATAATGTGCCTTCCAGGGATTCATTTTAATTTTTTATTTCTTTTCTATCTTTAAAATAAGGGTACAATAATGATTTTTATTTATTTATCAGGAATATCTGAAGCTAATCAAGGGGAAATTAAATTATTTTGAGTTCATTGGAAGGTATTACATGAATTTGAGGCAAATTATAGCATTATTGTGTTCTAGTTATTTGTAGCAAAGGGCCTTAAAAAACTATATAAGTAAAATTTTCTGAATTTGTTCATTTTGCTTGAGGTAGAATAAATATAATGAAAAATATTCACTTGTAACCAGAATGGCTTACAAATGAGCCTTCTTCAATTGGAAAGGAAAAAGAAATATACTTTTCAGTATTATACCTTGACCCATAAGCAGCCCCTTCCCATCACTGGCACTATGGTGCACCCTTCTCTGAATACAGAGGCAAATTTTGTATTGGTTTTCTGGCCTGAGTTGGAGTGTACTGTTTTGAGTCTCCTTCATTATGAAATATTAACATCGTACAAGATTTGATATTAATATGCAATGTACCAAACTGCTTCTCTCTTTATTCCTTATTTCACAAGGCTAGAATAAGTTTAGTAAAAGTATCAGCTATTCAACTCTATCTTATTAATATTACAAAATAAATAAACCAAAAAGTAGTGACAAAAATGTGTTAGCCTGCAAATAAATGAGTAAAAGGAGAAGGTTTATCTCCATTTATTTAGGACACACTTCTTATAATATCTATGTATATTGTTTTTCAATTTTACGTAAGGGACTCATGCCATGATTATAGAAAAGTAAAATCAAGGTTACCTGCTTTCGTAAAACAAGATTCTTTTTATCTTAGTATAAATATAAAAAACTTGAAAACACTGTCATAGTATCTTATATACATAACATAATATTAGGATTCATATATTTATGTAAAACAGATGAGACATTTACATGTTTGAAATTACTTCTGCAATGAGGCGGGTCTTCACTTTAGAGTAAATGCTATGATTGTGATGAAGAACAGAGAATAATGTAGCCCACATTCTCAAGAACACAAAGTAGTTAGGTGTGATACTTGTTTCAAAGCAAGTTATTAAAACAAAGCAGTCTTCCAACTGACACATAAAAATACATTTGTTACATGACTTTAGGTATAAGCAGATACTGGAATCATGTAATATTTATTTTAAAATATTGTCTTCCTAATACTTTTCAAAATGTGACTATTTTATCTTCAGTTACTTATGTTGTTTGTTTAATCAGGCTTTTAAGCTTAATACTGATTATGTCCAAATGTGTACAAAGATCATGACTGAAAATAAACAGAGATAATAATAATTTGCAGTGTTTCCACTCCAATTATATTTCCTTTACTATTTGAACAACTTCACATAACTAATTTTGTCTCAAAGCTTTTTGCCTGAAATTGAGTCTTTCTGTTATCTATTATTAGATATTTTAATCCAAGATTTAATGGCTTAAAACAATGATAATATGTATTTTGTTCAAGAATCTGTAATCTGGACAGGCCTGAGTGGAGACAAATCATTTCTGTTCCACTTGGCACAAGAGGCTCAGAGACAGGGCTGGAATCATCAATGGCTCATTCACTCACGAGTCTGGGACTTGAAGTTGTTAATCACGTGGAGTTGCCACTAGAAAGCCCAGCACGGCTGCTTCACAGCTCAGTGACTGAGATTCAATGGTGAGCCCCATGAAAGAAAAGATAACCATGCGGGAGATGTATTATTATGTGGGGTCAACCCTCAGAGGTCATAAAGTGTCACTTCTGTATTTTATTTAGTAGAGTAAGTCACTAAGGCTAGCCCACATTCAACAGGAGAGGAATTAGACTTCATATTACCGGAGCATAATAGATGAAATACATCTGGGGGTGGCCATGTTTGGAAAATATAATTTCCAACAATCTCTTTAGCTTAAGTAAATACAGGCCTATCTGAATTCTATCCCTCTCTCTCATGTTGTTGTGGCTATTGTTTGCCTTATTTTTGTTATTCAGCAGGGAGTTCCAATTATTTTGAGTGAGAAGAAAGTATTTCCTTGAAAAATAATAATAAAACTATGTGTTGTATATCAGGTACCAAAGCTATAATTTATAAGTGGTTACACTCAGCTGGAGAAAACTATAACTACATTTTTGGAAGTCCCAATACTTCTTTCCTTCATCTCTGATGTCTGAATTATATAACACTTATTGTAAAAAAAAAGATCATAAAAATTAAATTTAAAAATAATAAAATAACTTTCCCTAAATTATAAGTAAATAAAGCATTGTCCCTGTAAATCAATTTTTAGTTTGCACTTTTTAAAAAAAGGTTTACATAAGTTTCTTTTGAGCTGATGATATTACTTTGATGCTAAAGTTGTTTTCTCAGGAATATTTCAAACTAGCAATCTCTTTGTTTCTTGTCACCTGTAGCTGTGGCAAAAGGCTGCTTCCATATAAATGAATGAGAGAAAGCATCATAAAAGATTTATTTCTGCTGCCCCATTTTTCTTATTTATTTCTAACACTCAGCCCATTTACCATGAGCTTCCTCACATTTCAGAAACAGCGAGTCGTCTTTGAGAACAAATTGTGCTATTTACTTCTGTCCTCTGAGAAAACGAATGGTTTAGTGGGTGAGATGTCCAGAACAATAAGAAAAACTTGTGTTGTGTACTCCCAACAGAAGAAATAGATCTTCTGTAAATAACTCCCAGCACAGTCATGGCAGGTTTCAGCACTGCACACAGTCCTATATATATATATATTATATATATAAATTTCCTTTGCATAGCCTCAAAGCTTTTCAAAAGAAAAATCAGCAGAATGTTGTTATGCAGAAATATAGCATCACCACAATAAAAATTTGAAAACTAGCTTTAAAAATAAAAAATATAAAGCAAAAAAAAAGAATCATCATGAAATTGTGGAAATAGAATGTTATAACCCCCAAAGTGTTTTAGTTATATTTCTGTATAATTTCATATAGACACACAAGCATACCCACATATTGATTTTTAATTTAAATGACAAAAAACACTTTAGGTGAAATAAATACAGCTAAATAATTTTAGAGGAAAAACTATTTTTGTATTTTTGTACAAACTAAAATGAGTTGATTATACAGTTCAACAAATGATTGTGGTATACATCATTTCAGTTAAAAAGTAGAGGAAGAGTCTAGCATTTACTACATCACACTAAATGTCAGATTTATTTGATATTACACTTACATATTGATAAAATCTTAATTATCACAGATATTTTGTGTGATAGACATTTGTATTCTTATTACATAGATGAGAAAATTGAAGTTGACAGAAGTCAAGCAGCTTTTTTCTTTCTCCCCAATCCACCCTGACCACCAGAAGAGGTAACATAATGCTTGTTCTGAGCAAATGTATTTAATTCATGATTTGGTACAGTTCAGAAAAATGATCTCTGGTGGCACATAGTTTGAGACTCTCAAAACCACCTTCACATCAGACACAAACTGAAAGTCTCAAGGTCCCTGAGACCTCTTGCACATCCAATAATTTGTGGGAAGAGCTCATAGAATGCAGAGAATCTGTTTTCTTCATAGTTTGGAATTATTATAGTGAAAGAATGCAGATTAAAATCAACAGAGAAAAGAGTTGATAAGGTAGAGTCCAGGAGACATCAGTTGCAGAGTTTCCAGCGCTTCTCTCCCGCTGAAGTACTACAGACAGCACCTACTTCTCCTAGCACCAATGCACGGCAATATGTGTGGAGCATTGTCAAGCTCATCTGAGCCTTAGGGTACAGAATTTTTATTGGGGCTCATTCACATAGACCTGGTTGACTGCTCACATGACTGACTTAGTCTCTGACCCTTGCAGAGGTTGAGCTGAGTCTGACTGGTCCAAAGTCCCCCACCAAAAACCACACCATTAGCATAGACTACCTGGCACAGGCAGAAATTGCCAGGTAAACAGACACTATTATCAGGGAGGACATTCCAAGGGCTTTGAAATTACCTCCTAGGACCCAAGGGCAAAAGGTTAACTTCTTTGGTCAAGTTTAATCCTTTCCTGCAGAGTTTTCCTAACACAGCAAGTAGGGAATGGAAGCATTCAGGAATAGATGTATCTTAATGATTCAGTAACAACAACAGAATTTTTATAATATTTTCAAATGGAGAAATTTGTTGTGTTTTGATTTTGAATTATAAAATAATCTATTGCATAGTACCCCTTCTCAAAATACCAAATATTTCTTAACATCTGTTTTTTCCAACATTTTGTAACAGTTGAAAGGATTTATATACATCCACTATGAAACTATTTGAGAGGCTGATAAGGTTCCTAACTTTATCAAAAATTACAGAAGTGCATATACTTTGCACTAGAAAAGACCTTATTACTATCAAAGCTTCTTGTTTTCTACTTCTCTTAGACACCAATTTTCCTTGTGTGTTTTTTTAAACCCTGACTATCCTGCAGGAGAAAGTCCACTCCAGAGATCTGTGCAAAGAGACAAAGAACAGACTAGGGGACTTATTCTCTTAGAAGAGATGAAATAATGTCTTTTGTAGCAACATCAATGGATCTTGAGAATATCATGCTAAGTGAAATAAACCAGACAGAAGAAATTGAGAACAGTGAACAATGTGGGATATAAGACTGAATGCAACAAATGAACTAACAAGAAAAACAAACAAAAATAACTGATGGACACAGACAACAGTAGGGCGGTTACCAGAGGGAAGGGGTGGGAGGTTAGTAAAGGGTAAAAGGGATCAAATAATGGTGACAAAAGAAGATTTGACTTTGGGTGATGGTCACACAATGCAATATACTGATGATGTATCATAGAATTGTACAATTGAAACCTACATGATTTTCTTAGCCAATATTACCTCAATACATTTAGTTTAAAAAAAAAGAAGAAGAAGGAAAACTCCAAGAGAGAGAGACAAAATGAGGGAACTACAGTTTCTCTGTAGAAACTCAGGTCAGGTCTCTGGATGACAAATAGAATAAATGTATTTAGATAACTCAAAGCATCCTAGTTAAGGATTTAAAAACAAACAAATGAACAAAAAAGCTGAACCACAATTATCTTAGTTACTCCCCAAAAGACAAGGTTGCAGTTTGAACCCAAACATCTAAATGATTGCTAAAACAGAAAAAACAAACATAAACTACATTAACATATTTCAAAAGAATATAATTGAGTCCCTATATCATTACATTTACAACATTCAGGGTGCAATAAAAAATAATTCCTCAACATTATTAAGATATATAAAACATTAAATATTTCTCAACATTATGAGGATATATAAAACATATATTTTATATATAAACATATTTATATATAGATATATCTGTATATATGTATATTTGTTGTCTGTGTCTATGTGTTTTAGATATACACATACACACATATGTATACTTATGTATATTTGGTTCATCCTTTCACCTTCTTTCATCCAGGCCCCCAATCTCCCTCCCTTCTGACAGCTGTCAGTCTCTTCCATGTATCCATGCCTCTGTTTCTCTTTTGTCAGTTTATTTTGTTCATTACATTCTACGTGTGAGAGATCATATGAGATTTGTCTTTTTCTGCCTGGATTATTTCAGCATCTGTCTTCCAAATATGTGGATCACAGTCTCTGAGGTTCTCTATGTACCACTGCTAAGCTTCTTTTGCAGGATCTCAGTTTTTACTGTAGATTACTGCATCCATTAACCCTCCACGCTTTTCTGCCTAGGTCATGCTCCCATTTTGTAAGCACATTTAAATTTCATTCTAAAACATTAGAGTTGCTGCACTACCATGCCCCCTTAAAAATATTTTTCCATTTTACAAGGTTAATTTTCTTGATTTTTTTTGCCTTTTGCTTAACACTACACTAATGTAGCATTCAACTGTTTAAGAAATGTTCTGAGGTAATTTCTTTTTATTAGGAAAGTCATAGGTCTTGTGTGACTTTCTTTAAAAACTGACCTAGGGTGATCTTGCCTTATTTTACTAAGTTGTTACATCAAGCTCTCACTTACCCTATTTGAATCACAAAACTTAATGTACTGCTCTACTGAACGCCTGCTCTGATACACTAAAGGCTGGACAGCGTGTCATATTTCTAATCTAAAATTCAGTATTCAGGTCTGTATATATTTCAAACTACAGTTGTGAGCCTGTTGACGGAGTCCAGTAAATATAAGTTGAATATGTTGATAGTGACTACAATTGATCAAGTTCTATTAACACATAAACTGGATAGGTTGCTAATGAGAGTTAAGGACTTACCTAAAAACATCACCCCCTAACTATGTTGAGGTAAAACCAGAATTAGCAATGTCTAATTTACAGCTCAGCAAATTCAGCCCTGACTTACAATGGCTTACTCATTATATTTTCAAGAACTTATTTAACTCATTTTCCACTTTCCAAAAGTCTGGCTCTTTGTACTATGCAGTTGACAACTCTCTGACTATATTTAGGGAATCAGAGACTTTAAGTTTGTTCTCTCCAATATTTTCCTTTCCACTTTAATTTCTTTGCATTTTTCTTCTGACAGGAAGGATTTTCCCTCACTTTTTTCATGAAGAACACATTTTATTTCTTTTGATTTCTTGATTTTCTTCTTTTGCATGTTATTTTTTTTCTATTTATCTCCCAAATGATTTTCAACTGATTTTTTTTTAATTTTCCTATCATAGTGAATCATTGAGGTTTGTTGACTGGACTTTCCCATTATCCATTTACTTTGAAACTGTTCTTCATGGCTTTGGTCTTCACCACTTTGTTTTTTTTTTGTTTGTTTGTTGTTGTTTTGTTTTTAGTTTATTCAGTACAGTTTCTAGCCTTTATTCCCATTCCAGCCTGCCCACCCATCCCTCCCCTCCTCCCTCCCCTTTCCAACCCCCCTAGTTTTGTCCATGTGTCCTCTATACCACCACTTTGTTTAATGATTCTTTCAAGGTGACTAGTGCTTCATCCTTTCGGTTCACATTCCCTGTGACTAACAGGAACCATTGACACTAATTTCCTTACAGTTAAGTTCAGTGCAGCAAATAGCAATTATCTATTAAATATGTTTCTAGAATTGATTTATCCATATGACTCCTGGTTTTTCTTTTCATATATCCTCACTTTGCTTTGGTGATTCAGGGTTTCAGGACAATTAAGCATCAAATGAAAACTTAACTACCCCTGTTTAATTTCTAAGAGAGAAGCCTTTAATTTGTACCTTCAAAGTGGATATCTTAAGAGTGCTCCTTATGATACTTTCGTGGTAAGGACATTCATTTATGGTGGACACTCCTAATACATATCGTAGCTTTTCAATGAGGGGGGTTAAGAGAGAGAAGATTTCTGTTTTCACTTGTGTTACAATATTTATGAATTTCTTAGGAATATAATACACATTATAATGCTGTTTTTCCATACCTTGATTCATATACTTTTAATTAGACTATTACCACTAACCTAATCCCCAGCTCTTTGAAGTTTCTATTTTTTCTAAAAATGCCTCCAAAAAAACCCCTTAAACTAATTCAGTCACCTGCTTCCTGAAGAGAAAATGCACTTTAAAAAATCTGTTAATCATGAAATTTATACAATATTTCTTATTGTAAACTTTATTATTGTGAAATATTTCTATTGTAAGACATTTTCTAAAGGTTATTTACAGTAGCCTCCACATATGTGGGTCAAATGATGTTAGCACACATTTTCTAAAAGATTAACTCCTTCCCTTTTATGTTACAAAAATTCATAAAATAACAGACCAAATAATAAGTACTATTTATTGCATAAATTTAACAAGCTCTATATACAGTTTAAGTATCTGTGATAATTTCTAATCTCATCATTATAAACCACCAAGGGCATTTGCTCTCAAGGCATTATTTGTGTATAGTCTATTCCTCTGCCTAGACTCTTTCCTTTTGCAAGTTTAAATAAATGGGTTATTCAGATGTTCTGCACACCACAGTATTTATTGAAACTTGTGCTGACTGTGCAGGTGTCATTTGGAATTTTCAAAACGCTCATGTTAAAACAAGAAACCTACATAATCAATTTGCAAATTATCCTTCATTATTCCAAGTTTAAATTAAGAAAATAATGCCTAAAGGAAATTCAGACTAAAAAATCTACTTCTTTGTCACATCATTTCCACAGGGAATTTATATTCTGTCTTCTCTAGGAGATCATTGCCTTTAAATTTGAAGAAATAAAGATGAATTCTTAAAATTACACTGTATATGTGCATAATTGGGCATTTATTATTTTTCTTCATGGAATATAAGTAAAAATTCTTCAAAATTGATCCACTTATCATATTTTGGGTAATATTTATTATTTTTTCCAAACTTAGGGATGTGAAACCCAACAGAGCTAACAAAATAATATTCTTTTGACCCATTTTTAACATCAGTTTTATTCATTTTAAATTTAAATGTATAGAGCAGACATTGGCTAATAAGATTATGTAGGTTACCAGTATGCATTTCTATGATACATGATCTGTGTATTGAATTGTGTGCCCACCACCCAAAGTCAAATCATATTCTGTCACCACATTATTTGACCCCCTTTACTATTTACTATCTCTCCACCCCCCTTCCCTCTGGCAACCACCATACCGTTGCCTGTATGTACACAACCATAAGAAAAGATGAAATGCTGTCATTTGTGACAAAGAGAAGTCCAGGAGCAGGCAAGAAGCAAAGACTGGATACTCATGCAGCAAGAGAGAAGGAATGCCACACTAGGTGGAATGGGTATCTACATATATGTCTATAATATCTATTGTACATCTTTTTGGATAGTTGTTCAAATGTTTTGTTCATTGTTTAATTGGGTGACTGATTTATTCGTTATTGAGCTTTAACAGCATTGTCTTTCAAAGAATATGTTTGTTTTATTGAAGTTGAATTTATTGACATGAGATGTCTATATTATTTCCTTATTATCATATTTATTTCTATTGAATCTGAAGTAACTTAATTTCTCTAACTCCAAGTATTAATAATATGGGTCTTCTGCCTTTTTTCTTGATTATTCTTGAAAAGTTTCTAAATATACTGATCTTTCTGAGATTCTGTATTTTCATTTCACTAGTTTTTTATTATTCTTTTTTCTTTTTTTTAGAATGTGCAAATGAAATTTTAAATGGCATCCTTAATTCTGTATTTGTCCAGCAACAATGGACTTATGATTGCATTCCCATAAGAACGTGGCTCCAAGACAGTCAACAGGATGCCTAGACACTGCAGTGGAAGGGCTCTGCCCATGTGACCAAACTTCTCACCTTTCCACACTGGCCAGGACCAGGATCAATAAAGCAAAAATACCAGAGAAAAAAGAATCAGTCACTATACTCGACAACATCAGAGGCAAAGACAGAAGTAGCCTGTGGTCCCACCCCCAAGAGAAAAAAAAATATCTTAAATACTGTCATTTCAAAATTGTATTGTCCTCCTCGCCTCAGGCACTGGTCCCAGAGCAAAGCTGGGGCATCCCTGGTACCATGCCTGGGCCATGGTCCACTCTGGGACCTGGGGTGTCACTCTCTGGCTCCCAGCAGCTCAATGGCACAGCAGACTTGCTTTGTAGTTTCCTCAAATTCCTTCCACTTACTGGTGGCTTCCTTTGCAATTTTGTTCTTGGCCCTTTCTTTGTCCAGTTTCAAAAATTCCCGGAGGGTTAATTCCCACACGCTTTCTGAGAGGCAGGAAAGCACAATTAGGTTAATGCTTTTTATGTTCCTCCACGGGGTCCTCATCCCTCTCCCAGCCTTCCGGCTCCTTGAAGCACAGGAAACACTGGGCCAAGCCAGGCTCGTTCTCAGTGGGACAGTGGATGCAGCCGGCCATGGCCAGATGTTCTGGGGTGTGGGAGCAGCCCTCCAGACAGGCGCAATTCTCTAACACAGTCAGGCGGTGGTCCTTGATGCAAGGCTTCCAGGTCTAGGGCAACTACGGGGTGCCCATTTCACCATCATCCCACCCTTATTTTTCTTCTGACACCCACTTTAAATACTTCTGGATTTATCTTTAGTGTTCCTGTTTATTTTGAATATAAGTAATTCTGCATATTTTGAATAAAATAGACCCTCTTTTTCTAGTTTCTTAGCATGAAATCTAGTTCATTGATATTAGGCTTTTATCAACATTCCCCCAACACAGTGGTACATTTTTTGCATTGGATGAACCTCCATGAACACATCATAATCACCCAAATTCATAGCTTACATAACAATTTAGTCTTGGCATTGTACATTCTATGACCTTTGACAAATGTATAATGACGTGTATCTATCATTATTACATCATACAGAGTATTTTAACTGTCCTAAAAATTCTCTGTGCTCTGTCAAGTGCTCTCTTACTCTGGAAACTACTGAATTTTTATTGTCTTCATATATTTTCCCTTTCCAGATGTCATATGGTTGGAATCATGTAGTATTTAGCATTTTAAAATTGGCTTTATTCACTTAGTAATATGAATTACTTATTTAAGTGTATATAGACAACTTAATTCAAAACTTTGCTATTACTTTTGAACAAATATCTGTTAAATCAACTAAAAAAATTTAAAAAATTATATTTCTATATATGTTTTTAATGTTCTCACTTTATGTAGAGCTGAGTTTCTGACTTATTTTTCTTTTCTCTAAAGAAACTCATAACATTTCTTGCATGACAGATCTACTGTTAATAAAATCCCTACATATTTTGTTTGTCTTAGAAAGTCTTTATTCTCTTTTGAATGTGAATATAATAAGATACAGAATTGTAGGTTGGCCTTATCTTTTCCCTCTGCACTCTAAATATTTTGCTTTACTATCAAAAATCCTAAACAAAATATTAGCTAACAACTCTACTAATATATAAAAAGGATTATTCACCATCCCAAATGGAATTTATTTAAGAAGTATAAGATTAGTTTAAAATCTAAAAAATACCTAATGCAATATACCTTATTAATGGAATTTTTAAAAAGCCATTAAAATTATGAGACAAAATCCAATAGACATTTATGGTAAACACTCACAGTGTTAAATTCCTCAATGGGAAAAAGAGTATGTACAATGTGAATATAATGAAATGTTATACTTAATGAGAAAGACTAAGTATTTTTTATGTGTATAGGATTGCCAAATAAAACACAAGACACAATAAATTTTAAATCTTAAGTAAACAACTGCTTTAGCATCAGTAGGTACTATTTGTAAGTATGTTAAATACTGTGTGTAATATATACTAAAATTATTTATAGTTTATTCAATATATCAAAATTTAACTGATCCCTGACCAGGTTGCCCAATCGGTTGGAACATCATCTTGTATACTAAAAGGCTGCAGTTTCGATCCTTGTTCAAGACACATACTTAGGTTTCAGTTTCAATCCCTAGTCAGGGCAAGTACAGAAGTCAACCAATTAATGTTTCTCTCTCACATCAATGTTTGAAGTTTTTCTCTCTCTGTGTGTTTCTCTCCCTTTCCTCTCTCTCTAAAATCACTGAACATATCCTTGGGTGAAGATTAAAGAAGATTAACTGAGGGTTATTCATTTTTATCCTCTAAGATTAGACATGAGACAAGTACACACACTTTAATAATTTCTACTTAATATTGTATTGGAAATGTTGCTGGCATACTGGAGGTTTTGTGGTGTTAATTCCAGGCATAGTGATCCTGTACTAAGGCAAGCTGGGAAAAGTTAAGGGCATCCTGATTAGACTATAGTAAGGAAATTGTCTACTCTCAGATGACATGATCCTATATGAAGACAATCCTAAAGAATCTAACAACAACCAGAAAAAAGGAAATCCTAATTTATAAATAGCTTTAGAAACTATGCAGAAGAAAAATTAATGTATAAAATTAATAGTATGTCTCAATTGCTAGCAAAAAAACAACAGATAGAAAATAAAATCAAGAAAACAGTTCCACTTTCATAAAGAATTTGTATTTGTTTGCTTCACTTTTATAGGATGCATTTATGAGTTATAAAATTCTGTTTGGAAGTTATTTCCTTTAAACACTTTAAATATTTTTTCTATTTGTATTTAATATTCAGTGTATTTACTAAGCTGTGTCTGAGTATAATTTTCTTTCAACTTTCCCTTTTTGGGTTTTGGGATGTCAAGTCTTAATCTTAGCTTCAAATTAAATAAGAACAATAGTAAATTAAACAAAAGCAGGAGTACACAAGGGTAGTAGTAAGTAGCAGTTATAATTAGTAAGTTTAAACTATAAAAGGACAGTGATAATGAACTATTACCCTTGAATATAGGAGCAATTCACAAGTCAATATTGAGATATTGATACTAAATAAGTAGAGGAGATAGAGGGGATATTCATCTACTAGGGCTTCCATAACCAAATACCACAGGTTGGGTGGCTTAAAAAAGAAAATTTTATTTTCTCACAGTTCTGGAGGCTGGAAGTCCAAAATCAAGATACAGGCAGATGTGTTTTTTTTCCAAGGCTCCTCTCCTTGCCTTGCAAATGACTACCTTCTTGATATGTTCTCACATGGCCTTTTCTCTGTGACTGTAAGTTCCTTGTGTCCCTTTATGTTCTTATAAAGACAGTATTCCCTTTAGATTAAGATCCCATCCTTAGGACCTCATTTAACCTTAATTAACTCTTTAAAGATACTAACTACAGTATCTCTAAATATAGTCACATTGGGGGATAAGACTGAATATGAATATTGAGGAACACACTTCACACACTTCTGCCTATGAGAAGGGAGAGAGAGAGAGAGAGAGAGAGAAACAGAGGGGGGGGGTGCTTAGAGAGAGTAGTTTACAGCCAGCATAATAAAATAGTAATAGTAGATTTCGTAAAATAATCAGTGGGTTGAGATTTTCATGGATAACAGGTGTTTGTATTATATGGTTTCATAGTACATTATTATACATTGTTTATTAATTGAAAAAGAAAAAAGAAAAAACATTAACTATACACTGGAGATTAAAGACAATAACTTGACTAGATGACCTGAATTAACATCATTAAAGCAGACCTGAGGGACAGCACATGCTTCCAGATGTGACACCTTGGAAAGACACATTGCTTTTACAATATTCTGCCTGAGAGTGTATAACCTGAATCTAACCCTGAGAAAGTGCCAGACAGTCCAAACTTGAGGGACATTCTATAACATAACTGCATTCTTCAAAACGTCAATTTTTGAGAAAGATTGAGTGATTGTTCCAGATTAAAGGAAAATGAAGGTGATCAAATGCAACATATGATTCTGAACTGGATCCTGTACTCTAGGGGAAATATTATAAAAAGGACACTACTGGTGCAACAGAATAAATTGAAATATAGACTTTACATTAGATAAAAATTGTATTAATTTTAAATTTTCTGAATTTGTTAAGTGTACTACAGTTATTTAATATAATATCCTTATTTTTAAGAAATACACACTGAAAAATTTAACAATCAAGGGGCATGATCCTTAACTTCATGTATAACCTGAGACACTTCTTAGACTCAATTATTCAGACTCACAAGACCCTCATAGGTCACACTTGACATCACTCTATAAAGAAGCAACAGGGTAATTGCAACTTGCAGTAAAGGGGGAAATGGTTGTCAAGAATTGTTCTTTCCAGAAATCCTTGCTGCAGTCCAATATCTCAAGGGCTGTGAGATATGATCCAAATCAGGAGGGTGTAAGAGCTGATCTAGCTTTAAAAGTTTCAGACTCCACAGGACCCAATATCTCTAATAGCAACTTCATCAACGGTGCTTGCAGGATCTCTGAAAAGGATATGCCAGTGATTATAGTCAACACATTCAGCAAAGTATTCATACAGTTTACCAGTTAGAGATCATTTCTTATGATAAGCATTTAGTAACATAGTTGACATTCCAATACTTATCAGGTAACCCAGAGGAACAGAGCTAGAGAGTTCATCACAGATTAAATTTTCATGCAAAAGAAAATGTTTTTGGCTAAAACTTTGAGTATGGAAAACAATTTTCAAGAAGTTAATAAGGAGAAAATTATCATCTGTGTATGTGTGTGCAGAACAGAAAATAAGAAAGAAATGGAGTAAAATAATAATTGCTGCATCTGGAAAAAGGGTCTATGGTAGTTATTTGTATTAGTCTTGATTATTTTCTGAGTTTAATAGATTTTCAAATAATTTTTTTTCAAAGTGGAACATAATATTTAAAAAGGTGAATGTATTTGCGTTTGAAACAATACAACTTTCTTTTAAAAATGATTTTGATTATTTATGAAAAAGTTTCCAAATACAGTATATAAATTTTCAGGGGAAAAAAGCCTCTTTTAACTTCTAGAGTACCTATGCAATGTGCAGTTTCTCTGGGCTTTCAGAACACCTTTGACTTTTTAAAAATCACTGATAAAGGAGAAAATATAATCTATTTAGATTACATGGAATGATGGCACTAAAGAATGCTCAACACACACTTTAAACATGTTTCCTTTTTCTCTACAGTTGTTTGAACATTGTATGTAAATGTCAAATTTAATTATGCAGATGATAGAAAACAAGGCATATTCTTTCTTTCCTAATTGGTAGAGAAAGATGTCTTTCAAGCTTTGCTGCCTACAATCCACAAATCATCTGGAATTCTAGACACCTTCATGAAGTTCAGGAGTTGAGTCCACTTCATTTCTCATCCATGAATATTTCAATTTCCCTTAAGGCTTTTAAAGGAACTGAGGATGAAAGCCTACATTCAAGTAGTGAGCAGTAATGAAACGAGATGAATACCCCTTACTAATGTTGTTTCTGTATATTCTTCATTGATAAAATGTAATGAAAATGTGGTGCATCATGATGAGAAATAACTATGGAAATGAAAATTATAATGTCTGAAGTTAGTTTTACATTGTCCAATTATTTAAGAATCCTACTGAAATATTTTTTGATCCTGGGCAATGTGTTAAAGACATTTTCAAAGTTAACTGTACTTTATATTTTCTTAGTACTTTATAGTTTTTACATATTTCAATAGACATTTATTTAGTAAACATTCCTTAAATATGTATTACATTTCAAAGTGCAAGAATTATTTAAAACATAATCAACCCTTCTAAGGTAGGTATTTTCATTCCCATTTTGTAGATAAATATATCTAAAGGTAAAAGTTAAAGTCCAACCAGATAGGAAAAATAATTTTTAGTATAAGGAACACTATTTCTATTTTTATTTAAATGTGTATATGTTATTCTTCTCATTTTCACATTATAAGACTACATATTAATGTTATATGAGATAACGTATTTGATACTTAGATGATCTTCACAAGGAATAGAAAAGTCAAACCTAACTCTGTCAAGAGTACTTCCTTTTCTGACCCTTGTTCAGTGAGATGTGGGTGCTCATTTTTAGTCATTTTACATGAGTCAGAGATAGACTCTGGTATTATGTTACACTGAATACATTTCAGCAGATACCTCTTGTTCTTTGATAAAAATTGTTTAGGTATAGCCAATGATATGTTGAGATGAATATTATATAGTCATAATATTCTAAAGTTCCCATATTTTTATAAATTTTCAACAAATTGTTATCACAAATATTGGTTGTCATCCTCACAGCAATTTTGCATTGTAAATATTATTTCCAGATCAAAGATGAGCACACTAAGGCTTAGGCCTGCATGAAGACCTATACTTATTAAGAAATAAATATAAAAGTCAATAGTATATCTGGTTTCCAAGTCTAGTACTTTTTTCTCCTCACCAAAAATAAATAATTTTTTTTCAAAATTTTGGAAGTAAGAAAGATGAGAAATTGGCTGTCTCCCCCGCTTACATTAAGCTGTTTAGGAAAGAATAAAAGTAGCCAAGGCTTTATTATCCCAAGAGATTGAAGAGTTCTTAAATATTTAAAGGCTATGTTCATGGCAATTATGCTAAGTTATCTCTGAGTGCTGCCAAGAATTGCAGAAGAGCCAGTAGCCAGATCTTAGAGCAAGTTGAATCCTTGTAGATAAGGGTGCAGAGGAAATAAACACCTGGAACTGTATCACAGCCCACTCACCAGAAAGTTGATTTAGAAGTTGTGATTGTTGAAGATTGGTCAATAGGCACCCTGAACAGCGTAAAGAAAATGTTAGTTTTAAGCTTGGCATGTGAAGTAGATTCCCTGAGCTGTAGAACCACCTAAACTCTTAAATACCACATGGACTTAGGCAGTGAGCACCCCGACACTCTCATGGTTTAAAGAACAAAATATCACCTCAAAAACTATTCATATTGAGTGTGTCCTGGAATCTGTGGGAGCCTGAGTTCCCAAGAAAGCCAGGTTTGACAGGACTTCATTGTAAAATGTGATCGAGAGTGAAGATATGTGAAGCAAGAAAGGAGGGAAAGCCAAAGCAAAGATGCATATTGCAGTTGGCCAATGGTTGCTTGTTCATTCTAACAGAGTCTCCCAAAGGGTAAAATAAAATGCACCTTAGGACTGACACTCCAGAAAATGAAAGAAAAAAATCATACACCATTGTTGAAAAGTTGTCTTCATGGGCAAGAACATCACCTATTTAAGAAACGCATATGCTGTTCTTCTTAGTGTCTCCCCTTCAGTATTAACAGCAAAGCTCCATGGCAGAAGCAAGAGTATCTTGCTACATGGACCAAGGAACTTGTTATAGAGTTCACTGCTGAAATAAGAAAGCTGTGAGGGCAAATGTATCTTAAAAAATGCACGAGAGATTTCCTATTAAGTACTCTCGCACAATTCAAATGCATCCTTATCCTCTATGAAGTCTAATATATCACAGAATTGCACCAAAGGGGAAGGTTCATGCCAGTCTCTGAACAGATTTAAGGTGAAAGGATTATGGGGACAAGTCTGCATTGCTGCATTTGTCTGTCAGGGTATTCATCTCTCTGTATCTCCCATTTTCACTTACACCCTCAGCCAACATTTCAAATGGTCTGTGCTGTTTGTCGTTATCATCAAGGGATCTGAGTCCATTCACCCTTGCTTGTCAAGCTGGGATTGCTTTAATGACATATTTGCCACTTAGTTTCTGTGCTGGGGCATATTTTCTCATACTTCTGCTATCAACAATGCTGGCTCCTGATGGAAATAAGGTTTAATTATTCCTGCCAATATAATAATTTTTCTGTGCCTACTGGATTATTGGCATTGAGAACCTCAACATAAGCAGCTATTACTTGTGGCTTTAAGTTCAGTGAAACCTTCATTGCATTTTCTTGAAGATGAAGATCTACTCCTGGACTTTATGTTCTACACTAGATCAGTTGCATTTGACTGCTAAAATATATTTAAAAAGCCAATACATCCTAAGGTTATGCAACTATTGTATCACTTCCTCTGTAAAAAAAAATATCTCTTAGTAGCAGACAGTTTTGTGCACGATACCGTGTTAACATACTCCTGTAAGAACTAGGGGAGCAGGACAGTGATGCTTGCAGAAATAGTGTAGTCAGGGAGTGCAAACCCATATCCATAGTAAACACTAATTGAGAAGGGTAGGAGAGGGAGGGACAGGCACATGACCTGGGCCTCAGATGAAGTATACAAAGACTATATTTGAATGAAGTTAGTTAAAACCAAAGCAGAAGTATCTGTTCAGGTCTTTTTAATTGGGTTGTTTGTCTTCCTGGAGCATAGTCATG
Source organism: Trachops cirrhosus (assembly GCA_028533065.1). NCBI lineage: Eukaryota > Metazoa > Chordata > Mammalia > Chiroptera > Phyllostomidae > Trachops > Trachops cirrhosus. The sequence continues at coordinate 166,718,104 of CM052539.1, read as the reverse complement.
TGAGTTCTTTATATATTTTGGAGATCAACCCTGGTCCAAGATATCATCGACAAATGTATTTTCCCATGTGCTTGGTTCCCTTTTCATTTTGCTGATGTTTTCTTTAGCCATGCAGCAGCCTTTTATTTTGATAAATTCCCATTCAGAGACATATGAAAGGATGCTCAGCATCACTAGGCATCAGAGAGATGCAAATTAAAACCATAATGAGATACCACTACACACCAGTCAGAATGGTCATCATAAACAAATCAACAAACAATAAGTGTTGACAAGGTTGGGGAGAAAAGGGAACCCTAATGCACTGTTTGGTGGGAATGCAGACTGGTGCAGAAACTGTGGAAAACAGTATGGCATTTCCTCAAAAAACTGAAAATGGAAGCCACCAGTTCCACTGCTGGGATTATTCCCTAAGAATCCTGAAACACCAATCCAAAAGAACCTATGCACCCCAATGTTCATAGCAGCACAATTTATAATAGACAAGTGCTGAAAGAAACTTAAGTGCCCATCAATAAATGATTGGATCAAAAATCTATGGTACATTTACACAATGGAATGTTATGCAGCAGAAAGAAAGAAGGAGCTCCTACCCTTGGTGACAGCATGGATGGACCTGGAGAGCATTATGCTAAGTGAAATAAGCCAGGCAGTGAAAGACAAATACCATATGATCTCATCTATAAGTGGAACCTAATCAACAAAACAAGCAATCAAACAAAATGCAACCAGAGACACAGAAATAAAGAACAAACTGACAGTAACCAGAGGCAAGGGGGGAGGGGGATAATGGGGGAAAGAAGTGAAAAGGTCATCAAGGAACAGTATAAAGGACCCATGGACAAAGGCAAAGCAGGAGAAGGATTGAGGGTGGGAGGTGGGGTGGGGGTGAGGGAGGAAAAGTTGTGGTGGGAAAATGGAGACAACTTGAACAACAATGAAAATTGATAAATAAATAAAATAAAATCTTAAAAAACTAGAAAATAAATCCAAAACAAAATACTTTGCTCAATGTATGTAAAATAAAATATTGCATCTTACTTGTTTAATGCAGGGTTCAAGCTATCAGTGGGGAGGAAGGGAATCCTTAAAATTATTGAGATTTGATTTTCAAAGGACCTTGTCTTTCAAGGGACAAGTTAGAAGATTGTTAGAATTTGTATTCTAAACAATCTCCAAAGCAGCCACAGAGCTGATGGAGCATTTCCTTAGTTGCTTGAGCATCAGATCTCTGACACATTTGGTCATATTTGGACAATTCTTTCAGATGCTCATTTAAGGCTGAAAGGTTATTACAATTCCCAAGTCAAGGAATGCACTCTGAAACACAGCAGTCATTGAGCTTGGTCTCTAGAAAGCTACTTGCTTTATCAGCAGACCCCTCCTAACAGTTAAAGAAACATGGAAATGAAAACCGTAAGGAGGCCTGCCTTACCTTTTTAAACTCCTGATCACTCCCTACTTTAATCATGGTCCTCTGTCTTTGAATAGCATAAAACCAAAATAACATGACATTTCAGCAGCTGACATTTGTTTTTCTATAGGGACACTCCAGCTCACAGTAAAAAATCGGAAACCAAATGCTTCCCTGAAATTGCTCAAACTCCTTTCTTCGGCTGACTCACTGATAATATTGCAGAACACGAGTTTATTTATGGCTGATGGCTGCTAATAGGGGTGAAATCTTCAACTGGAATGAATGTACCAAAAGAAAATGCATATGTACCTTTAACCCCTGGAATTTTCTTCTGTAATCTTGGGGGCTGTGCATATATACAAAAGGTGATAAAATTGGAAATAAAATTTTAACATTTCTTTGTGCGTCGTCAAGTCAATTCTTTGGTGACTTTGAAGAAGAGACCACAGGAGTAATAGCTTAGATTGATTAATATAAACACCTTTCTGCTGGAAAATGGGAGAAAAAGATATAATAATAACAAATCCAAAATACTTTACAAGAACTAATGTAGACATATACAAAGAATGTTATTAAATAACATAAAACACAATGTGAGCAAAGGAAGAAAGGTAGCATGAGGCTGGATATGAAGTTTTAAAAGTAAAGATTTTCATTACTCTGAATTTGTTACATAAGAGTAATACAGTTGCAATCAGAATCTTTATAGGCTTACTTTTGTTATTTTTAACTTGATGAATTTATTATTGGATTAATATGGAGTGATAGGTGTTTGAAATAGCCAAAATTGTTGAAAAGAAAGTACTTAAATATGCATTCTGTATATTAAAGTTAATTTTAAAATTTTAGTAGTTAAAACAATTTATTTCACAGAGACAGTGCAAGAATAGATATAACAAAGAGACTGGTGCTTCCAAAAGCAGGATGTTGAGACAGGAGCCATTATGAATGTATTTTATATGAGAGCTGGCATTGGTACCTCCCACCTCACTATTAAGACCTGCTTTATCAACTTCCAAATAATGTAGTTGCCCTTTTGATATTCTTCTAAAGGAAAACTAAAGGGAAATTGAAGATATTACACCATGTGGGTCCAGAGATGTCAATATTTGTTGCAGACTTGCAGGATGTGCATGGGAAAGAGAAGTCACTAACATAAATTGATGTACTATGGGTTATGCAGTACTTCAGGTTTGTGCAACAAATTATATAATGCAATCTTGACTGAACTTGATAGGAAAAATCTTGCAGTGTTAGTTTGGATTATCACAGAAGCTGATAATTATTTCGGGGCACACAATTGATTTGGGAAGTAACTCCTGGAAGCACTGATAAGATAGTGGGGGAGTGAGATGGAACAAAGAAAAGGAAACCAATATAGGTGGTTAAAGAGCAGATCTCTGCTGTGGGCAACTAAAAGTTAATCCCACTGGGATATTCTGAGAGTTGATATAATCTGACACTGAGTTGTCCCACTCTAGGGCAAGAAATATGAATTATTTTTCTACTTACTAATATCTGTGATTTTTGAGGAATGCTCCCCAGGTTATTAACCCCCTTGCACCTTTGGATCACTTTACACAATGGCTGAGAATGATTTTGTAATCAGCAGACGACCTTAGGTAAAGAGGTGTCAGTGCTGTGGGTAGAAGCCATTGACATTTAAGGAACATAATTTTGAATGATATATAAAGAACAACATGTAAAAGATCAGTGTCTGCTAAAGAAAATGGGCAGCACATTGACATCATCCAGTATCCATTCTATATAAAGTAATTTTGTTGATTTTTCAATTCAGACAATACAGTCATATGACAGTGTGCAACAGAATCAACAACATTCTCACCAAGGAGAACAGCTTCCCCGAATTTGGGGAAAGAAATCCAACACAGAGAATTTAGATATTGTGCTAAATGACATTTCAAATCAGTGTTAGAAACGGTTCAATGCATTCTAAAAGGGTGATAGGATAATTAGTTCCTAATAGTGGATAATTGTTTTCTTTGCTGTTCAAATCCGTTTTCCTTGCTCTTGTAAAATTACTTAAATTTTTTTCTGACTTTACTCTCATGTAGCTCAAGGGGTGGTGGCTGCAGTTTTAGGAGGGAGAAGAAGCCCACTCAGCAGCATCTAATTACCTGACCAAGTTTGCTTTGGGAAGGATCTTTACACTCAATACAAATCAATGAGAATTAATCCCAGGACTTTCGTTCAAACTGTAAGGACAATCATCCCTTTTCTTTTGGATTTTAACCTGGAAGCTTCAAACTTAAGATTCATTAGCCAAGTTTACATGAGTATGAAAATGATGTCAAGACAAAAAGAAAAGATAAAAACTTTAAAAATACCAGGCCCTGATTTCATTGTTTGAGCCCTGAGGTTGAAGGTCATTAGATCTCTGAGATGAAAGGGAAGACTGAGGTCAGACCCATCACTGGATTATTAAGTGATATAAGTCAACAATGTCCTTTATATCACTAAACAGTTTAAATTGGGTTTTAAATTACTTATGCTTATTGCCATAGAAGAGAAAGGAAAATCAGATCAATTCCTTGCAGTATTATTTCTATTTCTTTAATTTCTAAATTGAAGATTAAATGATTTATATTTAGACATCCACCAACAATTGAAACAGTCAACAAATAAACAAAAACTGCTGTAGAAAAATTATGGAAGAAGATTTCTAAAATTAGAACTTTGAAAAGCCTTTCTTTGCCTGACTCTGACAATAGTAACATAAGGGAAAATATCCCATTTAAAAAAATCAACTTCAAAAGGTACTACAAACAAGCCTGAAAGATCCCTTACAGAGGGCATATTTTAAAAAGGTAAAGTGCCAATTTTGTGAGCAAAAAAGAGCTCCAACAAATCAAGAAAAATGAGATGAATAGATATAAAAGTGGGCCATATGTTTTAAAAAACACAATAGTAAATAAAGACAAATAAAAGTAAATGAATTAAAAATAATTAAAATATTTTATTTTAACTACCAGATTTATTAACATTAACCAAAAATTAACAACACAATTATGGCACAGTCTGGTAAAAAATAAATCATTTTAGAGGATATACCATATGCTATAACCATTTGAAACAATTTAATAATATGCTGCTTATAAAATATATGATATAATCTAATAAGCATGCATACATATAAAAAGTATATGAAAGTACTTGCAATAATTACAAAATGTTTATTTCAATACTGTTGATAATTGCAAAAGTACTTAAAGGAAACAATAAAAAATTGTCATGAATTACAGTGTTTTACAGTACTTAACTGAGGTTGTAAAAATTCAGGAATATACTACAAAATAAATAGTGATTATTTTGCAAGTTATGAAATGATAACACATTTTCACTTTGTGTATATGTATTATCATAATTCAAAAAATTAAAACTAGCATATGGCATTTTAATAATTATGTTTATATGTTCTTTGATGTATTTATTTTTAAATAATATGCTATCACAAAAAATTTCTTCAATTTAAAAAATCATGTTGATGTTATTTTTTGTTCAATAAAAACTTATTAACAGTGATCACAGTGGTCTCATACTCCTTCGTATTAGTTTCCCAATGTGTGTGTGGGAGGGAGGACTTTGTATGTGTTCCCACTCATGAGATTTAGTGGGAATGACATAGTCTATTAGTGAAATGTGTAAGCTATTACTCTACTGTCTTTCAGATACAAAGACAGATAAAAATAACATTGTACCCTGACTGGTGTGGTTCATTGGATCGGGTGTTGTCGCACAGACCAAAAGGTCGCCTCCCAGTCAGGGCACATGGCCAGGTCACCAGGCAACTGACCAATGTTTCTCTCTTGCACACTGATATTTCTCTCCCTCTCTTCTCTTCTCTCTACAAATAAATAAATCTTTAAAAAATATCATTGTGACTTCTTTTATTGTGATGTTTGTTTTTTGTTCATTTTATTTATTGTATATATTTATGAAATAATTTAGGATGTTTTACTCATTTCAGATACTTTCACTTTTATGATACTGTACTTGACTCCTTTCCTTCCTTCCTTCTCTCCTTCCCACCCTCCTTCCCTCCTTAATTTTTATCTATCTTAATTTTTTGAGAGCTGGAAATAGGTTGATATTTAAAATATGGAGGTTTATTCTTTCATTAAATCTGGAAATTTTAACAATGATTTATTTGTTCATATTTTTCCTCCATTTACTCTTTTCCCAAAGTAGTCGTATTGGTGGATGGAGTCATCAGAGCACAGAGCAGGGGAAGGCTTCCTCAAATACTGACTTCTCAACATTGTGTTGAACTCAAAGTGAAGTATTGATGAGGGTCCGAAGCCTGATGATTGCCTACACTCAGAGCTCAGATGAATTCCCTTCACCAGCAGCCATCTCAGTCCCCACAAAGCTGATACTTATTGCCCCTTTCAACTCTCCACAGGCTCCAAAATGTCCAGCCCTTAGGCCAGCCTTAAATTTTTCTCATGATGATCTCTGATTTAAGCTGACTTAAAGAGCTGATGTCCAGTCACTTTTCCTCTCTGTTCTTATTCTACCTTTACTGGATTGCCATCTCAGTCTTTATGCCCGGGAGTACAAAAACCTCATGTTGCTTCTTTCCTCCCACAATAGAGGTTGATTTCTTATAAAAAAAAAAAAAAAAGGCCCAGAACTCAGATGGATAAAAGCCTCTTTAGCCTCTACCACCTTCAGCTTGACAGAGGCACATTTTGCTTTCACTATTAAATACGAGTTGAAAAAGTCAGTTTCTGTCTACTTCAATCTGAGGAAACAAGTCAACCAGCACTGCTGGGACTTTTTTCTTTTTTCTATTTCAGATGTTCATTTGAAAGAGCAAGGGCATGGATGCTTGAACAGGAAAACTATGAAGTAGTTGGAATTGTTCTTTCTATATGATTATATACCACTTGAAATATATATGTAAAATAATAGCTACAAAAACAGCAAAAGAGCTTTTCTATTAAATATCAGTATATTGTACTAAATATAATATATTCATCATCTGTAAAAATTAAAATATTTTAAAGATAGTTCTTAGAATCAATTTTGAATTGACAACCTAATGAACTTTTCTTTAAAATGCCTACTTAAAATCACAATCAGCTGTCAGTATTGAAGTGGAGTTTTATCTATAGTCATAACTCCATTGTCAAAGAAGTAAGTTCAGTGTTAAGAACAGGAAAAATTATATCTATTCATAAACCCATTTGTTTATTAAATATTCATTAAGCACTTGTTTTTGTTAAGCATTGTTAACCAAATTGATATGTGCTCTTATAGAATTGTGTTTCGGTGTAGAAGCATACAAATTATATTAAATATAATTAATATTTAATTAATAATCTCTATACAAACATACATAGACATTAACATACTTACATATACATAAACACACATATATGAGTAATTAACTTCAAAGTTCAAAGACAAGATACATTATTCTAAATATATAACAAAAGGATGCAAATTGGAGACTTTTGTGCCAAAATTAGAATTCTAGGTTGGCACTCTGTAGGGTAGAAACTTATACCTTTTTTAAAATATTTATTTCCTTTTTTCTGTTATAGTTGATATATGATATTATATTAATTTTAGGTGTACAATATTAGAGTTAGACATTTATATAATTTATGACGTGATAAGTCTAATAAATTAGTACCCATCTGACACCATACATAGTTGTCATAATATTATTGACTATATTCTCTATGCTATACTTGTAATTCTTAATCCCTTCCTCCTTTTTACCCATCTCCTCAACCCCTCTTCTGTCTGACAATTGTTAAAATGCTCTCTGTATCCATGAGTTTGTTTCTGTTTTGCTTGCTCACTTATTTTTATTTTATTTATTTTTAGAAAAGACCCATTATCACTGTCTGAGTATCAGTTTTTGAAGAAGTAAAGACTTAAGACTGTCCAGACGTCATACACATAAAAACTAGCTCATATTGCTTAACATTACAAACCTTACCTCAATCAAATTCATCTGTTATCTGGTTCCTAGTAAAGTTGATCAGTGAGAACTTCACTGTGTGTAGCCTGTAGAAATTCTGTTAACAAATCACAAGCTCTTTAATACATTTTAAAAAATGGTAGACATGGTAAGAATCTAATACCTTTAAAATCCTTCTTTTATTCAGATGATTCTTTTTTAGGGCACAGCAACACTAATCAACCAAATGACTATGGTGTCAGAATTATTTTGTTAGATAATTCCCACAGTCTTGCCAAATTATTTTCAGTTCCTTTTATAGTCCATTTGTTTATTTTCTTTCATATTTCCTCATTGAACAAAAGTTTCTCAGTGTATTAAAAGTGGAGTTCCCAAGTTTGAAGACTGTCATGTTTGAATTGCATCATTTGCAGCTCTATCAGCAAAATTATCGCCTTTAGAAATGTTGTCCCTATGCCATGTGTGAGCTGTATAATGAATTACTGGTATCTGAAAAGGCTATTGTAAAGTTTCTAAGAGAGCAGCTGTAAATTTTTCATGTGATATTTTAATTCTCATTCTAGTAGAAAACACTCTATTTTAATTTATTTTTTCCTGTGGCAGGACAGAAACCAAAAAAACATTATTTATGAAATAGTAATGTATATATTAATATTAAATCCAGAAACAAGAATTGCCATTGTAGTAACATAAACATAGCTCCTAGGGTTTTATAATATGTCCCTACAACACAGAAAACCTTAAGTGGTCCACTATTATCCCAAGTTCATTATCAAATATGCAATATAAATGTCAGACAAATAAGGTCGTGTTTTTCAAAATTTGGAATCACCGAAGTTTTTCTAAAGCTTCTTCACATTCTAGGGCCCAAACCAGATGATGTGTGGGATTATGCAATTACTCAATCAGTGATTTTGTTTCTTATGAAAAAGTTGGAATCTGATGTATATACTACTGGACTAGTCTAAAAAATTAGCCATGCTTTTGTTTTTTAATAATTAGAGAAAAAAATATATATAGTAGGAGAGTTTCAAAATCTTGAAGTGTACTTTGACAAATACTGGACTACTTCATAAGCAAAACCAAATAAAAATTTAGACTGGTCCATTAGAGTACATGATGGGAGGAAGGAAGGAAAGAAGGAAGAGAGGAAGAAAAGGAGGGAGGGAAGGATTGCAGAAAAAACATTAATTACAGAGATCCATTGAAAACAATAGTACCAAAATCAGAAGTCAGAATAGTTCAGAATATTTACAGGGTTAGGAACTACAGAGATTAGTGGCTAAGATTGTCTACAAATCTGTAGAGTGGCTGACCATATTTACTAAAATTATCATCCTTCTTTACTGGAAGTGTGGGAGTATTATAAAGTGAGTGCCCCTTTTAAAGTTATTCCTTGTTTTTCTAATTTTTCAATAGCCAGTGTTATTTCCTTTAGCTGAGAACTGAACAAATATTAATTTATATATAGCAATTACCTGTCCTTTTTGTAGACTGTTTTTATTGGTCCTACATCTCATATTAAACTTTATCATTATTCCCTATGACTTTGATGTTTCCATTTATTTCAGATCAAGGTGTCTTTCCAACACAATATGAGACTCTCACTCCCTACCATGCTCTTGGTGAATTTTTGTCTTTTGTTTTTTTTTTTTTTAATAAGGCGCACAATAACCAACTCAAGTGCTTTTTCCCCAGAGTTCCACAGACACTCCATTCAGGGTGCAGAATATAATCATCTTTAAATTGCAACTCAGATGTCTCCTGTAAATTCTCTGAGATTTACAGGAAAATCAAGAGAAAGTAAGATTGTGTCTTTCTTAGTAAGAGAACCTACTTATATGGGAAGAGTGGTTGAAAAGGAAAAAGCTGAAGGTTGACTCAAAATACTAACAACCTGTGCTGATCTTTATCATATGGAAAGCAAGAATACCTGAGGAAATTCTGGAATAAGAAACACCAGTATCTACCAGAAGAGATAAGGGTAAATTAGCCTGAGGAAAAATTATTGACACATATGGTTTGCAACTTTCCACTTTAAGGATTCCCTCAGCCTGTCAGTTTTGAGCCATTTGACAATTATCTCATAGCTAATTTTGTCCTTCTAGGCTTTCCTACTTACTCCTCTTGTTTTCTGTAGTTCCTACATCCTGCAATTCTTTTCTATAATCCTTCTAATATCTTTGCTTCTTGAAGCAGTGGCATACAGTACCCCTTCTTCCTTTCTTGCCTTTATAAACTGTCAGAGTTAAGGATCATTCCCTTTATTAAAGAGTGCCATATGAGCACCAGTTTAGCAGATTTTTTTTATCCCTTTCCCTAGATTGTCCTAAAACTAAGTGTCTGATAGCAGGATTAGAGTCATTTCTGTCCTTGCCATTCTTCCATCCTAACTTGGGTTTGGGTGGTCTGCAGGAGAACCCAGACAAAAACTGAAAAGACTAGAGCATGATATCGATCTATCCTGAGGTCCATGCCAATGAATTCTGAGCTGCAACTAAGTGGTAATGGGAATCAGTGGGGAACTCCCTCATCTTCTCAGTACTCCATTGCATCTTCTCCTAGCTTACCTTTACTGAAAAGGCTTCAAGTAGTGTCATTAGCAATCCCTCTTGATGGCTTTCTAATGTCCTTAGTTCTCCCACAGCTGTGGGAGGTGGTGACGGTCAGCTTTCCTTAGTGACAGTATTCCTCAGTGTCATGATCTTGTGGACCTTAATGTGCTTCCTTCATCAAGAGAACGTAGTCAGCTGGTAGTTGAATTCCATGCAGTAGCTATCTCCATGCCTGGGGGCTGTAAACTGGAAACATGCTTTGGTGTAATTCTGCAAAGGGAAAAGAAGCTTTTAAATGGCTGATATTTATTGGTGAGAAAGGCAGGCGGATAACTCCAAAATCTAGGCAGCTCCTCGGTGGCACCAGCTTTGATGATCCAAATCTGAAAGGCTGATTTTATAACCAAAAGCAGGTGCTGACGCTATGAAAGTCAGTACTTGAGAGGCAGGTGCTGATGTAAAAGAAAGTGGTTTATTTTCAGGTGCCAGCCATCTGGAAGATAGGGACATGTCTCTAAGCCCATATCCTGGGAAGATGGGAGACTCAGGTCTTAAAGTTTATCTCCACCTCTTGGTGGAGGCAGAAACTTTTACAAGGGAGAGAAGAGAACAGAACAAAGATCAATGAAGGTGGTTAAAAAGTTCTCCACCTTTAGATTAGCACAGTCCATTCTGATAAGGCAAATAATGATCCGGGGTACATCATCCTGGTTTAGCCATCCTGGCATCATGTCATCCTGATTTCACAGATGAAGGTCTGCAAATCTCCCAAAGCTGGAATGCCTGGAGTTTGGAGTCTATATCTTTTGAGCAGTTAGTTCCTAGGATTCTTAAACAAACCTGCTGTTGGTCTACACACTACGTATTTGTCAAAGTCAGCACTTACAGAAACTATGTCAAAAGAATGGTGGAGTGGGTTACAATTTCCCACCATTACAATTTCTACAGTTACAATTTTCCATGCACGAGACCAGACAAGTGCAAATTAATAACACTCTGGTTGTCTTTCCCTTATTTATTAGCTTAATACCTTGTTTATTTGTCTTGGTTCAGCTACTCCCCATCCTGTTACCTTCTTCTGATGACACAGCCTTTACCAAATTTTCAGTCATTCCATGATCAGGCTCTTTCATCATGTCTGCTTCCTGACTACAAACTGTATGCATGATAAGAGACTCCTGGAGGTGAAATACGGGCCAAGATATGAAGCAGATTCAGGGTTAATCTACACGCCATGTCTTCAAACAGAGGAGGTAATACATTACAAGCTAAAGAAGTTGTGCTCTCATCTATCCTTGCGGGGGGGCGGGTATTTATACTAATTCATACAAATTAAGAGAACTGTCCTTAGTCCATTGCAAGACTGGATTTTCATATACCCATTCCATATGTGATAGAAAGATAATAGCTTATTTTTTAACATTTTTTATGGTTGTTCAAGTATAGTTTTCTGCCTTTCCCCATGCCCCACAGATAATAACTTATTAAGAAGCCTACCAGTAGGCAACCTTCCTGGCTTCCCGTATTTTCAAACGATAGATGATCCTAATTGGATTTTACAGTCTTACTTCTTATGGTTTTTTAATGGTAAAATCTTGACTATAGAGAGGGTGGTTCATCTGCCTAGTATTCCAAAAGATTAGAGAGACAAAAGGATGACTTTTTAACAAAATAATTTAGGGTTTTACTTGACTGTTTTGTGGACACTGATATCATCCAGTTCATTCAATTCAGAAACTAGCATAAAACCTCTCCATAAATGTAGAATTCAAAAAGAAATCAATTTTATTATTGAATAAGCATTTAACCAGAATGTAATGGTCATCATATTTAATTGCAAGGAAATTGCCAAGACAGAAAGAAATCGCAGCTTTTTACAGTCAAGCAGATCCCACCCATTACATCTATGTTTTCAAGATAAACAATAACTAGCCGTTCAAGCAATAGGACTTGACAGCACCATTTGTCACACTTACATCCTAAATTCACTTGGTAATTGGCATGAACATTGGCATTAGCTAATTGACTTGATGTTTTTTATAATGCTGACATCTTGTATAGGGCCACGGGGAATGAGGCAAATGATTTTGGACTTTAGCGTGGAGTTGGTGTTCATCTAGTTAGGAGCAAAAGAAATTTGAGATTTATTGTTACTATGGTTACCCTCAGTGTTCCACAGACATCTACTTCCTTTGGTAGTGTATTTAGGATGGGGGTTACTGAACTAGAAGCTCTTTCCTCAATGTCTGCTCCACCCTCGGCATTTAGTCTTCTCTTTGCACTGTACCTCAAAGAATATATCTGGTTCTTTCAGTGCTTCCTGCTGTATTTGATGGTTATTTTTATACAAAGCATCTTCACTTTCTGGTAAGTCTACTTGGATTAAGCTTGGTTTTTAGAAAGACTCTGTGTCCCTGAGTATACGACACATGGCTTTCACCATTATCTTCTTCTACTTCAGCTATAATGCTGGGCTTAGCACATATTCTCACAGCATGAACAGAAAGGCTTTTTTTTTCAGTCTTTCTCCAACTGCAATAGGTTTTCATCAGTGCTCTAAGGACAGCAATTTTTGTGAAAGGGAAAAAAAACTGTTGACTTCTCCCTTAAACTTATGGCTTTCTTTCTTTTTTTTCTTTCTTTCTTTTTTGGACTTTAAATCTTGTATTATAAAGTGGTACTTTCATAGAAGTGATCATAAGTGCATTGAATAAATGTTTTTCCAAGTTTAAAAAAAACCCAAAGCTATTGTTTTAGAATACCAAAGAACAGCTTGAAAATACAAAGTGAAAATAATCTACAGTTGCTCTTCATATTGCAAAAGAACTTATGGCTTGTTTTTCCATAGTAGAAATAAAGAAGAGAGGCCCAGAAGCAGCACTGTTTCCAGTGTGGCACCAGGAGGAAAACTTTTTCAGCATTCTCCTAAACCACAATTCCTATAACAGACATTTTTTTCATTAAAAAAATGTTCATATTTTTGATTTGAGGAAAACCATGACACATATAGCCATCGCAATTTGAAGGTTTCATCACAGTCTATGGATACTATTGAGAAAAAGAAATTTCATGATACTGTAATCAGTTTATATGATAGGAGATGTACCCAAACATTTGTGAAGTTTGTCTGTTGCTCAGCAACGATTACATTCAAGCATTGTGTTTCATTTATATAACTACTTATATACCCAGAATCTTATTCAGAGTCTAGAAGTAAACTATTGTTTGTATCATCACTGGAATTTCTATGAGTCGTTTTGATCTAACACTTTATCTGCTGCCAAAAATCCCCATCCTTATTTTAATTCAGTTTCTTGCCTTTGGTGCTTATTGTAAAATATCCTCTTATTTGTTCTCCCTATCATGAAACAGCTTTCATCAACTAGAAGTATATACTTAACAGCAATTATGTTTTATTCATGTCCTAGAGAAACTCAAGTTAAATATCATTATAATTTATAATTATATTCTCCTTCTACATGAGTATTATATACCCTCAGGACTTGTTGATCTATCCTAGACCATCTGACATTACTGGATGGTTCATTATATATTACATAATACTAATTTTATTAAATATATTATCATGATGTGCAATATCTGATACCATGAATCACAAGACATTTCTTAGTGACTATTTTTAATAGTAGACATGAGTATAATTTAATTATATGAATACGCATTACTAACAAATATCTAACTTGATAAAATGTGATGCATAAACCATCTGTAATATTAAATATTGTTAGAAGTGTGCCTCAAAATAATGTGATCACCATTCAGGGTGAATATGCATTGAGAGAGAATTGAGTTTCAGAAAGAAATACAATTATTTTAAAACACATTAGTGGAAGAGATTGCAACAAAATTCAAAATTACTTACTAAAATATGTAAACCAACATGTTTCAACTGTTGTTTTCACTTGAAATTCTTAATTAATGTATGCAGAAATATAGGAAGTTTCAGCACCACATCCTTATTTATAAGTGATTGCTTTTCTTCTGCTGCAAATGTGATCAGCTACAATATAAGTATATGGAAGTATCAGAAGTGATATCATCTATTCTTATTTGAAAAGGTATTATTTCCTTTTGTTGTCAGTAAATGACCCTTTTTGTTTTTCCTCTACCATTTGTTCCCCTGATATATCATAAATGTTAATAAGACTTTTGAGAAAGCATACTATTAATACACACACAGAAATGCATGTTAAAAACAAGGAAAGACAAAACAATTGAATGGTATTTTGAGGATGATGTAAAAAGTATAGATATTAATTTAGTGCAAATGTTTTGGTTGCTACCACATATAATGTCATGCTAGACAATGAACAAACATGAAAACTAGAAGGGTATTTCAAGGATCTTAGAATTTAATGAGGTCATAAATATTTTTTTCCAGGAGGAAACTATAAAATATCATGAAATTAAACTTAATTAAAAGGTTAGTTTACTATTATTCTTATTTTTAATGTTTGTTCTGAATCCAAGATTACCAATCTAAACATATTCCTAATGACATAAAATCCAAGTTAATCAACAAGAACTTCACTAAGAGAATGTGGCTTTCATCTATTAAGGACTTAAATATCGATATTGGCTATCACTTTTCCAAATATTTTCTTTGAGGCACAAAATCCTTCAACTCTCAGTAATAAAACAAATATTTTAAAGCTGACTGATGACTTAACTGGATTTTACTCACTGCCTCACACCTGATTTTAGAGAGTTATATATGATTCAAGAGGTTACATGTGAACATCTGGATAATGTAAAACATCAGCCATAGGGCAGACATATATAAAACTATAAGATAACCAGGGCTAGCCAGGGGGAAGACATACACTTTAACCATATTATTCATGTAAAGCTTCCACTTTCATATCTATGATATGTGACATATTATGTCAAAAAGGAAAGCAAATGACTTTTCTCAGATAGTAAGACATAAATTCTGAAACAAAGCAAAGTTTTTAACTTTGGCTGAGAATCTGAATATAGGATCACCGTGTTAAATATATGTTAATAATTCTCAAAATTGAGAATTCTCAAACACTGAGTATTTAGGGGTAAAGAAAGGTGGCATTTGTTGACTTTGTTTCCTTGAAATAGATTGTCATTATTCACCTGCACTGTTGTACTCAGCAACCGTGGCTAGATCTTTCATGAGTCATCTGTATTTTTGTCTAAACTTTCATTAATGCAATTCATCAATCTATAACTCCACTATTGCTTCATTTGTGCTTGACATTGTATAGATTCCAATCTAATGTTTATATTCTGAACCCTTTTTGAAATTTCCCCTGTGCTGTATCAGCCTTTGAAAAATATATGTCACAGAAAAAATAGCTGAGTCATTTACCTACACTCTTTGTGTGGGAAGTGCATGGGGACTAAAATGAAAATATTTTACCCCAATCAATGATTTGTTACTTAGGAGTGGTAGGAACTGACACCAAACAAACTCCTGAATTGTAGTTTCATCCTTGACAAATTGAGATTAACAATATATTTTTCAAAATAACCTGCCACATTGTCAACATAAATAGAACTCTATTTTTTGCAAATATAAAAAGCCTGGCTCACCCACAGGACCAAATCAGTCAATGGTAAGTTGACACGAAGCCACTTAAAAACTAATAAAAAATCCCATCATCAGGAAGTTTTTCTCTATTTTTGGTTGTTTTTCATAATATAGGAAGTACTTTTACATAATGGACTTAATTTTTTAAATAAATCACAATAATGTATAATCAAGAATTTTTAATAAATAAAAGTATTTGCTTATTCATATTCCATCTACTTCCAAAAAGCAAATTAGTGGATGTATCATAAAAATGTAATGCAACAAGATCAGATGCTATTAATAAAACATAAATACAATTTGTAAAAGAAAAGAAAAAGAAATATAGGGCATTTTGAGAGCAGAGTAGTACAACAGCCAAGTACAAATTATCTCTGAGTCGTATGGCAGAGGGATATAACCAGGAAGTCTTGGGCTCCATTTTTAAATTACATATGAGAGACTAGTCAGTAAATTGAAAAAAATCATAAGCATGTTAATAATTTTTTTAATCCCCTGGGATTTCAGTTCTCCATAGTAAGATGCTCAGTGCCAGGACAGAGTCACTGGTTCGGGAAGTTGCCAGCAGTTTGCACAAGTGAAAGCTCACAAGAGACTGGCACACAGTGGCTTTGCAGCCAGATGGCCAGGCTGGACAGCTGACTCTGCCCCTTCCTTACCTCTACATCCTTGGGAACTTATTACTGTCTCTATGCCTCTGCTTTGGTACCTGCAAAGGTCCTCACAAAGTCTACCTCATAGTCACTGATCAATTTCAGTGTTAGCTTTTCTTTATTAAGTTATAGTACCATGAAACTTTTCTTTTATAAAAGTCAATATAAATACCTCAATAAAACAAATGTGTATTGATTACCCACATACTGTTGGAAAAAAAACTGTGAAGTCATTTTAAATCTGGGTGCAGGTGCACACAGCTAGTTATGTGTTTAAGTGATATAAGATGCATGTATCATCCTGATTACAATTTCAAAAAAGGGAGACAATTTTCTTACTATAAAGTAATCAGTGTGAATGTGTGTGTAGGCAGTAGTGAGGAGCGCTTCTCCACCTCCTCCCTCCACTTCTGCTCCTGCGCATGCAGGTTTTTAAAAAGTGCATGATTGAGGCCATACTTACTGAAACATTTGCTGTGGATGAAAAGGATTGCCTTATTTGAACCTTAATGTCTATTATTAGATGTTATCCCAGGAAACCAAAATATAGGAGTGAATATAAGAGAGAGAATCTTGAGAAGACTTGAGCCAGTTCTCAGGGGGAGCTGCCATACTAACAGTAAGCAATATATTGATCTAGACCAGAGCGTCTAAAATATAGATGCAAATTTAAATCACCTGATGAGTTTTTAAATATCAGTTTCTTAACCACACTCTCAAATATTTGGATTTAATTGGTATAGATTTGCATAGGGATATTGCTGTTTTTCAAAAACTGGGGTAAATTTGATGACTACTTCCCTGGATGACTCAGGCTAGTGAAGGTAAAAGCAGCAAAAACTGATTTAAGAACAACTTTTTTTTTCACTTTTTATTTTCAGCAACAGAAACCTACATTTATCACTTTGGAGTGAGTAAGCAAATACCAGAGAGCCTTCAGCATATCTGGTGAAAATAATTCCAAAAGAATAATTCTCAAAATAGTGCCAATGACACAGTACCTTATTTAGTGTTTCAAAATGGTTGAGTAGTAAATACCATATGTCTATATTATTTTGTTTGCAATTGCAGAATTATATTTTTGTTTGAGTTACCTGAATAATGGCTTAGTTTTTTATAGGTAGGGTGAGACAAAAGAATGCTTACAGTTGTAAGCACAAGAAATACAGTTTATTCTTGGATTATTTTTTATTAATTACTGTATTATTTTTCATACAAACAACTGTATATCTACTTTTGCCCCACCATATATATATACATATATATATAAAATCACAAACACTTACTAAAATAACTTCTTTCAGACTGTTTTAACATTGATTTAAAAATAGAAATATATTTCTGATTATACTAAAACTTTTATCTTGATAAACAATACAAAACATGAAATAATGTTCCTTGGTTAATGATGATACATCTCCAATGTAAAGGATAGAATCTTTTGTAAAACTCAATAGATAGATGATCATATCAAATTCATCTTTAAATAATTTAAGGACTTAGAAATGTACCCAATTTCAAAGGGTTTTTGGAATAGAACACTGACTGTTCTTTTCTTCTTATAAAGTGAGCAGGCTTACATAGGATCTAATGTCAAAGCCATGTTACACAGGTTGCATCAAAAGAAAAGGAGCAATTAACACAAATAGCAAAGGAAGAACTCTCTTAGAGGTAAATATTGCAGAATGTCTTTATACACTGAAATTCTAACCATCAGAAAAATTACTTTTAAAAAGAAAATATAACTTAGGCCTTAGTGTGGATGGTCATAGAAAAAGAACTATAAACTATGAATACACTGTGTGTAAAATTGTACCTTTTATATCTTTTAATACTGTGTTTACCACAGATAGTCAATCCAATTTTGGGTTCAGTCTTCAATTATTCAAAGAACACCCAGTAATGCTAAACAAAAATAAATAAATAAAAACAAGTGGTTTAATTTACTTGTTTTATCTAGTCATTCTCATAGTAATCACCAAACCTCAGTTCTGTAATTCAACATAAATCATTTTTTAGTGTATCATAAGAAAAAACAAAATGTATAATAAGTATTGAACTTTGTTTAAATTTGACCCAACCAAATATGTATATTTTGGTTTCCTCTCAATGACTTCAACAATAGTATTTTGACATTATGTTACTTGAATAATATCACTGAGACCTTCTGATGGAAGAGGGAAAAATCTTAAAGACATCATTCTCCACTGTGACTCAATACCTGGTTCCTTTGTATCTCTTACTTTTTCATCTAGCCCTCCCTAGGCCCCAGAGCCTTTTGTTCTTAGGTCCCTCAAAAGTGCAATAACCACTGACCCACATGTCCTTTGCCAGATCCATTGTTTTATAAAGAAATAGTAGAAGGAGATGCTTCCTCCAGTTTTAGAGTCTTGCTGCTTACAACATTATAAGTAAGTGATGAGAGGTTTCACTCTCATTTTTGGCCTGCTGCTCTGACAAATGACAGTGCATTCTTTCTCTCTCTCTCTCTCTCTCTCCCTGCCTTTCCCTCTTTCCCTCTCCTTCTCTCTTTCCCAGCTCAGCCAACCTCCTGACATATCCTTGAGAGAGATATGAATCCTGCACCAAAACATGAAAAAATAGCAAGGCCCTATATGTTTTCCTTACTTGTAGATTATGCTAATTTAAAAGCTTCAGGTGTAAGTTAATTAATAATTGCTATTTAAGTTGGCAAGGAAACTTGAAAATATAAAGCATTTTGTAAGTAGTTAATAGTGATCAATGTCTCAGATGGAAAAATAGTTGAGTCATAGAAAATCTAAATAATGAGCCCTTCTTATGTTTGTAATATTAATAGTATTAATTATTCAGGGACCTGATTTGGCTTCTGACCAAGATTCTCCACTTTTTCTTTTACTCAGTTTATATTTGTTAATATTTCCCAGGCACAAAACCTGTGTATTGTTATCATGTCACTCACATGTTACTTTTCTACTTCCTGTACAAATATACTCCCTTAAATCCAGTCACTTTTCATTCTCCAAAAGCTATTTCTAAACAAAAAGTGGCTATTTTCATGTTCTTGATTTTAGAATTCATCACTTTAACAGATTTTTTATAAAATCCTCCATTCCCTTCTCAATTAGGAATTTTAGGTTTCTGGTATGTTCCTTAATAAGAAAAGCATGATAAAGCATACATAAAGTACATTTTTCTCTGCAGACTTTTAAAAAAGGCACTATGTGTTTTTTTCTAGGTCCTGAAATTCTGGTGATATTAATGCCAGCTACAAAACACTGCTTCTGTGGCTCCATATCTTCCATTTGTAAGAAAACCAGCTCCTTCAAATAGTTCCAAAACAGTTTCATCATTTTAGTAAGATCAAACCCCTACTATGAGTCTTCTAACACATGTAACTACTATTTTAATATCCTATTTCTCCTGTTCTGGATTGTGAAGTCTCTGATTTCTACTGATAATAAAGTAAAAAATATAATGTCAAGGTCTCCTGAAGGAGCAGTTGGTGCTGCTGTTGTATCATCTATTCCAAGTTTGTAGATGGCCAAGTTTCAAAGGAGTAGGTTTTTGCAGTAAGAGTATCAATGTCCCATGTCAAGCACGTCAAAAGCGGCCATAACCACAGTCAATATTACTGTTTCTGTTGGCAATGCTTTGACCTTTGATCATTACATGTTAAACCTACTGCTATCGTGGTCCCACTTTTTATGCTGGAACTAAAGCTGCTCACACCTTGCACTACAGGGTTGTTTGTTATTGTTGTTGTTGTTTGTCATTGTCTTTTTTTTTATTCAGATGTTTGCCTTGTCCCGTCCTATTTGGGCATAAATACACATGATCAAAGCCAGTATTCATTCCAAAGCACAGACAGTTAACAGCTCTTGGAATAATTCCAATCTTCCAAGGTTTTTGTAATTTTTTTAGAAACAAAGTTGAGATCTTTCCTAGTAGAATTCTTGTAATTCATAAGAATAAAGCCCAGTCATTCATCCTACAGACTACTTGCTTTGGTGAATGCAGTTTTAGCTCAAGCTGAGGAATTTGCTTTGTGACGTGTATAAATTGTTCCATAACCTATATCCCGCTCACACTACACATAAAAAACACATCATACCATGTTCTAATCAGAGTTTGATTCTGGGATTAAGAAACCTCAAGTTTCATGATAAGATGGCAAATATAATCCTTGAAAGATAATTTACTCTCATAAACTTAAAAAAGATTATTCTGAACTTTTTAAATAAAATGAATGCATACTTTATAACACTAAGTAGTGATTACTTAGTGTATTCCTTAGTGTACTCCGTACTCCCTGGGCCTGAGTAAGTGGTGATCACTTAGTGTACTCCTTAACTGCCTTGTTAAGGTTTATGGAGTGCATTAATATGGAATCCTGTCATCATCTGCAGCTGACATTATAAAATCTGCCCTCAATACCTAAAATCAATCTAAGAAAGGAGTGGAGTGGATCACTAATATTGTGAAGGAATAAAATCACAAAACAAATTTATTTCCTTTTCCCTGTTGAGCTATAAATCTAGCCAACATTAATCTCTCATTCTGATGGCCAAGAATAGAGAATTGCTACTCAAAACACTAGTTATAGAACAATTAGCAATGGTATCTTTATAGAGTTTTCTGGAAATGCTGAATATTGGGCCTAATCCCAAATGCATTGAAACAGGACCTGCACTTTAATAGGATCGCTACAAGCTTGTTGTGCACTTCAAAGATTGAAAAACTATTATAAGCATTTGCCAGCTAAAATATAGTCATTCTAAGTTCAAGATTTCTCCATCAATTCATAATTATCAGCTGTTTGCTAATAACTTCATTCATAAATGTTATCCCCTACCCTTCCCTTACTCTCTAATTATCATGTATAATAAGCAAAGCCAGTTAAAAGTATCATTATTTTACTTTAAATTTTTGGAAATTCATGATGAACTTATGTTTAATGTATTACTACCTAGGTAATTTCCTTCTCTATTTCATTATTATCACTCCCCGATTTCCTCCTTAAGTAATTCTGCAAATACTATATGTTGCATCTTGTTTACCAGAAATCTTCAATCCAAGATTATACTCATAAAATGATCAATGTAACCTATTTCTTGTGTGTTAGAATCTGCATCCATTGTACTCTGAAATGGCCTGATTATTTTTAAAGGATTGCTTAGTTCCCTGGGCCTGCAACACTCCCAGGGTTTTTACAATGTATGTACAGCAGAATCAACAAAGGGAAGTGGTTCTAACTGCTAATAACTGAATTCTAAACCTATAAATTTTAATTAGGTAAAGGTGCAAAGTTCTCTGGGAATGCACATTTTGAGAAGAAAGAGAGAAAGAAAAAGAGGGAGGGAGGGAGAGAGTGAATGAAAATCCCATTACAACAGTTAAAAAACGAATCACTGCTCTGGATTAGGAGCTAAAAATAACAGCCATGAAAGTGCCTTCTTCACTCTCAGTCACATACTCAGCTTTATCCCAAACTCAGAATAGTTCTTACCCTAGATAGGAATTAGACAGTGACAGTTCCTAAACAGCTGAAGGATTTCTACTTTTGCTTCTTGTGACTGAATTCCAAACCAAGCCTTCAGCCTCTACGGACTGAATTATTTTGCCCTCAACCACAGCTTCCCACAAAAACAAGACTATCCTATCATGATGAGCTTTTCATTGTCATCATGGAGTACCTGCATCATTCACATTTACCTGCTGCTTGGATTTCCACTAATTACCTGTGTTCTCCCTGTTATGATGATCACCATAGTTTTTAGATTTAGGTTGATTTCTAGTTAATTACTTTGCATGCAGCCTTTTTCATTTTTTACTGTGATTTTTTTTCAAATATATTTTCATTGAATTTCTGGGGTTACATTGGTTAATAAAAATGTATAGCTTCAGGTGCACAATTCTATAATACAACATCTGTATATTGTATTGTGTGTTTACCACCCAAAGTGTAGTCTCCTTCCATCACCATTTATCCCCTTTTTACCTTCTTCTACCTCCCTTCAACCCCTACTATTCTTCTTCTAATGACTATACTGTTGTCTGTGTATGTGAGGGTTATTTTTATTGCTTAAATATTCACTTATTTCACTCAGTCCCCCTACCCTCCTCCTTTCTGACAGCTGTCCATCTGTTCTCTGTATCTATGAATCTGTTTCTGTTTTGTTTGTTAGTTTACTTTGTTCACTAAATTTCACATATAATGAAATCATATGATACTTGTTTTTTTTCTCTGACTGGCTTATTTCACTTAAATAATACCCTTTAGGTCCAATCCATGTTGTCACAAAAGGTAAAATTTCCTTCTTTTTATGGCCAAGTAGTATTCCTTTGCGCAAATGTACCACAGCTTTTTATACATTCATGTATTGATGGGCATTTGGGCTGCTTCCACATCTTGGCTACTATAATTTATTTTTAATATTTAAAACTTATCTCTGGTCTTCCTCTCAAGGAAAGGAAATTAATCAACACACCAAACAACATGCTCATGCAAACTCTTGTTTGCATATTTCATTACTTATATCTAGATCACAATCTGGCAACCAAATATCTCTTTGAATATGATACCTAGAATAACTTTGAAAGAGATAACTAGAGGCTCTACCAGAGAGAGTAGGCTCAGTGTCACCTTTAAACATCATAAACACACTCTAAGTAATAAGACAAAAATAAATTTTCTATATGTCACCTTTAACGATGTTTTATTTTTCCAAAGAAGGGAATGATACACACAAGCAGTTCAATCAATGGTGCCCGATAGATTAAATCATCAACCCCCAACCTATTTCCATCTGTTTTCTTTTTCCATTTGCCATTACTTCTTCATTATTTTTAAGATGATCTGGGAAAAGCTCATTATTTCTTTGAGCCTCAACTTGTTCATTTCTTTTGGGTTAATAGTAAACACTGTGAAGGTATCTCAGGAGGGCTAGTCATAGTTTCCAACTGTACAGTCTATGAAACCATAGGAGATCTGCAACCCTCCAGGGACTCATGTGTGGTTTCTACATTTTCCCAAATAAAAGCAAAAGCAAACCCTATAACTATCATGTGGTATCATATAATAAAATGAAGCTATTTTAACAAGAAACAATATAAATTCAGAATAAAAAAATGGAATTCCAGGCAGCAGAAAGAAAGAAGGAGCACTTACCCTTTTTGACAGCATGGATGGAACTGGAGAGCATTATGCTAAGTGAAATAAACCAGGTGGTGAAAAACAAGTACCATGTGATCTCACCTATAAGTGGAACCTAATCAATAAAACAAACAAGTAAGCAAAATAGAACCAGAGACATTGAAATAAAGAACAAACTGACAGCATGCAGAGGGAAGATGGGAGGGGAAAAAGGAGGGCAAAGGGTGAAGTGTTTACAGGAACAACTATAAAGGACACATGGACAAAAAAAAAGAGGGGGTGGGAACAGGGGAGGGAGGTGGAGATGGTGGGGGTGAGAGAAGAGGTGGGGGGAAAAGGCAGAAAATTGTACTTGAACAATAAAATTCAAAAGTATTTAATAATAAATAAATAAATAAATAATAGGATCTTATAAACTTAAAATATACTTTTAAACTTTTTAATAACCTCTAATTTACATAGTGATTTTCTCATTTTACATTGGACTTTTGAATATTTTGTCATTAAGTGAGCCATAAGAATGCAACACAATATAAGCCATAGAGCAGGTGTTCAAGGCTGATTAGTTCTTCTTTCTAATAGTGAAATTAGCTAGAAAATTTTAGCAGTAAAATTGTCACTTTACAAAAGATTAAAATTTCCCTATTCACTTTTCAAACAAGTACAGAGATAAGCACTCATTTCTATACTTATTGTATTTCCTATATAACATAATGAGACTCAAAGGGGAGTCTTTTATTAATATTCACACATTTTTCTTGATATTTTTTATCTGACAAAATACAGTTTATTTTTGTATCCTTATTATATGCTTCACAAGGAAAAACAGTATGTGTGGAAATCAGGGCACCCATGGGATTTCTATGGAATTTTGAAATCTGGTGATTATTATATTAAGTGAAAATAATAACCACAAAATTATGTAATGATATTTTGCTATAGTTTTAATATCTCATTGAATATAATACCTAGAATTCTGCTAATTGTTTTGAAAGAAACACTTCAATATTTCACCGAACTCTCTTGATCTTTTCATTACTACATATTAGATTTTCAATGAGATAAATCATTATTTTGCAGATAATGTTTTTCTTTATAAGACATAACCAGAACTTTTCCATGTTGTAATTCAAAAATAAAGTGTTATTTAGAAAAATAAACATTACACATTTCTAACAGAAAGTGTTTCATTGAGTAATACTGCAATTCATTTCTCTTTATTGATTTTGGGAGTCAATAAGCTGATAAGAAATTGTCATTCATTACAGAATATTAAATTCAATGACCAGAAGCTTTCTAGTATATTATCTGTCAAAATGTGAATTAAAAAAATATAGGTTTTTTTGGGGAAGGGGAATATTTTCCATAATTACTATATTATCTAGTATACATTGAATCAGGGTTTTTTCTCAAGTAATTTGTGAAGCTTTAAAAACATCAACAGCTCACACAAAGGTATAATAAAGGACAGAAAATGCATTTTTATTTTAAAAAATTAAAAATAAATTAATACAAGGAACATTAAATAGAAAAATATCATGTGTTCATGGATTAGAAGAATTATTATTATTAAAATATCTATTATACCCAAAGTAATCTATACATTTAATGCAATCCCTATTAAATTCCAATTCCATTTTTCACAGAACAAGTAAAAAACAATTTTAAAGTTTGTATGGAACAAAAAAAGACCCTGTAGAATTAAGACAATCCCGGACAAAAGAACAAAGCTAAAGGCCTCACACTTTCTAACTTTAAATTTATTTCAAATCTACAATCTAAGTTCCAGCAATGGATAAATGGATAAAGAAAATCTAATTTATATAATATAATAAATACTATAATAGTGTAAAATTTTCAACCTTAAAAAAGTGAATTTCTGCCATTTGTGAAAACACAGATGAACCTGGAGTGCTATGTCAAGTATAACATCTTAGGAATGCTCTAATTCCGGAACAAGTACTGTACAAACATTCACTGGGGAATCTCTGTGCTTGCTGCTCATTCATTACTATGTTTTTTTTAGTAACTTCTAAATAAATTTTTTTAAAGAAGAGAAAGATTTTTTTCTTTATTTGAAAATATCTGAATAAAGGGAAAAATGAGAGGGAGAAAAAAGTTTAAAAAGATTAGTTTATGTAGATATGTGTACATGTTTCTAAAATAATGATAAACTGTAAAAGTGTCTAGAAAGTGTTAAAAAAGAAACACGGACCTAACGTCTGGATTTAAATTTCATTGGTCTAAAAAACTTTGGTGAGCTGATATAGGATATGCTTTGGCAAGAGTGAAATAAAAATGAATCCAGGTTGGCATGTAGAATTTTTCCTTAAGAAAACTCATGCTTTCCACTGAGAAGAGTGTCAAAGAAGGATCTGGCCTGGGGTAGGAAGGTTTCTGTGTTTGACACTAAGCATAGAGGTTTAAAATGTCTATTAGACATGTCTATTAATGTCAAGGATAAAAATAAAGATTTACACACCATCATCAAGTAGTTGAAAAGCTACAGTTAGACAAAAACACCTACGCAGAAAGTAGAAGTAAAGTTCGCTGGGTCACTCCAATATTTACAGGTCAGACAGAAGAGGCGAAGTAAGGGTTTCTGCAGAAGAGTCAGTCTGGTGGGAAAACAAAGAAAGGTACTGTTAGAGTAGGCGACTACAAGTTAACAAAGGAGAAGGAAGCTAGACTGTTAAGCCTGGTTAACTCGGGAAGTTACAGTTGTAGACACCCCAAGAGAAAGCTACATCCTCCACCAAATCGGACTTCATCACCAGAAGATCAGCTTTCCAACCTCCACAGTGGACAACCAGACATTGCCTGGATCACTGAGGTAGGGAAAGGGAAAATTCTTCTGCTCGGAGCATACCCAGTGGAAACCCTGACACAAGAGGAGGTAAGGACAAAGTAGAAACCAGATGATGCAACAGAACTTTGGGACATGTGCAGGAGAAAGCAAGATGGTGACCACAAAGGGGAGGTGCTTCTCCTGGGAAAAGGATCAGATTGGATGAGGGCATCAAACCATGGAAGATCTGGGAATGAGACTGGATAAGGGGAGGGCCCAGCGCAAGACTGCAAAGTGTTAGGAAAGAGACTGTTTAGTTTGAAAGAAAGTCTTTCTCCCAAATCTGAGGTAATGCAATCAAAGCTTAACAAGTACCTATCCAGCTAGCATGCATTTATTCATTTGTTTGCCAGTTCCTTCATGTGTTCTGTCTCCATTGCAACCTCCCAGGCCCAAGCTTGGGCAGACTCCAAGTATCTGTCTGGGTGCAGCGGCAGAGTGCTGGCCATGGCATAGCTGGGAATAGAGTATAAGCTAGAAACTGAGCTGGACTAAGTTTTGGCATGGCCTGAACCGAACTATAAAAGTTTCAGATGCCATGCTAGTACTGAGCCAATGGTACAGATTCTCTGGGCCCTGGTGCTCCTGATTTTGGTGAGGACCAGTGAGGGCTTTTGGTTCCCAAGGCTGGACATCCCCCTCAGTGAGATAAAGCTAAGCCATCTACCTGGTCATGATTCATACTGGGGATGAATCAATCAATCAATTAACAATGGAAAAAATGCACATAGTTGCATTGTACTCACACATTGTGTTCTTCATGTAATCCTATATCTTCTGCAGACTTCTGTGAAAGCAACTCTCACATTTCATTGTACTGTCATCGTTATTTTGATTGAGATAATTGTATATCCAATGAAGTTGTAAGAAATGAAACAGCCCTGGCTGGTGTGGTGTAGTGGATTAAGCACAGGCCTGTGAACCAAGAGATCTCGGTTCAATTCCCAGTCAGGGCACATGCTTGGGTTGCAGGCCAGCTCCCAGCAGGGAATGCATAGGAAGCAACCATACATTGACATTTCTCTCCCTCTCTCCTTCCCTTCTCCTCTAAAGATAAATAAAATCTTAAAAAAAAAGAAATAATACAGAAATCCCTATATGCTTTACTCAGTTTCCCCTAACAGTAACATTTTGTAAAACTATAACATGATCTCACAACTAAAATATTAAAATTGGCACAAGCCACTAATTTTACTCAGATTTCACCACTTCTGTCTATACTCATTTGAGTGAGGGGATGCATGTGGTTTTACAAAATCTTATCACATATATCTTCCACTTCAGTCAAGATACCAAAGAGTGTATCACCACAAAGTTCCCTCATAGTGCTCTTTTATAAACACATCTATCTCTCCCTCCCACTGGCAACCAAAATCTGTTCCCATTTCAATAATTTTATCATTTCAAATATATTATATAAAGGCAATAATAAAGTTTGTACTATTTGGGAACTGTGTTTTTCTATGCAGCTTAAGTCCCTGGAGTTTTATCCAATTTATTGGATAAATCAATAGTTTCTTATTTTTATTTATTTATTTATTTATTTATTTATTTATTTATTTAAGGGGGAAGGGAAGGGAAGGAGAAGAAGAGGGAGAGAAACATAGATGTGAGAGAGAAACATAGATAAGAGAGAGAAACATTGATTGGCTGCCTTCCCTAAGACCTTTGACTGGGGACCGAACCTGCAACCCAGGCATGCACCCTGGGAATTCAACTGGTGACCTTTTGATTTGCAGGGTGATGCCCAACCAATTGAGCCTCACAGGCTGGAGTATCTTTTGTATTGATGAACATTGTTACATGGTGTGTATGTACCACAGACTGTGTAAGGACATATACACTATTTTCAGTTTTGGGCTGTTATAGATAAAATTATGGGAACATTTTTGAGTAAACACAAGGTTTCATTTCTCTGGGACAAATTCTCAAAATATATATACTGGAACACATTGTAGTTGTATGCTTAGTTTTATAAGAAACTGCCAAACAAGTTTCTACAATGGCTGTACAAATTTGCTTTCTTACCAGCAATGTAAGAGTGACTCCTTTTTTTTAACATTCTTACCAGAATTTTGCATTTTTTACCCAATCTGATTGTTATATAGACTCTTTTTATTTATAAGATGGTCTCTTTTTCTAAAAAACTGTGTATCTGAACAGCAACACTGATTTAATCATTTATTTATTTCCAATGTGTAACATACCACAATGCACATAATGAGTCCACAATTAATATTTTGTTGGAGAAATAAATGAATAAGTTAATGAATGAAAATAAAAGCTTTTTATACTCTAAAATTTTAAAGTCAAATATATTTATACAATATAAATGAGAGCTGAAACTGAAAACAATATTGTGATTAAAATAAACTTCATATAGATAACTAAAACAGGGAGATATTTCCATTATATTAATTGCATTTTATGAATATATTATTTGAAATTATGATGTTATCAGCAGATTAACTTCCTGAAGATATTCACTGCATTATAAGAATGTGGTGAAAATGTACTCAAATTATTTCTCAATGAAAAGTTTATCCTAGGATCATCATTATAGTTATTCCACAATAGAATTCTTATTGAAACAGAACATGCTCTAAGTGAATATTTTTAGAGAAGAAAACATCTCATAATGAGTATAAGTAAATATTTTTAGAGAAGAAAATGTCTCATAATGAGTAATTACCATAACATCATACTGTATTAGCAATAATAACATATTTACTTCCTTTTGCCAATCAGGTCAGCTATTATATAATAAAAACAAATTACTAAAGGCTCCATACATTAAAAAAAAATTCTCACCAACCACTAGGTGAGAAAATAGATTTTGTGTTTTGTATTCATTTAAAGCAAAATACTTTTTTAATCCAAAAATGTGAATTGTCATGGAGTAGACAGTGAACCAGCTAAATTTGAGGTTTCATTTCTTTTTAACTTAGGGGGAAAGAAATATGAAAGGCTTAAAATGAAATTACTTCATCAGAATTCACATTTGATTTTAATCTTTTCAGCTCCCCATATGCAGCGGTGTTCATCTGACTATACTCCCAGCTGCATTATTCAAGGATGTTATTCAAGAAAAAATACTTGCAATGTGTGTTCTACTGAGTAGCAAGCTAATTAAAAGAAGTTCACAGCTGGATTTTTAGAAGGCTTTTATCTTAATTGTAAAGTGATAAAAATACTTGGTTGAATTTTGTTCTTTATACCTTAAATCTATAGTTTTCTTTTGTAAGAAAATTTGTAAGAACTGTTCATGAATGAATGAGTGAATTCTTCTTTCTGTTCTTTTATTCCATGACCACTTAAATTATACAGGATACATAATTGTTTACATCTTAAAGGGATCCCCTGCCTAGGAGTAATGGTAAGAATGCAATGCTACATTCTCCAAGAAGGTTCTATTGCTATGGTCAACTAAAAACTCTACATATTTTTTATCCACTCATCTACTGATGGACATTTGGGCCCCAGAATTTTTTTAGCTTTTTTTAAAATTGCTGTTAAATTCAGTTGTCTTCATTTTCCCCCCACCACTCCCCCTGACCCCAGCCACGGTCGACCCTACCCCCCTTTGGCCTTGTCCATGTGTCCCTTATACATTCCTTGACAACACTTGACCCTTTTCCCATTATCCCCTCCCACCTCCCCTCTGGTTACTGTCAGTTTGTTCTTAATTTCAATGTTTCGGGTTATATTTTGCTTCCTTGTTTGCTTTGTTGATGAGGTTACATTTATAGGTGAGATCATACAAGTATTTTTAAAAATACGTGTTTTGAAACTGTATTTCTCTAATTGAACACATAAAATGTTTGCATCTTTTGCTCTGGTTTTATGTTCTTCTCACCAAATTGTAAGAATTTTTCTTTGCTAAAATGTACAGTTAAATTTAGGCCACATGAGATCTAGTGGGAGTGGGGAGACAAAGATAATAAAGGGGACTAAACAAAAAAATAATATTGAAGCAAATTGGATGGACCATATGAAAAGAACATTGGACAAAGAAGCAGCAGTGGAACAACTTGTTGTAAACCACCTTTGTCACTGACAAATAGTGTAATCTGTTAATCTACCTCCTTGGTTCTGTATATCAATATCTCCAATTGCAAATATATACACTGTGCAAGTTAGTGTAGTTTTATTCCAGAGGTTAGTTATTTTGTTGAAAGTAGTTAAAATTTACTTTTACTAGCTTAAGCAGAAAAGGGGAATTTAATATAAGGGAAAAGAGTGAATCTTAAAAACCAAGATCAGAAAGTATAGTTGAGACGTGGAACCAGAAATCTACTAGGATAATAGCCTCTTTAGAACTACTTGGTTTCTTCTTTCTGCTGTGCTCTAAGTTTGACCGAATGGTTTGTTTGCTTGGTGTTTGTCTTCTCTCTGTCTCTCTCTGTCTGTCTCTGTCTCTGTCTCTGTCTCTGTCTCTCTCCTCTCTCTCTCTTCCTCTCTCCATTCTGTGCTTCTTTGGACAAGTCCTCATAGACTAAGTAGAAGTAATACATCCTTAATACAAACTCCAACTCTGTAGACAGGAAAAAAAGTCTGGTCAAGTATGAATCAGAATCTGCCCCTTTGAAACAAGTGACCTTGAAGATGAGGGTATATGACTCACTGTCTTTTCAGGTGGCACACTGGAATCTACATGAAGAAAGGTAGGTATCAAGAGAATAGAACAAGGTGACTGAACAACATGTCTACAGACTATTATGAAATTTGAAATAGCATAAGTAAAAATACTTTAAGTATTCAACAATAAAAATGTTCTAAATAAAACACACACACACACACATATATATAAAGTACAGTGAAAGGAGATATGTTTAGAGAAAAATTCACAATATGTTTGGAGCCTATGTAGCTTCTCATTTTTAGGATTAATTTAGAAAAGTCTATGCATAACCTTTTCATTTCACAGTTGTCTGTGAATTAGTCTTATAACTTCTTTCTGACTTCCATATTCAAATTTTCTCCTCTTAGTCTTTTTCAAAGTGAGCTATTAGAGATGTTTTTGATTATTTCCCTTTCCTGTAAAATAACAATATAAATGAAAGTAAAATCAACCTTAATAAAATCACTAGAAGATGGTGGGAAAACCTAGAGAATTTATATATGTTGATATTAAGCTCATTATGGAGAGTATGGAGATAAATGGAGATTATGGAAGTAAAATGGAGATTCTCATTTCCAAAATGCTCCACATTTTTATGACATGGCTTATTCATTCATGTGGACTACGTCAAGTTTCCATTAAATTATTTATTCCTCAACTACTTGATGCTATACTAAAATGTCTCAATTTGAAATGAACAAATGAGCAAAATAGAAAGAGAGACATGGAAATAATGAATAAAATGACAGTGACCAGAGGAGAAAGGGAAGGGAATAATGGTGGAAAGAAGGGGAAGGGTCAAGTCAAGGAAGATGTATAAAGGACCCCTGGACAAAGACAATGGGGGAGGGAGAATTGAATGTGGGTGGTGGGGGTGGGTAGGGCAGCAGAGAGTAATGGGAGAAAATGGACAACTGTAACTGAACATCAATAAAAAGAATTCAAAGGAAAAAAATAAAAAGTAGAAATGAAAATTAAAAGCATTAATTAGCATCCTGAAATGTACATGATTTGTTTCAAAATGACCATTGTAGTGGGCCAGTGGTGTGATATCCCCAGTTAATTATAACAAAATAATAATTATTATCACTTATATTTGGTATTGCTTTAATGTTTACAAAGACCTGAAAATATTGTTTCATCTGGTCTTAATTAAAACATGCAAAATGACTTGTCTTTTCTATACCCATATAGCTACACAGAATTAAAACCTAAATGTGTACCCTAATTCTGATTTAAATTTACCATTCTTTCTATCACACCAAAGGGTCTAATATATACTAATAACTCCTATGTACATGATTATCATCCTGATTATTTAAAATAATCCAACTGGAATGATATTTTGTCTCTAACAAGAACAATAAAGATTGCTTTGGGAAAATAATTTTCTTTCAAGTTAGTTTCCTAAAAAAATCTTAGAATTTAATTATGTAACCCAAATATACATAATTTCATTAGTGCATTATTTATGATTTATGTGAATTCTTCTTGAGCTTATTTAAATTTAATCCAAACTCCCTCTTAATGATATCCATAAAAACACCAAACTTCCTCCCTTTAATCCCAAACCCAGGGATCTTTAGATTAGAACCTTATGATTTGTAGATTACTTTCATATCCAATGTAACTCTATTTTTAAGATTTTTATTTACTTTTTTGAAGACACTAAATAATTAGGTCCTATTTAATTTAGGGCAATCTTAATTATCGAGATTAGGAACCCTTAAAAAAATGTTTCTTGAGTAAAAGTCCTAGAATCATTTTATTGCCTATACTAACAAAAAAGTTAAACATATTTATAAAAATAAAAAAATACTTGATTAATTTTAGAGCCTAATATCTGATTCTAAGATATTCACCACAATAGTGTCTAACAAGCCCTGCCTGACTGGTGTGACTCAGTTGGCTGGGCTTCATCTGGCAAAACAGAGGGTCTCTGGTTCCATACCCAGCCAGGCACATGGCTGGGTTTTGGGATCCATCCTGGTCTGGGTGATTATGTGAGGCAACTGACTGAAGTGATGTTTCTCTTCCCTCTCTCCCTCCTTTCCCTTCTCTCTAAAAAATAACAAAAATCTTTTAAAAATAGTGCCTGATATGTAAAATGTTATTGCTATATACATTAACTTTTAATCTTCACAACCACCACAGATATCCAGTCATTTTCTGATTTTAGAGATAAACAGATACAGAGAAGTTGAAATATTGCTCTCAGTACATAGTTAGTAAGTGGGAGAGCTAATATTTGAAAATAATCAGTCTGAATATTCTGTTCCCCATCTTTCATTATTAAGATGGATTACTGACCTTACCTAGAAATAAAATGAGATATGAAGAAGTTTGAGTAAAGAGTAGACATTTGAAAATTTTCCATTGTACAATTTCTGTCATCCTATTGATGTAGAAAACCAGTGCTATTGGATGCAAGTGAGGGTTTCAAATTTGCTCCTTCAGTAACAAACCACACTTGCAGTTTATATAAATTAAGCTCAGTGCTGACAACTGAGGATTTGTTGAAAAATGAAATGTGTGATTTCTGCTCCAGCAGAGAATTCAAATTAAAATATAAGAATATAGATCAATAACACAGCTATGAACAGAGATAATGTGTTTTGAAAAAATATATACAGGGGCTGAGATAGAGGAGGACAGTCCAGAAAAGGGATCGAGCTTTATAACAGTGTAAGGAAAATTTCTCCTTAAGCAGTTAAAATTTAGAATGAAACTTGAAGGATTATATGAAACTAGTGAAGTGAAAAATAAGAGGAAAATAGTTCTGGATGAGAATACTGAAAATGAGAAAAGGATTTCCAATAGAAAATGTTACAGCATTTTAAAAATAACTGAAATAATTTGAATTAAGACTAGTAATACATAACATGACATACTAAAAAACATATAAAATGATCATTATGTTTAAAGTTTGTTTAAATAGTGATTTAAAGAAATCAAGAATAATGTTATGAGCCAATTGGGAAAATTTAATGCAAAAGAAATATTTGGGGATAATAAGGAATTTTTATTTATTTGTTAAGCACGATGATAACATGGAGAATATTTTTTAAAAAGTAATATATTTTACAGATATGTACTAAAGTAAATATAAATAAAATAATCTGATTTTAAGTTGGCCCAAAGGTTGTGGGTTATTGTTAAGCTGATATTAAAAATGCTCCGTGACACAGCCCAGTAACAATGGAGGTAGAGGTGATGTGGTAGGGACTTATACAGATGGAAGTCAATTTATCATAGATTGGTAATTTTTGAACCTGAGTGTCATACAAAAAAAAGAGTTCATTATACCAGTCCCTTATATGTTTGAAGTTTCCTATTATTTGAGGTAAAACAAAATTTAAAAAGACAAACATATGCTAAAAATGGGGTGATTTGAAATTAAACTTTAGTTATAATAAAATATTTATATTTTATGAACATCAATGTATATTTTATTTCCTAAATACTATATTTAAACTTCAAATACATGTTTGATTTATATTTAAATATTCAAAGATAAGAGAAATAAACAACATTTGATACTTTAGTGTCTTAATTCTTCAACCAACCTTTGCATTATAGCTCATCAACTTTAATCATTAACCTTGTTCTCTAAATATTTTTACTTTTTCATTTAAATTTTATATATTTTAAAGGCTTAGTAAAAAGAACCTTCATATCTTCTATATTTTTATGTCATATATCTTTGTATTTATTTTTATTTGTAAAGCATTAGATTCCATCTGGGTGTTTATCATTTATCTGTTGATCCATCCATTCACCCATCTCTATACTTATCTCTCAATAATAATAAAAAGGAATTACCACTTAGAAATGATTTGGGCTGCTTGTTGTATGATTCATCTACCAATAATGGACAATAAATCCTATTTAGGGAAGATAACTTTGGGATTATTTGGCTCATTCATTTCATTTGAAAGAAGAGTAAAACAAGACAGAAAATAATATGCTAATAGTCATGTGACTCCTGAGTTGTTTTCTAAAATCATTTTAAGTGACTTTAATGCCAGGGTAGAAGTCCCTTTGAAGAACATCCTTGAATTATAAGTAATAATTCAAAAGCTGGAAAACTTAGAAAATGGAATACAGTAAATGAGGCTTAGAATTGTTATAAAAAATAACAAGTGTTCTAGAAAAAAGCTTAATATTGATTTAAAGTGGCCTTAACATAATATAATAGGTAGTAGAAAATCCCTCTTGGCTTCTAATTATTTTTGCTTTTTACTTTTCTTCCTACCTCCCTGTCCTTCTTTCTCCTTTTCTCTGTCTTCTCTCTTGTTTCTTCCTTCCTTCCTTCCTTCCTTCCTTCCTTCCTTCCTTCCTTCCTTCCTTCCTTTATACATATGTACACACACTGTAAATTCTATTCTTAGTTTCTACTCCTATTTATTCTTTTTTATTTTATTTTATTTATATGCATGTGTACATGTAAAAACATGGTAAATTATCCCAATAACTTTGCCTGTTAAGACACTTTGTCTTGACTTCCATAAACCACATGTAAAATCAATTTTATTTATATTGTAGTGTAGTAACAATTTTAGATCAAAATAAAGAGATTGTGCTTCGTTACTAGTTTTATTAGACTTTTTAGGCACTTAAGAACTTATTTTCTTCATCTATAGGACATGTTACATATAATATATCTGCCTTTATACTCCATCATCTCAGAAGTATTCTTTTACTGAATTCTTGTCATTTAGAGCAATTATAAAGTCCCATGGGATTTTGATGTTACAATAAAAAATATAAGTATTCAAGTTAATGAAACATATTTATGCAACAATATTTTCACATATAAAATGTTAAATTGTCTCAATTTGCTTAATTTTTAGAGGAGAAATAAGCCTTAAAGTGCATAAAGAAGTTATGTAGAGGAGATAAATGATATTGGGAAACCGAAGCTACATTTCTCTAAATACAGTCTGTTTTGTCGATTTGGCATTGGAAGCATATAAAATGTTTTCATAATTATAAAACAAAATTAAATCAAAGAGAAAAAAGAAACCCTCCTTGAAAATCACGAGCAAAATTGAACAAATAAACCTGAACTGGTGGCTGCATCATGCAAAGAGCAAATATTTTCAATGACTTTAAAATACAGTAATTTGTGGATAAAAATAACTGGTGGGGGAGACATTAAAAAACTTTCAGTAAAACTGTTAGAGGTGATATTAAAATATTTATTCTAAAAGAAACATGTAAAATAAATAATTACATTAATGTTTAGTAACTAAGAATTTCAGTGTATGAAAAAATTAAAATGTAAATTAAAGAAGAAAAGTAAAAGCCTACAGTCCTAAATTTACACTGGAAATATCAATATAAATCCTACTAAACATTTTTTTAGATCACATACATTTCTGGCTGGGTTTTTGCAAAAGGTTTGGAAACAGTGACCATGAGCAACAAACACTCTATCATCCAGATGGTGGACTGTGAACACCACTTGTCACAAGAGAGAAATGTTGTACTTGGAGAAATGAAAAATTCCATGTTCAGAGCAAGAAATGTAGAATGAGTCCTACCTTGTACTTTGTATATCCCTAAAACCAAGGAATGTTATCATGGATACTATGGTCACATTTAATAGATATATAAACCAAATGGAGGGAGTTGTCAGGAGAATTTAACCACAAGTTTTCCTTGTGACAAGCATTTATTGCAATATGAACCAAGAGCTCTATACCTCATCCACAAACCTCTGTTCCCATAAACCACACTGAGAAACCAAATAATTTACCAAGAGTCTTAATACCCAAGAACCAAAATGTGAAACCCCCTACCTTTCTAAATACTCATCGATAAACAAAGGAACTTCCTATTAATCTACCAATGTCTTTTTCTATATAATTATTTTACCTTCTACAATGTAAAAAAAGATTTGAAACAACTTATAAACTGTACTCTAAAAAGTCAAAACATAATTGTGAAAAAATTAGGTAAAGAAAAAAGGTCAGGTTGAATAAAATTTAAATTGCATTATAATTATAAGCAAGTTAAAAGGTTGGTAAATGAAGATAACAAAGTCTTTGGCATTCGCAAGTAGCTGCAGGAGTGGAGAGAAGGGTAGGGATGGGACAGAACCAGAGCAGAAACTGTTAGATATCTATGTGTCTAACATCAGATTATATGGATTTAGATGAATATTAGAAGTGCTCTCCTACACACAAATCATATATACATACATATAAGCATCTATATATTTGGAAAACATTTACTGAATCTCTATTATGTGTTTAACATTGCACTAAATTATGTGGAACAGTTGAGCCTAAGTATTAGAAAATACCTTTGGTCACAAATCAGAAAATGTTCATTCTAGTCCTTAAAATTGTTAACATAATAATACTTTTTATTTTACTGTTTTTGGCAAATAGTTATTAAGCTCCTTCTGCATCAAACCTGTGTTTTAGCTCACAGCATTACACACATTAAATCATTTACATCCTCATAACAATCCTGCATAACATGTATAACCTATACTATAAAACTAGAAATTTGGACAAACAGCTCCTCTGAACCTCTTTTTCAACTTGTACGATGAGAATAACAATTTGTATAGTAGCTGTTACCAGGGTTGCCGTGGGAATAACATCCAATCATGGGCAAGAGTGGTCCTCACAACTTCAGTGATACTGTTAAGTTGAATAGCCTTGAATAGTTCCTTTGAACAAAATAAACCATTTAAGATTAAGTTCTTAATTCCAATTGGGAACTAGAAAGCATGCACCACATATGTCCCAGACCTTGAGATATATCAACTTGTCCTTTGGTAGCCAGGATGTTGTTTTAGTTAAGTGACTCATAACCACCAGGCAGCCAAGGTGCCTTGAGAGTTCTGACAGTGTCCACCAAGCTGCTGTTGAGAAGCAGGAACAAGGCCAAGTCCACAGGCTGGCTGCTCTTTGTGTTCAATCCCAGAGAAGAAATTAAGACTCAGAAACAGGATTTTGGGTTTCGTTTTGCGGCTGGAATTTAAGAAGGGAAAATGAAGAAGTGATGTTAGTTAAGAGACAATTACCTTTAGTGAAAGAATATATTCTATTGTTTAGGCATTTCTGCTTTTTAGGGAAAAGGGAGCAGTAAACAAGGGTGATATTTCTCAAGAAGAGGAACCAACTGATCTGGCATACTATTGGCCTCTATGAATAACTTCCCCCCAAATCTACAAAGATCTGTAGACACTCATAGAAGAAGGAAAGGGAAAGTTCAAGGAGAAAAATATAATACAGAAAGCAAGGGCCTAACTTTCCAGAGCAAGGGATCAGTAGGAAAGTGAGTAGAGTTTTTCCAGCAACCTTATGCTTATCTTTTCTATTTTTTCTTCTGTTATATCTAGTACAGATTCTTTGGGCCAGTCTTATCTCCTCAATCTAATTTCCTCTAACAAATAAAATAACAGTGATTAGTTCAAATATCTAAAAACTATATATGTAAATTTACTAATTTGGTTAAAAAAATACCACTATTTTCTATGTTCCCATGCTTAGTAAGTAAATTCTGTGAAGTTGATGAGCAATCAAATTTAGTTTCACCCCTCACATGTATATTACTAACATTTAAATCATAACAATATTGGAGTCAGAAAACAATTATTTACACTCAAATGAAATAAAAGTAAACACAAAATGAATTAGTGCTTTCAATTTAAATTACATATTTTTTGTATTTATTCATCCAACTTAAATTGGTTTAAATCACATTTTCCTGGAACTTCTATTTCATTTGTGCTCTATTTTAAGGTGGCATTGTGAAGGTCTATTATTCAAAGAATATACTGTATTCTCAAGTTGTTAGGGATTGCTGAAAAGGTAAATTTCTAAGATTCAGTTCTAAATGGAGTTCATAAACTCCCTCTATTTTGAAGTAACCATTACTAGCAAAGAGTATAAATTAGCCTGTTATAAATCATTTGCACATGTACGAAAAATATAATTTGAATATTTTGAAAACAAAATCTTGCACTGGAAACCATTGGGTAACCCTCTGTTGTGAGAAACACATTCTTAATATCATCTCCAAACAGAGTGGGTGAATTTATCCTGCTAAATTTGGCTTCTGGCACTTAAGCTGAGAATAGGGAGAGAGAGAGCACATGAGCACCACTATAGAACTATATAATTAAGGGGCATGTTGTTTGCAGAGAAAAGTGTGTCTCATCAGCATTTATTTATTTATTTGTTTGTTTGTTTATTAAAGTTTGTAGCCACGATTGTCAGGAAGGAAAGGCTCATTCAGTGGATACCAACAGCAGCCGTGCCATTCACACACTGTGTGTTAAAGCATCACAAAGGGTTGCATTATTCACCATTGTCCATTATGTCAATCCAAAATTTTTACATAGCTCTTCCTTTGGCCTTGACAGTGACAATTCTCATTGCTCTTTTGCACAAAGTGTACTTCATCATGGAAATCATTAGACTTTAGTGGATAATAAACACCATTTTGTCAGAGAGCAAAAGGTTGGAAGTGCAAATCTTCCACACTATCAAAACAGTAATTTAATTAAAATATCCAAGCCTCCAATCACCACATCTAGAAATGGGTTATTATTTTATCTACCTTAAATGATTAATATTAACTGTGATGATAGATGTAAGTGTTGACATGGTACATGTTGAGTATGTAATAAATGATTAACAAATGATTGGGTATCATAATAAACCACATATAAAATTGGGAATTGGTACTTTTTCAACAATTAATTATAAAACTTGAACCAAGGTGTTTACATTTATTATCCTAAGGTACATAAGTAAATAATAATTAAACTGTAACTGAATACAGAAAATGGAGGTTCAGGTACCTGTTGCCATAAAAGCCAAGCTCATAAGGCAGATGCTAGTGCAAAAGTAACAAGATCTTATCAGGTGCTGCACAGTCTGGGAGAATGGCAGGCTCCTGTCTGAAAGCCCATCTCCTCCACAAGACCAAGACAAAAGTGGACGTCCAGAGTTCCTGCTCCAATTTAAAGTACAGTCTTTTGGAGCCTGCAGAAGGCTGCTAAGCAGTGACAGTCCCCAACCAGGTAGCTTAGCTTATTCTAGGAAGCTGTTCATTTCAGGCTCCCTCCTGGAGACTGAGTGTGGAGCCCACAGGCCCATGGGCCACGTAGCTGCTAGGACTGCAAGAGAGTGCCCAAATGTGCCAGCCAGTACATCACTAAGTGGGCAAGAGAGAGTGAGAGGCTCCTTCCTAAAGGCCAGGGGCAATATGGTTGCTTTGGTCGCATGGCCCATGGAGAGGACAGGGGAGCTCACTGTGCAAGTGCGAGTCATGAGCCAATGAGTCATGAGCATGTTCCCTTGGGATTATATTAGCTTAGATGTGGGATGGACCATGTGCTTTCTCAAAATGATCAATCAGCTTCTCAAAGTTTTACACACCTTGGAGGGTCCACCTCCCACCCAATCCCTTCTTTCCCCAGGTTAGTGATTCTGTGGTTCCCCAGGTTAAGTTTGACTCTATGGTTCAGCACCTCCTCCTGTGTCAGTTTGACTTCTATAGTGCATGTGTGCGCCTTCGCCTGGTCTCACCCCCAATCTGGTACAGGAGTGGGGGTGCTTTTTCTCTATCCACTTATGCTGCTCACTTTTCATGTGCTGAGTGCAAGAACCTCCCCGCTGCCACCATCTTGGCTGACGGGGAGACTCCCTGGCACTCTGCAGAGGCTGTCTACTGGTAACAAAACTGCTAGTGATTAATCTTTATAAATCACTTGCTTTTAAAGGGAATACATTCAGAGTCAAATTCTTAGGTACACACACCTGTGATACATTCACATACTCAAAGAACATAATGTAATGAGCAATAAGATCTTCATCAAAGTAATGACTTTTATTACAACCAGGAAAATGATTTTTTAGGGAAGGGATTTATATAAATATGCAGTGATACTAAACTTAAATTGAAATAAGGATAAATCATGAAGATTGAAAATGATATTGTTAATACTTTGACAATCTTCTAAAGATGAAAAAAGGAATAATATATCAGAAACGGGACATTATCATCTAAACACCTGACAAGTGTTTCTTTTATATTACTTTTATCTTCTATGTTATAAATGAAGTTCATCCACTATCTAACACTTCAATAAGGGTGTGTGTGTGTTAAAGGATAAAACATGCCCATAAGTGCATCAAATTCTGCTGTTTTGTTTTTGAACACACTCTGTCTTCAAGGTAGTTTTAAAAATTCTGGACACATTTTGACCTCTTACTTAGTTTTATAACAATAAAAGCTATTATTTAATTTCATTGCACACATCTATTTTTAAAATAGTTTATTTATTTTTAGAGAGGGGGAAGGGTGGGAGCAAAAGAGGGAGAGAACCATATTAGAGACAAACACCAATCGGCTGCCTTTTGTACATGCCCTGACCAGGGACCAAACCCACAACCCAGGCATGTGCCCTGACCAGGATTCAAACCAATGACTCTTTGGTCTGTGGGACCATGACCAACTAAAGGAGCCACACTAGTCAGGGCTCATTATATACATCTTGATAGCTTTTTCTACTACAGTAGCTTATCTGGGAAAATGTGTTCCATGTGTATTTATGTTTTTGACCACAAATACTGTTTTGACAATTAAATTATGCTGTGGAAATTTTCTACAAATCAAATGAGTTAAATCTTTATCTTCAAAGTTTTCACAAAAAATATATCTGAAACATGTTTGTCAAGTTAAATACAAAATGGACACTGGACTAACAATTCCCTGAGTAGATAAAATTATTTAAGTTATATAAGCAAGTCTAAGTCTGCTCATTTCATGAACATAAGCAAAACATAATAGGTTGTTTCTTTAAATTCTTATGATAATAAAAAATATGCTTAATACACCTTTCTAAAATGGTATGGGATAAACATTTTTGAGCAATCAATTGTGATAATCCAGGCTATCTGAAGACTGCCTGTAATGCCCAATCATGGTGGTTATCATATTACACAGTGAGGCCTATAATGTGTAACCTTATTTTAAGAGCTAAAACAGCAGTGCTTATTAGTGGTTTTAATGTTGTTTCAAATATTTTTCCAGAACAAATAGTGTAATGATGGGACGAAAAAACAAGATAGTCCTTTTGATAATGCATACTTACCTGAGGCTATTTCTGGAAGCTTAACGGTGTTAAGTTACACACACAAAGCCATAACTGGATTCAGATGAAGTCAAGAAAGTTTTGTCACCACACTACTATCTGGAGTTTTTGACCTTGAACAGCTTCTAGGGAGGGAAAGCAAGTGGAACACACATTCCAAGGACAGGGGTAAACGTGAGGAGGCCCTAATAGACCAGGGTCATCCCACCAGCTGTGTAGTAGATGACCTTCCCCCCAAAGTGAAGGATGTTGTGGCTACTTAGAATTTAACTTTATGTACAATAAATGACAAAAGAGTTATTTTCTGTCTGAAAAGTGCAAAGTAAATAATCATGGATATTTTAAGCTAAAAATCATTAAAGCTGATCATTAATCTTAATTTTAAAGTAGGGCACTGAAGCAAAGAAAACTAAACATAGAAAAAACTGGAAAAAAGATTGAAGAGTTTTTTAAACACAATGTCCTCTTTGCTGGAGATTGTTACAAAAGTCCGATCCTGTGCTTTCTGACAACCATAATAGAGATTTCCATAATTAACAGTGTCTACAATAGGGGGAAAAAACTTGTTATCCAGAAGTGTCACAGTTATTCCCAGAACTAAGATCAAAGATTTGTTTTCTGCCTGTGGTTACTAAGAAATAGAGCACTGTGAAGATTTTCAAAGCTGGGAGTTAATAAAGCAAAAATTCACAGGGCTGTTTCTTATTTTATTTTTCTCTAGGTTGATGACATAATACCAGAAGATGGTTCAGAAAAACAATTATTTGAGTAGCCAAAATACAGTTACAGGTATGCAACTGGTCTAATTCAACTCTAGGATATAGAAGATTAGATGCACTGGATATGCTTTGACTATTCTTTTACAAGTGTATTTCCTCATACGAGGACAGTTATGCTGTTGTGCCTGCAGTACATGTTATGTTTTCAAGGCTCAAAGGACCTAGAACTTGGACTGACACCCTCTTATGAAAATTGAGAAAGTTATCATAAGCTGTATCTGAATGAAAGACTATCACATCTACTCAGAAGTAAAATTTTCATAGTGCAGAATAAGCAAAATTTCCTTCAAACAATTTTGGGCCCTGTTCCATGTATGAAAAATAAAGGGGTGAAGTCTCAAAATGTTATGCCTTAGAGTATGGTAGCAATAGTAACAACCAGAAAAAAATGTAAAGGCATATCAAATTATTCCCTTGCCCACAAAACAAGATGTAAATAAATCAATGACAGAAATGTTAAGCAACCAAAAAAGCAAACAATCCAATTTAAAAAATGGGCAAAGACCTGAATACACACTTCTCCAAAAATGATATACCGATGGCCAATAGATATATGAAAAGATGCTCATCACTAATCATCAGAGAAATGCAAATTAAAACTACAGTGAAATATCACTTACACCCATTGGAATGGCTATCATCAATAAATCAACAAAAACAAATGCTGGCAAGGATGTAGAAAAAGGGGAACTTTTTTGTACTGTTAGTGGG
This sequence comes from Trachops cirrhosus, assembly GCA_028533065.1. Taxonomy (NCBI): domain Eukaryota; kingdom Metazoa; phylum Chordata; class Mammalia; order Chiroptera; family Phyllostomidae; genus Trachops; species Trachops cirrhosus. Next base: position 166,674,720 of record CM052539.1, on the reverse strand, counting down.
ATGCAAATTGGTGTAGCCACTGTGGAAAGCAGTGTGGAGATATCTCAAAAATCTAAAAATGAATCTGCCTTTTTCTAAAGAATCCCAAGACACTAATTTGAAACAAACATAAACACCCTTATGCTCATTGCAGCATTATTTACAATCCACAAGATATGGAAGCAGCCCCAGTGTCATCAGTGAATAAAACAACTATGGGACATTTAAATAATGGAATCCTACTCAGCTGTTAAAAAAAAAAAAAAAAAAAGATACCCTTTGTGACAGTATGGATGGACTTGGACAACGTTATGCTAAGTGAAATAAGCCAGTCAGAGAAAGGCAAATATCACATGGTTTTATTCATTTGTGGAATCTAATGAACAAACTGAACTAACAAGCAAAATAGCAAGAGAATCATAGATAGGGAACAGGCTGACAGCTATGGAGGGATTGGTCAGGGGGAGAAAGAATCCAGCCAAAAGGAACAAGGACTCATGGACACAAACAACAGTATGGCAACTGTGGGGGGAAGAGGGCATAAGAGGGGTAAGTGGTGACAGAAAAATACAATAAAAAATTAAAAAAGCAATGTACTATGAAACTACCCCTTTTTCACTGAACCTTAAGATTTGTAGTTATAATTCATTAAATATATAGCTTTATCTTCTTAGAATTTTTTATGTAGCTGAAATAGTTGGATTGAAAATAATATTTCTAGAAGTAATTAAATGGAATTATCTTGTTCATTAGTTAGCCCTGTATAAAATTTAAGAAAATATAAAATTAAAAATAAAGATTAAAATTTTAAATATAAATAAAAGAATATAAAACTTAAAAAGGATTTAAAATTTAAAATATAAAGAAAAATTATATTCTATTCTACCAGGGTTTCTCAATCTCAGCATTAAATTGTCCCCTGGGAACAAAATTGCCACACATTGTAAACCACTGTATTATACCAAACTGTTTTTGCAATAAAATATTATAATTTAATTATAATTTTAAATAAAATAATTTATCTTCTTTAAAATTTATTTTATATACTTATTATTCATAATATAAATATAATGAATATTTGGAGCCAATAAATGAATAGTGATTTAATAAAATCTAACCAGTAATATATATCTTATTTCAGAAAATATATTCTGTTTGAATATTTTTTAAACACCATTTGTACATCTTGAAAAAAACAGATTATTGCCAGTACTCTTTTAAGTTGGCATAGCAGCATTTATTTATAAAGAAGTTTTGACTCATTTCAGTTGAGTAGGCCAAGACTTTTATGAGTCCATTAAAATTAATTAAGAAAAAAAATAACATATTAGAACTTCAAAAGAACAAAATAATAGTTTTTTCAATATTTTTCAGAATGATGGTCAAGTGAACAAGTATACATGTCTAGTAACAATTCATATAGTTATATTGTTTTGCTATCAAATCTATCAGTAGAAACAGTAAACATTTTTTTGTCAAAAATTAAATTTAAACACGGCGCCAAAAATGACTGCCATGGACAAATCAGTCTAGAAAGTTTAGTTGTTAATTTCTTTGTTGTTTTTACCTTGCTCTTTGTTTTGTACTTTATGTTTTAACTGTTGATTTACCAAAACAACTATTGTGAAAACATACAAAATGCTTCTTCATGCTTTTCTTTCAAAAAACAAAAAAGCATTACTTTATATCTCATTTTGGATTGTAAATGTATAAGTACATTCAATGTAGAAAAATGTCTGTGAAAAATACAGGAAGTGTTTTACTGAGAAAACATTGAATGGCAAAATAGGTAGTCGATTCAAATTTGCTTTATGGTGAACTGGGAGAAAATGGAGTAATCTTTATTTATTTGGAATTTCATTCATTGAAGTACTGAAATAACTACATACATATCTTTCACCATATCAACTCAAGCTGGCTATATAGATCTGGCATTTTCTCAAAGAAAGTGAATTAATGTTCACGGACTACAGTCATATTGATCTATTGCCCTTTCAAAATCTCTCTTTCAAGATCTTTACAAATAGTATAGATACTTTTATAATCACAGTTTCACAATCGGTGGTGTCTGAGTTGTTTTAGCTATGTATATTCAGTATGTGGTCCTAATCCCTAAATTTCTATATACAGAAATCTACCATCTCAGCTTGTGTCTACCAATTTGACACAAAAGCATGGTTACATTCTAAATGGTCTCCTGCTTTCACAAATTAATCAATTAACTCAACTGACATTACACTTTCTCACCATGTGTCCAACACGGAATAGTTACAGATTTCTGTTCTTAAGATACATTTCTCATTCAGTATTAGGAAGTTCACTTTTTCTTTCAAAAACCAGTGAAAAATCTCATATAAGGCCTACTTTCTAAATCACAAATTTGACTAACTTTTAAACAAATTTAGAAGCTCTCTATGATTTTTTAGGATAAAGTACGAAGTTCACAACCTTATTTGCAAGATCCTTAATGATCTAACTTTATGCATTCATCTGTTCACCTACTTGCCTTCTTCATTCCATTTATGCTCATATATTTGTTGTTTTGTTAATTAATATCTATATTATTTTGAAGCTTTATTCATGTATGGTTTCAAGGTAGATATATGAAATACAATGTAGATATATAAATATAACATCTGAAAAATAACAAATAGAAATTGTAATAAAAATAAAAACAATGGTGGAGACAAAGATGTTAACTACGTCTAAAATGTAGTGTCATATGCCTCTAATTTTCATTAGGTCTCTTTTGTGCAACCTTTCCTTTTACCAGTCAACTTGATAAAAGAGAAAATTAATGACACTACTTTTCATTGAGATAAACAGAATAAATACAGGTGCACAAACAGAGAAGAAACCTTTTCAGTGCTCCACATAGAAGCCATAATGTTGGAAAAAGGCTCTGCATCCTTTATATAGATACTGTTACTTCTATTGAGGATTTTTCCTTTTTTCCTTTATAATTGACTTCTGCATAGGCTTATCATATTCACTAAGGCATATATCAGAAGAACAATTCTGAGATGCATAGTGATGCCCTACCCCTACTTGTCTGTTTCTCACAAATCTTATTCTTCATATGCCTTTGCAAATCTCAAATACTATATAATATAGACATTGTCATGCTTGGTATCCCATTAGGCTAAAGGCCCTTTCAAGAAGTCATTATATCTTAGTATACTTGACACCACAGTGATTTCCACACAGTTGAGAAGATGATAAATAAGTCTTGAAAAGATATAAACTGCTTGATATTTAATATCTTAATATGTCAACTTTGTAATTATTGTAGACAATGGGTTAAAGAAAAGTTCTTATTAGTTAATACCTTTTTAGGTCATTTTAATAATAGTAACTTACTTTGTACAGCTTGAATTTAACTCCCAATTTACCAATCCAGGGAAAATCCTCTCTTCTTGAAAAACAAGATACGTACATCCTCTCTATTATTCAAAGTCCAACCAATCCTTATACTTAGTTTAATAAAAAAGCTACATTCTCTCTTATCATTTTTAACAGCAAGCTACTGGCCTTTATTATAGAAAGAAACAGTAGAATAATTTTAATCATTTGATCAATTAAATCTTTATTTTTGCTTATAATGCTTCCTTTCCCCAGTCTGCTAACTGCTGAGTATAATTTAATTTCAGATAAAAGTTCTCATATTAGCTTCTACTAACACTGAGGCATTAAGGAAAGCTCCATAAATCAGACTAAGTCAGAGTATTGACAATATGTTACAGCCATGAGCTTTGGGACATTTTTTATATACTGTTTTCAATAATGCATACATATTTTTTACTCTGCTGTTATCTTTAATCAACCTCAAATTTTACTTTTGCATATTGTTCCCAGTGAATTCACAAGGGTGTGTGCTATGTGTTGACTACAATGAACAAAGGATTGATTTTGAAACCGACATACGTGATCATTTTTCAATTCTGTTGTCCTGGTGAGGAATAGATACTGTTCACTGTCACAAGCTGCCAATGTGCATTCTCAGGGTTCAGCTCAGACCGTGTGACTACCACAGACTTGTGTCTAGTATTTTTGCTGTAGCATCTTTGCCATAGAAATCTTTGCCTTAAGCATTGTTTCCACAAATATTTTCTCCACATAACTAATTGACAGTAAGGTGGTTTTCCAGTAAAAAAAAAAGATAAAATTACAACAAATAAAAAAGGAACATTAAAAATAACATAAAATGTGAAAAAATGAACAAGAAAATTAAAAATATTTAAAATATGTGTAGATTCATGGTGATACTGAGAAAATAACTGATTTTGTTTTGTGAATTGTACAGTAGCACTTATCTTTGTTCTATGGGAAATGGGGCTTGAACTATATGCTCTCAAAAAGCACCCTTAGCCCTCTTCCCAGTGTAGTGTATTTCAAAATAAGAAACTGACTATTGGGGCAAATCACCATTATCTAGGAGAAATACTATTTTAAGACCACTATCACATCTACTTGTCACTGTATAAACCATTATGCAGGCCAGTTAAGATTTACATCTAATATAAAAATTTAAGTGCCTGCAAAAACTTTGTCAATGGAGAAATGAAGCCAACCAAACAACAGCAAAAATCAATGTTATTTTATCTTTTTATGACAAAAAAATTCTTACGACAAGTTAGTTATGTGGCAAAAATGCTTGCAGCAAAAATGTCTATGGTAAAAATGTGTATGGTGAATATACCTGAAAATAGTTCAACTGTTTCTATATGATTGTTCTTGAAAATAGGACAAAAACAGCAATAAAATATGTCTTAAATCCTAATTTTTAATGCTTAAAAGTATTTCTGTCAATTTTACAAATCTATTAGGGAAGATGAGATTTTAACACTATTGCATTACCTCACTTTCCTTTTTGTCACGTGCTTAATTATCAGATTTTAGTGATCTAAGTTTAGTCCTTTCCACTTCATGCCCAACCTTTCTTTAGCTCCTTACCCTGCTTTAAGTATTTTGTTAAAACTTGTCAGTAACTCATATTGCATTTTATATTAATTTCTGTATTTGTTTATTTTCTATATTTTCTTTTACAGTTAAGTGCCATGAAATCAAAGATTTGTCTTCCTCTCTCCTTAATCTCTAGCATTAAGCTGTGCCTAGAATATAACATTCAAATGTTTTATTGAAGGAATAAATACATTGCTAAAACTGGATCTCTATATGATTTAAATTTGCTTTTTATTTTAACATTTTTTCTTAGAAACTAACACATTGTCATTTTTTCTGAAGTCAGTAATGCCTTTTTTCTCCCTAGTGTTTTTTTTTCCATTAGTTGGATATTTATCATGAGTTCTTTCCACACTCTCCAAGAGAACTATAAAAGCCCATTCAATAAATATTTAGAGGATTGAATCCATCAGGTAATTTATTATTTTTATACCATGTCCAAATTGATTCTCCTGTCACTCACACTTGCTCTAACCTGATTTCACATCAGGCCAGATGCACAGCTTTTGTTCTGGTGTTATTGGGTGTTTCCTTTGCCTTGTCCCTATGTTGTATCCCTTTTTTCCATGAGACTGTACACATTCCTCTTTGTTCCTTTTTATTCCTGGAAAATAGTCATGAAATATGTGGCAAACACACTCTAGCATGCCCCCTCTATGATCCTCAATTCTTGTATTCCTACCTTTGAGTAACTGCTCCTTTGACCAACTGCTCCGGGTGAACCCGGACTAGCTTCTAACCAGTAAATACAGAAAATCTGTAGGATAGGATGTACATTATTATATATGAGTGAAGCATCATTCTTGCTGGAGAGTTTGTCTCTCTCTCCTTGTTGACTTCATGTTACCCCTGTTGGGGTAGTCCACATGGAAAAAAAAAACACAGGAAATCTCTAGGAAGTGTGGGCAGCTTCTATGAGCTGAGGAGAATATATGACAGACAGACAGCTAAAAAACAAACAAACAAATCTGTAACTCTTAATTCTACAACTGTAGGAACTAAATATTGCCAAAAACCACTTGACTGAGGATATGTATCCTTTCTTAGCTCAGCTTCCAGATAAGAACTAAGTCACAGCCAACACCTTAATTGCAGACTTGTGAGGCTCTGAGGAAAATGTAGCTCAGCTGTGTTTGGGCTTCTGACTCATAGAAACTGTGAGATAATTAAAATGTTTTGTTGTAAACTGCTGAGTTTATGGTAATTTGTCACAAGGCCTAGAAAACTAATACAGTGAGTAACTTTGTGAGTCCATATGTGTCTGAAAATTTATTTTTCTACTCTAGCATTTAATTTTGGATTGGCTGATCTTTAAATTTTATGAAAATTTCAGAATTTTAATACATTTTGCCATTGTCTATCAGCATTCATTGTTGTCAAGAAATAAAATTATATTCTAACATACAATAATAATTGTACACTTTCTCCAATCTACTGTGTTTTTAATGATCTGCTCAATCTTCCAAAAATGTTTTTATGCCATGCATCTGGTGTTGTCTACTCTATTCAGACTGCTCTTATGTGTCTATAAATTTTGAACTACTGTTTGAGATTGGAGTAGAAAAAAGTATATTATATGTATTTTCTATATTAAACTACTATTTAAGATACTGCTTTTAGGAGTTCCAGCCAAGATGGAGACATAGGTAGAAACCCCTTACTTCCTCAACCAAAAGGATAACAACCAATCTAAAATCACTAAACAACCAGAATCACCAGAAAATCAAACTGCATGGAACTCCAACTACCAAGGTTTTAAAGAAAAAATCAACCAGAACAACCAGACTGGTGCGCCAAGACAAAGAAATATGGCTCAAATGAAAGAACACAGCAAAACCTCAGAACTGAGTGATGAGGAGATTGCCAAACTAACTGATGGAGAATTTCAAGCCCTGGTAATCAAAATGCTCACAGAACTGATTAAGCTTGGTTGAAAAATGAAAGATATCCAAAATGAAATAAAGCAAAATATTCAGGGAACCAACAGTGACAAGAAGGAAACCTGGATTCAAAGCAACGATTTGGAACAAAAAGAAGAAATAAATATCCAATTGGATCAGAATGAAGAAATAAGAATCCAAAAAATGAATAGAGGCTGAGGACTCTCTGGGACAACCTGAAACATTCCAATGTCCGAATTATAGGGGTGCCAGAAGGAGAAGAACAACAGCAAGAAATTGAAAACTTATTTGAACAAATAAGGAAGGAGAACTTCCCCAATCTGGCAAAGGAAGTAGACTTCCAGGAAGTCCAGGAAGCCCAGAGAGTCCCAAAGAAGTTGGACCCAAGGGAGCTCACACCAAGGCAGTAATTATAATTACACTACCCAAGATTAAAGATAAGGATATAATCTTAAAAGCAGCAAGAGGAAAGGAGAGAATTTCTTTCTTTTTTTTTTTTTCAAAAAACCAGATATGTGGAGTGTTTTACATTTCACAGAAAGATCTTATACAAATAAAGTCTTTTGTGGGTTTCTTCTAATTCCTCAGCCTCACTTTTGTGACCCTCTCCGTATGCCTCCCACTGCGACCCCACCACGTTTCTTGAAGTTCCTTGAGTTCCATGCTCTTTTATGACTGTGTTTTCTTTATTTATTTATTTATTTTTTTTTTTAATTTTTATTTTAGTTTATTCAGTACAGTTTCTATCTTTTATTCCCATTCCAGCCCACCCACCCATTCCTCCCCTCCTCCCTCCCCTTTCCAACACCCCTAGTTTTGTCCATGTGTCCTCTATATTTATTCCTGTAAACCCTTCCCTTCTCCCCTGAAATTCCCTCCCCTCTCCCCTCTGGTCACTGACAACTCTATTTCAGTGTCTTTTGTTATATTTCACTTGCTTCTTTGTTTTGTTGTTAGGAGAGAATTTCTTACAAAGGAGTCCTCGTAAGACTATCAGCTGATATCTCAAAAGAAATCTTACAGGCAAGGAGAAGCTGGAAAGAAGTATTTGAAGTCATGAAAGAAAGGCAAGGATCTACATTCAAGATTACTCTCTCCAGCAAAGCTTTCATTTAGAATGGAAGGGCACATAAAGTGCTTCTCAGATAAGGTCAAGTTAAAGGAGTTCATCATCACCAATCCCTTACTATAAGAAATGTTAAAGGGACTTATCTAAGAAAAAAGAAGATAAAAATATGAACAATAAAATGACAACAAATTCATAACTATCAACAAATGAACCTAAAAGAAAAGAAAAACAATGAAAACAAAAACTAAGCAAACAACCAGAACAAGGAACAGAATCAGAGAAATGGAGATCACACAGAGGGAGTTCAGTGGGGAGGGGGAAGGGAGGAACAGAGGGGAAAAGGTAAGGGAAGAGGAAGCATAATTAGTAGCCATAAAATAGATGGGGAAAGATAAAAAATGGTATAGGAAACAGAGGACTCAAAGAACTTATGTTATGTACAACCCATGGACATGAACTAAGCAGGGGATGCTGGAGGGTTGGGGGGACAAGGTGGAGGAGTGATAAAGGGGGGAAATTGGGAAAACTGTAATAGCATAATCAATAAAAAATACTTAAAAAGATATTGCTTTTAGATATTTTATTTTTTGGCTTATTAGGGTTTTATTGTTTCTTATTAATAATTTCATCTTACCACTTTCCACAGAAATTTTTTATGAACAGGAAGAAGTCAGAGCGCTCCTTTACAAGAGAGAAGGAGGAAATTTTAATGCCTCAAGTTTATTGGAAACACCTAACATCTGGATTGTTTTTTTATTTTTTAATGTTTCTGTCATTGCCCACATATATACCCTCATACTTTTCCTTCTCTCTGTGTTCTTTTTTATTTTGAACATACTTTCTAGTAAGGACATGGTGAATGTACAAGAAAAGAACCCTAAGAAGATCAGGTACGGAACTCTGGAACACTCTGCGCAGAATACGTTCCGCTTGAAATTCCTAACAGCCACTGTACCGTTAAAGGTGCACTTCTGAATTTCAGTAGAATTCAAATGTATCAACAGAGAAGAGAGTTTACAGGTATTTATTCTGATAAAAAGAGAACACTTTTAAAAAAAAATCACGTATTATTTTATTTTCTAATTTAATCTTTAGTGTATTTTTTTCCATTACCATTTAGTCCCCTTACATCCCCTACCCCCGGTACACCACCACACTCTTGTCCATGTCCATGCAAATGTTCAATCCAGATAGTCCACTCTCAATTATTCATTTTTAATGAAATAATTCTATGGCTCCCCAAAGTGAAAATGTTAGGCAAATCAGGACTGTTACATACAACTTGGTTCTAGTCTAGAAACTACCATTAATTTGTTTTGCTCATGCCTTTAAGGTGATCATATCATGATAAAAATAAGGTAAAGTATATATATATTGGTACGAGGAAGTTATTGAGGGAGAATTAGCTGAATATAGGTAGAAGTAAGCCATAAATAATTCACATATATAAAATCCAAAGTTAGTTATGTCTACTTTATTAATGTTAATAATGATTTGAGAAAATAAGTTAATATTATTCTAAGTGGTCCTAGGAAGAATTACCCTTGAATTTTTGGTCTGCGTTCCATAAATTGCTTTTATGGCTAAGTCATAAATGCTAATCCTTAATAGAGCTTGAGTTTCTTTTACAAAAATATGTATTCTGAATGGTTAGTAACTATTTGAAACAAGTTGCACAGTAAATCAATAAAGCAGGCCTAAACCTGCAACTGGCATTTCTGATTCATTTGGTTTTACCTCTTAAGCAATGCAATAAGCTAAAGTGTTTATTTATTTACATTTTTTAATGCCCCACTCTTTAACAGGGCATTCTACCCTTTATCTTCCCCAAATATTGTCATTTTCCTATCATTAAAGATGGAAATAATTATTATTATCTACAAAAACCATCTTTTACTGGTTTTTAAGATAATTCCATTTGTATTTATATTTCATTTTAATGCTGTAACCTTGTACTTTTTAGTACAAATGTATATAGATGTTGTAGGTGCTTCTATTTACCTTCTCACAAAATATTAGGTTGGTCAAAAACTTCATATTTTTTTCTGTAAAATAGAAGACACATTTTTAAATTTTCCCAATAACTTTACTGGGATATGTGTTTTAGATTTGTAAGATGTAAGGAAGAATTGAACTTATAAATATTCCTAGATGAGATTGTGAATGAATATTTCCAAAATAAATAAAAGGTCAATTTTCTTGGTAGGCGTACTCAATGACATAGTTCTTTATTGTCATAATTTAGACTGTACTATGTCTAATCAAAACATTTCTCAGGGGTCTTTGGGTGATAGCATCCTATAATTTAGGATTTTAATAATGAGTGATACAAATGAAAATAAAGCCTAATTCTATACATTTATAACCAGTTTATAAACTCCTCACTAGTTTTCTGCTCCAAGTTTCAATGTGTACACAATGTAAAATAAAATTAATTTTTGCACTTGCACAGGCATTGCATTCAGAAATCTGCAAGGTAGATCTTTCTGCATAATTCACTAAGTAATTTCTATAACATACATGCTCTCTTGTGCACACATAGACATACTAGCTTTCTGAATACAAAATATTAAAAATATTTTATAATATTTTTATAAAAATGCTATATATATTTTACAAAATATTTTATAAAATATAAAGAAGATGGAATTGAATCTTCCAGAATAATGCTATTACATTCTAGGGAGTTAAATTAAATTAAGTAAAAAACATACTTGTATAGTCTGTTTTCGAGCAAAATGTAGTCATATTAGTCAAACTCTATTTTTTTTGCCAAAATGAAAAAGAATGTTTTGGTTTTTGAGAGTATCTAAACAGTGTGACTCAATCATATTTGGAATATTTTACTAGGTAACAAATTTAAAACATGATTTCATAAAATACTCTAACACAATTTTAACAAAAAATATTTGTTTACAGCTACTCATATTTTTTTTAATTTCAAAAAACTAAGAATAATCTAATGGAAAATACTGCTAGCCTTTCCTAGTGTATCCTTGAGATCACAATGTTGAAGGCATGATCCTTCGAAGGAGAGAGGAAGGAGAAACAGATTAACAAAAACAATCCACAGATAAATTATCCTTGAAATAAACATAGATTATAGGTACAAGATAACATAGTCAGGCCTCTCAGAAACTCTAAAGTTTAAAAATGTCTAATTATATGAAATAAATTTTCTTTCTAAGTCAAAAAGAAGCAATATTGAGGAATATATACATCTGTCTGCTGCATATGACTCTACACAAGGATCATATTGTGACAGAGTGGTCCCCAAACTTTTTGGCTCCAGGGACAAGTTTCATGGAAGACAATTTTTCTATGGACCAGGATGAAGGGTGGCTTTATAGTCTGCCATCAGGTGCAGCTCAGTTGTCACTTGCCACTCACTATTAGAATTTTGATATGAGACTGCAGGCAATTGATTTGTTATGGTTCCTGTGCAGTCAAACCTATCTGCTAATGAGAATCTGAATTTGCAGCCTCTCCCCAGTGCTACCATCACAGCCTCAGCTCCACCTCAGATCATCAGGCATTAAATTCTCTCAAAGAGCATGCAACCTAGATCCCTCAACCTAGATCCCTCACATGCACAGTTCATAGTAGGGTTCCTATGAGAAAGTAATGCCCCTGCTGATCTGACAGGGGGAGGAGTTCAGGTGGGCATAGGAATGATGGGAGCAACAGTAAATGCAGATGAAGCTTGGCTCACTCACCAGCCACTCACTTCCTGCCCTGCGACATGGTGTTCGGAACCCCTGTTGTAACAGATTCCCATAAAGATATCCAAAGAATCAGAAGAAAAGTGCTGTTTTTATTTCACAGAGAATCATTTAAGTAACAGATCAGAAGCATTGTCTACTATTTAATGGTAATAAAGAAAAGTGGGTTTTAATTCAAAATATTCTAACAGTTTACTATGTTTTACAAAGTTGAGAATATTTAGCTTTCTATCTATAAAATAGAAAATAGTATTTTTACTAAAATATTCTTTTGAGAATTTGGAAACTGATATGGTGAATCATAATGTAAGTGTAGCTCATAGGAAATCATAATTGTAAGGCTGATTTAATTTGACTGTAAAAGTAATCTGTGTATTCTAGGAAATAAAAATAGGAATTTCAAAATATGAGTTACCTTCCCAGAATTGGTACAACCCAAATCTAGGTAAAATAAGTACATTTTATGATATAGTCTCATCAGTACTCTACTAATTATATCCTTTGGGACAATAATTTCACAGTATGTCAAAAATTATCATAAAAATAGATTTGATGAACATATAAGTGTGAACAATTCTGAATAAACTAATTTATATAGATTTTAATATTTTTTCTCCCCTTTACCCCCCTGAGCCTTGTACTCCCTCCCCCCAGCATTCTCCCACCTTAGTTCATGTCCATGGTTTATATATATAGGTTCTTTGCCTTTTCCATTTCCTATACTATTCTTAATCTCCACCTGTCTATTTTGTGGCTATTAATTATGCTTATTCCCTGTACCTTTCCCTCATTCTCCCTTCTACCTGTCCCTGCTGATAACCAAAGTGATCTCCATTTCTGTGATTCTCCTCCTGTTCTAGTTGTTTGCTTAGATTTTTTTTTTTTTTTTGGCTTTGGGTTTTGGGTTCAGTTGTTAATAGTTGAGAATTTGTTGTCATTTTACTGTTCATAGTTTTGTTTTTTTTTTCTTTTTCTTAGGTAAGTCCCTTTAACACTTCATATAATAAGGGCTTGGTGATCATGAACTCCTTTATCTTATCTGGGAAGCACTTTATCTGCCCTTCTAAATGATACTTTGGCTGAATAGAGTAATCTTGGATGTAGGTCCTCTCCTTTCATGACTTTGAATATTTCTTTCCAACCCCTTCTTGCTTACAAGATTTCTTTTGAGAAATCAGCTGATAGTCTTATAGGAACTCTTTTGAAGGTAATTTTCTCCTTTTCTCTTGCTGCTTTTAAGAGTCCCTTCTTAATTTAATCTTGGATAATTTAATTATGATGTGTCTTGGTATGATCCTCCTTAGGTCCAACTTTTTGGGGTCTCTCTAAGCTTCCTGGACTTGCATGTCTATTTCCTTCACCAGATTGGGGAAGTTTTCTTTCATTCTTTTTTCAAAGTTTTCAATTTTTACTCTTCCTCTTCTTCTGACTCCCCTATGATTCTGATGTTGGAATATTTAGAGTTGTCCCAGAGGTTCCTGAGACTCTCCTCATTTTTTTTTTTTTTTTTGAATTCTTGTTTCTTCATTCTGTTCTGGTCGAATGTTTATTTCTTCCCGCTGTTCCAAATCATTGATTTGAGTCCTAGTTTTCTTTCTTTTACTGTTGGTTCCCTATATATTTTTCTTTATTTCATTTTCCATAGCCTTAACTTTTCCTTTATTTTGTGGCCATACTCAATTATTTCTGTGAGCATCCTGATTACCAGTGTTTTGAACTCTGCACCTGATAGATTGTCTGCCTCCTTGTCACTTAGTTCTTTTTCTCGAGTTTTGATCTATTGTTTCATTTGGGCCATATTTCTTTGTCTCACTGAATCTCTTACATTGTAAGGAGTAGAGCCTTATTAGGTACTCATCAGGGCTCGGTAACTAACTTCCCTGACATCGTGGTTCTGTATATGGGGGAGGCGTCAGAGAGGGAACAATGTTGCTTGCTCAGCTCTCACCCCACTTTTGGTCACTTCCCCCATTACCCACAAGCAAACTGGGCTCTTCTGGTGCTGATTCCCAGGTGGGTGGTTTTGTGTATGTTCTAGAACCTTGTGAGTCCCTCCAATGGACTCTCTTATGAGACTTGGAGTTTCTCTAGCCACCACACCCCCTATATGTTTTTACTACCAGAGGTTTTGAGGGTTTATTTCCCTGTGCTGGAAACCTGGGCTATGCAGTCTGTCTTGCTCCCCAGTTGTTCCGACTGGTTTATCCACAGACAAATGTGGAACTGCCCTGTCTTCCAGCTGCTGCCTTACCACAGGTCCTCTCCACTCTGGCTACCCCTCCTATTAGTCTGGATGAATGTTTTTTCTTTAAATGCTTGGTTGTTGGACTTCCACACAGTTTGATTTTCTGGCAGTTTTGGTAATTTTTTGTTTTTAAATTGGTTGTTATTGTACTTTTGCCTTTGAGGAAGCAAAGTATATCTACCTACACCTCCATCTGGCTGGAAGTACATTTAATATGCTAATGAAAATTTTAATCTCCATAAAGAGGTTTATACATAGAATTTTTCAGTGTTTTTTCCTGGATCATCTTCTAATATATGTATCTGATTAAACATTATTTAGTAATTTTATAGCTATATTAGGATATATATAATGATTCTTATATTTTATATTAAAAATAAAAGAATCACACTTTATTACAGAATGAAAAATAGAAAATAATGTTTTTGTTTAACTATTTTAAGATATAGTCCCTATATATCTAATCCAGCCTTATATAATATTTATTGCCAATAACAATAACGCAATATAATCAATAATTACAAGTTATTTTTATTGTAAGACCTAATATCACTTACACAAGAGAAGATATTGAAATGCCCCCCAAGAGATAACCATTTTGATTTTCAATTATTTTTCAATATTAGTGAGCAATTTAATTATCCTTCAACGTTTGTTAACATGGCAATTTAGTCAATATTATTGAAACCTTTTAAGTTACTTTGACATATTTATTTTTAGTAAGCATTTGCTATGTATTAAGTGTAAAATAGAAACTCTCAGGATCAAACATAGCTGTTTTAATAGCTAGAGGAAAGAGACTAAGCAACAGCAAAAAAAGGAAATGGAGTTTTCTCTGGAAATTTGTTATTATTTTCTTCATTAGAATTTCTTTAAATTTCACTCCCTTTTTATTGGTATAAATGAACACTGAAGTACAAGTATGCATATTGAAATAAATTAACTATGAAATGTGAAAGATGTTTATGATCTGTGATTATCTATCTATATAATAGCTCTTGAAATCCATGTAGTTACCCATGCATTTTAGCAATTTTCCTATTTTTTTAAGTATCCGTCTTTCCTAAAGACATGTGCAGAATTCTTCCTGGCTTATTATTAATTTGGTAAGGATGACCAGAATGATTTTGACTGTAAACTGCTCAGTGATTTTAGAAAATGCCAAAGCTTGGGTAAATAGTGATACAACTTGGAGTGGACTGGATCTTTTGATACTCAGTTAACCTTCTATTTTTTCACAGTACACCATTTCCTTATTAATGTTGGATAAAATGCATCATTTCCTTATTTCCTTCACTTCTCTGACTTTTTTTTCTCATTTAAACTTGGTGTCGTTTATTCCCTTTGACTTGTGGAGATCATTCTGTCTGCTTTCAAATACCATGTGTGCCAATCCTAAATAATCTTCAAAATTTCTTTTACTCGCTCAAGTACTAAATGTTGATTGTTCCCAGAATTGTATCCTTAGCTCATTGTTTTCCTTTTGTTATATACCTCATATGATTTCACAAGTTTGCTGGATAAGAGACTAACTTTGAGGCCAGAAAGAGTTAGGTTTGAATACTTAATTTTACTACTTCTAGCTGCAGGACAAGATACTTGATCATTTTCTAACTGATCCTTTCTTTCCTTGCATATGAAAAATTGTTCACTAGTTTTAGCAAACGCGTGCTGACTCTTCTATCCAGAAACCCCCCTCCTTCATAGTCTGGAACCGTTCTCCGCCTTCCTACCTCATTATTCCAATATCTTAGCTGGTGGTACTATTTTCTTCCCAGTTGTGACGCCACAGAAACAAAATCACTTGGCATGTAATGAACCAGCTATTCTCCACTGCTGCTCTTCCTTTTAATGCTTGACTGTTGGCAGTTGATTATCTTTGCGCTGCAATTTTTTACATTCTTGAAATTCTCATACCAACAAAGTTAAATGTAGTGCAACTATGTCAAAATGGTTTATAAATTTCAAAACACCCAGATATTATTTATCTGCAGGCTAGCAGTCTCTATCTCAAGCACAATGATAAATTTATCTGAAATTTTACAGTGCTGAAATTTAAATGCACATTTTTGTGATCTTTCATAAGAAGAAAGTTGGCCACTGTGTCCACAGTGATTCTAAAAATTAGTTGGTATATACCGCCAAAAGTTAGTACTGACTTGTTGAACCAGCCAAATGCCAGAAACTGTCAAGCACTCTTGCAAACTCTAGAGAATGATTTTTATCAAGTCACTGAGAATGATTTATTTTTCTCAAGCGGTATGAGAACTCAGAGCTGTACCCAATTTTGTCATGCATCCACACATATTCACGGGTTCATGGGCATCTTTGAGGGGATACTATTTTTCTTTCTACTACAATTAGATATTACTTATAGATTTACAGTTAGGTTTTCAGATTAAAAACACATAAGGTTGAAAATTCTCCCACGCTTATCATCTACATAGCTTCTGGCAGTTGCATTTTGCAGCAGTGTCCTTGTATTCTTATGTTAACTATATTCTTGCTACATGTATTATGGCCTTTTGACTTCTATAATATAAAGATCATTGTTCTCCAATAGAATGTCTATCAAATACTTCATGTTTGAATATCTGAAATATAAATAAAATTGATGATTTTGTAAAAAAAGAAAATGTATAATTGGATGACTGATTGCTATGGTCTTCTGTTTGAGTAAATATACCAAGTTTTTCAAAAGAAATAATGTATTTGCTATGATAGTTTTTCTAAAGGTAGTCATGGCAGTTTGTGGAGATTTGTGGGGATTTTACTATTATAAATATAAAATGCAGCATTCAGTTTTTAATGTTTTCATGTTACAACATTGCTCCTAGGAAGAAAAATTATCTTCCTTTTAATGAAAAGTCTATTTTAAAAATAACAATTTCTGAAGAGATAAAACACATTTCTGAATCCCACTTTAAACCAATT
The DNA here is from genome assembly GCA_028533065.1 of Trachops cirrhosus. Taxonomy (NCBI): domain Eukaryota; kingdom Metazoa; phylum Chordata; class Mammalia; order Chiroptera; family Phyllostomidae; genus Trachops; species Trachops cirrhosus. Next base: position 166,657,908 of record CM052539.1, on the reverse strand, counting down.
TACACCTATTAGTATGTGTTGAACTGAAAGAGGAAGCATCCATATTTATAGTGTACCTAATGCCAATATTTCCTGTATTTTGATGTTTCAGACATGAAAATGCTCCTTTGGTCAGTTACATTTTACCACATACATGCCTAATTAAATGTAGAAATCTATCAGTGCCAAGGTAAATAATACTGATTTCTATTTACTAATAAGATATATCATTTAAAATAGATAGAAATAGGGAAATGGAGTCACCCAGAAATGTTAATATAAAATAATAACTATTATTAGAGTTTGATACAGAGGTGAGTAAAAAGGGTAGAGGGGAAAAAGAAGCTTGTGGTAGAGATCTGGCCTGGAGATTAAAGGTGTTGAAGTTTGAAGCTATAAACTGCCAGAGAAGCAGTGACCACGGGCATCAGCCTGGCTTCAACCAAGGATAGCAAAACATGCTGTTTGGGGTGGTGGTTGGAGGCGAAGTTGAAGATCAGGGCATTTGCTGACTGTGAGGCTGAAGTGTGTCCTGGCCCTGAGCAGGCAAAGAGGTGGAGAAGGAAAAGTCTGTATCAGGGCAGAGGATGCAGTGAGCCTTTGGGAGACTTGGCATGTCTTTAATGTTAATTTACACAGTTCTGCTCTGAGTTATTCAGTGTTAACTTTAGAGACAAACTTACATTCAAATCTCCAGATTTGCCTTATTATATAATCTCTGCATATTGATAATCCTTCACATTTTACCTAAATACATCAGATGAAATTTAAGTTAGATACATGGTAAGTGATAATCTTATTGTATTACTAGACAATTATATTTCCCAAATAATTATCATATGCTGTGATTACAATTTTTGCATAATAGAGCATATTAATATATTTTGAGCATGAATATCACCTGAGATATAATTTTTCCCAAACTTAGTTTTAAGAAAAGAGATATACTTTTTAATAAGTATAAAGTATAGTGATATGAATTTTCCAGTTAACCTATTTTATTTCAGTCTTATTTTTATTTTTTAAGATTTTGTTTATTTATTTTTAGAGAGAGAGGAAGAGGGAGAAAGAGAAGGAGAGAAATATCAATGTGTGGTTGCTTCATACACACCCCCTACTGGGGACACGACCTGGAACCAAGGCATGTGCCCTGCCTGGGAATCAAACTGGTGGCCCTTTGGTTCCCAAGCCAGCACTAAATCCACTGAGCTGTACCAACCAAGTCTGCAGTCTTATTTTTAAAATAAAATGATATAGATGCTCGTTACATAATGTCCATATCAAAAATAAAACAATATGCATATTGATGGTAAACAGAAAGTTACATCAAAGTGGCTTTAAATATTTATGAATGTGACATTAAATAACATAAATAATATGTAATAGGAGGAAAAGCTCAACAGTTTCAAGAAATTGAAGTGTATTCTTTTATAAAATTCATAGTCTTCTGTTTCTTGTTCATATAACTTATTGTCATATTGTCAATAAGTTATTGTCTTTTATTAATTCTGAATTATCTAGATATTCAATAGCTATATATAAGTTTACACCATTTTAAACTTGACAGGTAGGACATCAAATGATCAGATTTTCAGTCAGATAATTAATCCCTAGACTTGAAATTGAAAGTACAACAACTTAATTAAAATAAAAGGATAAAATATTTAAATTTTGAGAAAAGACAAAAGGTATTTTTATGATCATAAAATCAGAAAAATAATATGAATGAGTAGTTGCAAACCACAGTACTCTGTCGCTGTAAAATAATCCACATGCTCTTAAGAGAAATTGGGACATTTGTTTATTCATTATCTTGTCAACTTTATTCAACTTCTATGATGTAACAGTTCTTTATTTAGAAATAAAACTTTATGTTAATAAAATAATATTTTATTTTCTACTTATTGACTTCTATTTTCTATTTTTCTAATCTATCAACAACCAACCAACCACTATTTCTATTTATGTCCAAAAATTGCCATTTTAAGTAACAGGGGAGAAGGGAAGGGTTTACAGGAACAAATATAGAGGACACATGGACAAAACTAGGGGGGTTGGAAATGGGAAGGAGGAAGGGAGGGGTGGGTGGGTGGGCTGGAATGGGAATAAAGGATAGAAACTGTACTGAATAAACTAAAATAAAAAAATAAAATAAAATAAAAAATTTCAAAATAAATAAATAAATAATCTAATAAGCAGAGGAAAATTATTGGTCCTGATTTAATCTCATGTTGTATGTAGAAGGAAAATTTAGAAGAATTTAGAAATGTGTCAAATATTTATATAGCTCAGATTTAGTTTCCACATAGTTATCTCCTTTGATTTTATATTTTTGTGCTGTTCTAATCTTTTTAACCTCAAATTATCCAATGGTAAGATTGATAGGTATATTCTGTGAATATAAAACCCTGTGATATTACAATTCTAAGAAGGCAATGAAAATTTTCTGTACTAACAATGAGGCCAAAGGAAGAAAAAAGAAGTTGGAGGAAAATAATGTGAAACTGTAATATCTGGGAGTTTGTATTCAAAGATGCTGACATCAATTTGACATGACCTCAATGGAGAGAGGCTATTTCTTCACCTTCTGGAATCTGGGTTGGTCTGTAATTGCTTTTACTAATTTTATCAATTCTTATCTCTTGGAGCTCTGAGTTTTTACATAAGTCCAAGCAAATCAACAGTCAAGAGAGTCTATGAGGATGAAAAGTGATACACCAAATATAAGCAAAAATGTCATCTTGAATTTCCAGCCAATCAAATCTTTAAATGACTCTAGTCCCAACCTACAATTGACTCACAACATGACACAAACAGAGGTTCATATTTTAATGATATAGACTTGAGGTTTTGCATCTCTTAATTAGGTGATCGTTATTGGAAAGAAAAGGATGAAATTAGCAAATTCTATGATGTAAAAAAATGTACAAGGCTAGAAGGATGATGTGAAAGAGACTGTAAACAAATGAAAAATGACTTCAAGGTTTTCAAGAATTTGAGTCAGAAATGTAAACTATTCAGTGAAAGAAAATTAGCAGAGAGATTCGGAGATGTACAATATGTGCTCTGTGACCTGCGAACATTTTTTTTACCCTCAGTTTATGAGTTATGGATGTCACATGTTCAATTTCTACATATGTGAGTTTGAGAAAACCAAAGTACATATGAGTCTGAGCACTTATTAACTTAGAGTGGTGGTGGTGGTAAGAAAGAGTATGTAAATGTTTGTAATTATGAATAAATATAAGCACACACACTGTTCAGTAATTTATAAGAAGTTAATGCATTGCTTAGAGGACAAATAAGTAGTTAGTGCTAAGTATTTGAAAGAGTAATTTCACCAGTTATATGCTTTTTTTCCCACTTTTGAGCCATTTCATTATATTAGTATATAACGCTTCATTTAAAAAATTGTAGTGACCAGAGGGGAGAGGGGACGGAATTTCAGGGGAAAAGGGGAAGAGTTTTCAGGAACAAGTGTAAAGGACACATGGACAAAAACAAAGGGCGGGAGCGGGAGGGAGGTGGAGAGGGATGGGGGTGGGCTGGGATGGGGGTAAAAGGCAGAAAACTGTACTTGAACAACAATTAAAATAAAATTAAAATTTTTTTTTAAAAATTAAAAATTTTACCCCCAAAGCAAATTGAAACACGAGTTTGGTATTGAAAAGAAAATGTATGAAAGATACAAACATAATAATTGAGCTCACTAAGAGGATACTTGAAACAAAGAGAGTGAACAAAGATATAAATTAGAATGAAGAAAGACACCAGCGGAAGACTTTGGAGCAAATGATTTATGAAAAGAAAGCTCCATCAGGATTTTACTGTATGTTGTGTTATAGTTTCAGGAGCAAGTGTATCAATATATCTATATCTGTGTTCTACAGCTAATGCTGTAAAATAATCTTTGTCCAAGATGTAATGATTGTGATTATAGAAAATTATGAATCTGACTGGAGACTTCAAGGAAGAAAATATAGAAACTAAATCAAAACTATCAAACATGCTTCTTTTTATCTTATTTCATAAATTCCTCAAATTCCAGTAAATTATTGAAATGTGCGTATAGAAATATACACAAGTTAAGAACTAAATATATTTCCCTACAGTGAATCCACCTTTGGAGCTAATAACTTGATCAAGGAAAATACCATTATGAGCACCCAAAAACCATGTTGAAATTTATCATGACTTCCAATGTATCTATTTTAATCTTCTCTCTGAACCTGCTTGGCTCCAAGGGCCAATGATGATATTGTATACATTTTTATGTATTTTTTGAATTCAGGAAATAGTCGTTAATATATTATTATAGAGATTTTAATGGTTTGGGGGGTATAGACATAATGTGGTTTTTGTATTTTAGAATCTTTTTAGGATCCTTATTTCTTGCAGGGAATTATTTTATCAGTATGATAGTGGTCTGTCAAAGTATCCTCAAAAGCTATCTATTTTAGCTACAATTCCAAAACTGCAACTTTAAGATCCATAAAATACTATTTCATGAATCTAAGCACAACTCTCATTTAACGCTACTTTATTTTATATGATATGAATCATTTATTTATACACTCATTTAGTTGACAAGGATATATTGACAAGTATCTACTCTGTGCCAAGATTAGTTCTAGCCTTTAGTAATAGAAAGGAGAAAAAGTACACACACCCACGTCCCTTATGGTGTCCATACTCTAGTGGGAAAAGTCAAAAAATAAATAAACATACAACTAGCTTTCAAAGATTAATAGATACAAAAATAAAATAGTAATGGGCAGAAAGGAAAGGGCGATAGTGGTTATTTAAAATGGATTATTTAAGAATTTCACAGTCTGTGGAAATTGAAAAAAACAGTGTGTGAGGATATTCCTGTGAAACTGAAAATAGAAGAGCTTCACATAAATGAATATCAACATATTCAGTGAAAGAAGCTTCATGCATTATAGAGAGTATGGTAGAAGTTGAGATTCAGCAAGTATTTTAAGGGGCAATGTCATTTCCTATCCAGCAACTAATTTCTATTAATCCTTCTTTATACAGACTTCAGTTTTGACCATACTCTTCAATTTTTCATGCAGCTAGATGATGACTCACCTGCATGGTGAGGGAAGCCATGGTTTACGTAAGGTTAATCGTCCCATATACACGTAAATATGTGCCCTGATTTTGTCCATAAGGTACTGTATAAGAGAAAGCTACTGAGGAAGCATCTGAGAAAAACATTACTTGCTCCTAAGAGAAAGCCACAAAAAATAAAATAAAATAAAATACTAACACAAACCATTGTTTTCCTCTACCTATACTGTCCAATATGGTACTCACTAAGCATGTGTAGGTATTGCAAGCACTAAAAATGTGCATCCATTTTGGATGTGCTACAAAATGTAAAATATACATTAGATCACAAAGAATAAAACAATTTAAATAGTTGATTAATAACTTTTATATTAACTACATGTTAAAATAAAATATTGGATATGTTAAGTTTCTTGCAGGATATTTGGTCCTGCCCAAACATCCATTAGTCACTTAGTCCACACCAAATGTCCTTGAAATTTGGCCTGTCAAAAGTACACTTAGAAAATGTGCCTGGGTTTAAACAGCCCACAACATTTATTTATACTTTTGGTTTAGAGAGTTAATATGTAAAACATAATATTATATTTTTAGTCCAATAATTACATTGTGGCTATATGGTCAATAATAACCCTCTGCCTTGGTAGCCTAGCAGGTAATGTCATGTGAAACTAAGTAGATGAGTTTGGATTCAAATCTTGTTGAACAGCAGACCAGATGTTTTCATGGGCATTTTGGGCAGAATGAAATTTCAAGAATCTTTTTGGTGTAGACCAGATGTCTCCAGGGATATTAGCAGGACCAAAATATCTGCTAATCCACTAAATTAAATAATATATGTTACTATGCTAACTCCACCTGTCACATTTTACTTTTCATGTCACTGTTAAACAGTTAAAATTATATAACATGTTCCTTGCATCTGTGAGTTACATTGTATTTTTTTTAGCAGTGCTCCTCTAGTTATTACCATTTTTGGACATGGAACCTAAGATAGCTGCAACCATTTTTATAGGAACCTAAAGATGGAAACTTGAAGAAGGAATGGATATGGGTCCAAGATATTTAAAGAGTCATGGGATTATCCATCACTACTTCTTGGGCTTCTTATATGAGATAATCATTTGAACCAGTTTTATAGTCAAGTGTTTTGTTCTGTGAAGCTGAAAACATTGTCTTTCAAAAAAAATACTGGGGGACATTGGTTGATAAGATTATATAGGTTTCAACAATATATATCTATGATATATGATCTGTATATTGCGTTGTATGTCCACCATCCAAAGTCATATCATCCCCTTTACCTCCTCGGTAACCGCCACTGGTAACCGCCACTGGTAACCACCATACTGTTGTCTATGCCTGAGATTTTGTTTGTTTTTCTTGTTTGTTCATTTGTTTGCATTCAGTTTTATATCCCAAAAATGATGCTAGGATAATTGGAAATCCACATTCAAATGAATAAAACTAAACAGCTGTTTGTTCACAAAAGCTGCTTGTTAGTTTTGTTTGTGTATTATTTTGAGTTAATACACAAAAATTAACTCAAAATGGATCAAAGACCTAAATATAAGACATGAAGTAATAAATTACATGGAAGAAAAACCGGTACTAAACTTATGAACCTTGGTCTTAGAGAATATTTTATGAATTAGACCCCAAAGGCAAGGGAAGTAAAGGCAAAAATAAATGAATGAGACTAAAAAGCTTGTGTACAGCAAAAACAAATGGCCAAAAATACACCACACAAAAAGCAACTGATCAACCATGAAAAGATATTTGAAAACAATAGTTCTGACAGGGTGTTAATATTCAAAATATATAAAAAAATTCATACAACTCAACATCAAAAAAATCATACAATCCAATTAAAAAATATGCAGAGGACCTCAACAGATCCTTCTCCTAAGAAGACATACAAATGGCTAATGGAGATATCATAAGATGCTCAATTTCTCTAGCTATTAAGGAAATGCAAATCAAAAGCACAATGAGATATCTCCTCATATCAGTTGGAATGGCTATTATCAACAAGTGAAAGGGGAAGGGTTTACAAGAACAAGTATAAAGGGCACATGGATAAAAAAGTAGGGGCAGGTGGAAATAGGAAGGAGGAGGGGAGGGCTGGGTGGGTGGGCTGGGATGGGAGTAAAAGACAGAAAATTGTACTTCAACAACAATTAAAATAAAATTTAAAAATAAATAAATAAAATTAAGGGAAAAAACAAGTCAAGTAATAACAAGCATTGGAGAGGTTGTGGAGAGAAAGGGAACCCTCATTTACTGCTGGTGGGAATGTAGACTGTTATGGATACATGGAAACTAGTTTTGAGGTTCCTCCAAAAATTGAGAATACAGTTACCAAATGACCCAGCAGCTCCTCTTTTGGGTATCTACCCCCCAAATTTGAAAACATTTATTCGCAAAGATATTTGCATCCCTTTGTTCACTGCAGCATTATTCACAGTGGCCAAGACATGGAGATGACTGATGTGTCCTTCCACAAGTATTAGATAAAGAAGATGTGGTACATATCCACGATGGAATACTCCCCCGCCAAAAGAAAGATGAAACACTGCCTTTTACGACAACATGTATGTACCTTGAGAATATTATGCTACACTAGTAAGTCATATATTCTTAACAAAATAGGTAATAGGAAAGAGACCATAAAAGTTATATAGGTGAAAATAGTTATTTTATTTTTTTTAATTTGCAATGAATGGCCATGGTTCATTTTTTATGTGTGGGGAATAATATGATCTGATTTTTACTAAGGCAATAAAGTAGATATTAGCTTCTACTACTATGAGGGTCAAACATTGCCTGATTCAGTCTTTAGTTCATTACCTAAATAGTATTTTAACCCTGAGTCACCATTTCTTCCTCTGTGATATAATGTGCCCTTTTTCCCCTTAGCCTTACAAACAGAAATGGCTATATCATATTTATAGTTTATGTTTTATAGTTATAGTTTATATTTTATGGTCATATGTATAGTTATAGTTTATATTTTTTATAATTTTGTTTGTGAAAGGCGCATACTTTATTCATTCATGCTCTCTGTTTTATCCCCCATCTCTAGTGCCATTCTTTTCTGCAATTAGGAATCTACCCCCAGTGATCTAAATCCTTCCAATTCAGCTTCCTAATATTTTCACCTATATGTGGTTCTGTGAAAAAAACATTATATTAAAATATATATTTTTATTTTATATAATATATAAAACATTATATATATTTTATTTTTCATGAATTTGTTTTAACAGTATTTGCACAAAGGTTTTGAGCAATACATATTCTGTTTCTTATTTTATTTTATTTAGCATACTGATTGTAAGTTCTATCCATGTTGTGATATGTAGAATCTTATTTTTTTTCTTTCCTTTTCAAATTCTTTTCCAAATTATTTTCCAAAGATAGTAGACATTACACATAAATGCCACAGATGGGAGTAAAAATCAGTATTACTTACAGCTGGCCTATCGCCTACCCAACATACAAGGAAGAGAAAAGTGGAGATACTAATACCAAAAGGAAGATTTTCTTCAAACATCAACTCAAGTTTGGCACATAGATATTATAGGTGTGTAGCAGACACAATTTAAGCAACTCATGTATTAAAAATAGAGCAATGAATACAATTTCAGGACATAATTTAGAAACTTCTCCAATCTTAATAAATAATCTAAGATAGTTTACTCAACTAACTAAACAGAATAGACAATAATATTTTTCTCACATGTAAAGAGCAAAGCTAGAAAAAAAATTGATTTCTGCTATAAACTGAATGTTTGTGCTCCTTCCAAACTCATATATTGAAATTGTAATCCCCAATGTGATAGTAGTTGAGTAAGAAATGGCACCTGTGGGAGGTAATTAGGTCATGAAGGTGGAGCCCCCATGAATGACATTAGTGTCTTATGAGAGACGCCAGAGAGTCTGTGTCCTTTCTGCCCTGTGCTATATGAGCATACAATGAGAAGATGGCTATCTGCAGTCCAGAAAGAGGGTCCTCACCAGACACTAAATGTGCCAGCACCTTAATCTTAGACTTTCCCTGCTTCCAGAACTGTGAGAAATAAATGTCTATTGGTTAAGTCATCAGTCTATGGTAATTTGTTAAAGCAATCGAAAAATAAGATAATGTCCTTTTAGGAAACAATGATAAATTATGTATTTTATATGCTTATATACATCTTAGTTTTTGTCTTACAATTGAGCGCACTTACTAAAAATAATTAAGTCTGATGACAACTATTGGTACATAACAAATGGACAAAACACTGAAGAAAATATTGTATATAATTATATAATAACTTCCCTAAATTAAAAAACATCATTTGTTTTAATTATGTCTTTGTTATACATGTATATTTAATAACTAGTTTACAGTTTTATTTGATACTTAGCAAGGGTAATAGAACTATTTAAATTCCACCAAATATGTTTAAAAATTATTCTAGGCCACATTAATATAACAATTAGTATTCATGGTGTCATATGCTGCACAAATAACTTTAGATTTATTTATTTATTTATTTATTTATTTATTTATTTATTTATATTGTTGTTCAGTTACAGTTGTCCCCATTTTCTCCATTACTCTCCCCTGCTTCACCCACCACCCATCTCCCACATTCAATCCTCCGCACCCCATTGTCTTTTTCCATGGGTCCTTTATTTTACACAATGAAGAACAAAGCTTATATGTAGGATGAAATGTAAACCCAGATGCTAATGTCCCTTTGGCAACTGGAATTGATGACGATCTTCATGACCAGTTGATTTCTATTGGCTCATTTAGAGTAACATTATTTATGATCATATTAATATTTAATATCTAAAAAGAAGTAAAATTACAATTAATTGGTTAATCAGAACCAGGTTTTAACAAAGACAATACCTACAAATAATAAATGTTCTCTAAGTAAACAAGGTATATATTTTTTCATTTTGATAGATTTTTTTATTCCAAAAATTTCACAGTCATTTCAGAAGTAATCTCACCCAACTCACCCATTATTCAGATGATGAAAATGAATTTTAGTGAGTTGGAATGGTCCTCAAGAAGCAGTGAACAATTAATACAATTCCCAATTAAATATTGATTTCTATCACTTCATTTCTTCTCCGTAAGTCCTACATATTGAGTTCCTCATACTTGCACTACATAAATCTCTATGCTTCCCATCCTTGTATACTGTTTACTTATTTGCACATAAAATTGAGATTAGAAATATGTTTCTTTTTCATCAGACTCAAAGGGCTTTGGAATGCTGAATTCATTGACAATGATTTCAATTGGGTGTGTGTTACTTTTTGTGGGAGATAATCTAAAATAGACCAGAAAGGGACTAAATTTGGAAGTGAACAATTAAACGGCTGAGGACAAACAATCCTCTGTAACAGTTCTCCAGGATGATGTCAGTAGACCTTCTCATTGCTGCTTTTTCTCTAATATCCTCTGTGCCTTGGCCCAGTAAATTTGGATTCAATCATCAATTATGCAAGAGAAGGTGAAGAGAATCAGCATTTCTTTAGTACTTACTGACTCTCCTGTACAAACACTCTCTTGAAGGCTTTATATATTTATTCTTCACTGAAGCACATCATCTTTGGATTTATTTCCACCTTTTTTAGTACACGAGTTTAGAAAGGTATATGCTAAATAATTTTTTTCATATTCATTGCCTGTTTGAGACTGACCCATCTTAAACCAAAATCTAACCTAGTTCTTTGAATATCACAGCAAAAAGCAATGTTTTACAAAAGGCAACTAGGCACACCTGTTGCTAGGAAAAGGTCTTAAAATTTGTATTGATACAGCAATTAAAACATCCTTTGCATACAATTCCCATACCCATGGAGAATGGGAACCAGGCTAAGAGAGAAATTGACCATTATTTCCTTTTGCCATACATCTATAAATGGTTAGAATATAGTATATGTTCACAAAAATTTATTTTGTTTAAATATACTTGAAAGAAGCATTCCATTGTTAGTAAAGTTAGCATCTTCTTTTGGATCACTGAGGTAATAAAACATTGTTAAAAATTATCCCTTAACACTTAAAATTCTATGAATGTGCTTGAAAACTTTTCTTTATAATGATGTGTTTTTATGCCTAGCATTTGGTCAAATGCTAGGCAATGAACTTGAAATAATACTTGGTATGTTAAAATATTTAACCCTGTCTTGTAGATGGTATGTACCTTATTTTTATAGTAAAAACTGTGAGCTTTATTGTTCACCACTGTAGTAGTAGATAAAGAGCAAGAAAATACTGCTGATCTGTTTTGATCTGTTGAACATTAGGCAGTTTAACAAAACTGATTTATAACTGTGATTGATAAATGTTGGCTATTTGTGCCTGGGGGGATTAATTTTTCTTTTCAGGGACTATTTCTTGGTCTGCCATAAAAGGCCACTGACTAAATCATTGATTTCATTAAACTGGAATTTTAAAAACCAGGAAAGTATTTAAAAGAGGAAAATGAGGGTTAAGGTCTGGGTTATAAACTGTTATTTTACCAGGAAAAGACATTAAGTATGCAAAACTCTAATTTCCCAAACTTTATATAATTACATGTAATAAAAGTATTTTAATACCTAAGTAATAATTAAGACAGTTCCATGATAAAGGTGAAATCTCAACAGACTACAAAACAGTGACAACAGGACTGTTTTAGGTGGATAGAATGGCCCCTTAGGTGATGTCCAACTCTCACATCCTATGAAATCTATGAGGACCTAAAACTGTGTCCAAAACATAATTGTTTTTAAGTTGAAGTCAGTCAAGTAACTGTGTAAGTTATATTCATGTGAAGTGACTGTTTAATAGCTAGGTCTTTTCATTCAACTTTAAATGCAAACCAGTAAGTGCACAGGCACTCACACAGCTTTTGCAGTGCAGATGCAGCCTTAAGCTTAGATCGAACAAATTGTGATGGCTACAGTAGTTGGTTTCTAGAATATACTTTTTTGAAATCTACCTTTATAGGACATAGATTCACAGAATTTAGGATTGGAAGGAGTTTAAGGGATTGTTTACTTCCATATTCTTATTTAATCTCAAAAGAAAAAGGACCTAAAATTACTTGGTCAAAGGAAAAAGCTAATTACTGGAACTTTAACAAAAATATCTGACTCCTTGTTCAGTCCACAAATTACAGCTTCATATACCTCTATGTCAAAATATTCATGAGTCTAGTAGACAATTTTATTAGTTTTGCAAGACTTTTCAAAGATACCTTATCTAAGGCATATGAAAAGTTGAAATATAGGTATTTTATTTTTGAATAAAAAATTGTATGCCCTGGCTGGTGTAGCTCAGTATATTAAGGGTGAGTTGCGAACCAAAGGGTCAACGGTTAGATTCCCAGTCAGGGCGCATGCCTGGGTTGCAGGCCAGGTCCCCACTGGAGGCCACATGAGAGGCAACCACACATCAATGTTTCTTTCACTCTCTTTCTCCCCCTTCCTCACTCTCTAAATATAAATAAATAAATAATAGTTTAAACTTTTTTGAGGCACTTTACCATATATGGGTGACAATAATTTATATGTTTAAGGTACATTTAATCTTGCTTTAATTACATTAAGACACTTTTAAAATAAACACCATTAAGTTGATTTGTATGACAGGTTACCAAGTGTGATAATATGGAAATAGATATGGAAGTTCAATGAAAATAAATAAGAAAGTTTAGAGTTCACCCATAATAATGTTTCTTTAGGGCTGAGAAATAAAAATATCTATGTAGATATTTTGAATCACTCCATTTAAAAAATATTGTCTTATATCACTTACCTTTTTATCTGGTTCATAAGTAAATCTAAGTGACTCTTGATTTCCATTGTATATGAGATTAACTGCATTAACAGAAGTCATTTCCAGTCCCCATATGCTGATGAATCCAAGCCTCATTTCATTTGTGTTTATGTAGCCTTTTTCCAATGGAGTGCTTGTCAAGGTGTTCTACAAAGACAAAGACATAATTTAAATCCTTCATTTGAAAAAAATAATCTTTAAAAATATATATTTTAACTAAAATATATCCCAAAGTACAGCAAATTGTTTATTCAAATATTTAAAATAAGGTATATTAAGTACTACATATAAAATATTTAAATACAAAATAAATATAAAATGTGACATAAAACTTGATATATTATTTAACACAATTGCATATAAGTGCTCTGAAATTAATACACACCTTGTTTAAGTTAAACTGTATCAAGGAATACAGGCCTCTTTCATAAGTGTCTGTAAGGAAATATAAAAGTGATATATTTATATTTTCAAAGAAATAATATATACTAGCATAATTTGCCTCATTTTTGCAGTTCAAAGAATACAAAAACCATCATTGCATTTTAGTTAACTTGTTAAACACAGTCCAAGGAACACTAAACTATGAAGAATTAATCGCCAGAGAGGGTTCTAAAACATAAGGTTTATATCCACCTCTATATAAAATGTAATCTTGCCATATTTAAAATTAATTTTAACAATAATCTAAAGCTATAATGCATTAAATACTATTCATCAACTGCTAAGTACTTCATCACACTACTCTAAAATATGTATTATTATTATAACCCCATTGTATAGAAGATGAAAGTGGGTTCAAGAGAAGTTAAATAAATGGTCAAAAGTGAAACAACTAATTATAGATACTCCTTTATTTATGATGGGGTTACATCCCAATAAACCCCTCAGAAGTTGAAAATATAGTGAGTCAAAAATTCATTTAATATACCTAATCCATGAACATCTGTGCTTAGCCTAGCCTACTTTAAACATGCTTAGAATACTTATATTAGCCTACACTTGGGAAAAATCATCTAACACGGAACCTATTTTATAATAAAGTGTTGAGTACTAAAATTTACTGAATACGTGAAACCTAAAACACTCTATCAAAACTGCTGGCAACTGAACACTGTACGGTAAAACTGGTTTACCCTCACGATCCCCTGTGCTGCCCTTCCTGCTGCTGCCCAGGACAGCGAGAGAGCATCAGACAGCCTATCACCAGCCCAGGAAAAGATCAAAATTCAAAATTCAAAGTGCAATTTCCACTGAAAGTGTATCCCTTTCACACCATTATAAAGTTGAAATATCCTAAATGGACCCATCATTAATTTGGCGACCATCTTCATTATCAAGGTCTGATTTTCCTGACTACTCAGATTGAGTTCTATAAAACCATACAAGCATGAGACACAAAACATTAGCCTCTAGGAGAACAAAAATGATTGATATACAGTCCTTACCCACACAAATCTCCTACTTATCCAGACATTTAGCATAGAGATTAACTATATTTAGGATAAGAAGAAATTATTTAAATGATTACAACAGTTTTAAAAATTGCACTATTTATTAAACTATTTTAGTTTTAAATAATATTAATTTTTAGCTTTAAAAGTGTGATGATACTTAACATAAAAGTAATATGATAATTTATGTACATCATCAATTACATTTATCTACTAAATGAAACACATACCTATGGTTTCTCCATCATCCCAAAACAGAGATCCCTGTGCGGTCTGATTATCATCTGCAGCAACAATGAGCTTCATGTAATTTTTTCGACTATAAGAAAGAAACATCATTTTACCAGTGTCTATAGAGGAGCATGTGCCTTGTTATGACATGACATCCATATAAGTGGTCAAACAAATACAACAAAGAATATCAATTAAGGGGAATGCAAACTGTTTTAGACAAAGAAATGAAGCACTTTAATATTTATTATGAATTCATGACAATGAACCATAAAACTATTGATATTTAATAAATATATCATGCATGTATTTTGATCTCAAAAGGTCACCTACTGCAATAAATCAGAGGTGACCTCACTTATAATAATTAAAACAATATTAAGTTTATTGACATATTTATTCTTTTCAATGGTAATCCAGTCACTTTAAACATAAAACTATTTTAATGGCACTTTATCTCCTATGTCTTATGTCTTCCTTACATTTCCATATATAAATCACTGAATTATCATAGCAATTATTAGTAAGAATGTAGAGAATAGCCAGCACGTTTTAAGTCCCATTCTAGGAATGGACACTATCTCTTAAATTTTTGGCTTCACTGGCCTACTTGAGAACTACATATTTGCCACCATTCACATTGGATAAGAGCTTGTTTGACAGCCTCATATTACTAAGGAAGGATTTCTCAGGAAAATCATGCTTAGCTATTGGCCTTTTCCAATCACAAATGTTTCAGATTGTATTGCCATGGAACTCTCCTATAATACCAGAATATCAAAAATTTAAATCTTCATAGCAACTTGATATTTTCCATGTAAAAATGTTAGCCTGTCTTAGCATGCATACATGTATGCATTTATTTCAGTTCAGTTCACTAGTTTAGAAGATAAGTACCTTATTGGCAACATTAAAACTCTGGTTTAACCCACAGGTTTGCAACATATTTTAAAACAGATTTAAAAGAATTTTACAACTTGTACTTTATCCTATAAACAGGGTAAGACAAAAATAGGATTATAGTAGTTTTTATGGAAAATAATATAGTAGTTAATCCATAATAATGCAAGAATGAAATGTTTTGTGTACTCACAATAAGCCTATTTTTGCCCTACCCTATATATGCCTAAACCTAATATCCTATTTACTTTATCTCTGACACACTCAAACACACACACACAATTGCCTCTTTCCTCCTTTCTCATAACAAAATGATCCTTTAAGGAACAACTTGAATGGTCCCTTCAATGAAGCACTGATTTTTTACATAAAATCATTTTTCTCATCTTCAATTGATATCAGGGAGGATATTGATAGAAATGGATCTAAATGTTTCCAGAAAATTGAAACTGTTCATGTTAACTGGGTCTATGAGCATGTAGATGATGAACAGAGTGGATGCAGTATAAGAGAAGAGACAGAGGGACTAAGTCCTCTAGAATCTGATTGTCTAAGCCAGGAATTTAAGCAGCTGAAACAGAGACTCCACGACTAGTATAAAAGAGCTACTCTTATATCAGTCACAAGAGACACAATGGACCCATGATCTCTGACGGATTGGACATATTGCTGAATGACAGAAAGAAAACACAAGGTAGAGGGTTCTGGAGCAAAGAAGAGAGGAGGGTCTTAACCAGATAATCAGTGTAAATGGTAATGGATAGAAAATCTGAGTTATCTTTTATCTTTATACAGACGAGTCTACTAAAAAACCCATCTGGTTCTCCTGTGGGTCTCAAGGAGTAGTGAAAT
The DNA here is from genome assembly GCA_028533065.1 of Trachops cirrhosus. Taxonomy (NCBI): domain Eukaryota; kingdom Metazoa; phylum Chordata; class Mammalia; order Chiroptera; family Phyllostomidae; genus Trachops; species Trachops cirrhosus. The sequence goes on along the minus strand of CM052539.1, from coordinate 166,641,582 downwards.
CACCAAAGATATCTACATTTTTGATGACTAAAGTGGGTCAAAGAACATTTACAGGACCGAAAGAGAGAGGTAGAGAAAGGGGAACAGAAAAGATAGAAAAAGAGAAATCCTCTGAGCAATGTATGCTTAAAGTTCTAGAAAGGTTAATTTAAAATTATGTTTTCATGAAGTAAACAATATTTATTTCCACATGTTAAAAGGAGAAAAAGATGAGGACCTAGGTAATGCAGCCATTCAAAAAACAAGACATTCATTTATCATTACCATTGTATATTTATACAGAAGACATTAAGTTTTAATTGGTTTATTTGTCTGAAAAACTTTCTTACTATACAAGGAAATATCATATTTGGAGACAATTTTCCATGACTCTCTCACGTTTCTGTATATCTTGAATACCGAAGCACTGACAGTTTTTCTTTTTCTGAATTATCCTTTTAAAGATGTTTTAAAGCAAACAGCATTGGAATACAGAGCAGTGTTTTTTTTTTTAATTTTTTTATTTTAGTTTATTCAGTACAGTTTCTATCCTTTATTCCCATTCCATCCCACCCACCCATCCATCCCCACCTCCCTCCCCTTTCCAACCCCCTAGTTTTGTCCATGTGTCCTCTATATTTGTTCCTGTAAAATTCCTGTCCTGTATAATAATTCAAGGCCAAGAGTGAACAAGTTTACTTACAGTCCATAAAGAAGAAGGAGGAGGAGGAGGAGGGGGAGGAGGAGAGTTCCCTTGAGCTTGGAATAATTAGCTGTTATTCAAAGTTCTGACATGGGCAGCATCTAAGGAGCCACTCCATGTCACCCTTATGGGACTTGGAGGACAGGGAAAACTGAAGTAAACGTGAAGGTCACATTTCTAGCTATGCCAAGCATAAAAAAGGTCGTTGCTGCTGACCCAGCTCCATGATATTGGCAGGCTAACTTGGAAGTAAGCTTAGAAGTAGGGTAAGATTCTCAGACTTTTCCCAGTCTTTGACAGTTCTACATGATGTATCTTAAAATTTAATCTGAGCTCTGTGAACACTTCATTTACCTGTGAGCTGTGTTTTGAGCAGGCTCTTGGCAAGGTAGAATGTAACCGCCACGAACATGAAGGTTTATTTTATGTAATGGAGCATCAAATTCTTTAACGCTTCCTCTGACACCAATGTCTTGACCCTGGAAATGACAGGGTTGGAAGGAAGAACAAAAGCAGCAAGAAGTAGAATTACTAGCAATATTGAAACTTGAAGAGACTCATTTATAAAGTCAAATGATACACTTCGTATTTTAAAATCAAGACACAAACATTTATTCGGAAGATCATGTTGTTTAAAGCATATATTCAGTACTTGGTTTATTGGTAGCTTTGAAATGGATTTACCATTACTTGTTTTTGTGGTGCTCACATGCAGAAAATGGACAGGTTTCGAAAGCTCATAGAAGTTATTCCCAACATACATTATTTTTGGGAGGACTGTATTACTTTTAATGATCATTTTGCATATCCAATAAAGAACAATGACTTTTTGGTGTATAATGTGTACCTCTCATGTTTATTGGGTAAAATAAATGGATGACTACATAAACAAAGAATTTAAAAAAGAATAAATTCTTTTTTACTGTCTATTAATCTGCTTCAGATATAATTAGCAAAAAATACCTTACTAATTTTAATTGGAAAGTAAACCAAATATGTCATTAATGAAAAGGTTAGGATCAAACTTAAGCCCATTTATGGTTAACCAATTCCTCAGAATTCTTTAATTACTTACTGTATGGTAATCAAACCACCGAGCATTAGGGACGTAGCCTCGTACAACATAAGTATCCTAGAATTTAAAAATATAGTTATTTTTGTTCAATCCCTCTTCCACTTAACCTCCCTGCACCCCCAGCTCTCCATCTATGAGTCTGTCTCCATTTCTCTTGCTTGTTCAGTTTGTTCATTAGATTCCACATGTGAGTGAAATCACATGATATTTGTCTTTCTCTGACTAGCTTATTTCATTTAGCATAAAGTTCTCCAGGTAAGGACTGATGGACTTGGACTACAGTGTGATGACTGCAGGGGGCTGGAGGTCATAAAGAGACTAAATGGTCATGGAAAATATAATAAAGATGAAATAAAAAATAAATGGATAGTAATTAAAACATATACATTAATAAAAATATTTTATGAACAAAAATGTGCGGTAGGACTTACAGGTTGCAATACAGGGGTGACCATAAATGCCGGGCCCCACAGGAACTGCTCAAATATGTCCCAGGTTGGCTTCTCGTTAAAGAATCTTGACGAAATATTTACAAATAGTTTAATGAAAGAACTTCATCTCTAATGAATACCATGAAATAAGTATTAATTTTGTAGTGTGGACATTTATGGATTGCAATGAAAACTAAACCAAAAAAATGTTTTATAAATCTATGACTTGGAATTCAATGTGCAATACTATAATGCTTTATGAGTAGATCTAGACTATGATTAAACTTCCTGACAACATGCCGAGAATTGTGAGTGGTCATATAACACTGAATAAGAAATTTCCTTTGAAGAGAACTCACAGAGGTACAGATATTAACCAGGAATAGAATCTCAACAAACTAGAAAGTAAAAATTATAAATGCCCTGAAAAAGAAGTGTGAGAAAAGTGTGGTTTAATAAAGCAACTGGAGAGAATAATTTGAATCTAGAAAAACTTTTTTTAAGAAATCTGAAGCTTTCATCTTATTACTAGAACTTAAGGCATATTGATCAACTTATTATTTTGGTAAATTTTCCTTGGTTATTACTGATCAATTTGAGTAAATATATGTTGTATATTTTTATTTATTTACTACATTTTATTATTTTGGTAATATAGGGTACATAGGAAGCTCAATATACTGTGTGAGGGGAAACCCCCAAGATGGAATTATCTTCTAGAAGGCAGGCCACATGAAGAACAGGCTTCCCCTGATAGGTGAGTGTTCCAGGAACCCATCTGTATCAGTGTAGCAGCTGCTGTTTTTGTGAGAGGCTGCATTTGGCTTCAGTGAAATTGTTTTGAGCACTCTTTCAATGCATTTGCTCATTTTATGAGGATGATTTATGAGCACACCTGCCCATACCTCACTGAATTTTCAGAATTTTTTCACCAAAAATAGCATGACCCTCATGCCCCACCTCCCTATTCAGCCATCCTTTCCCCAAGCAACTTGTTTTTTCATTTCCCTGCATGAGAAATGTCCTCAAAGGAAAATATTTTGCCAACATGGAAGAGGTGAAACAAACAAACAAACAAAAAACAGCAAAAGCAGTAAAAGGCATCAAAATCAATGGGTTCAAAAACTGTCTTTGCACAGTGGAAAAAACATCTTGATAGGTGTATTGCATCAAATGGAGAGCACTTTGAAGGTGACTGGTTTAAATATGTAAGAATAAGTATACAATTTTTTACAAACAAATTCCATTTTTTGATTCCCTCTCTGTATGATTATTTCAAGGGTTTCTTTGTTGAATATGAGTTTGTTTGTTTTTTTTGTAATATCTATGATACAAATCAGTTTGTATTTGTCTTAAGGATAGAACACATTAAAATTTTTGCAACTATGCTCCATGGAACAACATTTCAAGATCTGGCCATATATATCAGTTTGAGCTTTAAAAAGTGAATCCAAAATTTTTTCGAAGAATGTTAAAAGTGTTCTAAGGTACCCCATTAGCACACCTAAAGAAAGGAGTAAGATTTTCTTTAATGGGGAACTTATATGTGGTAGATTTCCTTAAATGATGTAAACTGTAACTAATTTAAACTGATGTAATTTAAATTGATGTAAACTGTAACTAACTGTAATCATAATGTAGAGACAATATTATTTATGTAGAAAACTTTTTGAATATACTCAATGTAATAAGTTACAGAAATTATCAAAAATAACACCTGGGATATTATATTTGTTCCTAATGAGAATAATTACTTTTTTAGTAACTAATTACTTTGTTTTATTTTTAATAGCATATATTAATCTATCAGAAGATTTATTTATGAACATGTTTGTTAAGCCATAATGTACACTAAAATAACAATGAAAACTTTCCAAGTCAAATATTTCTATATTGTACTGAAAGATACTATTAAGTAAAATAAATGAGAGCTATCTCTCTATGGTAGAAAAAAATTTGCACTTACTCATGCAAAAGAGGTCGGATAACAGTGCCACCATGAGCATGAACTTCATGCATCTGTGTATAGAAGTAGGGCAATAAAGTGTATCTTATATTTAGAATGTCCCTTGACATTGCAGAAAAAGCTTGATCCCAGGAAGCAGGATCTTGTCTCTGAAATAAACCAAATTGAAATAGTCATAAACTGTTGTCTTTGTTTAAATCACACTTTTCAAATGCATATTTGGAGGATAAAAAGTAAAGAATAATATTAATTTACTATCCTGTGCTTTATACTATTGTCACACAATGTTATGCAATAATGTTTCTATCTCATACTGAGAGCACAATATTGACCTTTAATAAGAAAAATGCAGCTTAAATTTCTGGCTTGATTTAGTTTAAGTTATCGTGTGTGAAGAGCAGTTCACACTTGAATAGGGGGGAAATACATTGTCAACTATGATAATATACAGTGTAGAAGTGAAAAGTGTAGGACAGATATGAAACATTACACAAAAATGAATTACAATAAACAGACACACACAGAGCCTGCCATGGCAACCCTACACATTGTGTGTTCTCATGAGAAATAAGTAAATTATTATGCTAAAGAACTAATTGTATATGAGGATGAGAAAATCTAATTAATGCTGTACTAAGTGTTCATACTTTCCCATAACTTTTAGAATTTTCTCCCCTTTCATTTAGAAGTTCCTCTGGACAACTTGGTAAAGTGTATAGCTGTATCACCACACGGAAGTAAGTTCTCATGATTCCCTTTTTCTTTTCTTTATCTTTTCTTTCAATTTCTCAACTCATTTTTTAACATATGCCTTTTTCAATCTTCCTATTTCATGCATTGATACAAGTATTTCAAATGGCTTTCACTTCTAATTATTCAGTATGAAGCTGTCTTTTTTATTGTTCCATTCTGGTTCGGAAGAAGTTCCAGAGGCAATTTTCCCCCCTGACTACTCCAAAATTATATAGAACAGCAATAAATAAGCAATCTACCAAAGTTTTGAACCCAAAATTGTAAAGAGTAATCCAAGCCAGAAAATTCTCAAAATGATGAACTTAGAGATTCTCAGTAAATGTACAAAAAGTAAAAAACATTCATCTGGACATCATCGAGGGAAAGTCAATAGAAAACTTATATGTTCAGTGGGGGAGGGGGAGAAGAGTAAATGCAATAATTACATACCCTAGTATCCTTAATATTGTGATTTCTTGAGTATGGATAAAATGCCCCAAGTTGCATCCAGCGAGCGCAGAGCTGATACTCCGAATTATTGAAGAAACCACAGATATCTGCTCCAGTCTAAAGTGCATTGTTATATTTAATTAATTTTCAGTTTCCTTAATATTTACAAGTTATAAATATGAAAGGAATAGAGTCACTTACATAAGATATTCCAAAGAGACTAAATTCCATCATACCTAAAAAATTAGGAAAATGTTTAATAAGCTATAGTTTCATATATTGATATTTTTATTCATGAAAATGTTCTATTTCTAATGTCAACCTCCAGTTCAATGAAACATTTTTAAGGTAATTAACATAGTTTTCTATCATTTATCTTAATAATTTTCATACATGTTAAATTTATAGTGTTAATGTCGTTTATAAAAAAGACAGGATATGTTTTCTTGACACTTCTAAGATAACATATTTAGAGCACAGAATTATTATAGAGATTATGAGAAGAAAGCATAGTGGTTTTCTTGGTTTCATGTTTTATAATAAAAGGTTATCTCTGTAATAATTTAGTGATACATCTGATCATTGGAGACAAAATAAATTATTTTATGAAATAAAATCCTCAGAGGAAAATAGAATGCATGTGATTTCCCAGTTTCAATTGTAAATCATTTTTAAGACTAGATTGTAAACAGAAAAGTATTCATTTGCCCTTTAAAATGATAATGTCTTATTTACTATTTATCCAACCATTGCTAGAATACTGTTTCTAAATTTGGTTTTCAATATTTCATTCTTTAGCATTTATGAGTGATTCTTAGAATCTAGAATTTCTGCCCATTTCTATTCTTAGCATGTTATCCTTCCCATCTAGCTCCCTTTCTAACGAGGAAACAAAACGTGATAAAATTATTTTCTCAAAATAAACTGTTTGGAAATCATTAGTTTCTATAAAGCATCCCAGATCTTGTTTTCTAGCCTATTGCCTTATATCATGGTGGTATTTGTCATTAAAATGTGATGCCAGAAGTATTTTTCTGAGACAAACTTACAAAGTATAGGAACAGACACCAGAAAAAGTAAATACCTAACAGAAAACTAAAAAAAAAAAAAAAGATAAAGGTGGCGATTCTCACATACCAATGATGGATTTGTCCAAATTGCTCCATTCTGCATAGTTGTCCCCAAGCCAGTGACCCCCCCATCGTCCAGCAGTTGGATATGTAGAACGAGAAATAACAATTCCTCTTTTGCCCGTTGCCTTCCGCAATGCACTAACATAAGTGAAGAAGGATCTGTAAGTCTTTACATTAGGTGTTTTCTTCGGCTATTTCTACTTACAATCACTTCATTAAAAATAGAATTTGATTTATGATACCTATGTTGTGTCATATTACAACTAGTTCTTCATATGTGAGACTTCTCTCATTATACTATAAATTCCTCACCAGGATGAAGGTATCTTTTTTCTCTTCCAACATTTACAAGCTTGAAATACCTAAGTGGCCTGTGTTAAATAAACACAGTTCAATTAATACAAATTAAGTCAACTATTGGTATTATCAAATCAACTAATTAATCATTTGTGGGTTTTTTGATTAAATGCATTTTATTCTACTTTAGTGTTTTCTCTTGATAAAAGGTCTAGGCTCCAACTACTGACTGCTCCAGTTGAACCCTGCTCAGTTGTAACTTGTCAACATGTAATCTTTGTGTTATTGCAAGAAGAATATTTGTTATAAGATTCCTTGTTTTACAGGCTAGTTTAAATAGAACAAGACTTTCCTGGGCTCAAAAATGAAAGTAATTGTTCTATACAAGAATGGAATCTATTCAAAGTCAGATTAAAAGAATGGATTTTACAAATGATGTCATTTTTTCCCTCATTCTTTGGAAAGTGACTTGAATAACTTGTTTTGTGTTTTAGTGGCAAGAATAATGCATTACATTATTTTATCTGCATTTCTCTCTCTCTGTTTGATATAACAAGAGTTATATAAAATAGAAAATTATTGTACTATTCTATTAATTGGAAATAAAATGTTTATTTTTATATTACTCAAAATAAATTGTATATGAATAAGGACTGTAGAAAAGTCTCAGGGAAAATATTTCAAGTACTTAATTAGGTAGACTTCCCCATTCACTAACATGTTATCAACAGTGTAGAATCATTTTTTTGTTATAGCATGGCCACAGTGTTTATACTGATTTGTCTACATATAAAGCTTCTTTAATGAGTTATTTAGATTCTTGGGGTTAAGGACTTTTGTGTTAATCTTTTTTGTACTTTTTACACCTATTACAGTATGAGGCATATAATAGTAAACTAGAAAAAATTTTAATTGCTGAATAGCTCAAATTAATATTATAGGAAACTAAAATATTTTAAATAGACATAAGATGATATATTGAAACTTCTGTTGGTAAGAAACAATATTGTATCTGTTAACCTAAATTTCCTATTTTACATGGGTCTCTCTTTAGAAAGGTCATATAAGAAAAACATTTTCATTGTTTTATTTCTGATAATAAATATAAAAAGTCAGTCAGATTAGTAAAAATATATTGGCTATATATCATATATATTTCCTGATATTTATCAAGAAATGAATGTATATTTTGAAATAATAAAATATGATAAATTTAAAAATATAAATGAAAATGTATAATCTAATTACCTAATTTGCAAATAAAACTAAATCTAACTATTATGAAAATTACATAAGAATAAAGTTGTCACAAACTCTCATTGTGTTCACATGAAAGAAACACATAATCTTAAAGGCTTTATTTCTTCTATATATCTTTTGCAAAAATCTTTACCAGGGTCTGGAATTAATAACTGAACATATGTTTTACAGGATTTCTGATTGAGAAGAATTCTGCATAAATTATTTTCAAAATAGCCCTGGCTGGTTTGGCTCAGTGGATTGAGTGCTGGCCTGCCAACCAAAGGGTTACTTGTTTGATTCCCAGTCTATCATGTAAAAAAGTTTTTTAAATAGTTTTCTTTTAAGGAAAAACCTAACATTGTTTTAGAAGAATATCTTCTGTAAACCTTCATAGAATATTTCTTATCTGAAAAATCACTTGTTGCCACTAAAAAAGAATTTAAAATGCCATCACTATGCATATTTCATAAATATTTCTAACGCATTTAACTTAACAAATAATTTAGTCACAATGAATTTAGTTCAATTTCAAGAAGCACATTAAACCATAAGACAGTTTATCGTCTGTTGTCAATTGATTTTGGAGAATATAGCTTATAAAAAGAATTTTAATATTCTCTTACAGAAGTATTTTATTGGGTTTTATAATAGTTTACATAAGCATTTTTAAAATATTAGAAAATTTATAAAACTATCTTGAATTATTGGAGAAAAGTCATTTTAAAAATAAAATAATTATTTAAAAAACATACATTGTATATTATAAAAGTGGACTATATGAAATAAGACTATTAATTTGAAAATTTTAAAACATTTTAAATTATCTAAGAATGTATTTATTTTAGTCATGTTTATTAAGATAATCTCAAATCAATTCAAATGCCTGTTTTTTTGAGTCAAATGAATTTTATAAAATTTACATTTCTCAAGAAGTAAGAAACATAGCTGCCATAATTTCATTTGAAAATTTAGTATAGTTACTTTGAGAACAAAATTATTCTTGATATGAGAATATTTTCTGAAACATACAGTAAAAGGTAAACCTTGAATTTTACTCAAAACTTGAGCTACAATTTTCAAAAAAACACAGACAAATTCACATAGAGACCTCATAGATGTTCACTGCTCTGTTGGTAACTGATAAGAATGAAAACATCTTAAGAGAGTAAAAAGACAAAATAACTCAACTGTTAACTTAACATTTTATGCACACAGTCAGACATACTCGTACATATGGAAACTAGGTACAAATGAAAAGTAATAGAACACAGAATTTCTATCTCAATATTATCCAGATCATTTTGTGATTCTGCAAATCTGGTGAATCTCTCTGTTAAATATACCCTTTGTGTTTTATAAACACAATAAAGAGAAATATACACATAATGATAGAAGAGAAGTTACAGCTATTGTTTCTTAGTGTTTTAATTCTTTGAAAATGTTTCTGTATCATTAGTGGAGAGCAAGATTTTACCAATTTAACTGAATTAAACATATGTTTATAACATGATTCTTGAGAAATTACCTGAACATATGCAGGGAATTGTTGAGGGATGTGATAAAAGCTATCACATTTCTTCAGGACAGTTTTGTTGTCTTTTTAACTTCTGTTTGCTTTGGAAAATGAAGGCCCTGCATTTATTTTGTACAGATCATTGGCTTTGACATAGAAGATGTAATCAGTGAGGACTTGCTCCTGTAAATTTTTGTTATAGTGCACACTCATGTCCATTGTTTTTAATTACTGGTGAAATCAATTGATAAATATTCTCCAAATACTTATATCTCTGATCTCTGATTGGCTGGTATAATATTATTGAAAATACAAGTTAGTGTTGTTTAGAGAAGAAAATTCATTACAGGATTGTTTTCTCAATATTTATTTTAAAAGCTCTTTGAAAACTAAAGATATTTTATTGACTTATTTTTAGAAAGGAAAGCTTTCAGTATTATATGTTAGATGTTTTAGAAATAATAACTTTTTCATTTAACATTTCAAATTGACCCACCATTAGATAAAAAAAAAGTAATATCAATTTCAGGTTTAGTATTGTGTAAATTTTTTTGTGTGATGAAATAGTTCTATTTGTGTGAGTATACAGTGTAATAAATAACTAAATTGAAAAATTCCTTTAGAGGGAAGATAATGTGAAAAACTAACTCATGAAAAACATTTTATAAACTTAAAACTCAAATTTGGGGGGAGTAAGGAGGGTGGGTTAGGGTGGAATGGAATATAAGGAGGATAAATAGTAATGAAAAAATACAACAAAAATAAACTATTACAATTTTTAAAACATTTATAACAGCTATATCAGTGTCCAACACAACCACATTCATCAGAAGTAATGTCTAAAGCCCTGGCTGGTGTAACTCAGTGGATTGGGTGCAGACTGCAAACCAAAGGGTCACCAGTTCGATTCCCAGTCAGGGCGCATGCCTGGGTTATGAGCCAGGCCCCCAGTGTGGACCACGTGAGAGGCAGACACATATTGATGTTTCTTTCCCTTTCTTTCTCCTTCCCTTCCCCTCTCTCTAAAAGTAAATAAATGAAATCTTAAAAAAAAGAAAATCTTCCTTTAAAAATAAAAGAATATCTAAGATACATGTGTTCAGTATATGTTTAGGTGACCAACAGCTTATTTAAAAAAAAGTTACAGCTATAATCAAGAAAACTTTCAAATTAATGAAAGGGTAAGCTATATCATATTTGTTGTTATCTATAACAGTCTTATTTTTCATTAAAAAATTCAGGAAGTAGTTGCTTCCCACAGTACACAATTCCTCCACCTCCAAAAGGCACTCTTATTCTTTCCAGATAGACACATTAAACATAGAAAAGCAATTTACTGTAATTGTCGAAGTCGTAAACTCACCCAGTCTATAGGAGAAGCTGAGAAAATAATTCATATCTATTGACTTTGTACATATCTTTTAAATTTTTGTTCCAGAAATTTGGGGCATTTACTTAAAATTTGTGTATTTAACACAACCAGAACTTTCACAGAATCAAAGATTTTGATTTTCCTGTTTTCTCTAACAAAAAAAATATAGTAATGAGTAAAGTCATTCAAGGTATTGTTGAAGATGAAAATATAAAGTAACCATTTATATGATCCTTGAAGAATTGTCTGAGGTTTGAACACACAGTTTTAGGTAGTTTTTAAACTGAATTCCTCTCTATATTACTATTGTAAGCTTTGTTTCAATACATTGGAATTTAAATAGTAATAGAAGGAGTAAATTGAAAACTGAAAGGTTTTTTATGATATCATATATGAAACCTTTTCATTTGTCATGGTATATCCAAAAACCTTTCTCTAAGCCTGTTTGCAATTGCACAAGCTCATTATTTAGCTCTTGTTTCTGAATCCACTCACTCTATTCTTTCTGTGGTTCGCTTTTTTCATGCTAAGTTTCATGCTAAATTTCATGCTAATACAGTAAGAGATAGTTGAATGTCAAATGTGTGTGTTTGAAAGACAGCAAATGAATCACAAAACGGAATGATAAAATGCTATAATTTGGATGGCTGGAAGAAACAAAAGACATTTTTAATACTTTTGGTTTTCTCTAATGATAAATAAAAAGTCTTCACTCTTCACCATATGCTTAAATGTAAAGGTAATTTACATGTAGAACACTTTCACATTTGTCAATGTCTTTAAACATGTAATGACTATATTTAATCTCTAAAATTTTTGAGGAGGTTACTGCTTATTCTCATATAACTCAAAATATGTATTAATTGAGATATTTAACTCAACATTTAACACTTTAATCTGCCTAACTTAAATAACAAACACGGTGGCAATCTTTACTGAAAAGTATTATGGAATAGAGGGAAATTAAAATTATTAAATAAATGTATTATGACAAATTAAAGGTTGTTCTTCAGAAGATATCTCTTTCATAATGTTATTTAAGAGTTAAAAATGAACCGTAAACATCTCCAAATACCTTTGTTTGTCAACTATTTAGAAATTAACCTACTTTTCCCTTGAATTTATTCATATAATTTTGGTAGTTGTAGTAGGCTAATAATGGATTCATTTAAATTTACTAAGCACTCTGCAACATGTCAGGAAACATGGTAGATTCCATAATGTGCTCCAGAGTTGAATTTCCTGACCTTTGAAGAAAAAATATTTTTTCATATTCCCTTAAATTACATACTTTCATCTTCAAATGCATACTTTTTGCCAGCTGGATGATGAGTCAATTATTAATATCTCTGTTCTTTTTAATATGTGTACTTTTACAGCAAAGTGTGGTTAACTAAGGATATTCAAGTTCCATTATTACATCACAGTAGGGTCAATTGAAAGAAATGTTTTTCTCAGTAAAAGGCATTGAGACCAGTTGAAGACCAGTTTGCTTACTCTTAAGAATGACATTCCTCAGTCCTTGTATATGATCTTAGTGTCCCTACTTTTAGATTGGGTTAACAAATCTGTGCTCATTCATTCATGTAATAATATCTTAAATAATTTATCTGTTCAAGGTTGAAAAAGAGATTGGTGCCCTGGCTGGTGTAGCTTAGTGGATTAAGCGCGGGCCTGTGAACCAAGAGATCACGGTTCGATTCCCAGTCAGGGCACATGCCTGGGTTGCAGGCCAGTTCCCAGTAGGGAATGCACAGGAAGCAACCATACATTGATATTTCTCTCCCTCTCTCCTTCCCTTTCCCTCTAAGATAAATAAATAAAAATCTTAAGAAAATTATTTAAAAAAAAGAAAAAGAGATTGGTGCTAGAAATAGGATAAGATGTTTCAGGAAGTGAGGAAATATTACCCACACTCTTTATTCCAAAATGTTTTCTCATTCATGTACCTACTTAAGTTATATATGAGGGAGATAGTTTTCAGACTTTGTTGCTCTTTAGAATTACCTGAGCAATTTTTAAAAATTCAGATCCTTAGGCTGTACCACAGACTAAGTAAAATTTTATTTAAAATCTCCAAGGGATTACAATGTATAATTAAGAGCCAGTAAGTGGAGGTGCATTGTGTAATATGGTGTCCACTAGCCACATGGGCTATATAATAAACCTAAATTTATTGCAAGCATGAAGGGGCTGGAAAGAAGTATTTGAAGTCATGAAAGGCAAGGGCATATATCCAAGATTACTCTATTAAGCAAAGCTTTCATTTAAAATGGAAGGGCAGATAAAGTGCTTCTCAGATAAGGTCAAGTTAAAGGAGTTCATCATCACCACACCCTTACTATATGAAACCTTAAAGGGACTTATCTAAGAAAAATATCAAAATTATGAACAGTGAAATGACAGCAAACTCACAACTATCAACAAATGAACCTAAAAGAAAAACAATGAAAATAAAAACTAAGCAAACAACCACAACAGGAACAGTCAGAGAAATGGACATCACACAGAGGGATTTCAGTGGGGAGGGGGAAGGGAGGAATAGAGAGGAAAGGTACAGAGAAGAAGAAGCATAATTAGTAGGCATAAAGTAGACAGGGAAAGATAAAAATGATATAGGACTCAAAGAACTTATATGTACAACCCATGGACATGAACTAAGGGGGGGATGCTGGATGGTTGTGGGGCAGGGCAAAGGGGGGGTAAAGGGAGAAAATTGGAAAAATGGTAATAGCATAATCAATAAAAATACTTAAAATTAATAAAATTGGAAAATCCATTCCTAAGCACATTCTTCAACAGCAATATATAGTTAGTAGTTACCACATTAGACAATGCAACATTATAGGACATTTTTTTAATTGCAGAAGGGTTTAATAGGTAACGATAATAAATACTTGATACTCAAAAAATGGCCAGGGTTCCATTATCTTTGGCTTCACATGACAGTTTGTTTAATGTGGACATTAAAGTTTGAGAAGCTCAAGATCATTCACACATACTCTAATTTGCTAATAATGCATGCAAATAACAAATTTATACAAGCATTAATGTCTTAATTAATGACATCAATTTATATATTATTTACTCATCTACTCATTCAAAACTATTTATTGAGCACTTACTATTTTTAGGTGTTCCCTACTATGAGCTGAATATATGGTAGGGAACAAGATAAAATAGTTTAAGATTCTTTTGGAAATAAGATACGAATTCAAAGCAATGGTTCACATGCAAGAGAGAGATATCAAAAGGAAAAGCACTAATTCTAAGTGTCATGAAAGACCAAGTAAGTTACAGATAACATTGATAAGAAAAATGCTACAAAATAATTCCGATAACGAAGAACTCTCAAACCAGGTAACATTAAATCTAGTATCTAAAAGATATTAAAGAGTTAGAAAGGATAATTATGAACACTGCTTACTCATGAGTAGGTTTCATTTGTGACCATCCATACAGATTGTGAACATCGTAATGCAAAACTGATGACCCATCACTAAGGATCTGCTCGGTCTCCATACACATAGTTCTGAAGTGTAATCCTCTAGTTCTTTTTGTGAGTTCTAGGAAAAGCCAATAAAAAACATTAATATATTGTAAAGTGCCTGACATTAAAAATGTGTAAAATATAACTGTATATTCTTCTAGTACAAATATTACCTTTTGCTTTAAATTTTATTGATTTTTAAATCATTTGCATACTTTGCCAATGGCATTACAAAAGGAAAAAAGTCTATAATTGTAATTGATTGTAATTACTATTGTGATAAAAAATTTGTGAAAAATTTTACTATAGTCAGTAACAAAAATATTACTAATAATTAATATTGCCCAGACTATTGTAGCTCAGTGGATTGAGTGCCAATCTGGGAACCAGGGGGTCACTGGTTCAATTTCCAGTCAGGGCACATGCCTGGGTTGCAGGCCAGGTACCCATTTGGGGCCATGTGAGAGGCAACCACACACTGATGTTTCTCTTCCTGTCTTTCTCACTCCTTTCTCCTCCTTCTAAAAAATAGATATAAAAATCTTTAAAGAAAAAAGACTAAAATATTAAAAATAATAATTAATGTAAATTAGGGAAAAATAAATGTACTCCTAAATATCTCTTATACTTTGTTTATTTAGATAACAAATACTGATTAAATTGATTTAAAAAAATCAATTCTATACATAAAGCCCTGGGGTTAGGAGCCAGGCAAATGCTATAACAACATTAATATTTGATTCATTTTTTTTCTGAGTTTAAGAGGCATTTTTTCAGCGATTTGTCCTAACTTTCTGTTAACAGTTATGAAGTTTACTGCCTATCTAAGTGTATGAGGAGGAAATGTGGTACCATGTGCAGATGGGTAGTAAGAATTGGGAATGGGAATCCTGTTGCCTACATCATAAGATATATAACCTAATTAACTAATTAATTATAACATGATAACATCAAAGGGAAAGCAACAATATTGTACCTGGCATATAAGGTGGATAATTTAGCTCTGTATTTCTGCATTGATTATCAGTTGTTCCACTTACAAAACTTGATGGTTCATTCATATCCTTTAAAAAAAACAAATAAATAGAAAACAAATTTAGAACACATAGTCTCAAAATAACTAATTAAGAGAGTCAATAAGCATATTTAAATAATAACCATTACTCAGTATTCTAAAAAGCAAAAATCTGCATCTCAATGATACTAAAGACTTTAGTTTAGCTCAGTATGCCTTAATCGTTTATAATTCTTTGCCTACTTTTAACAAACACAAAATTTCCAATTTTTCTCTGTAGATATAATATGAGGGGGGAATAAAAAATAGAGTTATCTTCTGGCGGGTGGGCCCATTGTATTACAGACTTCCCCAACAAGGTGAGTGTTCTAAGAACCCATCTGTATCAGTTCAAAACTGTTTTGAGCAGTGGAAAAAATGTTCAGTAAGTGTGTTTCATTAAATGGAAAGTATTTTCAAGGTGATTGAAGTTTAAACGTGTAAGAATAAAACAGTATTTTCTAGACAAATTCCATTTTGGGGAGGGTTTCCTCTCATATACATATGAAATTGATTATTTCCTAGACATAAAATTAAATTATAATAAAGTTTATTCTCCCATTCTCTCTCTTGAACACTCATGCCTTGGAGCCAGCCTTGTGCCAATTGCTTGTTTTAAAAAACAATAGTTTGTGGTTTTTAAAACCCTAACATACAGTTTACAAATACAAAAATAAAAAAATAAATAATAAAAGCCTTCTAAGAGTATGTGAGCACATGTTTCAGGGTCCCAGTACCTACATATAAAGGGACCACCATCTAAATATATAAATTAGCTACAATTATTCTATCTACCTGAAAAAATGGTTATATTTTCCAGATCAGGTTATCATTCTTGGAGATATTTTTAATAGAATCCATTATAGTACATAACTTTATATATGAAATAAATGTGTATCCCTGGCTGGTGTGACTCATTGGATTGAGCACCGGCCTGAGAACCAAAGGGTTGCTGGTTTGATTCCTAGATAAGGCACATGCCTAGGTTGTGGGCCAGGTCCCTGGTAGGGGATATGGAGAAGCAACCAGACATTGATGTTTTTTTCCCTCTCTGTCTCCCACCCTTCCTCTCTGTCTAAAAATAAATAAAATCTTTAAAAATAAAATTAAACTTTGTATTACCCATTAATTAAAAAAACAATGTTTTAAAGCTTACACATAACAACACTTTTTTAAAGGTTTCTTTAGTAAGAAAATAAGTAAATTAATGCATACCTGTTAAAAATCAACAAAGAAATGCCACCTCCCAAAATTTAGAGAAGTATTATATAAAATCTCCTGTGTTAAATATTTAATTCTGGGTAAGCTTTTTTAATGTTGTCTCAAATTGTATTGTTAAGAATCTGCCCTGACTCATGTAGCTCAGTGGATTGAGCATGAATCAAAGGGTCACCAGTTTCATTTCTGATCAGGGCACATGCCTGGGTTGTGAGCCAGGCCCCCAGTGGGGGCCACGTGAGAGGCAGACACACATTGATGTTTCTTTCCCTCTCTTTCTCCCTCCCTTCTTCTCTCTCTAAAAATAAATAAATAAAAATTTTAAAAAAGAATCTGGTTAATAACATTTGAAAATTAAACCTAAAATTAAGAAATTGAGAGATAATTTTGCACAATTTATAAGAGATTATGATTTCTTACATCATGGAGGGTGGAATATTAAATGTGTACCTACACTGAATGAAAATGAAATAGATATTTAAAGGCACATAAATATTAGAAAAGGGGGCTATTTGGGTTCATTTATTAAGTTGAAAGTATTCACCTTGAATACTCAGAAAATAGCATTCATATATATAAATTGAATTGGTAAGACTGTATTTAACTGTCCCTTGCATAGGAAACTTTTATGGAAAAAACAAATGAACTAATTTTCATGAAGAATGATTTGTTGACATGATTATAATCTATTAAGAATTTTGCATCATCAATACATAATTAATAACTTAGAATATAAATTACTTAATGTCCACTTACAATCCACAAACCATCAAACTTCATTTGGTTATTGTAGAAATCGATGATTTCCCTCTCCCACCATTCTGCTGTGGAGTTCCTGAAGAAATCTGGAAAAGCTACATGAGCTCTGGAAGCCTATAAAAATAAAATCCAGAACCACAGGTATAAAATCATAGCAGAGACCACATGTGTCTAAGTCAGGTATTTATCTGTCAGATCCAAAGGTTATAGACAAGTGATAATAATAGCAACCTAATATCAACTTAAATTACACAAATTCATATGATTTTCCTCGAAGTACCCCAGCAGCAATGGGGAGTAAAAAGAGAGACAGAGACGTACAGGGAGAGGGAAAAGAGCAGCCTTGTGACTTCTGCATAGTTTGTAGAGAAACCACTCAAAACACAAAAATATATTTTCAGCATTTCTTAGAGTGATAGGGAAGTTTTTAAACCTTATCTTTAGAGCCTTACTGCATCTTTCCCCTTGTGGAGCAGCAAGTGGGGAAGAAAAAGGCCTTGGTTAAACCTATGTTTCAGATTTAAAAAATTTGTCTACATGGTTTACTGTTCTTCCAGAACCAATATTCCACTCCACCACCTCAACCAGCTGCTTATTTTTCTCTCACACATCTAACCTTTCCCAACCCAGCAGAAAAAAGTGATTTACTCCTTTCCATATTAAGAAAATTCCCTACTTGCCAACCTACTCATCTAAATTCCAAGGTCAGAGTTGATGTGTTAGCAGAGGAATAATCAGCAGACAAATAATTTCCTTGAAAAACATAGCTTCATCTGGATGCTTTCTGGTCACACTTTAAGACTGTGTAGTAAATACCAGAATAGTCTTCTCCATGCACAGTGTACAGGAGGGCATTGAAAATGCAGAGAATAGAAAATATAAGAATTTACAAAACCAATATATCATGGGTACTGTTAGATTTGAAAGACACTTTATTTTATTATTTTTTCCCCAACTTATACTTTCCTGATATGGGAAAAAAGGCTCAGTGTGGCTATATGCAATGAATAATATCTATGCTAGGTTCTCCCATAGATTATGATGAGAAATGATAAGAAAGGTAACACCACATTTTGTTTTATAACTTCCATTGTTCTGATCTTTCTATAACTCCATTCATTTTCATGTTTATTTTTTCCTTTTAGTTAGCTGATTTTATTCCTTTTATACAAATCATTGATTATATATACAAATTTCATCAAGAACATGTAATCCAACATGATTTATAGCTTTTGTGGAAGAGTATCTTGAATGATTACACACACACCACTGCAAATTGAAGCTACCCTCCAAAACCAATATAAAGAAGTTATACCTACCTCTTCAGTGTTGCCAATATTACCCAAGATTAATAGGTAGAACTTCAGTTGAGATAAAAGTTACTAATTTTACTGAACAGTATGGTTCAGTAATTCTTTGACTGTACTTGAAAAAAATTTGGTTTTAAGTAAAAATGGTCCTCTAATTTTACACACTGAACTTGAACTTTTATGTGAACTAGTATAATTTAATGATTCTACTTTGATCTACCTAAAAGACCAATTGTTCACTCTTTTCTAAATACTTCTCTTGTTTTTAAATTACAGTTGATATCCCATATTATTAGTTTCAGTTGTACAACATCATGATTAGACATTCATATATCTTATGAAGTGATCACTCTGATAAATCTAGTAACCATCTGACACCATACATAGTTATTACAATGTGTATTATTGACTATACTTATGTTATACTTTATATCCCCATGACTACTTTGTAACTACCAATTTGTACTTCCTAATCCCTTCACTTTTTTCAACCATCCTCCCAACCTTTCCCATCTGTCAATCATAAAAATCCTCTTTATATCTATGAGTTTGTTACTGTTATTTGTTTGTTTTGTCTTTTAGACTTCACGTATAAGTGAAATCACATGGCATTTGTCTCTCTTTTTCTGACTTATTTCACTCAGCACAATGCTGTCTAGGTCAATCTATGTCATGGTAGATAGCCAGATTCCATTATTTTTTCAGATGAGGCATATTTCATTGCACATCTAAACTATTTCTTTATCCACTCAGCTACTGATGGACCCTTAGGTTGCTCTCATATCTTGCTATGGCAAATAATGTTGTAATGAACAAATGAATGCATATCTCTGTTCAGAATACTTTTGTGGGGGTTCTTCAGAAAAATACATAAAAGTGGAATTTTCAAGTCCTTCTTTTCCTCTTCTTACAGCCTTTGTTATAAAGTCTACATTGTCTGGTATCAGTATTATTACCTCAACTTTTTTTTTGTTTTCATTTTCATGAAATATCTTTTTTCATCTCTTTACTTTTAGTGAGTCTTTGGTGGACAGCAAATATAAAGATCTTGTTTTCTTATGCATTCAGTTACCCTATGTGTTATTTTTTTCTTTTTATTAAATTAATTAGGATGACATTGTTTATTTGGTTGATAAGATCATATAAGTTTCAAGTGTACATTTCTCATATATTACCTTCACATTGCATTTTGATTAGAGCATTTAATCCATTTACATTTAAACTGTTAACAGATATATAATTATTGCCAATTTATTATTCATATTTTTACTTTTTTTCCTTCTTTTTAAAGAAGTCCCTTTACCATGTCTTCAAATACAGATCTGATGTGATTAACTCCTTTAGCTAGATCTTGTCTGAGAAACACTTTATCTGTTTTCTGATTCTAAATAATGACTAGGTAGATTAATCTCAGTTGTAGGTCCTTGCTTTTCACCACTTTGAATATTTCTTGCCATTCCTTCTGGTCTGCAAGGTTTCTGTTGAGAAATCAACTGACAGTCTTATGGGAGATCCCTTGTAGGTAACTAACTTCTTTTATTGATTGCCAACTCTTAG
Organism: Trachops cirrhosus; assembly: GCA_028533065.1. Classification (NCBI taxonomy): domain Eukaryota; kingdom Metazoa; phylum Chordata; class Mammalia; order Chiroptera; family Phyllostomidae; genus Trachops; species Trachops cirrhosus. The sequence continues at coordinate 166,621,301 of CM052539.1, read as the reverse complement.
TTTTGTTGATTTTTGTTCCCTTGTTTAGATAGCACTTATTTCATTTATTAATAGTCCAATCTTTATCATTTTATTCTTTCTTATGGTTTTAGGTTTAGTGTGTTCTTCTTATCCTAGTTCTTGAAAGTAGAGAGTTAGATTGTTTATTTGAGATCTTTCTTCTTTTCTAATGGAGGCATTTATCATTATAAATTTTCCTTTTAGACTGCCTTTGCTGCATCCCTAAGCTTTGATATGTTGTAACTTCATGCTGCTGTCTCAAGTTCTTTTCCAATTTCCTTTTGATTTTTCCTTGATCTATTTGTTGTTCAAAATTGTGGCATTTAAATTTGTCGTCTTTGTGAATTTTCCAGTTTTTCTTCTGATGTTGATTTTAGTTTTCATCCACCATGGCCAGAAATCACACTTGGTATAATTTTGATATTCTTAAATTTGTTAAAGCTTGTTTTGTGACCTAACTGGTGATATAACCTAGAGAATGTCCCATGTGTTTTTGGAGGGACACTTTGTAAAGTCTATGATTTTCTGACCACTATGCTATATCCCTGAAACTAATAAAATATAATATCAAATATAAACTATAATTGAAGTTAAAAATAAGAATGAATCAATACATTTATTAACAGAAACAAGAGAAAAGTCAAGTAAAGAAAATCAGGTATGAATGATGAGGCATTACAATGAATGTCACAGAAATAGAGAAAATCATAAGACTCTATTATGAACAATTAAACAGCAACAAATGGATAACACAGAACAAATGGATCAATTCCTATAATTATAGAACCTAACAAAACTGAATCATGAAGAAATATGAAAAGTTTACCAACATAGAAAAGCCTAGGATAAGATGACTTCACTGGTGAATTCTACCAAACATTTAAAAATAACTAATGCTAATCCTTCTCAAATCCATCCCTGAAAGAACAAAGTGAAGAGAATACCTCCTTTCCAAAGTCACGTTAGGTGGCCAGCATAACAGTGATATCACAAGAGAAAAGAACGCTACAGAACAAAGTCCCTGATGGATATAGATGCAAACATTCTCAACAAAACACTAACAAATGATATTCAACCCCACAGTAAAAAAGGTCACATAGTAAGAATAGATGGGATTTATCCTTGCAAAACAAGGATCATTTAATCTTATATACTATATTTACATAGTACAGAATACAAATCACATAATCATCTCAACAAGAATTAAAAAAAATATATTGGACAAAATTCAACAAACTTTCATGAAGAAGACTCTCAGTACACAAGGACATCAAAGTAACTTACCTTAAAATAATAAAGACTGTCTATTAAATGCCTATAGGTAATATCATACTGATTCAGGAAAAAAATTCCTATAATATCAGGCACAAGACAAGGATGCTCATTCTTATCACTTCTATTTAACATATTATTGACTGTCCTAGATAGAACAATTAAGCATAAAAAATACAATATAAAGCATCCAAGTCAGAAAGAAAAAAGTAAAAATTTCATCTTTGTGAATGCCATAATCTTATATACTAATGATGAATTATCTGAAAAGAAAGTTATGAATACAAATACATTTATAATAGAAAAAAATAAAAAATACATGAATCAATAAATAAGAATAAACTAACATGGGTAAAAGACTTATACATTGAATACTACAAAATAAAACCTTAAATAAAATTGAAAGGCAGATGAATAGAACCATAACATATTTCAGGGAATGAAAGAAGTAATATAGTTAAAATATTATACTACCAAAAGTGATCTATAGATTTAATGCAACCCTTATAAAAATCCTAATGTTACAATTCATATGGAACCACCAAAAAAAACACAACTAAATACTCCAAATAATATTAAGAATGTGGTAAGGAGCTAATGTCATCACATTTCCATATTTAAAAATACATTTGCAAGCTATCATAATTACAACAGTGTGGTAGCAGCATAAAAATTAGCACATAGACCAATGGCACAAAATAGAGATCACACAAATCAATACACAGATATATAGTCAACTGATCTTCAGCAAAGGTGTCAAGAATATACAATGGGAAAAAGGACAATTTCCTCATCAAATAATGTTCAAAAAACTGAATACCCACATGCAGAAGAATGAAATGAGATCCTTATATTTATACTACATACAAAAATCAGCTTAAAATGGACTTAAATCTTAAATATAATATTTGAAACTTCAAAACTAAGAGAAAACATAAGGAAACCTTCAATATATTTTGTTTTAGCAAAAATTTCATGTATATGACACCAAAGACATGGGAAAAAAATGGACAAGTGTCACTGAATCCAACTAAAAAGTTTCTGCACAAGAAAAGAAATAATCAACCAAGTAAAAAAACTACCTACAGTATGGGAGAAAATATTTGTACACCATATAGCAGATAAATAGTAAATTACCAAAGTATGTAAGATAGTCCCATGCCTATATATTTAAAAAAAAAAGAACTCATTTAAAAATGGACAAAGACTTGAATAGAAATTTCTCTAAAAAACACATACCAATGTCCAACAAGTAGATGAAAAGATGTTTAACTTCATTTTTTCCAGGGTAACGCAGATCAAAATCAAAATGTATGGAGCTTTTTCAAAATACTAAGAATAGAACTACCACTTGTGGGTAGTTATTCCTCCAAAAAACTTGAAATCAGTATCTCAAAGAGATATCTGAACCCAACTCTGAATTTCCATCATTATTGCCGCACCATTCACAAGAGTGAAGGTATTGAAATAACCTAAATGTCCTTCAATGGATGACTTGACCAAGACAATGTGGTGTATAATACAATGGAATACTATTCAGTCTTACAAAAGACAGAAATCCTGCAATATGAGGCAAAATGGATGCATCTTGAAAATATTATGCTGAGTCAAATAAATCAGGTACAAAAGGATAAATACCGCATGCCTCCATTTATAGGAGGTATCTATAATAGTCAAACTCATGATATGAGAGAATGCAGTGATGATTGTCAGAGGCTGGGGGTGGGGATAATGGGGAACTGCTATTCAATATGCATAAAGTCTCGATCATGCAAGGTAAGTTCTAGTGATCTGCTGTATAACATTGTCCCTAGGCTCAAGGATGCCATATTGTGAACTTAGAAATTTAAAAGGATAGATGTCATAGTAAGTATTCTTACCACAATAAAATAAAAAATTAAAGAAAGAATTATTGCTTGCATCATATATCAAAATTGCTTAACAGAGTGACTGTTTTTTGGTAATTAAGAAAAAATAAATAAATTTGATTTAAATATAACCTGATATAGAGAACTAGAAAATAACCCATCTATTTTTTTGAGGAAATTATTCAAATGGAATGATTGGTAAAAGTGATCATTAAATCCACATGCTGAATTTCCTTCAGTTATATAGTCAATAAATGTAAAACTTACATTAACAGCTTCATCTTCAGTCAGACTGTCATTTATTATTATATTAGGTAAATCTGGCCAAACCTACACAGAAAGAAGTTGAAAATCAATTTAAAATAACTTCAGTATTATATGACTGTGATGTAAATAAATTAGAACTTTAGAGGCATATTATAGATTGAAGATCTCAGATTAGTAATTCCTTCAGTTATTTTTTTCTTCAGTTTTTATTTTGGTATATGTGCTATTTGCAAACTATTCCTATTTTCCATATTGATATTCTATTTAATATAGCAAACACACAAAAAAGTGCTAACTTTTATAGTAGTTACTGATGTGAAAAACAATTCATGTAACCAAAGTTCTGGTCAAGAAATAATATGAAAACCATATACTAAATTTTATTGAATGTAGTATATTAAAACTGTTGGTATAATTATTCTAAAATTAAAATATAACACCAACCCAAAAGAACCTATGCACTCCAATGTTCATAGCAGCACAATTTACAATAGCCAAGTGTTGGAAACAACCTAGGTGCCCATCAGTAAGTGAATGATCAAAAAACTATGGTGCATTTACACAATGGAATTCTATGCAACAGAAAGAAAGAAGGAGCTCCTACCCTTTGCAACAGCATGGATGAAGCTAGAAAGCATTATGCTAAGCAAAATAAGCCAGGCAGTGAAAGAAAAATACCATATGATCTCACCTTTAACAGGAACCTAAACAACAAAACAAACAAACAAGCAAAATATAGCCAAAGACACTGAAATAGAGAACAGGCTGACAGTGACCAGAGGGGAGTGGGGAGGGAATTTCAGGGGAGAATGGGAAGGGTTTACAGGAACAAATATAAAAGAGATGTGGACAAAAACTATGGGGGGGGGTGGAAATGGGAGGGAGGTGTGAAGGGATGGGTGGGTAGGCTGGGATGGGAGTAAAGGGCAGAAAACTGTACTTGAACAACGATTAAAATAATTTTTTAAAAAAATTAAATTAAAATATAAAAATAATAAATACATTTTTATTTAAAAGGAATTGACTCTCTGAGTTGAATGATGCCATGCTGAGGCAAATATCTTCATGGTTTTCACAGTAAGTACTAAATGTTTGTTGCTTATTGTGGAGGAATAGATTAGAGGATACAAATCTGACCAAATGTATAGAAATATAAAATGACAAGAAAGTAGGAAGAAAATAATCCCTTTTTATAGCCTACAGGTCATACTCTATATAAGTAAGAAACATACTTATTTATGTTTCTAAAATAAGGTTTTTCACTGTCTATCTTAGTTTTGTTAGCTGGGAATGAGTGGCCAGAAAGGAAATAAAGGCAGGGCCCTCAGCATTACAATCTAACAAAGAACTTAATACAGGAGGCTGGAAGCAAAATAAAGAACTCAGCAGTCCTAAGCTTGGCTTGATAAGATTTCCAGGTGTCCCAAGCATTACAAGCAAAATAGCACTGGAGGAGGAGAGAGTTCTTGAGTCTGTGCCAAGAAAAGGGGATTCTGTAAACTTCTATAACCATCTTACTAAGTTTGCAAGATATCCTGAACATCACAAGCAGGAATCATACAGGAAGGGGGAGGGAAGAGTCATCCTTGAGATTCTATGCTGGAAAAGGGAGCTTCTGTAACAACTTCTCTAAGAAAAGAAACTTTACTAACTGAGAAAGAAAGGCTTTATAGCTGTAAATTATTCCCAAGGCAGGGGAAGAAGGGGGAACCTAGTAGCTAGCTGAGGCATATAACTCCCGAACCCCAATAATCAGCATACTTAGATTAGGTAAATATCTCTTGTAGCCTCAACTCAAGTGTATAGAACAAACTCACTAATTTAGTAACAGCATTCTTTCCTCTATATGTGGAGGCATTTACACTTTCAGGTTGCCTGTTTGCTTCTCCATGCTTGTCTGGGTTTCATAAATAAACTTGTTATTTCATTTCCACTATGGGGTCTGTCTCTAACTTGAATTATTCTCTTGCAAGCGAGACAAGAACAGACAGGGGAGGAGGCCTCATGACTCGGGTCTCTCTCTCTGCATCTGTAAGGTCTTTTTTTCTATTTTAATTTAACCTTTTTTATTTTGAAATTAATTATATTCAGACTTACAGAACAGCTTGCAAATATACCTAGAGTTTTTTGTACCTTTCACTGTGTTCCCCTAATGTTAGCATAGTTATAACTTCTGTACAATTACCAAAACCAAGAAGTTAATATTAACATTATACTATAACTTATCTACAGGCCATTTTGAATTTTATCACTTTTACCACTGATGACCTATTTTTGGTCTAAGATTCAAAAAAATCTCATAATACATTTAATTATATCTTCCATTGTGGGATTTTGTTATTTTTTTTCTAGTAATGACTTATTTTTTTCCCTCTTTTATATGTCAGCCAAATCAGGATATTTTCTAAAATATATCAATATACCAGGTCTGAATATTACTGTTTAAATGCAATATAGTAAATTATATTCCTTGTTCAAGTCAGGAATATAAATTAGCTCTTAAAAACATTGTTTATTTTTTAATGATAGGTTTCTAAGAGAAGTGCATAAATTTAAATGACTTGAGGTATAGAATAATGATTCACTTTGCTATTAATGGTAGTTTTGTGATAAAACACAAAAGGTTGAAAGAAATACAGTAAGATAATTTAAAGGTGAAACAAACAGTATTGAACTTACAACTTTTATGAATTTTTCTCTGTTTCTAGTAATTTGGATTAAATTCAAAAGAATGTGTAATTTTCTTTATTAATTATTAAGTCATAACATTATATATATTTCTCTATGTTTATAACAAATTTTAATTTAATAGAAACTTTCAACAAAATATTTTTGTCATATTTTATTTCAAGATCAAATCAATACCTTTGCCCAACAAATATCACTGGTATTTGGCCATTTGACAAAGACATCTTTATCCTGTCCTCTTTGAAATGCAGGGTAAGGCTTCGTTTCATTTCCTGATATTGCTGGATCCTAAATTGAAATGAAATAAAAACCATGTTACTATAAAATACAACTATAGCCTCTTGGGTAGTTATGGAACATTCTAATATTCTATTACACATATATGTAATATATCATATGTATGTATACACATATATGTGTGTATACACATATATATCATTGTATACATATATGTGATATATATCTCATATATATATCATTATATTATGCTTTCAGACACATGAACTGAGAAATGGACTGATGATACAAACTTTTCTGTTTATACTGCCTTCTAAATTTCTTATAAAAATTAAGAAATTTGAAAATATATTAGCTATAATTTCAAGCAAGATTACTAGAGGTTCTCTTTTGTTTTTATTTTTCCAGTGGGATTTCTTGCTGTGTAGCTTGCTTCTTATGAAATAGTGATACAATATTCTCCCCACTGAATCACTAAGTTGAAGGCAAATTTTTAAACATGAGAAATATAAGAAGCAGTCTTAGAGAATAATTTGGGAATTGTATGGAAATAGAAAAACCATCATCACTTGGTGATATCTTCCGTAAATCAAGGCCAGTTTATAACAGGGGTGATTTTTAAAAACCAGGTTGACTTTTACTCCCAGCTTTAGTCTTAGATCTCTAAAAGGTGTGCCAAGTATACAAGTAGCTTGTGGCAGCCCGTGTAAATAAAAGGAAGTGTTAAAGGAAGAACATTTTAGATTACAGAGTAGACTCCAAAGTTATATACTTCCTGTCTTGAACCACCTCCCCATATCCCTCAATCTAAGAGAGAAATCTTGATAAAACTAAGATAATAAGGCTTGGGTGAAATGTAAAATACAAATACTGACCAGGATAACAATGTATCTCATTCCTTCAGTTCTTATTTTGTCAACAAACTCAGGAAGGTCTTGGAATCTTTCACCAATTGTGAAGTCCAGCTGCCTCTCCATGTAATCTATGTCTGTGTACTGAACATCCTGAAAAATAGAATTGCGGTAGTGGCACAAGAATCATATTAATAACTCATTCATTATTACAAGATGTGTTTTAACTAGTAAATGTTTGAGTGTTATAATAAAATTATAATTTAAGCATAAATAACACATTTGTTCATTATTTTCTGTCAGTAGAAGTTAGCTAAATTTTCCTCTAGGTGTTATAAATTATATGGCTAATACAGTGGACATACCTTTTTATAAAAAAAACAAGGCACATTCTTTTTTATAAAAAAATTCACCTTCATATTTCTACATCATCTACTACATAGTTAATGTCCTCATAACAATATATTCTGGAACTATGTACTAAATTCTATTCTATTTATTAATATCTTATAATGAGGACTTTCCTATTCTCCTTAGAATGAGTTGTTATATATGCCTCCTACTCTAGATTTTCACGCTTACGTGTTACCAGGTGAATTTCTGGGGTTCCTTAATATCACTAAAAAAGTCATAGGGACTAATTATTTCTGGGTACTTAGGAATATTTATTTTCACAAACATTGAGAGAAAAGGATATTCTGCCAGTCCTCTAATTCTATATTTTATCATTACCAGCATCATCTATTTCAGGGCAAAAATATCACTCTGTTTCACCTCCAATTCCTTCCCTGTAATTTGTCACATCAGTGGATGGAATAATTTTGTAGACCCTTACTCTCACCCAGAGGAAATACAGGAATGCGTCTGAACAAAGCTTATGAGAGAAATGCAAGTGCACAGTAACTTGTTTAGTACATGGAATTGGAGAGGAAGTAGAAAAAATGGTAACATTCCTTTTCATTTATCAATCTAATAAAGATAATTTACAAAAAGTTCATATCCAATTCATTAGGTGCTACTAGAAACTAAGCACCAATGTTTCCAAATGCTTAAAATAATTTTAAAGTATATAACGGTTTATTCATTCCAATGTTATACATCACATACTTAACACTGTCTTAAAAGTTTCTATACATACATATGGGATCTGAGCCGTCACCATATCATTATACACTTGCTGCACCTCTGAAGTATTTCTGTACCCATAACGACACAATTGGAATCCCAAAGCCCAGTAAGGTGGCATGACTGGTCGGCCAATTACCTTTGAAAACAAAAATAATTTGTGAACTAAAAGAATTATTTATATTGTAAAGAGAACTTTATGAATTTTCTAAAAACAAATTCAATCATACTTCTTGGTATTGCTTTGTCACGACTTCTGGAGCTGGGCCCAAAAACATATAAAAGTCCAAGATTCCTCCAACTGTGCGGTAAGTTAGAGCAGGTGTTGGCTGAAATGTAACATCTGGAAATTCAAAATATGATATCATTTTATCTGTGTATAAAATATTTATTAAAGAGTAACATAAGGGATGAAAAAATTTTAAAATGATTCTCCTACCCATTGCATTGCTGTTAAGTAAGAGAACCCCATGAGCATGGTCCTCGTCTTCCAGAGCCATGTAATAGGGATGAAATCCATAGGAATTAAGTTTATACTAAAATAAAATAAATACATAAATAAACATAACATATATTTAGATAATAATGCAATATCATGTAATTTTGTCAATGTAATATTTAAATTTATTATATTATTGAGCCTAGGAATTAAATGCTCCTTCCTTGCACATACAAACCAAATCAAATGCATTTCCCTTAGAAATCATTTTTTAAAAATTAAAACAGTTATTGCTTTAGAGTATGCAAATAAATATACAAATATACAACTGTGTAATATTGCAAATGCTGCCTCATAACTGATGTAAAAGGAAACATTAGCATTAGAGTAATTGGGTTTCTTTCTATAGACTAGTTGTGTTAATTTATTTAAAATATTTGCACTTCCTTTTCATTAACATAATTTCCTAAAAATGATTACAGTGATTTCTGTGGCCAGATGGCTCAGTTAGTTGCAGTCTCATCCCATACACCAAAAGATTGCAAGTTTCATTCCCAGTCATGGCACATTCTTGGATTGTAGAAGATTTTTAAAAAGTGAATGAAGTGATTAAACTACTTAAACTAAAGTAACTAATATGATAATTACCTAATTTTATATATTTCATATTTAAATAATGTATAATAGTTTGTAAAACATTTCACTTTGCTTTTAGCTAGATCTTTTTACTTTTTAGAATAAAAATTCTTATATAACTCAAGAAATTAAAAATGGATCTGACTTTTGACCCAATGATCCTTCTTTTGGGAATATATATGAAGGAACCCAAAACACTTATTTGTTTGCTTTTTTTTTAATGTTATTTATTTATTTTTAGAGAGAAGGGAAAGGAGGGAGAAAGAGAGGGAGAGAAACATTAATGTGTGGTTGCTTCTCTTAAGACCCCTACTGGGGATTTGGCCTGCAACCCAGGCATGTGCCCTGACTGGGAATTGAACCAGCAACCCTGTGGTTCACTGCCTGCACTCAATCCTCTGAGCCACACCAACCAGGGCTCTAAAACACTGATTTGAAAGAACATAAGCACCCCTGTGTTCAGTGCTATTTACAATAGCCAAGATACAGAAGCAGCCCAAGTATCCATCGTTAGATGAGTGAATAAAACACGATGGGACAGTTATACAGTGGAATACTAGTGGGCCATAAAAAATAAAATTTTACCCTTTGCAACAGTATGGATGGACCTAAAGAACATTGTGTTATGTGAAATAAGCCAGTCAGAGAAAGGTAAATACCATATGATTTCATTCGTATGTGGAATCTAATGAACAAACTGAACTGACAAGGAAAATAGAGGCAGACTCATATAGAGCAGGATGACAGCTAAGGAGGATGAGGAGGTGAGGGGGTGGAGGGATTGAGCAAAGAGGAAAAAGAACTTGTGAACATGGGAACAGTGTGGTGATAAGTGGAGGGAGGGGGGTATAAAGGGACTAAATGGTAATGGAAAAAAATCAAATAACAACAAAAACATACTCATGGCCCTGAAATGACCTGCTAAAGATCATAAAACTTTGAAGATAATGAACTCCAAAGAAACAGACATCTTTGACCCTCAGGGAATCCCAGGAATTGATTAATATGTAAAAGATAGTCTATATATTGAGAATAAAGGTTTTATTAACCGAATAATGACAATGTTAATGTTGAAAGCTTTAACAAAGTAAATTTTGGTAAAATATATTTTTTCAGTTGGTATAAATGAAAAAAACACTTTTATAACCTAATTTTGAAGTATTGTGATACAAAAAAGTTTGAGCACCTAAATATGAAAGGTGGTTGCAAAGTATACACATTTTATAATTTCACACTTAATACATCCTTTAAATTAGCATCACATATTGCAAATAGAAATAAGGTAGCATTTTGTGAGAATGTTATTTTTACATGTCTAGAATAATTATAGTTAATATTCTTTATGCAGTGCATTAAATATCCATGATGTACATTTAATTAATAAGTCAAAACATTGGGAAAAGTGACATGATCTCGTAAAAACATTTCCTAAAGATGTAACTAGCAGTAAAGACTCATAAAAACACAGAACTGCAGCTGGGTGTCATAAAGGAAAAAAGGTGGCATCAGATCATTGTTGAAGAAAACAAAAAAGTTAAAGAGAGCCTAGTCAGTTATTTTCTAAAAGCTGAGTATAAATGCATATTTGGCAGGGAATACTGAATTTGAGTGTTCTTTCTATGCAGTTGAGAGGGTAAGGAATTGACTCACTACCTCAGTCCTCACTGTACTCAATGTTATCCAACCAACCCTTGCTTTTGCTAATAATTAATGGTGATTTTTTAGTTTGTTTTTCAGAAAATTATTATAGCAGTTCTGGGACTCTCCAGCCCCTTTGTTATGACTTCAATACCAAAGTACAGGCCTACATAGAAATGACTTGGATCCTAATCATGGTCTCAGGTGCTTCATGAGGTAGTAAAACATTGGTACCTACACCAGGGGGTTGGTCTCTTGTGAACATTCCCCAAGTATGCCAGTTTAGATCTCGCTTAAATGCTGTGTGCTCCACTTCCCCAAAACCATATAAATATTCTGATGGCAGGCGAGTAGATATTTGAATGAACTGGTCATTAAAAGCAAATCCAGGTAAATGAGAATCCCAACTGAAAACAAAAGGAAACAATTATATTTCAGGAAATATTCATGAAGTTGTATCACAAATAACAATGGTAATTCTTGGGTGAGCTGAATATCAAAAATATTTTCTCCATATACCTTATTTTAACAAGCTATCAATTAGAAATAGATTATTATTACAATATATTTTTCTTTTTGTTAAGTTAAAGAATACCTAAAATATATTTCAAATATTCAGCATTATTACATGGTTATACATGCTTATATTTAGAAATATATTGCTTTTAAACTAAAATTAATATGAAGTTATTAATAATATATAATCTGTAAGTCACATATGTTCTAGAAATCAAAAGTCATCCATTTTACTGCTTCTTTGAGATAGTCAGAATTTTCTACAATATAATAAATAGAAGTCAATATTAAAATAAACTATTTTATTTTTATCTTGCTTTTTGTGTTTATTAATTCAGTATGTACCAAAAAAACTCTGGAAGAAATGTTTTATAGAGAATGTGTTGTATTTCTAGTCATTTGCAAGAACAAAAGAAGAGGGAAAAAATTAGTGTAAGAAAACATAAGTATTACAAAGATTTGGAGACATTTAAATTTTTACATTAATTATATTGAAAAGGTATTTACTAAAGAATAACTATTCTTAAATGATAATAATTATATTTTGCACTGGAATTTTTTTACAAAATAACTTAGATTCTGATCCTTTGAAACAAAAACTTAATCATAATATATTTTTCAAAATAAAACACTCATACATTCTTCATTACGTGTATCCAGTATAATACCTGAAAACATCTGAACAACACCCTCAAAAGTATAGCAAGACAAGCTTAAATTACATAAAAGTATCTTTTAATATACCATAGATTTTTAATATATTCACTGTAACAAAAATATTTACGTGCATATATCAAGGCCTGGCAGAAATAGTATTAACTCAGTCACATTCCAGAACAAATAAACTTTGACTTCAACAGTTCTTACAAAATATTTATATAACACATTTTCAGTTATGTATTTTGCCAACATTCATCATGCTTTTCAAGAGGAGTTTTGATTTGGTTCTAAACTGGATTAGAAGAATAAGTCTGAGAGTTAATAATAAAATAAATCACATCGAAAGTGAAAAAGAAATTTTAACAATTCTTAATGATAGTTTCATGATGTTAAAAGAGGTCAAGTCTGTGAGAATAATCATCTACTTTTCTTATCTTAGGCGAAAATAAAAGTATCATTCGTAGCAAATAATTCAGTCACTTACATAACTCTGCCTGTGCTTCGCCGTCGAATCTGGATGCCAAAAGGATTTTCCTTGATTTCAGCATCATAAAGTCTATTTTCATAAGTACTTGTTGGTATAGTTGGAATGTTTAATGGTACTGGAACCTCATATCTTTTATTTTGGGGATCATAAATCTATTGCAGGAAATAATAAAAACAGAAATGTTTTGCTCTAGTTTGGTGACATACTATATAAATATTAAATAATTTGAATAATGGTTAAAACAAGAATATTTAGAATTTTTATTTATATAATTCTTAATTCTGTATCCATAGCGTGCATATACATATTTTCCCATACACATACATAAATAGGTAATGGGACCCAATTGCCTATTGCATTTTACCTCTTTAAAATACTTTGTAATTCATTTTTCTATACAATGAGAAATCTTCAAAATCAACTTTTAAGGCCAAATAGTCCCACATGGGTATACAAAAGTATTTACCACTTCTGTTTAGACATAGAAGTTTTTTCAATAATTTTGTGCTATGTAGTAAATACTATTATTTACTACAATATTTACTAATGTTAATGTTAATTTATGTTTCTGGTATCTTTATTTTCTCAGTACATTTCCTAGAAATGAAGTATTAGGTCTGAATATTATTAACATTTATAAGGTCCTTGATATCTATTTGTAAACTGTTTTCCAGAAATAGTGTACTAATTAATATTATCACCAAAATGTGTGCTCTAATGTTATTTTATGTCACACAAGTGCATTTCTTTCTAAATTGTCCTTTATGTCCTTGATGATGAGGATGAAACTGTCTCTACATGATTATTCATCATTTAGATTTTCCACTCTTTGAATTTGTCTTCTGTTCTTTTGATTTTTAGTGTATATGTAATTTTTTTATTTCTCAGTATTATTTCTTTTGTTACATGTCTGCTTATAATCTTAATATTTTCTTATTTGTATGAGCTGAAATCCCTTGCCTTTTATGATAAAGGTGTCAGATATTTATTCATATATTGTTTGCCTTCTTATTGTTTACAATGTTTATTAATGTTGAAATGTATAATTTTTACATAGGAAATTAGATTTTTATCTATTGGACACATGACTTTGTATCTGTTGTTTGAAAGAACTTTACTAGCCAGATATAAGGTAAATATGCAGCTAAATTTTTTTCTGTGCTAATATCAGTTAAATCTTAAATGTATACATATGTATCTTTATATGCTATATTTACATACATAAAACAGACTTTCAGGTAATTCTAACTGCACTGCTATTTTAATTCTGTTAATTTTATCAATTTTTATGTACATTTTAAGTCTCACCATTGTCATATGTTTATTTTTCCAGAAAATGTAAAGGTTATTTTATTAAGTCTCAAAATGTATTCCACTGCAATTTCTATGGAAATTATTTAAAAGCATCAATTGAACTAAAATGAGTTAACTTTATAAAATTTAGTCTTATTTAGAATTTCTTAGTACGTATTTAATATCTATCAACACTTTTTAATAGTTATGTTTTATAGTCACTCCTATGATTGTTTAATATTTTTTGTTTATTTGATTATTCTTCCCATATGATTTTGCTAATGAGATTTAACACCATTTCAGTTTCTAAATGGTGAAGGATAATAAACAGGAAACATTTCTTGTAAATATTATTTTATATCCAGTCATTTTGCTGATCTTATCATTTTAACAGTTTTTTAAATAGATATTCTTGGAGCTTTTTATTTTTTAAAAAAATTCTTATGTGTAGCTATTGAAATGATTATTTCTTTTACATGGCTAATTAATTGGTAAAAAATTTAGATCACAGTGCAAAAGTAATGAAAATAGTAAACATAGTGTTTCATTTTTTTGTTCATTTTAATGTGATTACCAACATAATGCATTCAAAGTAATTTATCTATGTAGCATAATTTAAATATCTTTTAAGAAATTACTACTATATTTTAATTATTCACAAAGTTAGCAAAAATGAAAAGCCTTATTTATTGTGCACCTAGCTATGAGCTTTTAAAGGAAAAAGAAAGCTTCATTTCTATAAAATCAAAATGCTATCAATCCAATTAATAATCCTTAATATTACACTAAAGATCTAAGCACTGAATGTATTCAAAATCTCTCACCTTAACAAATAAGTCATGCAGTGGTGTCATTTCTATGAAACATACCTTAAACTGCAGCATGTCGTTTTTGTGATATTTCACTTCTGCACGAAGAGTCAAGACAGGTTTAGAAAGCCGCTTTCTTTGAACATTTGCACTATTCAGCTGGAGGTCAGCTGTTATGCCCATGGAAGAATACTTAGTTGAAGTGACTAAGTAAGAGTTGTCATTTCTAGGAAAGTAACAGTCAGGTGCTTTGGATCCAAAAGTCTAAAAATGCAATACATGTTTACTGGCAGAAGCTGCAAGCAGTGTAATATTTGACAAAAATAAAGATAGACATATTTAATCATATGCTGTATAATCTACGAATATTATTGTTTAATATAAAATGAAATTGCAGTCACAATGTAAAATATCTATTATGCAACCTGAAATACTGTGTACTAAAATATTATATATAATATTTACATTTTGATTCTAAAGATAGACCAGTAGAGCAGAAAGATTAAATCTCTATTTTTAATTCAGAAAATAGAATGATTGTATGTGTCTTTGGAAAAATTAAGTATATTACTCATAATAACTTTATTATCAATATTGGTAAGTCAACATTGTTATTTGTATACCTGGGATGAAAATAATCTTGCTGTGTAATTTATGGAAACAAAAACCTATAAGCATGATATTCAACAGATAAGTTTTCAAAAACTTGGTTTATCCAAGTAATATCTAAGTAATTTATGTTAAAAATGTACCTTTGAATAGGTTTTATTTTATTTTTTAATACTCAGGCCTGCTCATCTCCACACATCTGTATGTTTTAGAAGTAGAGAAGTTACCACTTAGAACATTACCTAAGTGCTATAATGTGCACTTTTTTTGCCCAAATTTTTGAGGGAAAAATAAGAATACCCATTATACATGGGTAATACTAGGTACTTAAAAACCATCTTTGCTTGTTTTTGATCACTTCAAAGTCCATGTTACACAAAGTGCAAAAGTAACCGCAGGGGACCTGCTGTGATACCTAGTGGGCGAACCAGCCAACTTCAACCTCTTGATGTGTCAGTGAACAAGCCCTTTAAGGCCCTAACAAAGAAAGAGTGGACCTTGTGGATGTAGTCAGCTGGTAATGATTTAACACCTATAGGCAGAACAGGAAAGCATCCTTTGCCCAGGTTTGCAATTGAATCCTAAGATCATGGAACAGTGTCAAGAAGGAAGTGGTTGTGGAATCTTTTAAAAATTGCAGCATCAGCAATGCTATGGGTGGAACTGAGGACGATAAAATTTACTGGGATGAGGAAGTAATTCCTCAGAAGATACAGGAAATGCAGAAATTGAAGAAGACAACACTTCTGATACTGACAGTGATGAAGAGTTCTTCACCTACTATGATGTGTAAATATCACAAATTTGTTACCAGTACATAAAATTTCTTGTACCTTGTATCTGTTCTTGTGTTTTGTAATTATGTGTTACATAAAATTTCTTGTACCATGATATGTTAAAAAATAAATGCTAAAATTCTTTTATAATACAAAACCACATATATCTACATATAAATAATAAATAAATAAATAGAATTAAAAGTTAAAATGAAGATTTTTTTCCTAAAAGTTTGGGACACAAACACGGGTGTGCATTATCTAAGATTTTCAGATGACAGTAAAACAACAAGATCCCTCAGAGCACATGTGATATGATGCCAGTTCTAAGCAAACATGTGAAATTTGGTGAAGACAGGGATGATTTTGAGGAATCAGGGAGGTACTAAGAATTTTTGGGTAAGAATCTTTTTGAAAGTTAACAGTAATTTAGGAAGTATCAAAGACTTTATGACACTAAGCTTCAGGAAAAGTTTATTTTTTTAAATGTTTGGTTTCCCACCAGATTAGGCAAACCAAGACTTCTTGCACAGAGTAACTGCCACCAGAGTAACCACATAATCCAAACAGCATTTATCCTTAGCCCCTTGGTGTCTGTACCTTCCTTCCTTCCCAAGCTTATTTCTTTTCTAAATCATCCATTTTCATGTAATATGACACCAAGTTCTCTCTCTTGCTTTCTTGTACTTAACTGCAAAAACAATGCTGGGAAAACACTGTCCTCTACCTTCTCAATACCTACAATTCTCTGGTTAAATATGTCTTGAGAAAGACACATCCATGCAGATTTATATAATTATGAAAGTTAGAGTGGGTCTTAATGATGTAGTATGCTAATATATTTCCCTAGTTCATTCACTATCACACTGCCTTGTATGATATTTTTCCTTTCTTCCACAACCACCAACAAATCTTCCCTGTTCTCATTATCACCTAATGGTTTTTCGTGTTATTTCAATATGCAAAAGAAAGCAATCAGAAAAAAAATCAGAATGGAACACATCTACCCACCCATCACTTCACCTCCTATTACAAGATGCATGCTGCTAAGATGCACTATTGTATTTGTACACCCAATGCCATGCTCCATGCCTCATTTCCTACAAAGACATTTCTTCTGCAATTCTCAACTCTCTCCTGCATCATTAATACTGCACCCATTATAGATTATGCTCGATGGCATAAACTAATTTTATTCTTCCCATCTTTAAGAAAAAATTGCCACCTCACTAATTTCTCAAACTACTTACCCATTTTTGTGTGCTTTCCGTAGAGTAAAACATAAAAAGTTCACCATACTCATCTACCTGCAAGTTGTCCCTTCATTTTCCCTCAAACCAGGCTTTCTTACTCCCAGCACTCTATCAATATTTCCTTTTTAAAATTTACCAAAGATTTTCATGCTGCCAAATCCAAATTTCAGTTTCTGGTTCTTATCTTATTGACTTATTAGCATAATTTGCACAATTGATTACTTTCTACATGGGGAAATGTCTTGTTTACTTGGCTTCCGGTAACCAACATTTTCTTTGTTTCAACTTAATTATTTTGCTATTCTTTTCTCAATCTCTTTTCTGGTTCCTAATCATTTCCTGGACTGTAAATGTTGGACTGACTTAGGTTTGAACTCTTCCCTTTTTATCTAAGCTCATCCCTTTAATGATGTCACCCCGTCAAATGACTTTAAACAATGTATGTACACTGACTCCAAATTATACCTTAACTGTGATATGACATTTCTAATTTCTTTAATTCAATTATCTCTCACAACTGGAAAATTGCAGTTGGATTTCTATTAGGATTCTCACCTTAATTTGTCCAAAATATGACTCTTCCTCTCCAAGCTTTACCCTACCATAGTTTTCCCAATCTCTGTTAATACCAACTTAATTTTTCTAGTTGTTCAAACTAAAACTTCATTTTTCTTACTCTACTCTTGTCTTCTCATATTCACATTCAACAAAGAACAAACTTTTTTTGGTTTTATCTTAAAATATGCACAAAAGTTGATCAGTTATTACAAATTCTATCATTACCAACCTGGCTCAATCTACCAAAACTATCTTCCCTTGATTTTTGCAATGGCCTCTTTCCTGGCCTCCCTGCCTTGGTCCTCTAACAGTTTATTCTCAACACAGAAGTCATTGTGCTTCTGTTAAAATGGGAACTTAATTTTCTTATTTGTCTGTTCAAAACTCATTAGTATCATTTTATCTTGGAGTGAAAATCATAATCCTAAAAATAGTCTAAGTTGTTGATCTCCATTATCTGTTTCAGCAAATCTGTATCGTCTGCTACTCATTCTCTCACTCCTTCTGTTTCAGAAGCATCAGCCCCCTTGCTGTTTGTGTACTATATCAGGTACACTCTTACTTCAGATGCACTTCAGGTGGATGTTTCTTCTTTCTGCAATGTTACCCCCCCTTCCCTTCCTTCATCTCTTTTAACAAACATCACCCTTTTCAAAGAAATCTGTCCTGTGAAATCATTAAAATTATACCACTGGCATTCTTCTTTCCTTTCCTGTTTTTTTGCATAATACTTATCTAACATAATACATACTTTCCATATTGTTTGTTTCCTCTCATTAGAATATAAGCTCTATCAGGGAAGCAGACTTTCTTTATTTTATTTACCTACAACAATGCCTAGAATATAGTAGATCTCAAGAAGTATTTGTTAAATGAATCAATGAATAACCATCATGATCTATAGAAACATAAGGGAGTTTACCTGTACCTTAAATTATCATATTTAATGGATTTCTGGTAGCTGATATACTAGTACTTAACCTTCATTTACTTGATCTAAGAATGTGTAAGGTGTTAAAATACTAATAGTCCTGGGAAAAGTACATTTTTGCATATTCTTATTAGAAGTAATTTCTGCCTTAGAATCCAATCTTTAGATTTGTTTTGATAATAGAAATGAGTGTGCACTGACTGAAATGGGGATGGGTTTGAATATGAATGAACAGCTACAATTGAAAGAGAAGATATTGAAGAGCATAAATACAGTGTCTTTTTATTGATTTCAGAAATTTTTTTCCTCCTCACTTTGTTCTTTAATTCTTATATAAATTTTCTTAATGGTGAAGATTAGGCTGTTTTATCAAACATTAGAGATTAATGGGAACTTTTTCTGTGGTGGGAGAGATTGTGATTTTTCCTCATATAAATGCAGATATATCCAGGAAAGTACTGGCATGTGTGTCTTGACTATCACCAGTCATATAACACATGATTTTAATTTCTTGATTATACAAAATAAGTGTTTTTGCTGAGAAAACCCAGTAACATGCCCAAAACACAGAAGCTGAAACATAAGAATAACAAAAGGGGACTGACTCTTCCTTTATCCCCTCCTGTCAAACTTCCTCCATCAATAGCTGTCACCCTCTTGTCAAAAGGATAATCAAAATAACTGCTCAGAGATTATCACTTCTTAGTGGAACAGACATAGCCCACCAATCAATTTCAGAAGTTTTAACTTGAGACAATATTTTTGAGACTGCTCCCTACTGGCATAATACCTTGCTTAATTAAGCTAATCAACCACAGCTAACAAATGCACTACTATTTTATTAAATAAAGTAACATTATCCAAAGTGCCCAAAAAGCAATTTACACTTCCATTTAGTCTGGCATTTATTAAGTTAAGTATGGGAATTAAGATAAAGATAAATTTTCTATCAGAAATTCTAATTTCAAATTCCAAATGTTTATCTAGATGAATTTAGTATATATGTCATAGAATTAAAATTATAAAATGTAAAGATTATATTGAAATGTTTATGTGAAAGCCATACAATGAATCATAATTAAAATTCTTATTACCGGTTGCCATACACAGCCACGTTGCTCACAGCTTCTCTGGGTTGCAGGTTCTACATCTGGGTAACAATCAAACTTTTCATTTTCTGAGAAAACTTGATTCCATTGAACAGTAAAGTTTTTTCCAAGGTTAAACTTGAGACTGTAAATTAAGAGGCTCTTTGAAGACAAAGAAAATGTTAAAGAATATTTCTGAGCATTGTAGAATTGAAAAATATTTAACATTTATAAAATGTGCTAACTACAGCAATTCTTCAAATCAAGTCATAAATATTTATAATATAATGCTTAAATAATGGAATAGAAAGGAGAAAATATGTCATGCCACTGAAATGGCTAGAACCTCAAAACAGTAAACTATGAGAACTGTAGAACATTGATGTAATGCATTATCATTTTTAATATTTTATTTATTTATTTTTTAGAGAGAAGGGAAAAGAGGGAGAAAGAGAGGTAGAGAAACATCAGTGCTAGGTTGCCCCTCATGCATCCCCTACAGGAGAGCTGGCCTGCAACACAGGCATGTGCTTTAGCAGGGAATCAACCTGGTGACCCTTTGGTTCACAAGCCTGAGCTCAATCCATTGAGCTGCACCAGCCAGGTATTATCTTTATATCCAGGTATGAATTCAGTTCAATTCTCAGTTCTGCCATTTAATGCTCATGAGTCTTGAAAAAATTGTCTATCCTCACCTTCCTTTCCCTTTAAATGAGATAGTTACCTCTACTAAACAAACAACTAAAAATACTAGGAAGGTATACATGATTGCTATCAATGACAAAATTAAACAGAAAGAAGTAGCAAGGAGTCTTCTTATTATTAATATCTAAAAATAAATTGAAACAACCAAAAATGGACTATTGGCAGCACATGGAGAAGAACAAAAAGAAAGACATGTCATGAAGAAAAATAATCACAAAACCAAGAGTCTGAATAGTTATGTAACATTTAATGTTAAATGTGAGAGTACACAACAGGTAAAATATTTTAAAAGATGGTATTTACCTGGTTGGAAGCATGGTAAGTGAAACTGGAGTGAGTTTGCATCGGTCCATTATTTTCCATCACTTTAACTTCTGTAACAGTGTCTATGAGCCCAAGGATTTTAATAGTCTCAAATGCTAAAGCATTTCCTTCTGAGTAGGATGAATGTGTGCATATGATATCTAATGTGTTCTGAAAAAGTATATGATGTTATATATTAAGTAGGTCTTTGGACACAGAATTGAAATAACAATGCAGCTATGAAATGGGAAAAGAAACAATCATCTGTCTTTGAATTCTCACCGGCTCTCCATATCCAAGTAGCATATGTAAATATATTCATTAGTAACCATTTTCGATTTTTTGTACAAATGCCATAAGATTTATTACAAAGATCACCTAAATTATTAATGATGCAACTCATGTGTATATTTCCTCATTCTAGCCCTAACTGACAAAGAATGACTTAGCTTTGGCAAAAAAGAATATATAAAGAAACCCAACATGTACAAAAAAATTGTTATTGATTATTCAAAATTTAACCTTGTTCAAAGATTTTTCATCCTCATTCCAAGTTGATGATAATTACTGCAGTGACTGACATATTACAAAATATTCAGATACATTGAGGTTAGTTTCCTAGGGCATGTTTCTTCAACATAACACTTAAAAAGTTCCTCAAATTTCAGTGAATCTATTCATCATCATTAACTCATCTGTTACATTTTTAAAAGATTTCATGTATTTATTTTTTAGATAGAAGATGAGAGAGAGAAAGGGAGGGAGAGAAACATCAGTGTGTGGTTGCGTTTCGCATGCCCCTCATTGGGAACTTAGCCTGCAACCCAGGCATGTGCCCTGACTGGAAATTAAACTAGTGACCTCTTGATTCTCAGGCTCAGGCCAGCACTCAGCTACTGAGCCATGCCAGCCAGGGCTTATCTGTTACATTTAAATATAAAAATTTAAGCTAAGTTTTTATGATTTAATAATTTATTTCATTCCTTTCCATTGAATCTGGAGGTAAATATCAACATATTTCAAAAAGATCCATAATAATGATATAACCCAGACATTAATCAGGTATATAACTGTGTCCAAGGTGAATGCTTACATTAGAAACGGTGAATGTGTACAAAATGTAGGTGCCAGTTTCTATGGTATCTGAAATGGAAAAAATAAAGTTACCAGATCAAAATGTAATGTTAAATCCTCTGCTCTCTTTTTAAAGTTATAAAACAAAAGAATTTTGAAAAAAATGTATTTAATAATAAAGCAAATTATACAGATTATCCTTTTAAATTAACTTTTCACACTTCCTCTAAATAAAATAACATTGGTAGTATATTTTCTCAGTAAGTAAAGATAATGAATACATATTTTCTAGTTTAATTTTTCAAAGACAGCTAAAGTATTTATGGAAATTCAAAGAAAATAAAAATTATAATAAAATATATATTATCCTACATCTATTGTTTTGAGCAATATTTTATCTTCCCAGTAGAGCATGTGCCATTCAGTTTATCATCAGAAGATATGGCACACTGCAATTTTAGTTCACATCTTTTAACTTTTTTTCATTATTTGAAGAAAAAGGGAATCTGGGGACATGTTAAAGATGGATATAAACTCCAATAAGGTAAAAAGAAGGCAATGATTCTGTGCACCAGAAATATAATTATACTTCTTGTCAACATTTTTTAATAGATAAACTTAAAACTATGACCAAAACAATTTCAAAGAAACCAAGGGAACATAACAAGGGAATTCTAAGATAAATATACAATTTTCTCAAAAACATTAATTTAATTAAAATTTTCATCTTAGAAAACAGAATTAGAGACATAGCCTGAATTGCATATCATTTTATTGTTTGCATGTTTACTTACAAATAGATTACTCATAAAATTCTGATTTTATCTTTTCAAAGCAGGTAATTATATAGATACCATATTAGTTGGCTGATTAAATCACATCTTCTTTGCATTTTTAACCATCTTCTTACATAAAAGTAAATTATCAATATCAAGTTTTACAAGTTGCAAATGAAATATATTTGGGATATTTATATCACCAAAGATATGAGAATAACCTTAAAATCATGGCCCATCCCCAACCTGGGACCCAGTCCGCAACCCAGGCATGTGCCCTGACTGGGAATTGAACCCTTCGGTTTGCAGACAGGCACTCAATCCGCTGAGTCACACCAGCCAGAGCCCACAGCATTTTTTTTTAATTGATGGCTACAAATAATTTAGTTTGCTGGAATCCACATTTATGACACATTCTTATGAATAAATGCTTGGAACCTCTTCTCACTGTAGCTCTCACTTTAGTGTGTTCTTAGGTTCTAAGGTATTTGAGAATGAATAAGAAGGCTTGTGTGTTGGAGTAGAATGAGGAAAAGGGAGCTATATAGGGGATAGTGAGAGAGAGAGAGAAAGTATGCACACACACAAAAGTACAGCTAGTGGTGAGTGCTTTAGGTCTTGGTAAAGACAGTGGCTCCTGACTGAGTCAACTAGAGAAGCATGAATAATAATGTTAATGGGTCTCCAACCCACAGCCAGGGATGGCTATGAATGCGGCCCAACACAAAGCTGTTAATTTACTTAAAACCTTTTCTTTACTCATCAGTTTTTATTAGTGTTTGTGTATTTAATGTGTAGCCCCAGACAAGTCTTCTTCCAGTGTGGCCCAGAGACACCAAAAGGTTGGATACCCTTGCTAGATGGTTTTGAGCAGAGGTGGGATGATTTGAATAATCTTTTGAAAAAATGACTCTACCTGTTGGATTGAATAAAATGTCAAAGGGTTTGACAAGAACTATAGACCTCTAGAACAATTAAATAGCTGTTGTACTAACTAAAATGAAAGATAGTGATGACGGTGATGGAGTAGATGAGAGGACCCAGATAAAGTAGAACCAAGAAAAATTCTAAGGTTGTGAGAGTGGAGTCAATTCTAAGATTTTCAGCATTTTGTAGTGATGAAATTTACCATCAGGTGACAAGGGGAAGACTGTAGGTGGAACAGATATATAGTAGCAATATAAATTGGGTTGCCTCCATTTCAGATAAAACTTGAAAGAAAGGAATTTTTCATAAATTCCATATTTCTAAGTTATAAAAGAACACACCAATAAATAGACTACATTTTGGTGTTAATTTAGAAGTATTTGGATGTTGAAAATCATAGGGTATTCTTTAACACATATGAGAAATAGTGAGCTAAAACAGAAGCTAACTATATATTTTATGCACAGAAATATTAAAAGCATACCTAACAGCCCTCCACTAAAAAGAAATGGAGTACAAATATTTAACAAATATATGAAAGTAATTATAATATACTAATTATAACTGAGCAGGACATTTTATGATTGGAATGATTATTGAAAAATTGGCTCTTCTTTATTCTCTTGGTTTACTGAATTCTCAAGTTTGGGTTCAAGAAATAAAATTAAAGGGAATAATTAAATAAATTGTGAACAATTTATGTGGTATTATTATTATCAAATAATTTTGCATTAGCTAAAACTTAAAATGTTGGTTTTCTTTTATTTTTACAATAACAATATTTTATTTGAAATGCCACAAATCATGTAAGACCACCAAAAATGTGATGCATTTTGTACATCAGTAAATTTAACTATTTTAATAAAAGTGATAATGTAATAAACTACACTTGTCAAAAAGACTTTTATAAGGAATATGCAAGATAAATATTGTAATCAAAATATAATTTAAATAAAAATTTAAATTTCCTAAAGTAAACTACAACCCTAAAATACATTTAACAACAGGAATTAAAAATTAAAACTTATGACATTTGTTAAACAGATACAACTTTGTATGAATAAAGTCCAAACTTCCCATCTTCAGAATGAACCTTTAAAATCATATCCCCTTTTCAGACTCACCTTTAGTTTCTCCATCGTCCCAGAAAAAGTCTCCTTTCGCTTTGTTATCTTCATCTAATGCAACTATAAGTCCTAAAGGATTCTTTCGGCTGTTAAGTAAGTTTATGTGCATATATGATTACAATAAGTTTATGATAGTAAAAGTTCCTAAAATAGTCCAAATCAAATAATGGATTTGTAAGCATTCTGCATTCATATGAAAATATTTTAAAAATTCATGTCCATATGTATTAATAATTTTACAATGATAAAAGTAATTTATATGCTTAGAATATAAATGAAAGGAATATGTATTCTATATACAAAATTTCTTGGGAGCTAGGACACCAACAGTTTTGAAATAGTATAATAACATTTCAATTAAAATGAGAAAAAATAAATATTTATGAACGCACATTACATCTTGTATTTGCCACATATCAATTAATCCTAAATTGCAGTGTATTAAGACTACATCTTATATACAAAATAATGAAAAGTCAAGTATAATACTTTTAAATGTTTCATGAGATCTCTAATATTCTTAGAAATGAAGCTAATTATATTATGAGAAATGAAATATGTGATCACTAAATGTGTTTCTTAGCTATATATTACCTTAGGTTTTTAAATCTAAGATAGTACCTCTAAACTTTACAGTCTAAGCAATGGCTCTATACAGAGCATGCTCCTTGCAGCTCACACTCACAGAAGTGTTTGTTTCTCTTGTTTAACACAGCTCTAGAGCACACACCAATTTTTTTTCCAAGAACACAGTCATGAAACAGTGACAGTATTGAGTTATCAACTTAGAATGCCAAGATAATTAAATTACAAACATACATTCATTCACTTATCAATTTGATCCTTTGACAACTATTCAGAGAAAACATAGGCCGGACACCATTACTGGTCTGGGCCCTCAAGAATCAGAAGTCAATCCCTGCCTTTGTAGAGTTTATAGTCGGGAGGAGTGAACACACTGCATTCAAGAAAAATTAAATAATATGGTGCCAGATTTTCTTAATGTTATGAAGAAAGTACAGCGGAGTAAGGAATAGTGAGTGACTGTATGTTGGAGTGTTGCAGAATATGTGGAAATTTGTGAATTAAATATGACCCCTTCTGCACCCTTGTGCCCAGAATGAATGCTGCAAGATGAAGCCCCAGAATTTTCTAGCTTCTCCTCCTTTTACTATGTTTCTGTAATTCATTCTTATTAAATAATTTAGTTGCTATCTCGGAATTTACCTAAATAGAACTATCCACCTCATTTATCAACTTAAAGGTAAAATATTTAAGCAGAATAAAAAAAACATTGTGACATTCAGGTATTGACAATCCAAATATTTAACAACTGATATTATTATCAAGTATAGAATCTACAATTTCAATTTTTATTATTAATAATAATTTTATCATTATATTTTATGAACTCAACATATGTAACTTTAATTGCACATATTCAGTAAAAAAAGTCAGTACATTTTTAACACAGGAAATATAATTCTCATGTAATTATGTTTATTTTTATATCAATAAATTTATATTAATATACATAATTTGAATCTTCTTTTTATAACCATGATGGGTATATTTAAGAATCACTTCCATATGTCAAGCATTTTCTAGTAAATAACTGAACATTAATCTTTGATCCCCAAAATATGAAATATTAAAAATTATATTTCAGCTTTTAGTTTATTAGTCTTCATTTTACCTTGCAGTTGTAGTTACAGCGGGTTGTTGAGTGGGAATAATATAACCTCCTCTAAGATGTAAACCTATTTTGTCTCCCGGAAGATACATATTAACACGTTGTTTTCTCCATGGTCTTTTTGCTCCCTAATATTTGGAAATTAATAAGATTTTTTCTTAGTAGTAAAGACTTTAAAACCCATTTTCCAAGCATCAAAATTTATCCATATATATAATTTTTATGAGTAATTCACATCATGGAAGCAAATATTGTTATCTAATTTAAGAAGACTCTTTTTTTTCAGTTTGCCGAATAGGGGAAATATTAGTTTATTTTCTCAAAAATTAACATAGAAAAATCTATTTTTCTTCTACAATAGTTAACAATATTCTTAATTAGCCATATGTTTCTTCTCTGTTTTGTTTTATAGTTAACCATGTTTCTAAAAATAATTTTTTGAAACATCTGGGTTTCTGTAAAAATAAAAGTTCTGCTTAGCAAATATAAGTGATATGAAAAATAATGTCTTTTAAAATAAATACATCTTAAAATGTCTTATGCCACTATGTTACCTTTTTGAAGTTGAAATAAAAATCTTTCCCAAATATTTAAATGTACTGTATGAAAACAAATGTTTAATAGTGGTTCAATACTCATTCTTCTGGCAACAAATTACATATATAAAGTAAGAAAAGTACTAAACATCACCACACCTTTCTAAAATTAGTCCAGACCTTTTATTTTCACAATTTGAAAATAATAACACTCTATGTAAAAGTATAACTTCATATTAATCATGAGCAAGATGATATACTTGCTGCTTTGCAACAAAATGCACACATTTTCACACATTATTCAAATGTTTAATTATTCATTTTTTCATAATAATGACAGAAATACTGAAAATAGTTATGGTATTTGTTTGGAGTCAAGTTTCCATGTAAAGATGTTTCACAGTAATACTTGTGAGTCTACTATTATATTAAGGTTACTTACAGTTTCATAATCATACCAAGTAGCATCTGGGATGTATGCACTCACTGTATCTGCTCCCTACAATAAAGTAAGATAATTATATACATGTCATATATAATTTATATACATATATATATGTTCAATACTTCACAGAAAAGAATTACATCAAATATTAATTTGGGTATTCATAACAAGGGTAAAAAGCTTCTGTTACATTGTTAAACTCCAATGTGTTCTATAATTAATAATCAAAAAGCTGTTTTACTAGTTTTAGACAATATCATAATATAAAATATACCAAAAGCAAAGATGAAATTAATTGAAGTGGCAACTAAAATAATACATGCATGCACTTGCATTGTTATATTCTACATGGTAATTGTGAATGGGAACACTCCTGTATATTTCCATGGGTATTAAAACATTTAAATAATATGTAAAAACCACAAAGATCATTTTACTATTATTTCAACATTTTCATGTAATCAGCTGGTTCTCATGTTCCCCTTTATTTACAACTTAGAAAAATTTCATTGTCTATGTCTACTTAAATGATTTCATTATTATTACTATAAGATTTGATTTCCATTCCATAAATCAATGTTTCTTTTTCTGAAGAATATTTTAGAAAATTTTATTTTTCCATATTATATATTATATTATGTATTAGAAAAGCATAAATCTACTTAATATTTTTGTAATTTTTAAAAAACTTCTTCCACAATCCAAAATCTACATTTATCAGGTTGAAACAAGTTTTTGAGTAACATCTATTATGGAGACATTTTGTGGTTTAGTGTAGATTTGGTAGATTATGTTATACAAACTTCCCTTGAACAATAAATTTATTGATTTTCAAAACCTACCTGTTTTAAGACAGGGGTAATGAGTAATGAGGGGCCCCATAAGAACTGAGTATCCTCAATCCAGCTATTTGTATCATCATAAAACCTAAGAACAATGACAATGTTTACAATATGATGATAAAAAGTTTATCCAAATTCCTTCTTTGGTTTATCTTTTCAATTTTTTTCTTGGATTAATTATTAGCTTTAATTTTACTTGTTTTATATGATATTTTGAATCTATATTTCTTATCTTATGGTTCATCTGATGCTGGGAAGGAAGGAAAAAAGAAAGGAAAGAAGGAAGGAAGGACAGGAGAGAGGGAAGAAAGATTGTGCTAGAAAACAGTTCATTTGGGATTCCAAAACAATCTATTATCATACATGATAAAGTTACTATTTATCTGTAATGAACAGCTATTCTGTTTAATTTATTTTCTTCTGTAAGATGGATTTATAAAGTACCCAAAACCTTTCATATCCTACTTCCTTCCCTTTAATTTTTTTCATTATTAGTTCCCATTTTAACTTGGATTTGAAAAGGTTTTTAGTCATTTCTTGAGGAAAGGTCCTGTTTTGGTCAAGACATACAAAGACAAGCACAATTCATTATTTTTCACTATATTATATTTAATCTATATTTAGATGAGTTTCACAATATACTTGTATGCATGGTGTTTCCAATAATTGTATATTTATTCTTGTTTACTGATATAATTTCCCTAATATACTCTCTATATCTTTCACTTTCTAAATTCTATTCAAGACTCATATTTCTCAATTAATCTTGTCCAATCACCAAATTAATTATATTTAGTAAAGTCATTCTACAGTTAATCAAATCATTAATGTGAATGTAAAAATAATCTTGATTTATCTCCATTAATCTGTTAATATATTTAATATATATGCAATTATAATTGGAAAGATATTAAAGTTCTTGACCATAGTACTTACTCATGAAGAAATGGCCTCACTACTGTTTCTCCAAACTTATGAGCTTTATAAAACAGAGTATAGAGGAAAGGTAATAAAGTGTAGCGAATTTCCAAATAGTGCCTTGATGAATTAACCAAAAGAGAATTTTGTCCAAAAAATGCTGGGTCTTGATCCTATGGGATAAAAAAAAAACTGAAATGAGAAAGCTAAAATATGAATGAAAACTAAAATAGAAATGTTTAATCTATTTTTTGAGATGCAAACTGTATACATTTTAGCTGGTTTATAAAAGCTGAAATTACTTCTATTTCATCATCAAAGTATATGAACTTTCTAGTTTTTATGTTTTATTTGGATATTTTTATTTATTTTTTGCAGACATCAGTAGTTTATTATTTGTTTAGTCCAAACACAGTCAAAATGGAAACTGAAAGAATACTTTCCACTTTCTGAAACAGTTACATTAGATTAGACTACATATAATGCTTTAACACATCATAACAATAAAGACAGTAACCCATTGTCTCCTATACCTACTAAAGCCAAGATGGTAAAGCCAATTTGGTTGCAATAATGTCATAAGAATAGAATACTACCTTCAAAAGAAATCAGCAAATAACAATAAGGGTAGATGGATATTTTTGCCCTCGTTCACTGAAAAAGGACCAAAATGTTAGAGGTCCACAGTACAGCAGGTGAACAATCACCATGTAAACTTCTTTGAAACGTGATGTTTCAATGATGTGTTCATAATAAGTAATGACTGATGTTCATAAAGATATGTTTTGTTATGAGGATGTTATTAAATTAATATTTATTTTAAGAATAGTTTTCTCATTGAAATACATACAGAGAAAATAAAACTATTTTAACGGAATTTTTTAAATTTTGTATTGTTCAGTTACTGTTTTTCCCATTTTCCCTGTTACTTGGCCTTGCTCTATCCACCTTCCACCTACCCCATTCAGTCCTCTCCCCACCCCTTGGTCTTGTCCATGGATCCTTTACACATGTTCCTTGGCTTGACCCTTCCCCTTCTTCTCCCCATTGTCTCCCTCCTTCCTCCCTTCTGGTCACTGTCAGTTTGTTTTTTTATTTCCGTGTCTCTGGTTGTTTTGCTCACTTGTTTGTTTTGTTGATTAGGTCTCATTTATAGGTGAGATCATATGATATTTGTCTCTTACTACCTGCTCATTTCACTTAGCATAATGCTCTCCAGATCCATCCATGCTGTTGCAAAGGGTAGGAGTTCCTTTTTTCTTTCCACTGAATTAACGAGGAATTTTTCACTGATTTTTTTTGTGGTAGATTGAATTAATGGCTCA
Organism: Trachops cirrhosus; assembly: GCA_028533065.1. Taxonomy (NCBI): domain Eukaryota; kingdom Metazoa; phylum Chordata; class Mammalia; order Chiroptera; family Phyllostomidae; genus Trachops; species Trachops cirrhosus. Next base: position 166,590,629 of record CM052539.1, on the reverse strand, counting down.
AATTTTCCTCCTTCCCTGTAACCACACCTTGCTATGTAGCTTGCAACCCCTACAGCTAATGGTGGAGTATATACACTTACCCATCTTTTTACCTTATGCTCAGCTATGTAGTACACTCTGGCCCATGTGACACATTCAAGTTAGGGCTTAAAATGAGCTTTCCTCAGGACTTGTTGCCTCGTGCCTTACCATTGCCAGTAGAAGAATAAGCCTAGGTGGTCTGCTGCCCAGGGATTCAAGAAACAGAGTTGCCTGGCCAGCTTGCAGACTTGCAAGTTGAAGGACAGCCTTTCTGCCATGCCTAAATTAGATCAGCTGACTCTCAGCCAAGATACAATTATGTGAGCAAACCTGCTTATATCTCCTGCTATGGTTATCAGAATTAAATAAGGGTATTGACTACTGCCTCCCTGGATTCACTATCATGTTTTTTAACCCTAAAGCCATATTTCCCTTTGGCTGCTCCCAGCTAATCAATTAGACTGGTGAGAATACTCTTCCAATGCTTAACTTTGCCTCAAACACTAGGCTGACCAAAACTTTCTTGGAATTAGCAACTGTGACCCCAAGTGTGACTCTTTCTATCAAACCTTCTTCCTTGCCTTCATCTCACCAGGTTCAGACCTAATCGTGATCTGAAGCCCCTCTTCACTTTTTTCTGCTCCCTTTCTTTTATCCTACATGAGTCTTTTACCAATAAATGACTAACATGTTTAATTCGACTTTGGTATCTGCTTTTTGGAAGACATAAGTAAACACAGAGTGTAGTATAATTCATATCAGGATCTCCCATGAACACAAATTTCTTGAAAGCACAATTTAGACAGATTAAGAAGTTACTTATCTCCAATTAATACCTTTTACTTCTGTTCTATTATGCCTCTTTCCAGGCTAAATTCTGAAAGGTTGTCCTTCTTCTCAAGCAGAATTAAAGCCCTATATGTAGCCAGTATGTGAACAGTGAACAATTTCTTAACCACTATATACATAATTGAACTGATGGTTTACCCTAATTACCTCATTTCCTCCGAAAAACATGTCCCTGAGAGCCCACAGCAGGAATTCTCAGGTCTGGCAGAATAGCTCAGTATGTCCCCTTGTACTTATGCTCCCACCAGTTCAGATGGTGGTTAAACACATGCCTGTGTTTAAAAGTGTTATTGTATTTTTTCCCAATCTGTCATTCCAGTTTTGTTTATTATAGAAAGACTCTGGACTCAAACCGCTTTGCAAGTGGCTTTGGCTTTTTGTGTTTCTTAAATTAAACAAAAACTGAAAATCTTTAGCAGCATATTATATATTTTATGAAAAAAATTACCTGATGCTTGTTAGAATCCAAGAATCAGATTGAAAAATCTTTGGCTTTAATTTAAACTATTGTGATTTAACACAGTTATACATGCTTTAGCTTTACATAAAGTATTTATGTACCGATTACATTATCTTTCATGATTCCCTTATTTGAGCATTTTCATACATACTAAACAGTTATATGCCTTGAGAAGAACTCTAACTCTTGTTCACAAATTATGCTACAAAGTTTCAGACCGTATCTTCTATAGATATAAATTTAAGTACTTTGCTCAAAATAAGATTATGTTTCGTTTCAAAACAAGGAAATCAAGAGGCATTTACCACAAATCCATCAGCATTATGGTTTCTGGAAAATGGATAGAATGCCCCAAGTTGCATCCATCTTCTGCAGAGCTCTTCTGTGGTATCAACCACAAATCCACAGATATCTGCTCCAATCTAGAGAACAAGTGTATCTAGTATCTATAACGTAAAGATCCCCACATTGTCCCAAGTATAACATTTTTGGCCTCAATGGATTAATTTGCAGTACTTATAATCATTTTGTTTTAAAGTCTTCATATACTCTTCTTCAATGTAGGTTACTTATTTTGTATATTTGTCACATAAATGTCTCTAATTCCATATTTTACTCTCTTTTCTTCATTCTCTTATTCAATTTTAATTTTTGAATTTAAATTTTATTTATTTCATTGTCTTTTATATATATTTCTTAAGTTTTTGTATTTTCTCCTTTGATGTAATCACTGTTAATTCAATGTATAATTACATTTTTAAAATGTGTTGTTCTTAACTCCAAAATATCTCCAATGATTTTTTTTATTGCTAATATAATACTGTAGGAGTAAAATAGTGAGAAATGTTACCTGATAATGTACTCAAGTAAAATTGCATATCTCTTTTTTCAAGAACCTTTGAGAAAACTATTATCCTTAATTTAGCATTTCCTGTTTGCAAACATTTGTTTTTTTTTCTAAATAGTATTTATGTATCTATGAACAATATATTAGTATTGTTTCACAGCGATTAGTTTTATAAAAATGGTACATCTAGGCATCACACTGCTTTTCATTTTTTCCCAAAGCTTTGTTCCTGTGAGACTAAATTTTGTTAAGTGATTCTACTACTTCTCTATTGTATAATATCCCATGACTATAAAAACTGATTCTATGAAATTTATATACATATTGTTTTGTGAATATTTAAGGAACTCTTTTATCATTTTATATGCATATGTGTGATATTTCCTGCTTCACTGGAAATGTATGTTATTTAATCAAAACCAGTTGTAACCATTTGTGTGAATGGTGTCAGTGCATGACATTTCCCATAGCTTCATTTTCTTGCTAATGTCTGACTTTCAATTTTTGCTATCATATATATGTGTATGAAATGTATATTTCATTTCAGTTTATAATTGGACTTTTCTGATTGGGTTAGTGTGCATTTCTCTTTTTATAGGATTGCTTATAAATATCTTTTGCTAATTTAAAAAATTATTTGTACCTTCTGGAGATTCATAATAGGCACTTTAAATTAAATATTAAAAATTTTATTGTCTATGTATGTTGAAAATATAATTTCCTAGTAGGGAAACTTTTTAACTTTTAAAATAGTCTTTTGATGAACAAAAATTTTCATTTTGGTGTAGTCAAATTTATGTTTCATTATTTTTTGCGCCCTGTGTGCTCTAAAAATTATTCCCCTACCCTCACATCACAGTTACCCACCTATATTTCCTTCTAAAATATTTGAAGTTTTACACACAGGTTTTAAATCACTCTGGGATTGATTTTTGTGTATGGTCTGAAACACAAACCCATTTTATTTTATTTTGCCAATGGATAATCAATTGGCCATAGGAATAATTGGTACTTTACTCTCTGATCTACACTGATAGTGCTATCATTTAACAAAGTTTCATTAATGCATAGTCTTATGCCTTTTTTCCATATTAACTTACTTAAAAATCTACAGTGAAGTATCATTGTTTTATATTACTGTTCATTTCATAGTGTTTAATATGAACATCGCATACTTTTTTTACTTGATATAAAGGGACTTACAAAATGTCTTATGTTTAGAATTACCAAGTATAAATTGTCTCTGCTTTTAAAATTTTTAAGTGGTCTCTGTCCTTATCTTTTTCAAGTAGAGAAAAAAGACTTTATTTTTTAACATAGACTAATAATCAAACTATTTTAATATGTTTAGCTTTTGACATTTTCTTTTATTACTAATATATTTGGGTTTTCTTCCTACTATTTTTTGGTACTTTTTATTTATAAGCTTTTTCCATGTTTTATTTATATTGATATTTTCTTCATGAATTATTTTAATTTGATTAAATTTTGTTTATTCAATGTTCTTGATGTTATAGATATTACCCTTATTCTTATTTTTGTCATAAACTCCTTAAGAATAAACAGTGAATTTTATGTAACATACTTTTAATCATTTTATTACTAATCATTAAGATATCACAACATTACATGTAATTACCAGCTTTTAGGAAGCGCATTGTGTGAAAGTGCTTACCAAAGGCATCCCAAACAAACCGAACTCCAGCATGCCTGTGATGGACCATTCCATTTGCTCCCATGAAGCTGTGTTGTCTCCTAGCCAATGGGCAGCATGCCTCCCAGACCCAGCAAAGGTTGACCGGGTGAGAATAAAGCTTCTCTTGTTAGGAAAAACTTTTTCTACAGCTCTAAAGGTAAAATGAAATTAGTATGTAAGATTTATTTTAAAATAATATTGATATTTAGAAATTCCAAAAGTCTTAATTTCAAATGCTTATATTACAGTTCCTAGAGCCAAGACATAGTATTTGCAGCTATTTTTCAATGTTTTATGCCAATTTTATATTTAGCTACCAATACTTATTTAAATACATTCAAATCAAATATTGACAAAGGACATCTTTTGAAAATGATTCAGAACATCCCTTTGACCCAGCAATTCCACTGTTGGGACTATATCCAAAGAACCCTGTAACTCCATTCCAAAAGAACTTATGCACTCCAATGTTCATAGCAGCACAATTTACAATAGCTAAGTGCTGGAAGCAACCTAGGTGCCCATCAGTAAATGAATGGATCAAAAAACCATGGTACATTTACACAATGGAATTCTATGCAGCTGAAAGAAAGAAGGAGCTCATACCCTTTGCAATAGCATGGATGGAGCTGGAAAGCATCATGCTAAGTGAAATAAGTCAGGCAGTGAAAGACAAATACCATATGATCTTGCCATTAACAGGAACCTAAACTACAAAACAAAGAAACAAATGAAATATAGCC
>CM052539.1:166563431-166585913 GCA_028533065.1 Trachops cirrhosus | reverse complement strand
GGACAGGTAGTCAGGGACCAGAGGGGAGAGGGGAGGGAATTCCAGGGGAGAAGGGAAGGGTTTACAGGAACAAATATAGAGGACACATGGACTAAACTAGGGGGGTTGGAAAGGGGAGGGAGGAGGGGAGGAATGGGTGGGTGGGCTGGAATGGGAATAAAGGATAGAAACTGTAATGAATAAACTAAAATAAAAAATTTTAAAAAATGATTCAGAACATAAATGACTTCCTTTAAAAAATTAAATAAATATGTGGTCTTTTTATCCATTCCATACTTGTTTTTAAAATATATGATTTCATTCATTGAAAATTTTTAATGTGAAATGTAGGAATCTGAATGTTAACACAGTACACATTTTTTGTGGCACAATGATTCTAATTATATATTAATGTTTGCATTCTCAAGTATACATAAGTAATGTTGGGATAAAATGTACATATTTAAGAAATATTATTTTGTTTCTAGAAGTTCACCCCTCACAGCTACTAAGATTATTCATCTCACTTCTATTGGTACCTGAGAATTATTGACTTTTTTCCATAAATGAGAAATAATCAGGAAAAGATAGAAAAGTTTAATTCATTATATACAATTATCCAGACTAACTTAGTAGAAGTATAATAGTATTTTCAGCTGCTTTTTTGTATTAGTACCTTATAATACTGATTTATAGTGTTGTTTTTTTCTACAATTTACTCATTTGTATAATGTAATATACAATGTTTCACTGAGTTTAAAAACTGAAGGAAACAAACATGGGTGCAGATAAACCTGGGTCTGAATTAAAACTAAATTGTAGTTGCTTAATTGTATAAACATAAAAACAATATTGAAACTAGGGTCTGGTTTTATGGACAATTAATTCGTAGATCTTTATACAAAGCTTGGAAAACAGTAGGCAATAAACACAAGATTGTCACCTTCTTTGTTTTGTATTTTGTTCTTTTTTTTTATTGTTGTTCAAGTACAGTTGTCTCCATTTCCCCCCATGACTGCCCCCACCCCAGCCATCCCTACTTCCCACCCTCAATCCCACCCCCTTTTGGCTTTGTCCATGTGTCCTTTATACATACATGTTCCCTGACAACCCTTTCCCCTTTTTCCCCCATTATCCCCTTCCACCTCCCCTCTGGTTACTGTCAGTTTGTTCTTAATTTCAATGTCTCTGGTTATATTTTGCTTACTTACGAAAGACAAATACCATATGATCTCACCTGTATGTGGAACTTAATCAACAAAGCAAACAAGCAAGTCAAATGCATTGTGTTCTTTTTTATATACAGGTAACACATTGCATTAGAAAATTACACTGGGAGTTACTATATCAAAAATTACATTTTAATCAAATCCCTTATTTCTGAAAAATAATTAAAGACTTGTCCTAGAAGCACCATTCTTCTAGGCCAATTGTAAAGTTTATGCTTATAACATGATTGTATTCAGAGATGGAAAATACAATCAAAATTTTGAAGAAGTATTTAAATATGTAATTAAAAAAGAACACAGTTAAATACATAGACTATGTTCTTCTTGATCATTAAGTTTCAAATTCATAAGTAATACTAAAAGAACTGATGCTTTTAATATATTAAATTTTCACCATGAAAATGTTACCTTTCTTATGTTTGCCATTTTCCAACTCTTTTACTAAATTATCAAAGATATTCTAGACAATAAATATAAAAGAAAACTCTGAATAAAATTGCACTCACTTCTCTGTGGCTATAGCCATGCTGTATCCATAGAGGCTGTGAACATCATACTGCTTTCCCCAGTGCTGTACAGCATCCATGCAAATTGTTTTGGAATACATGAGTTTGTCAAGAATATCTTGGAAAAAATACATAACAAATGTGTCTTAAAGAAATTCTTTGCTATTTTAAACTCTACAGCCCTGAACAGGTAGCAAAGTTGGTTAGAGCTTTGTCCAGATCCACCAAGACTACAGGATCTATCTTCTGTTAGGGCACATACAAGAAGCAACCAATAATGTATAATTAAGTGCAACAACAAATAATTGTATATCTCTCTCTCTTTCAAATCAATAAATTAAAACATTAAAGTTTGTAATAAGAGATTTTTGCTTTTTGAAAATGTATAATCTTTAAATGGCATGTTATATAATATTCTACTCAGTTAAAAACAATAAAAGATAATGATTTAAGCTAAGTTCCAAGTAGGTCTCACACTCGACTCCTGTTGATTAATTATTAGATTTCCATTTTCATTAATAAATACTCTGCTCCCTAAGTCCAAAGGAAAAAATTACACACACACTTGTTTATATATACACACACATATACAGGCATTTGTATTATACATGAAATAACTATAGATCCATTTTAAAGCTTTATAATGGAATAATTTACTTAAATATGACCTAATTCTGACTTCCACTCCAGATGGAGGAGTAGGTAGACACACTTTGCCTCCTCGCACAACCACAAGAAGAATTACAACTAACCTCAAAATAAATAGTACCCTAAACTGCAAAAAAATCAAACTGTACGGAAACCCAACAACCAAAGATTTAAAGAGGCCACAATCATCCAGGCAGTTAGGAGGGGCAGAGATGAGAACACCACAGTTCAGGACAGACTGCATAGCCCAGGGTTAAAGCACAGAAAAGAAAAAGCCCCATAACTTCTGGCTATAAATGCCAGAGGGGTTTGTAGTGGTGGAAGAAACTGCTGGTTTCTCAGGAGAGTCCCTTTAAAGGGCCCACAAGGACTCAGAATGTATGAAAACCCACCCACTCTGGGATTCAGCACCAGGGCAATATCCGGAAGGGGTCCAGTTGCATAGGGGAGTAGGTGAAATGATTGGAAATAGAGTGAGTACTGGACAGAAACCAGGCAGTGGCATTGTCCCTTCTCTAAGCCCTTCCCCCACACTGAGCCACAGAGCATTTAAGGGGGTTACCCAGCCCTGGCAAATAACTAACTCTTCACCCCATACAACTTAACAGGTGTGCTAAAACAAGGAGGCAGAGGAGCTGTATCTGATACACAGAAACAGACACAGGGAGGCTGCTAAATTGAGGAGACAAGGTAATATGACCCAAATGAAAGAACAGACCAAAACCCCAGAAAAAAACTAAATGAAACATAGAGAGCCAACCTATCAGTTGCAGAGTTCAAAACACTGGTGATCAGGATGCTCAGAGAACTCGCTGAGTATGGCAACAACATAAAGGAAGAAATGAAGGTTACATTACACTAAGTGAAATAAAGAAAAACCCACAAGGAACCAACAGTGAAGGGAAGGAAGCCAGCCTTTAAATCAATGATTTGGGACATAAGGAAGAAATAAACATTCAATCAGAACAAAAAGAAGAAACAAGAATTCAAAAAAACCCCACAAAAACAAACAAACAAAAAGAAAAACAAGGAAAGTATAAGAAGACTCTGGAACATCTCCAAAAGTGCCAACATCTGAATCATAGGGATGCCATAGGAGAAGAGAAAGAACAAGAAATTGAAAACTTACTTGAAAAAATAATTAAAGTGAACTTCCCTAACTTGGTGAAGGAGATAGACATACAAGTTCTGGAAGAAAAAAGAATCCCAAACAAGTTGGACCCAAAGAGAACCACACCAAGACACATCATAATTAAAATGCTAAAGGTTAAAGATAAAGAGAGAATCTTACAGGTAGCAAGAGAAAAGCAGAAAATTATCTACAAAGGATTCCCATAAGAATTAGGTGATTTCTCAAAAGAAACTTTGCTGTCAAGAAGGGACTGTCAAGAAGCATTCAAAGTGATGAAAACAAGGACCTACATCCAAGATTACTCTATCCAGCACTGCTATCATTTAGAATGGAAGGGCAGATACAGTGCTTCCCAGACAAGGCAAAGCCAAAGCAGTTCATCCTCACCAATGCCTTATTATGTGAAATGTTAAAGGGACTTATTTAAGAAAAAGAAGATCAAAACTACGAACATTAAAATGACTACAAACTCACAACTATCAACAACTAAATCTAAAAAAACAAACCAAAAAAAAAAAAGTAAAAACCTAAGCAAACCAGCAGAAGAGGAACAGAACAGTAGAAATGGAGATTATTTGGAGGGGTATTAGCTGGAATGGAGAAGGGGGAGAATGGAGGGAAAGATGCAGGGATTAAGAGGCATAATTGGTAGGTACAAACTAGACAGGGGGATGTTAAGAATAGTGTAGGAAATGGAGTAGCCAAAGAACTTATATGTAATGCATGAACATGAACTAATGGGGGCATTGCTGGAGGGAAGGGGCATAGTGGGCTGAAGGGGGGCAAAAGGGGATGAATAAGAACAATTGTAATAGCATAACCAATAAAACATGCTTAAAATATGAAAAATATGACCTAACTCTATATATGTAGACCTGTCATGTCATGCAATTACAAATCATTCAAATCTTTGCTTTTCAGTTTTCTTAGTGTGTTTTAATTTGCAAGCATATATGAAGTTGCAATAATTATTGTCATTTTCCTTCAGATGCCCTTGTAGCTATGTATTCCCCTAAAAGCCTATCATTTTCTTTGTTTTTGTTATTTTACTCATATTTAATAATATGAAAGATGTTTTTAGAATATGTGTAATGAACTATTCTTACCAGGTACATTCTAACTACACAGACTTACAGTAAAGTGCTCATGAAAAAAATTAGTCACTTAAATTATTATTTCAAGCAAATTTGGTTTCTTTTCATTAATTATTCTATCACCAACAATTAAAAAATAAACCAATATGCTATACCAAATTTAATATATCCTTTCCTTCATCATAAATACTTTGGCCAAAAGTAAAATAAGCAGAAATATTGATTTCTGGGTCTCAAAATGTACCACACTTTGTGATTTAGAAATATATGCTAGAATTCACCCATCAGCAGTTAAAGGTAAGTAGATAACCAAATGAAATTTACCAGGAGTAAAAGGTGGATAATTTAGTTTGTTCTCCTTGCAACCTTTCTGTGAACCTTGAACAAAGCTCGAAACTTCATTCATGTCCTGAATGGATATAAAATGAAGAACAGCAGATTTGAAGTAATTATGGTCTATTTGTTTGCAATTTTTTTATCTAACACAAACATGATATTGTTTTACTCCTAGAAGACAACTATAAGCTACCAATCTAAAAACAAACTTGCTTATCTACACTCACTGCTTGATTCTACCTTACAAACAAGCCACTAAACTGAGAAAAATAATATCATTTGCTTTTACATGGATGTAGAAAAATAGATAACAGAGATATTTTAGATTCAGGAATTGTATACAAGCAAAATGCATTTCATTTACCTGGTTTTAATTATACATATAAAACATTAGATACAAGTACTATACAACTGTTTTTCTAAAAACTGTATCACTCTTTCTAATGTGAGTCTATCATTGAATATACTTTAGCACTTTATTTATTCAACAGTTTGTTCATTTCAGCTGACATATATTTATTTTCTAAGACATGCATTGTTATCGTTTGTTCATTTCAGCTGGCATTCATCTAATTTCTAAGATGTATATGCATTGCTAGCAACCAGGCACAGTGTTCTTTGTCTAGCCCGCAACTTCTACACTCCCATGAGAGAATAAAAGTGAAAAAATTAAACAGCATTTTAGTATACTAATAAAAAACAGTTATGACTGGACGAAACCCTCAGAAGAGTCTCTGGGGCCCACAGGGCAGGACAACCACAATGGGAGAACCAGTGACCTAAACATCTGCTGGGGACAGAGTGGTGAGGTCCTGCACTTGCTGATTCTCTTGCCATGTAAACCCAGGCCCCAGACTTGTTTTGCCACTTCCTGGTTCTGTGACCATAACCACTTAATACTTTGAACTAAAAAAGATAAAAGATATAAAATAATACACCACACTATACAAGCTCAAGAAATATGTATTTCTTTTTCCTTTTCTGTTAATTGCATTGAATTCTATACAGGGTAGGGCAAAAGTAAGTTTATAGCTGTGAGTGCACAAAACATTTTATCCTTGCATTATTGTTATTTATTAATTATAATATTATTTGTAACTGTAAAGCTACTTTTGCCCCACCCTTTACCTTTTTGAGCCTTCTCACTTCTCTGTTGTCTCTGTTCTTACAAAGGCATCAGGCTCAGTAGAGTCTCATGAATTTTTTTCTTCAGAGAGTATGTTCTCTTCATTACTCTTCCCTTTCCTGGTCCACATCATTCCCAGATGAAATTAAAGTGAGAAAAAATTGTGTTCCAAAGAACACATTTCTCATTATGGTATAGATTTTATAAAGTAAATGTTTCCACTTTCCAAATATTTTTTAACAGCTACAAAGAAGGAAAAGTATGTAGTTCTTTTAAGGTATATATTGGAGTTATTCTGTTAAAATAACCTAGATGATTATTATGTTCAATATTTTTCTATGACAATTTAGTTCACATAATTTTTCAAAGTGACTTTAATATTAAAACTGAAAATTAAAAAAAGTTTAGCATGAGATCTAAATTAGGTATCTAGTAAATTATAAAACTATTTTTTAGTTTCACTTAAAAACAAAATGTCATCTGTTAAGTGACAATTATGTTACTGTATATTCATTCTATCAAAAAAAAATAATCTGAGGAAAATTAAGAATTAAGGAATAACTTAGTAGTAGAATTTGGCAATTAGTCAAGTGCTTTTCACTGTTTCTACATAATATAACTAATTCAGTGATATTTAGTGATAATCATACTAATTATCATGATATGTTTTGTTTTATTAAGCATTAATCAAAGTTTTCCTGTATTAGCATCAAAACAACTCTTCCTTTCTCAGATGCTCTTCTTCCTCCCATCCCCTCCTTCTTTGGAGATGAATCAGGTATTTCAGTCTTGAAAGGACTTAGGAACTGGAGGATTCTCTCTTTCTACAGACCAGCCAGCATCTCTTTTGCTACTCTTGAAGTGTCATTTATACTCCTAACTCCATTCTAATGGACTCAAATTGTTTCCCATCCAAGAGAATTAAAAGGAATGAAGAAACTTTAATTTAAATTAAATAATACAACTGAAATTAGAGATTGAATTGCAAACAAACTCAAGAGCAAGTATGTTTTTCTTTTTGTTTCTACCCATTGCTAGGTATTATCATCATGATCTCACGGAACTTTTTTGTTGAAAACTAAAGCCTCTTCACCTCACTCTACTACTATCATGGCAATCCTGATGATTATGCTTAATCTTTCACTCAATTTCATGTTGTTCACAGAAAATGTAATTCCCCAGAACATACCTGATATATTGATGGTGCAGGATAAAACTTGTTAACTAAACTATTGTTTGAATTAATAAATGCATTAATAACTGCAATAATGACTGAATTAATGATGAGCACTGAAAGAAAATAGAGATATCATGGACCTAAACGGACAGAGAGAATATAGCTAGCCCTAGGATACTCATTATCTCTCCTTTCAAAATTCTGAACCGTTGTAATAACTATGAACAAAATCCCTGATGTTTTCTCTGTTTTCAGGTTTATTAGACTACTTTTTTCTGAAAAACAGAATTCCAGGCTCATCAAGTAGTTTCACTCCCAAATGCAGTTATAATTTCCATAACAACAGACACTAAACCATTAACTATAATCAAGTATTATTCTATACAATAAACCTAGCAGCAGGTTATCAATAGCTACAGATATAAAACTTCATTCAAGGAAACTTTTAAACATTCCTATTTCCATTTAATAAATAGAACATTTATCTAGGATTTTATTTGTTGTTGTTGATTTTAAGATATAACACTTAAACTATTGCCACTTTTGATTTGTTCTTTTCATAACTTACCAAAAGTTTTTCTAAAGGGTGAGGGTTTATTCAGGTTAATAGTACTGCAATTGCTTGACTACTGTAGACTTAATAAATGTTTTTGGAGTTTTACTATTATAAGATTATCCACAAATCTTGTTAACTGACTTTCAACTATAAATTATTAATCATAAAGATACAACACCTTAGTAACAGAAATGAAATTATTCTATAAAGGGTATTACTAAAAAAGAAAAATATCAATTTGCAGCTTTTAGTTTTTAGTCTTGTCTAACCCATGAACCTGACAGGTATGATATTTGTACATTCTAAAAAAATAATATAAAATACTTTAATTTTATGTCAATAAAATACAAAATATATCTTGTCAACTGAATAATTCTTTAATGGAAAACATTTCAGTTTTATTGCCCAAAACTGCTGGTTTAGAATAGCTACTTACAATCCAAAGTCCATCATATTTTATTTCTTGATGGAAAATGCTGCATTCATTTGCCCACCACTCTATACAGTTTGGATTAGTGAAATCAGGGTATACTGATAATCCTGGCCACACCTAGAAGAATAGATCATTCACATACTTACAAAAATTTTAAAAACAAATATATTATAATTCAAAATAACTGAATGGAGAAGAATTATTAGAATTATAATGTTGTACTTTAAGTATATGGGATCCATGCACCATTCATGCTAATAATCCCAGGCCTACTTTAAAATGCATTTAAGAGAGGCTTGTTAAAGTGAAGAAGTAGAGTGAGAACATGAAGCATTTATGAACAGAAAAATAGAAGTACATGGGGTGAGGCTGTTATTTTGACTACAAATTAATTTAATTATTAGCATCCTAGTAGGTTCGATTAAAAAACAAAAAACATTAATATATTCATTGTCTGGTTAAAAAAAAAGTACATTATTAGTTCATTTTCGAAGGCAACTACTTCCTAATAATTCAAATGAAAAAATGTATATATGGTATAACAAATGCAGGTATGATACGTGCTGGGCAATGTTTCAAGCATCTTAATTACTGTTAACCTATTTATTATTCACTAGAAATTTAAGAGATAGGGTACTATTTTTATCATCATTGCACAGATGATGTAGGCACTAAAATTAAACCCTTTTTACAGGTAAGAAAAGTGATGACCAAAGAAGTTAAATAAGTTGTTCAAAGTCAAATGCTAATAAATGTCAGAGAAGAAATTGAAAAACAGGTACTCTCTAATCAGAGCCCATGCTATTAAACTCTGTTCAAATTATGCTGCCTCTTTATGATTGGTGTTTCTTTAAATTATTTTACTCAATACTTAAAATAACATTAGACAAGGTAAATTCAATTTTAAATAAATTAGGAGAGATAGCATTGTTTTATATCCAAATCATTCGTATTAGTTATCTGATTTGTCCATATCTGACAGAGCAGGTCTTAGCAAAATGTATTATGTGAGTTCTTATTAGGTTTTATAAGTAAGGAATTCACCTCTCTCAAAATCACTTTTTTGCCTGTAAATTAACTATCTTAATCATGGCTATCACATTATTTTACTGTGAAGATTAAATGTAAAGCATAAAACAATGCACACCATATCAGTACTCAATTTATACAGGCATTATTTTATAGGGAGGAAATTCTGCTTTGTTTTATGGTAGAGCTCATAATTCAAAAAGACTTTCAACAGAAATTTTAACTTTGATAAATGAGATAAAAAGTGGTAGGATATTCATCAGTATTTTAAATAATGCTATAATAAACATGTTTTTATAAATTTATATTTCCCTGTTTTATTCTTTTAACTAAAATATAAAAATGGAATCACAAAGTCAATGTATATAGACATTATGGGTTTTGAAAGGTCTTATACAATTGTCTCCAAAAGAATATTTATCCTGGTTAAGATTTTGCATTTTAGAGCTAAGCAGTTTCCTGACTCTGCTCTTATTAGCGCTTGATATTAGGAAAGTTACTTCATCTCTTCCAAATTTACCTTTTCACCTGTAAATTAAAAACTTTAATCATAACTATCACATTATTTATTGTGAGGATTAAATACAAACTATAAAACTTATTACACAGCAAATGCATACTCAAACTATAATACATTTATTTTATATACAATTATCAGAATTGTATAATAATCTAAATTAATTATATTTTGTTATCTTTAGTTTTAATTGTACATCACACTAAAAATGTTGTCTTGTTACAAAAACTGTTTTAGAGATAACTGAACAATTTCTTCTGTCTAAAATTTCTCTATACAAATAAAATATCAAACCTAGTTTTGAATGTGAATACACACACACAAAATTTTGTCACTGCACAATAGAATAGCTGAGCAACACAACTTTAACAGTTATTATAATGTACCTCTCCAATAATCGGTGTAGTCCCATCTGACTCATTTACCCACACGTTCTGTGCTTTTCCCCTCTCATAGGTGCCATATGGTGTTCCGTCTGCACGATTACTTATGGAAATGCCAGGGTCCTAATAACAGAAGAATTAGAAAAATCACCAAGAGCAAAGATGTGTCATTACAAACCAAGGCTAAGGTCATTTACACCCTCATTTTCCCAATTACTACGTATGTATGTAAAAGTTGGACAATGAAGAAGACTAGTAGGAAAAAAATGATTAATCTGGAATATGGTGCTGGAGGAGAGCTCTACGGATACCCCGTGTCACCAGAAATGCAAACAAGTGGGTCATAGAGCAAATTAAGACTGAAACATTGCTGATGACAAAAATGGCAAGACCAAAACTGGCCTACTGCCGGCACATCATGAGAAGGCAGAGTTCTTTGTGAAAGACAACAATGCTGGGAGAATTAGAAGACAGCAGGAAAAAAGGAAGACCCAAGATGAAATGCCTTGACTCCACAGAAGAAGCCACAGGCATGATAGTTAGTAACCAGAGCTGACTCAATGGCACATTACAGACACAACAGAAAAATAGAAATTATAGAAAATCTGTTAACTGACAAAAGTGTGAATATTAAAATTGTGTTAATATAAAATCTGTCATTACCAAGATGATGACATATTTTTGTCCATGATCATGCAAATCTTGAACAAATTGAGGGAGACCATTGAAAGTAACTTTATCATAAGTAAAGTCTTTCTTGTTTTCCATGTAGTCAATATCAGTGACCTGTGTGTCCTAAAAACAAGCAGAGTGTATATTAACACATAGTACTGAAATAACTCTCTAATCACTTCAACTTTTAAGTCCCCAAATTTTGTATTATACCTTTAATTATTAAAAAGTAAATGAACTTAGATCGCTTTTATTTCACTAAAGAGTACTGATTTTTTTTTTTACAAAACTAGCTTTTCTAATTCTAAAGTACAAAAGCATTATGATTCTTCACATTTGTTTCAGTGAAGATAACTGGATATGTATTATGATATAATGTGATTAATTGTATAGAAAATAAAACCTACACATTAAATAAAATATATTAAATTTTTACTCTATTACAGAGTATATAGGCTTTAAAATAAAGTTTACTAAAAACTATGATTTTTTACACAGTTAAACATGTATTCTGTCACAGTGTAACTCATAATAAGTTCTTAATATTTCACATAGATCTGGACATCATGTGTGATAATAAATGTACTTTATCATTAAAAGACAGCTTAAATATCATTAGAAATACTAATAGTTTCCTACAGTTAATATTATGTGACAATATTTAACATGGTACCACTTCTCACAAACCCTGTATCCCACTTACAAATGGTATACCAGCTTCCCGATTTCTTTTTACCACTTCTTTCACTGCATCAAGTGATTTATAATTCCAGCGACTCAGTTGGAATCCAAGACTCCAATAAGCTGGCATTGCTGGTCGTCCAATGAGCTTAAAGTAAATGGATTATAATTAGTTTCAATAAGGAGCATCACAACTTAGTATTAATATGCTTATTATTCTATTATATTTCTAGCATTCATCTAACTACATATTTCAAATAAATATTTAGTGTCACTTGCATTTTCAAATGTGTCCAAGATAGTCTGTCAGAATTCTGTTCTTAAAAACTGAAAACATTTATGCTTCGTCATTTTTTTGTTTGTATTTGGTTGAAAAATTAGAAAGTTAGCACTTAAGTAACTTTGCAAAGGCCTATTATGAAAAACATGTAAAATAAAAGAATAAATGAATAGTATCAAAGAGATCAGAGAAAAAGGAAATTGACCTCACTTCCACTTCTATTAACAACAAAACGAATGAATGATCTTGTAAGAAAAGAAAGTGTTTAAAAGTATTCAATTTTGCTTTGACTGGTGTGGCTCAGTGGGTTGGGTGTTGTCACGCAAACAGAAAGATCACTCGCTCCATTCCCGGTCAGTGCACATGCCCTGGGTGGTGGTTGGGTGGTGGGCCAGGTGCCCAGTTGGAGCATGTGAGAAGCAACCAGTCAATGTTTCTCTCACATATGGATTTTTATCTGCCTCTCCTCCCTTCCTTCCGCTCTCTCTAAAAATAAATAAAGTAAAATCTTTAAAAATGTATACAATTTCTATTCCCTTACATTTTCAAAAATATTAATAAATTACATGTCATACAAGGCTCCCACTCAGTTCTTTTATAAGGTACTTGTCTCATCTCATTCACATGTAGGCCATGGCTTCTTCTCCCCTGAGGACCAAATAGATTCTCTCTTTCCATTGCTCTGTGGCCCAAGTAGGCTTGGTGTATGGCTAAAACAGAGTATCAGTGTCTCGCCACTGTAACAGAGAGCATGGTTTTGCAAGTGGAAATATGGGTGAGCTAATATTACTTTTTCACTGAAAAGTGACTATTAGTTTACTTTGAGACAGATAATCTTATTTGGCATGCTGGTTTAGGTTTTCTTCTGTGTGTATCCATGATTTCTCTATTATGTATGTCTAAATACTACTGTGTAAAAATTAAAAGGAAACATTAATATTGGGATATTGTATTCTACTCAATGTAAGCATCAAGTTTATTTTTAAAATAACTTGTCAAATAAAACTTTTAAGAACTCAGTATTTTAAAACTCTATTATAAATACCTTAATGTTCCACAAAATGTATGTAAAGATTTGGACATGTGATTCAATTTTCTTTGTGAGCTGTTGTACATATTATTTATGTGACATAACATATGTATGTTATAAAATAACAAGTTAGGTTGCACAGAGGGAAGACTTAGTTTTCTTTCAAACAAGAAGCAAAATTTCTATTGTTTTACTCTCCACATAATTTGGGCCTCATTTAAACGCAGAATTCTTTAATACTGCTCCATTATATACCAGCCTTTTCTGTTACTGCTTAAATTCAAGCCTCTGAAACTCTACCCATAAAATTATGTAAGCCAGTGCATCGCCACATGTATGCTGCATTCACATGCGAAGTATGACTCAGTCTCAACTACTGCTCTAATCAACATGTAATAGCCAACTACCCCAGTCAGTATTTCAGAAAGGAAATGTGAAATTCCTTCAAAAACATGCTGCCCCTGCTTTGATGATGTGATATCTTTACACAAATCTGTATGTAGGTGAGCCTGGTATTGTCATTATGATTTCATATAATAGAGACTGAAACTTTTGTGTTCTTTCTGAAATTCACATTTATCAACAGCAATTTGGGAATTGGTAGACATTATAAATTACTCAATTGTGTATAATCATAAGTATTCTCATTTTAGGCTTTTGGATCATAATTGAAGACAGTTTTTGAGAGTAATTATTCACTCTGAGATTATTTTAGGAAATGAGAATTATATGTCAAAATATAATCAGTAAAAAAGATTTTTAAAACAAGCATGATCCTTAAAGCTAATACCAATAAAATGATTTCTTTTTCCATGATTACACCAGAAGTTCTATATGCCACAGGAGAACAATAATATGGAAGACACTTTGAATATCAGGCTCAAGATAAACCCTGACTTTTACTCTTCCTAAGGTCCATCTTGGGCTCAGGTAAACTAGGATGTTATTTAATAGGTAAGTGAGAATTGCTTAGACAGTAATCTTAAGATGTAAGACTTCAGACTGTGATTCAAAATCTGCCCTTCTAAGTAAATCTAAGTATCAGAGCCAATTTTCCTGGAGTTTACCTACTGTCCATCAACAAGTTCCATTCGCCTTCCTCATAACTAGGCTGCCTCTAGGATTTTTATTACAAGGACGCTCAACCCATACATCCACTGCCTATCCTGAAGCTTGAAGATACTTCCTTACAAAGAAATTCAACTCCTGAACTCAATGGCCTAATAAATTTATATCAGAAATTCAGACATTTAAATATACATAGGCTTCACTGTATAGAAAACAAAAACAAAAATATAAACCACCAACTCAGACATGAAAAGTGGTAAGATTTAAAAACATAGTTAGTTACTGGGCCCCAGATATCTTAAATAGTGTCACTTAAATATGCAGACATGTTAGATACAATATATGGCAGAAAACAATTCTGTAATATGGATGTGAAGCACACCTCTTGATACTGTTGAACTACTTGTTCTGGTGTGTCACCTAGAAAGATGTAAAAGTCCAGAATGCCACCAGTAACTCTGTAAGTTATGATAGGAGTAGGCTGGATGAAAATCTCTGCAGAGTAAAAATGGAAAAAACATATGTAAATAGTGAAAAAGGTACATGGTGATAAAATAATTATAGTATCTATTTACTTTATATTAACCACATAATTTTACACTGTGTTTTAAATAATTATGAGGAAACAAGATTTGAAGATAGGAAGAATACAGGGGAAAAGTAGAATGCCAACAAGTGTGAGGTTTATGACGGGACATCTTTGAAGACTTCAAGATGTTTCCCTGGAAAATGCTGGAAAAATCTTTCCTAGAAATTGCATAGTAAGGGATAGAGGACCAGTCATTTTACAAAACAAAATATTTATTTCTAAAATTGTATATCAATTAGTTATTTTAAAATGAAGATTCTCTGAAAGGTCATGTTATTATAGGTTAATTTCTAAGAAAAACATGTAAAATTTGATATTTCTATACATGAAACAAATAATGGTTTGAAAACCATATAACATTACTGTTCTTACTGAAAAATTATTAATTTTTGTGGCTTTTTGTTTTACCAATTCACCTCTTAAATATAGATATTGTACTTACAACATTAAAAATCAAAAGATCCTACATTTACATGAATTATGATAAATGAAGAGAAAGTATTTTTTCTTTCTCTCCACATACAGACCTTTCTTTTTTTTATTTGTAATGCATGCTAACATCTTAACAAACGAGGCTGTGGAAAAGGGCATGTTCCTTGGCATATCTATGCCAGTATTTCGATGTTACTCTGAACAGAAAGGAAAGTGCCTGAAACACAATATACCAAAATAGAGCACTGACATGCAAAACTTCATTGTCTCACTAACTATAAAACCTACTTACAATTTCACATACTAAATCACTAACAATAGAGTTTACTCTGATATATAATATCTATGATGGGAATAAAGAGCATAGCTAAAATATTTCAAGTTAAATTTCATTTAAATATATTAACGGATAAAGTACTCTTACCCATTGCATTGCTGTTCATTAGGAAAACACCAAATGACTTTCCAGAAGTATCTTCAATGCACATGAAGAATGTTTGATGGCCATATAAATTATTATTATTCTATAAGACAAAAGTTGGAAATTAAATTTTAAGTATATTTACTGTACAAAGATTATTATTCAAAATGGCTTTTACAAATTCCAAGTTGTTTCTATAAATTACCCCTCATATCTCTAGGTTAATTTTATTAACCTAGTTTTGTTCATATAGCAGACAGTGTATCTGCCATATGAATAAAACTTTACAGCACAAAAAACATCAAACTGATTTTAATTATTAATATATTAAGATAAAATGCATAAAATATATATTACATTAGTAGTAGATTACTTAATTTTCTTTTATGTTTTATTATGATTAAATGAGCTTTAAGAAGCTATTCATGACAGGGTGTTGACATGTTTATCCATTATGCCCATGTATTCCCAAGGAACTACAGAGAATGCCCAGATTATGTCCACCCTCACAGAACTTTTGCAGTGCATTTGATGAGAGGTGATGAGTGGATGAAATGAAGGAGGCAAATTGGTAATTACTTATAAGGTGAAAGAAATAAGACTGCTTGAGTGTATTTAATATAGCTATGAGGTCATCAGCCAGGAGTTTATTAGGTGTTTATTACTGATAGTGATACTATAGAATTTATCGGTAGAATTAATTAGTGGTTCTGTACCAAATGAGGTTTTTTTAAAACAAATGTACTTATTCATTTTGGGGAATAAAATATTAGCATCAGCATTTTAAAAGTCACTAAAATTTGACTCAAAGCAATCATAACTTAATAAATGTTTAAATGGCCCTGGCTGATGTGGTTCAGTGTATTGAGCTCCAGCCCGCAAACCAAAGGGTCGCTGGTTGGATTTCCAGTCAGGGCACATCCCTGGGTTACGGGTCAGGTCCCTGGTAAGAGATGAGCAAGAGGAAACCACACATTGATGTTTCTCTCTCTCTCTTTCTCTCTCCCTTCCCCTCTAACAATAAATAAATAAAAACTTTAAAAAAGAGAAAATATATACACAAATAATAGACTGTGATGATTTCTATATTAAAATATGAATGGGCTAAAAAGTAAATATTAATTCTTCATAAAAGGATTTGGGAGAAATTCTTATGCAGTGAAACTTCAAATGAGTTCTCAAGGACATTGTATACATTATAAAGAACTTCAAGTTTCAGTACTTACAAAGAAAACAACTTTTCTGTGCAAATATGTGAATTTGTTGAAGATTATCATAGCTTATAGAAGAGCAAGAAGTAGGCATATGATGTCCAATAGATAGCAGACACTGCATTACACAAACCCAGTATAACATAAGAGTTTGGAATTATTCTAATGAAATGACTAGCCATGGGTAGTTTTAAATACAAGTGTGACTGAAAAGGGAATGATAAAATATGAAAAAATAAAATATTTGTAAACTGGAAATAACTATTAAGTATGCATAAAATCTACTGTTCACTTACTGATGTAATTTATGACCTTGGTATCAATCCTTACCCTTACAGTAAAAAAGCTTCTGAATTAAGTAACACTGGAGAATTTCAAACAGGCTAAAAATGCCATCTGCTCCAGTATAATGATATTATTTATAACAAGAAAGATTGTTCCTTACATCACCAGGAAGTTGATCTCGGGTAAAAATTGGCCATGTTTTCCAGTATAAATCATGACGAAATCTCTTATGAATGTGTTCTCCAAAACCATAAATATATTCACTAGGAAGTTTGGTTGAGATCTGTAAATACTGATCAGAGTATACCAAAGGACCAATGCTGGTGTCAAACCTGTATCATAAAAGAAATATAAAAAATGTTAAAGTGATGGGATTATCCAAATAATATATATCCATAACCCATAGACACAGTCAACAGTGTGGTGATGGCCAGAAGGAAGATGGATGGGGGCTGGGAGGAGGTGGGCAAAGGGGAAGAAATGGGGACATCTATAAGAGTATAAACTAAACATAAAATAAAATAATTCAACTAAATATGGGTCCATATTATTTCATTGTAAATATGTCACTCTTTAGCTGTGATCATTTCTTAAGAACCCAGGCATGACACCATAACCAGAACTTGTTAATTCCATCAACAGAATGCACTTCAACATGACCAACATACTCCTTCACATGCATTCTCTCTCTCCTTTAATCTTCATCACAACCCTAAAGCACAGTACCTTTATCAATCCCACTTCACAAATGTCAGAAATTGGGGAATTAATTTATGTTTTCCCACTTGACAAACTGGTAGGCAGCAGAATCAGATTTCAAACCCAGTTCTGTCTTTCTGCAGGGACAGTGTTTTAAAATGAAGTCTTATCCTGACTTCCCACCTCTGACCTATATACTAAAATTAAGCTCAAAATCATTTTTTAAAAAAGAATAAAGGTTGTTTGTTTTATGCACATCAAATATATACTATGAAACATGTAAAATAACATTTAGTGTTTTGTGATTTTACATAAAATAATTACAAACTATTAAAATATATTTAAGAAAAGTAAATGCAAAAATTTGATCTTGACTGCTTAATTAACCTTTCTTGGAAATGCAAGATAATTCATCTTGAAAACTACTAACTTCTTTGTCATTTATATTCCTCATACTACATTCATAATTTAGACAATAAATGCTAAATTATATTATTATATTTAATTTATATTATTATATATTAAAAGTCTTTTAACATTACTATCAAAATTGGCTCCTCTCTGAGTAGTAACTATTTGATCCTACAAATTGACAACAGGGTGTGGCACATAATAGGGAAAGGTCACCATAGGGGGCCCTCGGTATGGGAAAATATAGCAAGGCTAACACTGAGTCACTGATGCTCTCCACCTTCGGCTTTGGTTGGCCCATTCTTGCATCTTTCATCCAGGAAATAAACCCCCTGTATCATTATATCTTTACAAAGATGTACACCCACCCTCTTTTGGAAGGAAAAACTATTCTTCCTGGAAATAATTTAATATTTTCCTAATTCTAAAATAGGATAAGATTGAATAGTTGTTTAAAGTTATATAAATATAAAGTAATTACTTACAAAGTTTTCATATTGCTTTTTCTAGTAACTTTGATGCTAAATGGATTTTCTGTAACCTGCACATCATACAATGTATTAGAAGCTGTATTTCCAGTAAATTCTTGTGTGAACTGATGAGGAACTTCATATCTTCTATTGTTTGGATCAGTGATCTACAAAGATTTAAACAAATTAGTATTATTTGATTCCAAATTCTTACTTAATTTTTTAATGCATAATTAAATATTAAAAGCAAGTTCCAAATAGAAAGAAATAAATCTAATAATTTATAGATGAGTTATTAATCTAGTCATAAACTTAATTTCAACATTGTTAAATAACTGCATACAAAATTAATTGTATAGATTTATAAGTAATAAACTGAATGTGTTGGTTACAAGAGTAGTGTATACACAACAAATATTTTTATTTACTAATAAAAATTAATGATAACATTATAAAATATTTATTTTTGAATGCTGGATTTTTGTGAACTCAGTTATCCTTGTTGCTTTTTGATCTTTATCCCTTAGAAATCCCTTAGGGATTTTAAATTCTTTTATAACAATTTCTTAATTCCTGTGACATTTTTGCTAAAAAGGTAATATGCAAAGGATATGGTGCTGTTTTCACTTCCAAATCTGAAAGAACATACTAGTAAAGAACTTGCTTTAAAAATACCACAAAATTGAGTTTCTTTAAAATCACAAATAAAATAGCAGTAAAAATTAAAGAGTGTAATTTATATGGCACATTTAAACCTTTTCTCAAACTAAATGTTAAATGAATCCCTAGTCACAGTCTGTATTTAACTTTATCAAATATTTTTCATTGACTACATTATTATGTTTTCCAAAAATAACTTTCTGAGAAATTATTTATGTCACATTTGAATAAACAAGCTCAGAGAAGTCGAGTATTCCGATTAGTCCTTTACTATAGAATACATATTTCTTGAGAGAGCAAATGTCTTGGTAGGTTAAGGGTAAGCTTAAAACATGCCTTTCATTAATAACTTTGTTTTAGAAATCTCAAAAATCAAACCTTGAACCAGAAACGATTGGGTGTCTGACTTTGAGTTGTGAGGAGAACATTGTTAATGTCATTTCCAAACAGTGTAGGGGAAGGTATCCTGTTTAATTTGGCTTCAAGTCCTTAAAGAAACAAAGAACTTGTTATGAGTCATGGCTTTATTTATAAAGATTAATAATTATTAAATGTTTTCTTTTTTATAAAGTTATAGACTTGATCACAAATATCCCTTTTTCAATATAGAAGATACATAAAAATAAATTAATAGAATTAATTTATTTTAATTTATTTTTAATATATTAATTATTTTGCTTGAGATAGTATTAATGCAGCTAAGGCATAACCATATTCAACTATTTTTAACTACTTCAAAATAAAATAAGTCCTACGTATCAGCCTCACCATCCCTACCCAATAGTGATGATGTAGACTGACTCTAAAAACACCAAAATTTGCCCTGGCCAGTGTGGCTTAGTTGGTTGGAGCATCACCCCATGGACCGGAGGGTGGCAGGTTTGATTTCTGGTCAGGGCACATGCCTGGGCTGAGGGTTCAGTCCCAGATGAGGTGCGTCCCAATAGGCAACCCAATCAATATGTCTCTCTCACATGACATTTCTCTCCCTTTCCTTCTCCCTCCTTTCTTCTCTCTCTAAAATCACTGGGCATGTGTCCAGGTAAGGCTAAAAAACTCATATTTAAAAAACAAAATTTTACTCATTACTGCCAGATTAGAATAGACTTCACAAGTCCTCAAAATTTAGGGCCAAAAATACTTACATTTTTGAAAAATAGAAAATCTTATTCTGAAAAGCATAGTAAAATATAATATGTCTTATTTTTTGATTACCTAATACTTTTAATATTTTCTTGTTATATTACAATTGACCCAATTTAATGTAACCAATTTAAACATTTTTGTATACATCCTTTCCATTTGATTATATTTAAGATGTTTTCCAAAGAAAATTTTAAAATACATTTTTATTCCTCCTCAAATATATTATATTGGATCACCATGACAGAACAATTCTCACCAGCCTTTGTTGTTTTAATCTCCTTTGCGTTATAGCCGTGGTTATTTACAAAGAAGCACCAAGGTGTAACTGAGTTATTCCATGGTCTCCAGCAGCAACCTCGCAGTGCACAAGTGACCTGATAAAACATTTATAAAAGAAATTATACGACCAGTATTGTTAGCATTTTGGTCAGCCTCTACTTTTTTACACAGTCATTCACTCAGCTAAATGTTTGCATAAATGTTTGAAAACCTTTTAGAGTCTAATGAACAAAATAAACTGACATACAAAACAGAAAGAGAGGAATGGACACAAGGAACAGACTGACAGATGTCAGAGGGTGGGGGGTGCTGGATGAAAGAAGGTGAAGGGATTAGCCAGAGACCATAACATACATAACCCATAGACACAGACAGCAGGGTGGTGAGGTCCAGAAGGAAGCAGGGTGTGGGCTGGGTGGAGGTGGGCAAAGACAGGGAAAATGGGGACATCCATAATAGTGTCAATGATAGAAATGCAGTTTAAAAGCAAGTGTATTTATTTGTATATATGTTAAAATATTGCTTATTTTTTTGTTTCTTCCACTTGGAAGAAATATAAATATTCTATCAATTCAATTAATTACACAGTATCAGAGATTAATGCTCCCAGTTGTGCTTAATTTACATGCCAGTGTATATTATTGTAAGCTTATATATTTTTAAGGTTCCTGAGCTCTGGGTAATTACAATCTATTCTGCTGTTGTACAGTCAATACAGAAGAACTAAGATATTTGTTATATGTACTAGTTATGTATCAAGATGCAAGCAAGGCTATAAAGATGAAGATATGGCCCTGAAGGCAAGACTACATGATACGTGTAAGGTATTTATTTTCAGCCAATTGTTGGTTTCAAAATTTACTTAAACCTTTTAAACTAGTTTATGTGCCAGGTGTTGCAAATAGTTGCTACCACTATAACATTCAATGAATAAAGCAAAATACTGTATTATCAGTGATTTTATTATCTATATGGAAAAATGTGTGGACTAGAGGAAAAATTACATATAGCTATATAAACACTTGAGCAACATAGTGATGTTATATATGTGTGAACATTAGTGTAATTACAATCTACTTAATATTTAAATGTAATAGTGTAGTACACTTTTGTAATTTGAACACCTATGATTTTTGCTTCCTTGGCTGTTTGTCTCAAAAAAAGTTAAAACCTCTACTTTTAGTAGCTGAAGTAACACATGCAAAATTCTCTTCTTTTTTAGCATCAAATAAAAATTGCATCAGAAACACATACATGTGCACCCACCCACAAACACAAACATACATGTATGTACATTCCAGATGAGAATACAATTAAAAATGACCATTTTTAGGGTAATTAGTTATCAGACTCTAACATACATATAACTTTTTTTTTTTTTTAGAAATGGGAAGGAGGGAGAAAGAGAGCAAGAGAAACATTAATGTGCCATTGCCTCTTGAGCACCCCCTAATGGGGACATGGACTGCAAACTAGGCATGTGCCCTGACTGGGAATTGAACCAGCGACCCTTTGGTTTTCAGGCCCATGCTCAATCTACCAAGCCACATAGCCAGGACTGTACACATAACTTTTGATCTGGCAATTTTATCTCTAGTTATCTAACTTATAGAAATATTTCCCCACAATACAAAAAGATAATTGTATAATAATGGTCATTTACAGCCCTGGCTAGTGTGGCTCAGTGGATCTAGTGCAAGCCTGCAAACCAATGGGCCACTGGTTGGATTCTCAGTCAGGGCACATGCCTGGTTTGCAGTCCATGTCCCCATTAGGGGGTGCTCAAGAGGCAATGGCACATTGATGTTTATTTCCCTTTCTCCCTCCCATCCCCTTTCTCTAAAAATAAATAAATAGTCAGAATGGCCATCATAAATAAAACAGCAGACAACAAGTGTTGGAGAGGTTGTGGAGAAAAAGGGACCCTAGTACACTGTTGGTGGGATTGCAGACTGGTACGACCACTGTGGAAAAGAGTATGGAACTTCCTCAGAAAACTAAAA
>CM052539.1:166405994-166562931 GCA_028533065.1 Trachops cirrhosus | reverse complement strand
GGGAGAAGGGAAGGGTTTACAGGAACAAATATAGAGGACACATGGACAAAACTAGGGAGATTGGAAAGGGGAGGGAAGAGGGGAGGAATGAGTGGGCGGGCTGGAATGGGAATAAAGGATAGAAACTGTACTGAATAAACTAAAGTAAAAAAAATTTAAAAAAATAAATAAAAATAAATAAATAAAATCTTTTTTAAAAATTGTCATTTGCAGTAGTCTGTATAACATATTTTTTAAATGGTACAAAATGAGAGGCAGAACTAGACACAGATAGACTAATTTGGAAAAATGTAAAGTTTTAAAAACAAGGGACAACAAATAAACAAATTATAATCATGTCTTGCTAAAATTTTTAAAAAATTAGTAAAGTGGAATTACATGGAATTCCTCAAAACATATTGTATGAGTTTCTTCTACCTGTTGTGACACCCATGAGCAGGGTGGTTGGAATCAGAAATTTATTCTCTCATGGTTCCGGAGTCGAGAAGTCCTAATGCAAGGTGTTAGCAGAACCAGGCTCCCACTGAGGCCATAGGCAATAATTCTTCCTTGTCTGTTCCTAGCTTCTGGTTTCTTCTGGCAACCCTCAGCATCCCTCAGTTTGAAGCTACATTATTCCAATCTTTACTTCCATCTTCACATGGCTTTCTTCCCTGTGGTTCTCTGCCTGTCATCCCTTCTCTTATAAAGACTCCAGTCCTTGGACTTAGGGACCACCTTTATCCAGTATGACCTCATTTAACTAAGGATTTATGAAAATACCTTATTTCCAAATAAGGTCACATTTGAGGCTCCAACTAGATGTAAATTTTTGTAGGACATCATACAATATCCTACATACATACAGCAAAACATTAATTTAGACATGTATGTACCCTTCATAGCTCTTAATATATTAAATTTTGAGTATTTTGTATAGATTTTGATATTTGTTATTTATGTTTATCATTCTGCCTATTTTTCAGGATTTCATGTATTTTCTCCTATTATTTTTAATTCCTAATCTAGCCTCAGTTTTATTTCTGCTTCATTTGAAAAAATAAAAGATGAAACATTAAATATTCACCAATAGGCACAAACTTTAGTAGGTAAATATAAAATAAATTTATGTTATTTTTATTTTATGTGTACATAAGTGCATATATTGAATTATATGTAATTATATATAGCGGGTTGCCTCTGTGATTTGAATTGAAATGTATCCCTCACACTTCTTTTATAGAAAGCCCTAAACTTTATTGTGACTGTATTTGGAGATAAGGCCTTTAAGGAGGTAATTAAGGTTAAATGAAGTCATTAAGTGAGGCTTTCATCTAACAGGATGGGTGTCCTCTTAAGAAAAACAGGAGACACTGAAGTTCTCACTGTCCCTCCTTCTCTCTCTCTTTCTCTCTCCCCCTCTCCCTCACCCTCTCCATTCACATAAAAAAGGTCCATGTGAAGACAAAATAATACAGCTGTCTTAACAACCAGGGAGAGAAGCCTTACCAGAAAGCAACCCAGATGGCACCTTGACTTCTAGTTTCCAGAATTGCAAGAAAATAAATGTCTATTGTTTAAGCCACCCAGTCAGTGGCATTTTATTAGAGAGGTTTGGGCTAACTACTAAATACACTCTGGGTAAAGTTATGTCTCTTCTTAAAATACCATTTTAAGTTCTTTTAAATTCACCTTTTTTTCTTAAATGATATATATATATATATATATATATATATATATATACGATGCATTAGCTAAAATATAATAGTAGGCATCACAACACTGAACCCTTGTTTTTTCATGTTGTTCCTCTTTCAGATTCCAACAACACATATTTTTTCTAACAGAATTTTATATTTAGCTTTAATCATTTGCTAAAGAGAATATTAGCTTAAGAGAGTATCTGTCCAATTTACTCAACATGTCACAGTAAACACTGTTATTTAGCTGTTTTATTAGTTGGTAAGCAGTAAAACCCATTATTCCTAATGTCGCCCTAAGGAAAAAACCTTATCTATTTTCAAGTTTTCATGGAAATATTAAACATAAAATTATATGAAACTCAGATATGCATATATTAGATATATGTTGTAGATATAACAGAATAGATGTGCATATAATAGAGATATAAAATATATTGGGCATATTATATAATATGCATATAATATAATGAAAATGTATAATATAATTTTAATATATAATGTATATGGTATATAATATGTTATAATGATTAAATATGAAAGTTACATTACATAGATATTATAATGCATTATAATACATACACATTGCAAACTGTAAATACACAAAGACACATACACATTGAATTTCATTCCCATGCAGATTATGGAAACCAGAGAAGAGTCAATTTAAGGTTATATGAATCTATTTGGTTAATCTGAATTATCTCTGTTTCAGATTCTTCTTCTGAATTACTAAATAATAAAAATATTAATAATATTTTAAAATCAGTGTTATTTCTTTTCCATGGATACTTCTCAATGCCATCATTACAAATACTCTGGTGGAGAGTAAATATTCTCTCTCAGGTATTATATATTGTCAAAGGTTGAATAAGAAGTCAATATGAGATAATAAAATTTTAGGAAGGTTTATAAAATTAACAAAAACTTGTTAAGCATGTAAAATGTTAACTTTTTAATTTGAATTGAATAGAGATACAGAAAAATAAGCTCAGTCATTTCTATTATCTCTCTTCTGTTTATACAGAACTATAATAAAAACATAAATGCAACTTAATTCATGGTTACATCTTTAAAAATATAGCATCAGTCTGATATTAATTATCTTAAAATAATTATTATAGTACATCTATTCATAAAAATATTAAAGACTTGTCACAGACCTGTGTTGGAAATTGTTCTGGAATGCAGTTTATTCTCTCATTGACAGGATCATTTAGCTCAGTGGGACACTTTCCTGAGCCAGGGTTCACAGTGCTCGTGCGAGTGGTCGCTGGAGTTGAAGTAGAATGACTACTCTCTGGGTCAGAAAAAGGTCAGTAAAATAAAATGTGGTATTAGGTTACTTATTTTCCTATTCTTAAGTAATGAATGCTTACATTGGAAGAACACATGGATTTATATATAGTAAAAATAAACTTGGCATTAAAACAGAACACACAAATTCAAATCCTAGTCCTTAAAAAGAAAAGGGTCAAGTGATATTTAAAATGACTATGTGGAGCCCTCTGGACTGTTTCTTCAGAAAAACAAAATATATTCACAGAAGGACTTGAAGTAGGTTCAAAAGGAAACAAAGTGTACGATCCCACCACATTTACAATTTGTGTTGTGTAGATGAAGAAAGAAGATGAAATGTGGGCAGGAAAAGAATGTAGAGAATGAGAAGAAAAGAGAAAAGTTGGAGAAAGAGGAAACTTTGAAGTAAATAGAAGAGAAAGCAGGAAATAACAAAGAAAAATAAATTCCAACTCTATGTAATAAAGAGGAACGTTCTAGCCATTAGATATTGGAAAGATGAAAATGATTGCTTCACAATGAAGAGAAATTTTGGTTTACTGGAAGAAGGTAAGACAAAAGACTAACAATAGTAGAAAATGCTAACCATAGTTACTTGGGAGATAATTTTTTAAGATCCTTTATAGTTTTGATTTGGTTAAGATAGAATGATGAAAAAAGAAAATAGATTAGGGGGGCCAGAGAAGTATGCATCAACTCTAAGTTAGAATAAAATAATTTGCAAAGAAGATAATCTAAACTTGGTTTCTCCTTCCCTTTTTTCCACACTTATACAACCTCTCTCTCTCTCTGAAAGCCAAAGTATAATCCCTGTCTCCCCACTAATTAGGAGGATCTTACTGGTAACTGTAGATAATTATTCCACCTTCTATTAACACCTTGATTCCTTTGCCTCTTTGTTATTTCTCAAGCAACCCCAAAAGGGAAGGCCATTAATGTAAAGGCACATAGATTCTTAATTACAATGGTTCATCATTAAAATAATTGGAATACAATTGGTAGAAAAAGTTGGAGTAGTTATGCAACTTACCCAAGATCTTGCTTTACAATTTTCATCCCATATAAAATACTTTTCAAAGTCCATAACTATTATGGAGTAAGCTCTATCTTAACTTCACTATACTGTGTAATTATTTTTAACACTATTTACCTTCAACAGCAGGAGTCTTGGTTGCTAAAACAGCAACTAGGGCAATAGCTATTATCGTAACTATTGCAAAGAGGACAATCAGAGTGATTTCTAATCCATTAAATATCTTCCTTGCCATCTAAAAAAATAAATGTATGTTTAAAATGTAAAATATGTAACTACAAAGCCACCATTGTTATCATAAACTTATATACATTTTAAAAACTAAGCATAACAGAAAAAAAGCTAGACAAATTTATAACATGAAATAGTATACATTGGAAAAATATAAGCAACATATTCAATTTTAAATAAAAAGAGTGACTTTATGATGCAGTTACAGTAGTACACTAAGATTAAAACATAAAAGGAAAAGATAACCAAGGAGGTATGCCCTAGCTTTCTCATTTTAGGGCATTTTTCAAATTTAACAAACCACATTTGCACTATGTTTGTTAATTCTCACAAAGATACATTCTATGAAGGAGATGCTGATTTTCGTATTTTACTTATGAACTTTAATGTAAAAAACAAAAATCTAGTTCTTCTTACTATAACTGTTTAGGTTGTAGCTAGGAATGAGCATCCAGAGGGGAAGTAAAGGCAGGACCCTCACCATTACAATCTAAAAAAGAACTTTAATACAAGGACTTTCAAAAAAGCAAAAAAGGAACTTTTTTTTTTTTTTTTTGCTTTTGGAAGCAAAAAAAGACATGGCTGACCAATTGACTTAGCAGTCCTGGGCTTGGTTTGCCAGGTGTCCAAGCATTACAAGAAAAATGGCACAGGAGGAGGGGAGTCCTTGAGACTGTGCTGAGAAAGGGGTTTCTGCAAGCTTCTGTAACAATCTCACTAAAATCGCCAGGTGCTCTAAACATCACAAGCAGGAATAGTACTACGAAGGGGGTAGTCCTTGAGATTCTATGCCAGGAAAGGGACCTTCTGTAACAATTTCACTAACTAAGACAAAGAGCCTTCACTAACTGAGACAGAAAGCCTTTGTAGCTTTACATCATTCCCAAGGCAGGGGAAGGAGGGGGAACCTCGAGAAGTTGGGAATCTGAGGTATATAACCCCTGAACCCCAACAATCAGTGTACTTAGATTAGCCAAGTACCCATTTATAGCCTTGGTTCAAGTGTACAGCACAAACTTACTGACAACTTTACTTTCTCTATACATGGGACATTTAGACTAGCTGGGTGCCTGCTTGCAGCTTTATGCTCCTGTGTGTTGTAATAAACTTCCTGTCTCATTTACACTGTACGTGTTGTCTCTCAGTTGAATTCTTCTCTTGTGAAGAAAGAAGAACCTAGGTGGTGGGGGGAGAGCTTCTTGACTGAGGTCTCTCTCTTCCCACTCTAACTATTGTCTCTCAAATTCCAATTGTTTTCTTATAACCATATTGTGGAATGATTATAAATATAAGCATATGAGAAAAAATAAAAATATAAAAGAATAAGTATAAAATATAAATCAATATTAATATAAAATGTATAAATGTAAATATAAAAATGGAACATTATATAGATATATATATAAAAAGAGTATATATTTGGGAGTTCTTAAAAAAAAGATTAAGCCCTGGCTGGTGTGGCTCAGTGGATTGAGCACCAGACTGCAAATCAAAGGGTCACCAGTTTGATTCCCAGTCAGGGCACATGCCTGGATTGTGGGCCACATTCCCAGTCAGGGGCGCTTGAGAGGCAACTATACATTGGTGTTTCTGTCCCTCTCTTTCTCCCTCCCATCCCTTCTCTAAAAATAAACAAAATATTTAAAAAAAGGATTCAAACTGTATGATTTTCATGTTCCTTCCTCAAAGAACAAATAAAGTGTATCAAACCAAAAATATATATTTAAGACAACATTATGCATTTAAAGTAACATACAGAGGGTATCTAAACATAGAATGGCAAGGGCCCTTCTCTAGTAATCACCTCGAAGCTATTTGTTTAATTTCATTTTGACTGTGCATCTTTTATCTTTTTTACTCTTCAAGTTTTTATGGCTTTTGAGTGTTCTATGATTTTTATATAAATCTGAATTAAATGACATATACCCAGATGAGAATTTAGAATATCCATAGTAAATGCTTCAATAAATTTTTGGTTTTAAAAATCAAAGTTTTTGAAAGAGTCCTCTCACATCACTCCCTCTTCCTGAACCTTTCTGTCAGTCCATATACCAAGGCATCCCAACCAGAAAACTTCTCTCCCCTCTTCCATATCTTTCTACCACATTCTATCATTCCACAAGTCCTGTTGATTCTACCTCCAACATATTTTCAGAATTAAACCCACGTCCTATCCCCACAACTGCAACATCTTTTTTGGGTAATATGTCTTCTTAGTACATGTGATTCAACCTTTCTTTGATCTTTCCATATCTGTCCTTCCAGGCTAGTTCCAATTTATGCCCAGTTCAAATGCCATTCCCTCTGAGAGCCTTTTCCTACTCTTAGATGCAGAGTGAATACATACTTTTCCCACTTTATGTATGTAAATCTACTGCAGTTAACAAATCTATTGCAGTTATTTGTGCATATGTTCATTTCCTCTATTGAACTGTTGTAGATTTGTAGCAAAAATCATGAAACTAGTTCAGAGCCTGACATTGAGTAAGCACCATCTCAACTTTTAAAACATACCTCATGAATGAATGTTTAAAGTATAAGATTTCATAATTAACATACATGCACAGTATTCATTGCGTTGGTAACCTTCAGACAACCTAAATGTAAACGGAAATTGACAGGTGATATGTGCAGCTGTTTAGAAAATGAAACCCAGTTGCTCAATGTTTTATGAGAAATGACATAGTTGCACTTAATGTTTAAGGTTAAAGAAGTTTAAGTTTCACTCAAAGTAATATCCTACTTTGATATCAAGAAGTCAATAAAAATGACTGGCTTTTCTTTTGTTAAGGGAAGTCTAAAAATATGTATTGTCATAAATCAAACTCTCTTGTATCTAGAAAATGAGAACAAAATTAATGAGCTAAAATTAAATTACTCGTGAGTACTCGTAAACAATAAGTATTAAAACCGTTTGTATGCTCTAGATGATAATGAAAGTGATAATACTTTGAATCACAGTAATTTTAAGCAATATATTTGGGGGGAAATTCTATATTGATGTCCTTTCTCTGTATACTATTTTCAAAATGAGTAATACATTTTTAGATGATAGCTTCATGACTGATCTTTAGAAGATTTTCTTGAAAAGATTAAATGTTTTTAAAATGTAGCATTCTACTCTGCCTACATATTTTCTAAGATAAAATATATTTAATCATTCTTTAATCATGTAATATCTTTCTATATTACAAAATATTTTATCTTTATTTTCCTCTACATAAAGCAATTGAACTAAACCACTTATGACTCCACTTAAGTCTGACAAAATGTTTAA
The DNA here is from genome assembly GCA_028533065.1 of Trachops cirrhosus. NCBI lineage: Eukaryota > Metazoa > Chordata > Mammalia > Chiroptera > Phyllostomidae > Trachops > Trachops cirrhosus. The sequence goes on along the minus strand of CM052539.1, from coordinate 166,555,412 downwards.
TAAAGCCCTGGTTGGTGTGGCTCAGTGGATTGAGTGCCGGACTTGTGAACCAAAGAGTTGCTGGTACGATTCCCAATCAGAGTACATGCCTGGGTTGTGGGGCAGGCCCCCAGTATGGGGCACGCCAGAGGCAACCACACATTGGTGTTTCTCTCCCTCTCTTTCTCTCTCCCTCTCCCTCTGTCTAAAATTTAAAAAATAAAGTCTTTTTAGAAAGCTTAATGAAGAGCTAGGCAAAAAAAAATAAAATTCTTAGATCTTAAAAAATAAATGTTTTCTCCTATTTAGTTCAGGTGGCTATATATTTAAAATGACAACTGGAAATATGTTATGTTTGCTATATTAAAGAAGTGCAGATGGACAGGAAGATTGCTAACATGAATTAAGGGAGCATGTAATTACTTGAAAACATGAAAGTAACAAAGAAATATTATTCACAAACTTACCTTATTTCATAGCTTGTTCTTTTTCCTGTTTTATGCAAGAGCTGGGTAAGGCTGACAAAGTAATGATCAAGGAACACTGCTCAGGTATATATGGAGCTACTCATAAAGTTTTATTGCACCCTCAACCAGCCTATCAGTACTTAAAAACATGTTCAATGAGCAATTGTAAAAACTTTAAACCTGAAAATAGTTTGGGTCAACATTTCTCTCTGGGAATTTAGTTAATTAATAATTGTGCTCTCAAATAGTCCTTGTTTTCTGTAAGTTATGAGTTAGCCTAAGAAGATAAAAGTATTCATTTGTATTATATTTTCTCTTTCCAAAATTTTACTTTGTTCATTATTTGGGTGTTTTCTAAATAAAACTTTTATCCCATTGTGTGATATTTAAACTTATGCTAGAGAGTAGCAACATACTGGTAAGCTAGAATTTAAAAATATTTGCAGAAACTAACAAGTAAAATATAATAAATCATATAAAGCAATGATTAACTAAAAGTTATCTCCTGTGTCTCATTGTGAATATTAAGTTTGAATAACCAACCAAATACACAAAAATAAAATGTAAAAGTAGAGATAGATAAACAAGTAATCCAAAATTAAAACCACTTTATTTATCTATTTTAATTAAAACATTTAATTATCAAAATTTTATTGGAAACAGCATTTCATACAGTAAAAATTATAGTGTCAACTACACTGCTGGTTTAAAGTATTAAGGTATTTAAGAGCAAAGTATTTGATATCAGAGACCTGGGATAAAATCCCAGCTAGGCTACATTTTCCTGAGAAACCATGGGCAACTGTGTTAATTTCTGTAAGCTTGAGTCTCTTTATCTACAAGTAAATATAAAAATATCTACCTAAAAGTTCACTGTGAGAATTATATGAGATAATACAATCTATTATCATTATTATAGCTGTACTATCATGAAGAAAGTAAAATTTGACTCTTAAAAGATTAATATATGAGTTCTGCACACAATCTGGTCACTATTTTTAAAGGAATATGATTTTTTCAAAATATGGTCACACAGAGTACAGTAACTGCATAGTTTTTTGAGTTTAAAAAGAAACAATATAAGTGTATGCTTGGATGACTGTAAGCCTCGGGGGAGATATAAAAGAGAACTTCTAGTATATTAAGAGCAGTGATACGGAAATATGATTAGAATCATTATAGACTAGTCTCAATGGGTAGAACTAAGTGTTATGTAATAAAAATTATGAGTGATTTACTTTCTATTCACAGAGCATAAAATTTTATACATATATATATATTATATATGGCAAATGTTATTACATCTACCCAAATCTCTTAGAACCAGGATGAGAATGTAGCAAAGTCATGGGATAGAAAGTCAATATACAAAATCAATCATGTTCCTATATAACAATTGGAAACTGAAGCTAAATATATGTACATATGTATCTAGCATATGTATCTATAGATATAAATGGATAGATAATTTTTGATAGCATAAAAATTAGTACCTGGTTATAATCTAAAAAAATATGCAAAACGTGTATTCTGAAAACAACAAAGTGCTAGTAAAAAGAAATCAAAGATCTAAATTAACGGAGACCTTGGTCAGAGAGCTCAGTTTGTGAGAGCACCATCCCAGCATGACAAGGCTGTGGGTTGATCCCCCATCAGGGCACATGCAAGAATTAACCAACGAGTGCATCAGTAATTGGAACAACAGATCAATCTCTCTCTTTCATTCCCTTCAACCCTCACTCCATTCATCTCTCTTTCTCTAAAATCAATTTAAAAAATAAGTAAATGGGGAGATAAACTGTATTCATGGTACATAATGTAATATTTCACTGCTATTGATTCTTTATAATTAGACTGATATACTAAATATAATTCCAATGAAAATTCCAGCAAGTAGTTATAGACAATCTGACTATAAATTTTGTGTATCAGTGTTTATAGCAACTTTATTTATAATTTCCTCAAACTGGAAACAACTCAGGTGCCCCTTAACACTGGGCATATGCACACAATGACATATTACTCAGCAACAAAGAGTTAGGAATATTTATAAAACATGAATATTCATTAAAGTAATGAATATTCAGATAACAACATATATCAACCTTGAAATCCACGTAGGTTGTTTTGTTATCCCTACAATTTCATTTCCTGATTGGTTCAAAATAAAGCAATTTATTACTAGTTTACCCAGTTTTTCCTTCTTTTAAGGGTAAAAGCAAACTCTATCAAACTGAAACTGTAAACCTCTGTCAAGTTTTAGTTATTTTTTAGATTTCCTTTCATGTGTAGATATATTTTAAGTAGTAGTTTTTGTCCTTTCTACTGAAAAAGCTTTATGTGATTTGAAATTTTCATTATCTTCTACATAAATCCATATTTCCCTGTCTGGTGCCATGAGCTGGGCTTTGCCTTGGTAGTTTCTTTTGTTTCTGGGTCTTTACTTTCTCACACACTACTTTGCTTCCATTCATTAACCTCAAGAAGTAGAGAGCAATGGCATGGATGGGCGTTGAGAATATCAGGTTAAGAGAAGTAAGTCAGTAGAAAAATTTAAGAACCATATGATTTCACTCATACATGGGATATAAAGCTGAAAATAACACATGAACAAACAAGAAAAACAAACAAAAACTTTTAGACACAGACCACAGTGTAGTGGATTACCAGAAGGAGGGGGGTAGGTTAATCAAGAGTAAAGTAGGTTAAAAATATGGTGACAGAAAAGGATTCAACTTTGGGGGACAGTCACACAATGCAATATACACATCATGTATCATGGAAATGTATGCTTGAAACTTATATAATCTTTTAATAATGTCACCCCAGTAGATTTAATTTTTAAAAAAGAAAAAATATTACATCAGAATTTTCCAATATTCATTTTTGTATTCACTCATATCAGAATTCATTTCATAAAACATTTTATATTTAGGAATAAAATATAGGCTAAAAGCACATTTAAATCATAAGTTTTAAGACAATGCAGAACCAGTGAACTAAGAAACTATTCCTAGTTACCATATTCACTACATTCTGAAATGTTTATGACCACTCTCAATGCCGACTTTGAATCAAGGAGGATAAAGAGATAAATGGTATTCCCATTTGTGCAATCACTGTCCCTTAATGTATGTGAGACCTTGCACTGGGTGCAAAAGTCTTAAGTTATTATGTTATGACACAGTAGAAAAATTGTACAATACAATGAGAATACAGGCTACAGTGCTACCATGTTATGTTATCAACAATCTTTCATGAATTTTGCAGAATATACAAAAAAAGTTAAAATAATAATATTGTAATTATTTTTCTCAGAAAGTTGGAGAATCTATAGCTACAATATAAAGTCAGACTGATAGAGTTACTTTTAAGTTGGACTACATTATTTGAATTATATTTTTTAAAAATCCTAATCCAGGAGAAAATGCATGTGTTTGTTGCATGTCACTTATAAAGCACTTATCTCATTAACTGCTCTGCTTGTTTCTGTTAACCTTGGTAAACGCTGCTGAAAAATTCTAATACAAGGCTTTGAATAGCTTCTACATTGCCAGCACAAAACTGAAAATTTGTTGTAAAACAGGTTTTGGAGGGAGTAATACATCAGCTTTCCACAAACTCTGCATTGTTAAGAATTTCTACATTTTGTCAATTTTGGCAACATTACAAAGTAGTTTGTTTTACTCACACTTCAAAGTGTGGTGATTCAAAGTGTCTGCTGCCTGGAAGACAGAAATCTGAAAACACCACAATGCTACCACTTTTACAACAACAACAAAAAGCTAAACACAAGTTTTTAGAAAAAAGAAAACACAAGTTTTCTTGAACTCATCAGCAGTTGATTGATTACAGGTAAACCTGTTACCTTGATGTCTGAGTTAAATCTGAGTTAAAAATTGGAAGAATGCAAGAGGACAAAGGACAGCAACATTTGCTTACATGGATTCAACAATCACCAGTGGCAACAAGCCAATAAGAATACTCCTAAATTTTGTAATAAATTGCTAAGGCGGAGTGTGGGCTATCATGCCAGTAACCCTGGGAGCTACACACCAGGGAAATTTTCATCTTGTCACAAACACTTCTCAGGCGTAGGACTAGGGACTGGATGGAGTCTTGAGAAATCTTCCCTGGTGATGCAGACAGAGAAGAAGGAGATGGTGGCCAGTGCAAGAAAGGCATAATATTCCACTTTTTCCCTCAAGTTTCCCACAGAGAAAGGCCTTCAGAGCCTGGGAAAAGGCTGTGAGCCATGGGGCCTTTGAGGCATAGATGAACACCTACTGAAGCCCGGACATATGGCAGAAGTATGTCTTGCACCCAGCCAATGGGAAGGGGCTCCCTCCAGTTGGGTATTGATAGAATCACTGAAAAGGCCAGGCTTCAACCCAGGGTTATAGCAGCTGTCTAAAATCAAGTCTGAACCAGAACAACAAATGACATTTGCTCTCACCAAACTAACTAAAGCACATTGAGAAACAAGAAAGAGATCTACTGTTGAGTTCAAAAGCATGAAGATTCTAAGCCACAAAGAAAAAGAAAATACCTAAAGCTGAAGATAAAGCAGGCACTGAGAAAAATACACTCTGTAATCCTATGCTTCCCCTGCCTTGTTTGGAAGTAAGGACTCTTCAAAGGTAAGTAACTCCAGAGAAATTGGAAGCTTGTAGTGCAATTAGGGTAGTCATAGCAACAACAAAATCCAAATTGAGTGTAGCTCCTGACTTAACTGGCATAACCCTCCACAATAAAGGACTAGCAGGAGCCAAGACATACCCATTTCCAGGCTTAAATACTATTGATCTTAGTCTCTACTATCCAACAAGAGATATCCCAGTTCGCTTTCAGTATTATATATACATTTTTTAAATTTATTTTTCAATTACTGTTGACATACAGTATAATATTAGTTTCAGGTGCACACCATAGTGATTGTATATTTATGTACCTTAAAAAGCAATCATCCCCATTTCTAGTACCCATGTGACACCATATATAGGTATTATTTAGTTTTCTAAATAATACTTATAATATACATCCATTATAGCATACATAATGTATGAGCCTTATTTATCTATTTAATCAATGTACTGTTAATTATATATTTACTAATTCAAATGTTATATTGAAACCAAAATTTTAGTGATGCAATTAGAAGTATGCTCATTCTATGAAGTTTGAATACTAGTAGTTATTCTATAAGAAAAATGTGAACCCATGCCTATATGAATTGAAGGAGTCAAAATTTTACATAAATTATTTTTACCAAGACAATGAGAAAAAAAGAAAATATTTATCAAGAAGAAAAATGAAAAATGACACAAATTTATTCATAAGGAGACCACTGATAAAATAAGAACTCTGAAGAATATGAAGCACATATAAAGATTTGCCTTTAGGAACATCTTATGAATGATCTCTACTAATTTTTGACTAAAACATCTTTAAAACTTGAACTATTTTTTAAAGATTGTATTTATTTATTTTTAGAGAGAGGAAGGGAGGGAGAGAGAGGGAAAGAAACATCAAGGTGTGTTTGCCTTCTGAGCGCCCCCTACTGGAGACCTGGCCTGCAACCCAGGCATGTGTTCTGACTGGGAATTCGAACAGGTGACTTTTTGGTTCACAGTCGGGTGCTCAACCCACTGAACCACACCAGCCAGGGTGTGACCTGAAGTATTATCCAGATTCAGTTTGTATAAGGTTAATATTGTTTTGAGGGACAAAATATACCTAACATTATCAAGGTAAAAATATGTAGACCACTCATAAAAATGATTGCCAAATAAAATTCATTGTGCACTGTAACAAAACAAAAATTAAACAAAGCTAATTAATCTCTAGTAGCTAAGATTATATGATCCAGGCAATTGTATCAGATTTGAGTAAGCTGTTGGTAAAATAAATAAATAAATAAATAAGGAAGAAATGTATTTATAAAAAACTCAAAGTGAAAATAAATAATGATTTAAAAACATCAGAGCAAAAGCTACTGACAGTGTAATTTAAGAAGTGAAGTGCTTGAAAATTAAATAGCATAAGATCTGATTATTATTGGCCATCATAGTACTATAGTTTTTAAGGATGAATCTTCATTTTACAGGTGGTTTTTGTTTGTTGGCTTTCTTGTTGTTGTTGTTTTTTAATACCCTATCCTTTTAATTTTTGTTATCTAATGTTCTGTATCAAAAAATAAAATAGCAACTGTGTTTTTATTTTCCATTTATTTTGTAAATTTATCTGTTTTGTAATATTAATTATGATAGAATAACATTATTTCTATATTTGGAGTTTTTGCCAATTGGATATTTTGTCTAATTTATTTAAATCATTTTAATTTAAATGCTTTTGTAAGACATAAATATGGAATATTTTGCAATTTACTGTTTGGTTATTTTTGTTTTTGTTATTTTTATTATATTTATATTATCCATAGCTTAAAGCACTATGTTTAGCATACAGAAAGAAGTCAATAAGTGTTAGACAAAGTTAACTAATAAACTAAACCTAATTAAAAAAACCCAAAGAGAAAAAGCATGTATTCTCTCTGCTGATGTTAGGAAAGTTACCCTTTAAAAATCTGTGAGAAGACATTTATTTGTCTTACTTATCTTATAAAATTAAAAAAAATGCTACCTACAAGTAATGTAAGTTAAATATTTTGAAAACACTTTTTCACAAAGATATTTGCAATCCTTTGTTTATTGCAGCATTTTTGTGGTGATCAAGACATGAAAATAACCAAAATACACTTAGATGATTTAACAAAGATATGATACACAAACACGCACACACACAAAGGAATACTATTTAGCCACTAAGAAAAGATGAAATAGTGCCATTTGTGGTAACATTGATGTGGATCTGGGTATATCATGTTAAGCGAAATAAGTCAGACAGAAAAAAGTAAAGAACCATATGATATCACTCATATGTGGGACATCAAACTAAAAGCAACAAGTGAACAAACAACAAAAACTCACGGACATAGACAACAGTGCGGTAGTTAACAGTGGGAAGAGTGTGGGAAGATAGTAAAAGGTAAATGTGGTCAAATATATGGTGACAAATGAAGATTTGACTTTAGGTCGTAAACACACAATGCAATATACTGATGATGTATCGTAGAATTGTACACTTGAAACCTATACATATTCCATTAACCAATATCTCCCTAATAAGTTTAATAAAAAATATTTTGCACCAAAAATTGTTTTGGGAAGAAAACTTACCTCACCATATTTACAAAAACTGTGTGTCATGCATTATAGTGCTGATAAGTCCTAATGCTCAGACTCAAATCTGATGTTTCCACAATTTTCATTATTATGAATAATATTTTAAACTTCCCTGTGTCTTACCATGGCTGTTAAAAATTTCTATTATCTATATAATTCCACATTAAATTCTTTGCTATGTCTTCATTTTCTATGTATAAGTGTATGTATATTTTTCAATAGACAGTAAAAACCTGTCAATGTTTGAAACTCTGTTAGCATATGATTTCGTACTAGTTAGTGGCTTATCAAATAGTAAATGCTTAATCAATATCACTGAGTGCATTAGCAAGTATTCATTTCTGTACATATAACTCCCACAGTGATTAAAAATGAAATTAAGAGAGCTTATATGTCTATACATAGTAAAACAATATGTAAATAAGTGAAGGAGGAGAGATTAATTGTCAATGACTTTGGTTACACTCTCCTAGTGATACCTCAAGTGTCATTCTCTGTTGCATGCCCTGAAAGGTCAACTAAATAGAGATACTTAACCACTTCCTGACAGAATAAAGAAACCTGAAAAGAACATATCTGAAATTCACCCAGCTGTGCGTTTCTCGCTCTCTGGTTGTCAAAGTGAAGAATAGATAACGTTGAGTAACACTAATTCAACCATATAATCCAAGAAGTTTCATGTATGTTTAAAAATGAATGAAACTTCTCAAAATTGAATCTAGTATCCTTTTCTTTCTATATAGAATTGTTCATCCTCTAAAAAAACAGACATTTTTGGAGATTGTGAGAAAAAGATGATGGAAACCAAATTCATTAGACTGTATATATTCCGTTTATGAGATAAGAAAGATTCCTGAGTCAAGTGTCTTAGTTTGAGAAAAACTAATATTGGCAATTTGGGTTAAATTAGGAAATATTCAAAGATATTAGTAGGCAGGAAAATTTGGAAAAATGTTAGACCCTTATCTTGAAATCATTTGTTTAAGTTAATGCAATAATTAAAGCATAAATGAAGCATTTGATTGTATTGATCTTCATAATATCCACATCTGAAGACACAACTTGTCCTAATGAACAAGCAGTGAACATAACCAGGGCTGTATCTAATCATACTTGACTGTTAAATAAAATCTTCAAGAAGCTAGAATCATCTGCATCTGATGTAACCTTTTTTATAAAAGATGTCAATACAAAGCAATACATTTATTTTTAGTTTTAATTCAGGGTCATGAAAAGTAATGCATTCTCTTTAAAGTTTATCTTGGACCTTTTAAGAAAGTACATATTATTAAAGCATAAAGATATTTTTCTGTTCCTCAGAGATGTCCTATACCAAAGGGTTACAGTATGTGGGAGGAAAAACCCTCTGTTAGAAAAACAATTTTTACCTCACTGATTTATAAAGGAAATATTTTACCAGTATTTAACCAGTATCTAATTATTTAAAATATAATTAGAATTGCACCTCTATTTTTAGATAGAATTTTAAGAAGAGAAACTAGAAAAACAAATTTAATATTTTTATTGTAGGGACAACAACTTAAGGATGAGTTCTCTGAGGGACAGGATGTTGAGAAAGAACAGAGCCACAAAGTAATTTTGAAAGTCAAACAAACATATTTTTTTTATTTTTTATCTTTTAAGATTCACCTCAATATTATCTTGACAATCATGAAAACGAAGAAGGGTCCATTTCTCCTAAAATAATTCAAGATCTTTTCGTGGCATTCTTTCTACAGCTACCATAGTCAAAATAGATCTGCCATTGTTCATGTTTCAGTTCTTGCATGGAGTGTTTTGATTATCTAAGCTCTTAAGATTGTTCCTCTTATCAGAATTTCTATACCTATCTAAAATTATGTAAACCTTATTGTGTTCTCTAGTGGTTTCAGGTGTGTAAGACTTAGCCATAAATGTTACATACTAAATAATGTGCCTGTAATCTTCAAACCTTAACAAACCCTGAAAAGTAGAATTTATAATTCCCATTTTACAGATGGTTCCATTGAGACTGAGTAATATCTACCCAAAAGCACCCAGCAAAATGTGGGTTCAATTCTACTCTGATTTATAATTTGAAAAACTTTTTCCATCATAGGTTTTCTCCCCATATACCATAAAACATTTTGTTTTACTTTAAAATCTGCTCTAAAAAACAGAGTAGATACATAATAAATAACTGCTGGTTGACTGGTAAGCTAATAAACATAAGTTTAGAATAGCAAAAATGAAACTATTCTACTTTTTGATAAATAAACATCAGCTTGGAGGAATAATAAAATTATTGTGCATATATAAATGTATTCCAGGTTATTTAATGTCACAATGAAAACCCAGTGAATCTGAGTTTACATGTACAGAACAATAAACTCTGAAATCAAAAGAAAGGTTGCTGAATGTCAACATGTATAAAGTACATAAAACCAGATACTGAAGAGAGTTGATTCATTTTAAATTGTGAATAATGCTTCTTTTATAATATTATCATTAATGTTACCATTTTAGTAAAGCATCAAACTCAAGAAATACTGAAGATCATTCAATATAGTCTCTTTTACCTTAAATAGAGATCGGCTAGAAGAAAATGACGATAATAATATCTCAAGCCCCTTCCTATCGAAGGGAAAACTCCAAGACATGGGAAAAAAGAACCATCACTCAGGATAAAAGGGAACATGATGAGCAAGATTTACTCCAATTTTTCAGTGTCTTTAGAAACATGATAGAAATGTTACATGATGATCGGTGTCTGTTACATGTTAATTCTATTTATAATATTTTAGTTTGGTAATCTATATAGGGAACCAACCTTTTATTCAACATTTAATTTAAAAGGACAGTCTGTTCTCAGGCCATTTTCCATGACTGTCTGCTGTTGTCTTAGCCACTTTAGTTACTGTAAACTCAGAGGCAATTAAACCACAATGAGGATAAGGCACCTTGAATGGCTTTGGTTTTTAATCTCTTAGGACATCAGAAGTTACAATCAAAAGAAATCAATACAAATATCCTTCTGTTGGGGAGGAAACTTACACGTAAGAGACACTACAGTCAGTATCAAAGTTTCTAAAATTTGGAGGGATTAGCAGTCCCACATAGAGTTTATTGCACACCCCTGACAAGTCCCCTCAGTCTGCTTCTCAATTCCCTGACTGCCTGCATTCTTTCCACTTCAAAGTGCCACCCAGCATGTCCAGGGTTTTCTTATTTAATCTCTAAAAACTACATTTTATTCAGCTTCAGAATATGTATATAGAAATTTACAAATTTCTTGGCTCTGAAGCTAAGCTACAAATTAATTTGAGAATGAGGACTATATGCTAATGTAGTCTAATTATCTTTGTGTTTCTAAAGTGTCTTGTACATTATAAACACTCAGAGAAACTGTATTGAAGCCATACAACTTTAAAACTAAATGTATTGATAGTAATGATATATCTTAAAATTCCAAATTCACTCTATTTTTTTAAATTTTTATTATTTGTGTTTTTATACTATTTTTGTTGTTCACTTACAATTGCCCCCATTTTCCCCCCATTGCTTTCTGCACTAACTTAAATGTAAAGGCACTTCATCATTATACTATTGACACTTTGATGTAATTACACTTTGCTTGTACCCTAATTTAGAATGTAATCATTTGATTATTTAATTTCTAATATATTAGAATCTCTATGTGAATATAAGTCATTATATCTGCTTTATTTTTGTAGCACTACTCAATAACAGAACAAATGACATAAAGATTTTACAATTAATGATTAAACCACTCATTCAACAAAGCAACCAGACTTTCAGCGCAGTACAATTTTTTTTATACATTTAACATGAAATTTCAATTAAATTCTCCCTTTAGATATTTAGGAAAATGAAATGTAAAATCAAAATGTGTTTTTAAATGCTTTTTAAAGTTATTTTTCAGTTTATGAAAACAACTTCTTCATCCTGCTATATTGATATGCAAATATTATTTTAAGAGGATTTGGAATTCAATGTATACATTAAAAGAAATAAGTATTTATTATTTGTTACCTCACTTTATTTAAAACTATTATTCAGTAGTTTTCTGTTATATTCTAAACAGTAAAATAATTTTGTTTCCATCTTGTTAAAGAAGAAAAAATGAGGATAAAAGGAAAAGAAAGAGACCCATATCACATTTAGATGTGTGTTTCCTATATAACAAAATGATGTCCCCAACATATTGCTTAATCTAATGAAATCTTCAAATAACTAACTCAAATTTCCCTCAAAAGCCTTAAGAAGTATTCTATATCTTTGAAGCTTGAAGTCCTCTACTGCGCTCAAATTGCAAGATGTTATATTTAAATAACTATACTAACTTTCTTATGAAAATACTATTGTGTGCACGAAAAGTAAGCATCTGATTTTGATCAAACACCAATTGTTTCATCTCATTTAGAGAAGAATGAGACGTAATGAATGGCTATACTGTTTTTTATATCATTAATTTGATTTTACTTACCATACTTTAAAGAAGATAATTCAGTATTGCTGGGAATATATCATAGACGTAACTTCAACATGCAAAGCAAATGAGGAAGAATAAATTGAGAAAATAAACAAGAGTACACATATCAAAAGAAATTAATTTGTGTAAAACACACAGAATATTGAGATTTTTTCCAAAGCCTAACCCATGACCAAGAAAACACACAACAATGAGATACCACAGCACACGTACCTGAAAGAGCCAAAATCAAAAACACTAACAACTGCTGGTGAGGATGTGAAGCTCCAGAAACTTTCACTCCTTGCTGTGGGGAATGCAAAATGGAACAGCTGCTTTGGAAGATGATTTGGAAGTTCCAAAATTAAACAAACGCGTTCCATATGATCCAGCAATCATGCAACTTGGTATTTACTAACAATTTGAAAACTTATATCCAGAATAGGCAAAGCACAGCGTATTTTAGGGACAGTTAAACTACTTTATATGATACTATAATGGTGAATACATGTCATTAAACATTTGTCCAAATCCGCTGAGTATATAACAGCAAGAGTGAACACTAATGTAAATTAGGACTTTGGATGAAAATTATGTGTTAAAGTACATTCATTGATTGTGACAAATGTACCACTCTATTAAGGGATATTGATAGTAATAGGGGCTGTGTGTATATGTAGAGACAAGGGAGGATAAGGACAAACTCTGTCACATCCTCTCAATTTTTCTATGAACCTAAAACTTTCCTGAAAATCACAGTATAATATATGTACCCAGATACAGAGAACAGGCCGATAGCTGTCAGAAGGGAGGGAGGTTTGGGGGCTGGGTAGAAGAGGTAAAGCAATTAATAAAAAAACAAACAAAAAACTCAGAGACGCAGACAATAGTATAGTGATTACCAGAGGGAAAGGGGAGTGGGGGAGGTAGAAGAGGGTAAATAGGGGATAAATGGTGATGGAAGGAGACTTGACTTGGGATGGTGGACAAACAAGACAATGTACAGATATATTATAGAATTGTACACCTGAAAGCTATATAACTTTATTGACCAATGCCACCCCAATAAATTCAGTAAAAATTAGGTGGACATTAGTAAATGAGTGGATCAAAAAACTGTGGTGCATTTACACAATGTAATACTACACAGTGGAAAGCAAAAAGGAGCTCCTACCCTTCACAACAGCATGGATGGAACTGGAGAGCATTATGCTAAGTGAAGTAAGCCAGTCAGTGAAAGACAAATACCATGTGATCTCACCTATAAGTGGAAGCTAATCAACAAAACAAATAAGCAAGCAAAATATAACCAGAGACAATGAAATAAAGAACAAACTGACATAAGCAGAGGGGAGGGAGGACGGGGATAATGGGGGAAAGAAGGGAAAGGGTTGTCAAAGAATATGTATAAAGGACCCACGGACAAAGCCAAAAGAGGGAAGGATTGAGGGTGGTAGGTGGGGGTGGGTGAGGTGGGAGAAAGTGGTGGTGAGAAACTAGATACAACTATGCTTGAACAACAATAAATTATATGAATATAAATATATATACACATACATATATATGTATATTTATCTAATATTTCAAAAACTACTTAGGGTCAGTATTTCACCACTTTAAGTAATTGTAAAAACCACACCATCTGCAAGTCTCTTTGTCCTCCTTCTATTTATGTTGTAGAATACATTGAAAACTTCATGATTGTGTTATATTTTTTCCTCTCAACCATCAAACATATTTTAGGTAACTCAACAGGAGAACAATGGATATTAAATATACTCACATGTTTGCCATTTTGACTCTTCTTTTCTTCATTATGTTCCATGTTTCTGTCTGAAGAGCATCCTTTAACAAGTCTTTTAGACTGGTCAGCTGGCAATAAGTCCTTTTAGTGTTCCTTCATCACAAAATGTCTTTATTTAATAAAAATTCCTCAGAATTTTTAATGGATATAGAATTCTGGGTTGACAGAACTTTAAAATTGCTTTTTCCACTTTGACTGATGTGGCTCAGTGGACTGAGTGCTGGCCTGTGAATCAAAGGGTTGCTGGTCTGATTCCCAGCCTAGGGCACATGCCTGGGCTGCAGGCCATGTCCCCAGTGAGGAGCATACAGGAGGCAACCAAACATTGATGTTTTTCTCTCTTCTCTCTCCATTCCTCTCTAAAAAATAAATAAATACAATATTTTTAAAATTGTTATGTTCTTTCTTTGTAGCATCTATGTCTTTATGTGAGGAATCTACATTTATCTAGATAGTGTTCTTTTACAAGTAAGGTATATGAATCGGAAGTTTAAGAGAAAGGTCTAAATTCGAGATTCAAGTTTGGGTGCCACCAGACTTCCATTTAATTAGAGAGAAGAGGCCCAAAAACTGATAATTGAGGACCTTCTATATGAAGTGGTCAAGGGGAAGAGGAACCATCAAAGAAAACTAAGAAGAAATCATTTTCAATTTAGGGGGAAAAAGGCGGGGGGAAAGAGTGAGATATCCTAGAAGCCAAGTAAAGGAAGTACATTAAGAAGTAAGGACTGATGTATGGTGATAGAAGAAGATTTGATTTTGGATTGTGGGCACACAATCAATGTACAGTTGATGTATCAAGTTGATGTACACTTGAAACATAATTTTATTAAGCAATGTCATCATAATACATTTAATAAAAATAAAATTTAGAAAAGGAATTAAGATCTTATAAACTTTGTGAAATGCTACTGATAGATCAACAATAACGAAGACTGAGAAACAATCACAGGCTTTGAAAGGTGAAAGTTACAGGGGAATCAAGACCACTTCCGTTGGAATGTTGTTGATTCAAGTCTGATTTTACTGGGTTTAAGAAAGAAAATAGTAACAAATGAAGATACAATCTTAAATGTTAAGCTGTAAATGTTTAAATTGAATTGTCATTTATCATCTATTTTATTTCATTACTTAACGAAAATCTTAATACAACAATTAACAGTTTACTTAATAGGAATTTTGGGGAAAGAGAGTGTGAGTCAGGACCCCAAAAACCAAAAAAATGTGTATTTATTTTTACATGTTTAAACTTCACTTACCTTCAAAGTGCTCTCCATTTGATACAATATACCTATCCAAACTTTTTTTCACTGCTCAGAACAGTTTTTTTAACTCATAGATTTTGATGCCTTTTAGTGCTTCTGCTATTTTTTGTTTCTTCTCTTCCACATCAGCAAAATGTTTCCCTTTGAGGACCTTTTTTATCCCAGGAAACAAACAAAAAAAGGCACTTGGGGTGAGATGGGATGAATAGTGGGTGTGGGGCCTAGGGGTCATGACTGCTGAACACTCAGTACAGTGTGGACAGGCATGCTAGAAAATCAGCCATCATGAGATGAGCAAACACAGTTGAAAGAGTCTTCAAGTAAGATTCACTGAAACTGAATGCAGCCTCTCACAATGTATGACGCCAGCTGATACACTGATACAGATAGGTTCCTAGAACACTCACCTAATGAAGGAAGCCTGTAGTAAAGGGGTCCAATCTCCTGGAGATAATCCCAGTTTTGGGGGGGTCCCCTTTCATATAAGAAAATTTAAGATAATTGAAGTTTACTTTGAAATTATAATTCATTTGGATAAATTATTTCTGAATTTTATTTCTTATCCTATTCCTTTGTTGGTATATGAAACTAATGATTTTTTTTTAAGTTAGAGTAACATTTTAGAACATAAAATAACGGGGCTTATATACATTGCTTTTCTCTCTTTCATGCTACTAAAATCATTCTTTTTAGACTTAACAGCATGCTACTTTTTATATTCAATTTCCTTATCTGATTTATGGTATTTGATTTGTTGTTGCACACTGTATTAAATATCCATATTTATTAGATAAGCATAATAACTTCTGGCTCCAAATAAATTTCTTTCACCGTCTTCCAGAAACATTAAATAAGAACTTCAGTGCATCCTCAGACAACATTTGGTGCCATTTCCTGTTTGTAGGTTTCCCTTAAATCATTTGTCTGCCAGAAAGAATCTAACCTGCTGAATAAAGATGTTATTTTCTTATTATGCTCATGCAATCACTTGCCAAATCATTCTGGAATAATGTAGATGATGAATAAAATAAGAAGAAAAGCAATCTTTGTACAAAGTCTAATTCATATCCAAATATATGTGAAACATTTAAAATATATAGAAATAGATTAATGTTTGACTCTGTAAATAGTTCCATGTTCATAGGCTCTTATTTAATTATTACAAAACTGTATTAAAGTAGGTTTTAATATCTTTGTGTTGTATACAAAGAAACTGTGGCTTAGGGAATGGGTTATGTTATTTTATCAAGATGGCATGGCTCTAATTTGAAATTATATTATTTTTAAAAACCTAGAAAATAAGTGAGTAATAGTAGTAGCAAAAATATCTGATAGATCAAATGAAATGTGGACCTACGAATCAAGTCTGTCAAAGTTTCCTGAATATATAAGATTAATTAATCAATTTGTATTTTATTTTATTTTTTATCATTGTTCAAGTACAGTTGTCTCCATTTTCACCCCACCATGCCCCCTCACCCTACCCATCCCCACCTCCCACCCCTGAACCTACCCTCTTTGGCTTTGTCCATGTGTCCTTTATACATGTTCCTCAATTTTTTTAAAAAGAAAAACAACACAAAAAAGAGTAGACCATAATTATTCTCCTAATATCTCTGAACTTGACCAAAATTCAATTTTTTAAAGTTGTTTTTAATAGGAAAAGTTATAAAAGAGAAATAAATTTGATCTTTGGCCAAAGATAAGGGACAGGCAATAGAGGAAAGAAAGAAGAAAATATGTAGGCAGTCTTTGATACTGATGCCAGAAGACTATTTAAGAGTTTCATCCTAGTGGACACTTAACAAAAATCTGTTAAATAAGGCCAAATGGTTAATTAATCCCCAAGATATTTAATGCTTTCCTCATGTCATAATATTTCAAGAACAATGAGTTTCATTTGTTTGTTTATCCATGTATTTAGTTTTAAAACCAGCATAATTTTGGAAGTTTAACAAAACTCCACCTTATTCCCATGGCAATTGGCCATCCTATGCAGCTGACTGGATGTTGGTCTGCGAGACAGATCTTGCTGAACTACTGAATAGTTACATTTGAGACTGAGCAAGTTACTTCACATTTGTCTCAGTATTATCAGCTACAGAATAAGCTCCATTTCAAGTAAAGTTCTGTCATTCTATGAGTTCAATTTTCCCATCTCAAACATTATTTTCCACCCTTCCTCTCCTTTCCTCCAGAATAAAATATTAAGTCATAAATTAAGAAATTTTATTGTTTAATATTTATTTACATACATCTTGAATAGCTATAAAATAATATTTTTGGATCCTCCTGATTAAGGTAGAGAAAATAACTTCAGTTCCTCGAATTCCTTTTTCCTCCTTCCTAGATTCTTGTTTTCATGTCTTCCCTTAAAAATGATGCAAATGTCCCTCTGGCTCACTAATCTCTTTCCTTTTTCCCTCAATTTCATCACCCTAATGATAATATGTCCACTGAAGTCTACTAAAATTATGTTAAGTTTTGCATTTAGAATAACTGAGGAATACAGCAGAGAATAGACCCTGAATAAGATACTGCAGTTTGAGCAAATTAAGAATTAAAAAGCCACAAATGTAGGTCAGGTGTGACTGGGATAATCACAGAAATAAAGATTGCACAAGCAAATTATGACCCGTAGAAAGACCAACAGATCAATCTGTTGATGGAAATCAAATAATGAGGGACTTTTAACCATACAGAACTACATTTTGTACTTAAAGTGTAACTCCAAATATCAAGAATGGAAGCCCATTATGTAAAATAAATGCTATATTCATTTATATAAATCATCATTTTCTTGTTTTCAAGGTTAGTCTCATGGAACAAAAGAATGCAAAAGAAGAAACAATAAATAAAGATGGACATAAGGAGGGATATTTAAATTATATCTCTTTCTACATGTGTTTTGTTGTGATAAATAACATCTAAGTTTATTTTCTATGTTAAGCAAAAAAATAAGAATTTATAAATAAATAAGATGAAATTCAATTTGAGTATTTTTTGGTCACTTGGAGTAATAAAAGTGTGGAATGCATGCCATTTGTTTGGAGAAAATCTCTTCCATTATTGCAACAACAGCAACACTTAATGTCAGCAAGTCCAAGAAATGTTTTTGAAATGTCATGAGCTTACATTTTCTCCTTCAAGACCACTAATAGCAATGTAATTTTAAGTAAAACACCAATAGAAGATAAATTTGTGAAGGCAAGTGACTAAATGTCATGTAACATAGACATTATTGCATTCAAAACAAAAAGAAAATGATCGGAAATCAACAGTTATTTAAACATTGAAGATATACAATGTTATGCAACTCTATGTTGCTTTTTATTATAAAAATTAATATATTGATTTAAATAGTCAATTACTTAAAATATTTTGGCTCTATAATATCACATTATAAAGTTACCTTCCTCTTAAGGAAAAAAGAATTTACATTTAAAAGTTAGTTTCCATAAGAAATGACATCAAAGAATAAAAATACCTGAAAATGATAATAATATATAGGCTGAATTATTAGAGGAAATTGTTAAAGTTTACTGAAACATCTAGTATTATGACATGAAAATATTTTCCAGTGAAGTGGAGAAAGGGAAAGGAAGCTCACATTTACTAAGCCTTTATATAAAGTACTGTGCTATTTTTTCTCATCATTTTGTTTTACACTAAAAAAAAATAATATGAAATGAACAGTTGTTCCAGAACTACAGGTGGGGAAAACAAGGGTCAATGTACACAGTGAATGGGAGAGCCTGGTATTTCTATCTCCAAAAGCCATGCTCTTTGCCTTGAAGCGTGTATAATTTTGGAGTTTAGCCTGTCATATATATTGAGCACAGTCTGGGAATAAATCTTCTCTTTAGCACTATCTGAATTACCTGGGTGAAGTCCCAGAGTTCATCAAGTCATTTTATTTGTAAGAATATTAGCTTGATGGTGAGGGAGGACATGCGGCAATCACATGTTATAATAGTGACTAGTTTCCCATGAGGCATTTTGCCAGAGGCAGCATATTTTATTTCTCTCTGAACTATAGAAACTAGAGATATGAAAATGAGGTGACTTTTTAAAACTTAGTAGATAATAAAAAATAAGTGCAAAACTTAAATATTATTGCATATTTAGGGGTATCTGTATAGTCTATCTAAGATGTCCCACACACTTCCAAATATCTTAAGATAATCTACATTTAAATAAACCTACAGACTTCCACATGCCAGCTTTAGTGTTTAATGATTGTCTTCCTGAGACTGATACTGTTACATATCTCAAGATTTTTTGTAAATAGGTGTATTCTCTTGCTGACTTGATTTTTCCCCTATCTCTTTACTGCTAATCATTAACTAAATCATACTTATGGAAGTTGCACTACAATAAATATTTAACTAAACAATTATATATGGTCAAACCAGTGCTTACTGCTTCCAGAGTAATCAAGGGTTTATGAAGTATGACAATGTGTATTCTTACTATGTGCTAAACTTGGATAACAAAGTTCTGACAACTATTAAATAGCTTCTAAAATACTGTAAAAAAAAGAAAAAGTCTGGATCTTACAGTTTATGTTTCATATCTTTGGGAAACTAGAAGATTAGATAATAAATAGCATTAAAGAAGGAGGATAATCATCTGGAGAAAAAAATATTGGATTTTCACTTTACCACTATTCCAAAATAAGTCCCAGATAAATTTAAAATTTTAACATTAAACAGCATAAAAGTACTAGAAGAAAACAAGAAGTTATCTTATTCATTCTCTTCTACTTAGGAAAAATAATAAAAACTGAATAAGAAATGCATCTAAGTGTATTTTAAAACTCAAAAGCTACAAAGACAACATTGATAAAATACACACACACACACACACACACATATGATCTTCTTTGCTCAAAACACTCTCAACAAAGAGAATATTAAAAAACAAATTGAGAAAATTTTGGTAATTCTTATCAAAGGCCACAGTTTAATTTCTGGAATTAAACCAACTGCCTTCAAATCAATAAAAAATAGACTGATGACCCAATCAAAAAGTGGCAAGAGATATGAACTGACATTATCCAGAAAAAAAGACTTTTAGAAAATAAACATGCTCAAAATAACTCATTATAAGACATAAAAAATTAAGAATTCCAGATAATATTTCACCCTTGAGGAATAAAACAATTGGATAATGCTGTGAGAGAGTGTATAGAAAACAGTCTTTCTCATATGAGCAGCTGCATAGAAAATTGCTGCCAACTTGGTAAAGATCAATTTTGAGAATATCTATTATAATTAAAAATGTATGTTTTTTTGACCCAGCAATTATACCCATAGGTCCTTCTTTTATACATGTATAATAGCACACACTCAAATGATGTATATTCACTGTAGTTTTATTTATTACAGCAAAAATTAGAAACTACAAGTTTTTTATTAAATAACAAATTATCTAACTTATTGTACACATATAAAACAGAAAATTGCCCTGGCTGGTGTGGGTCAGTAGATTAAGTGCCAGTCTGTGAATCAAAGGGTCACTGGTTCAATTCCCTTTCTTGGGCACATGAGTGACTTGTGGGCAAGGTACCCAGTAAGGGGCATGTGAGAGGCAACCAAACATTGATGTTTCTCTCCCTCTCTTTCTCCTTCTCTTCTTCTCTCTAAAAAATAAATAAATAAAATATTTAAAATAAAAAAATGCACAACCATTTCAAAAAACTGATATGTAGTGACTCAATTGGCAGATCCTCCAATATAAAAAAAAAACAAGGTACAAGATAGTATACATAATTGCAGACAACTGTACTTAAATAACAATACAAAGAAGGGAAAGAAAGAAAGAGAGAGAGAAAGAAAGAGGAAAGAAAGAAAATAGTATGCATAATATTCAGCATGTACATGTGTTAACAAATTTTGGGGGGAGGACTAGATCTGCTAAAAACTATGTATGTATATGTAGATGTAGATATCTCTCTCACATATATTTATTTGTAATTTATATATTGTGAGCGTATATGTAGCACACACAAGGCATTATTTCTAGATTTTTTTTCCTTCATAGTACTACTGAACTCCATGAGGTATTCACTTTGGTAAACTGCTTGGTACTAGAATAAGAACTAGAAGCTCTGTTTGCAAAAGTCTCAGCTTTTACATGTATCGACCCTATAACCTTGGGTGAATAGCCTGACCTCTCTCTCTCAGTTTACCTTAAATTAAGTGTACAGCAAAGATAAAACCTTATTTTTATGAAAGTGTGTTACAGTAAATCAGGTCATGGGACACAACTTAACTATAAGGTTTTGCTAGTAGTTCTTGGCTGCTTGTCCTTGATGAGTAACTTAACCCATCTACAGTTATAATTTACAAAATAATAGCATCTGTCTCCTGGCAGTGCCAATGAAGACCTTGAAGCTCAGAAGGTTAAGTGATTTAGTCAGAGACAAGATTATTATAGATAGAAAATTAAGTTCTGTTGTCTTATTAATTTTAATAACATATTCACAATAAAATGGAGTACATTTTCAAATGGAATTTTCTATAAAGTTATATGAACACACATGTGTTATTAAGTTGCTCTTAACTCAAATGGTTGGTTATCATTAAAAGTTATATAAATGTGTATATATATATATATATATATATATATATATATTACACATATATATACCCTTAAAAGTGTTAGGATTTACAGTATATTAACTCTAGAGTTTTTTAATTAAACTTTAATTGCCTTAAATTTGTAGAAGTCAAAACCTCATGTCATTCATTTTTATACTAAATTTTTCCTGCCTCTTTTAAAAAGTATTATTTACCAAAACAATTTTAAAGTACAAATATGTAGGATTTAAACATATCTTGGATTCTTGTGGGAGAGGGGTGTTTAGATTTACGTTTCAGGATAATTAATGACAAATGACACAACACGAACTGGAAATTAGTAAATTGAATATAAATGTTAGTTTTGATCATGAGATATTCTCCTTTCTATGCATTATTTAACTTCAAATTGTTTGGGGAATATTTGTGATAAGTTTAGAATTATTTTCTTCAAATAAAAATAGTAGAATAAGCATTGTACAATAAACATAAACTTTAGAAGTGACTCTGAATGGAAAACCTTGATAATTCACAATCTCTTTGACAAGGAAACTGTACCCTAATTCACACAAATGGTTTTCTCAAAGAACCTGTCTTTAGAGTATCAGTGTACAAGACATCCAGCGCCAAATCCAATTAAAAGATACCACCCTTTTCCCTTACAGCCAACATACTCAATAAGTAATTTTACTTAATCAGGATGAACTTATGTCTCATTCTTACTACCCAAAAGATACATTTTCACATTCATAAACATTGGTGTGAAATCTAAATTAGGCTATGAAAAGTCATTGGAATGAAGACAAGAAACTGAAGGGAAAGGATGGCAATACTTTGTGTTCATAATTACTACAAAGACAAATAGAAAAGAATGAAAGCCTCGTTGATAACACAAATCAGTAATATTATTAAAGATTAGACTTTAAAAAGTTGAAAAAAGTATATTTGTAATGAACTATAAAAGGAATTCTTTCCACTTACATAAAAAGTGATTTAAGTAAAAGTCTATAAATTGAAATAGACAGCACTATGAAGTGAAGTAAACAACACCCCAGATGGTCAATAGATACTTCTTTAAGAATAAAACAAATCTTTCAAATACATATACAACTTACAAACTTTACCCAGAATTTGAAAATTATATTAGAAAAAAATTCAAAGTACACTGAGCACTCTTCATCATTGAGTTAGAACATGTTCTTGACCACTGAACCTATGTAGTAACTGATGATGAAACATATAGCAAGGTTATCTATTCGATGAATACACTTTTTGTGTTTATTGTTTGTTAAGCATATATAAATAAAATAAAGCCATAAGTTGCAGGGTTGTTCAGTAGTGGTTTTGGTTTTGTATAGGTTTGCTGGGAAAAGATCTGAATTAGATGATGCTTCATAGTACCGTCTCTCCTCTACTACCTGTGCAGTTCACAACACCTAGAGTAAACATGTCCCAATATCCTAAATGATTGTGAAGTGCAGGGGTTACTTAATTTCCAAAAATAACATGGCAATATACACAGCATTCCGTAGTATTGGTAAAAGTCTCATAAATTTCTGTGAAAGTAGCATAAAAAGGTGATCTGATTGTGATTTATAAATACAATCTCTATAGTGCTCTTTAGTTCTTTTGCTAACATTATTAAGATTGTCATATATTTTTCAAAATTAGAATAAAGTCAGTATAATTATTGAATGTTACACCTTTCAGTGTAATGTCTTTAAATATGGAATTTTAACTCAACACTGAAATAAGGACATGCAAAAACCTCATGGGAAATAACTTGTTTTCACCACGACTAAGCAATCAGATATGAAGGCATTCATACTGTCAAAATAGTGAAGCTACAGTAAGTTATCAGCAGATATCTCAAGGCATTTTCTGAGGGCTTCTACTTTTAAGTTTTTTAAAAGATCAAATGGATAATTATTTTTAATGTTTAAATGAGTAATTACTATTTTCTCAAAACATAAATATGCACCAAGCATTTCATCATTAGAACTGTATGGAGACAAAAACTCATTCAAAGGCACACTTAAAATGTGTACATTTTATTGTGTGTGAATTGTAGTGTAAAAAAAGTTGAATTTTAAAAGTTTATAGAGACTATAAAAGCACTTTGAACTAAGTCTTACTGGCATTTGGTGCCCAGGCTCATCAATTCCTCCTGGATTCAGGGGTGAAGACTTGTGCAAACATACCCTCTCCAAGCTAATGCTGTTTCAGTGTCTACCAAACCTGCATGGTCATAAAAAGACCTGTGCAGTTGTTGAACATACAGATTCCAGGGCCCATCTATCACCTGCCAAACCTGTATTTTTAGCAACTACACTAAGTGATTCCATGAATGGGTACATCTGAGAAACAGGGCTTTTATTTCCCAGCTCCTCTTAATCATTTTTCTGTTCAGTTTTTTTTATTTTTATTTTTTTATTTATCTTAAGAGGGGAAGGGAAGGAGAGAGGGAGAGAAATATCAATGTATGGTTGCTTCCTGTGCATTCCCTGCTGGGAACTGACCTGCAACCCAGGCATGTGCCCTGACTGGGAATCGAACCGTGATCTCTTGGTTCACAGGCCCGCGCTTAATCCACTAAGCTACACCAGCCAGGGCTCTGTTCAGTTTTCTAGGTGAAATTTTTCCAGTTAAAATTTCTATTCTCTTTGAATTGTCCAATTTTTATAGACCTCTGCTTTTAGAATTCCAGATATGGCACACTGATGATATCTTAATAGAGAATTAAAAAATAAATCCATGAAAAAATTATCCATGTGCCCTTTATACATGGACAATAACAAGAGGGGTGGAAACAGGAAGGAGGTGGGAAGGGTAGGCGGGGTGGGCTGGGATGGGATAAAAGGCAGAACACTGTTCTTGAACAACAATAAATTAAAAAATTAAAAAAAGAAAAAAAATTAAAGATTGCTTACTTTGGTTCTTTACATCTGGTAATGGAGAAGAAAAAGAATAATATGGTGTTGGCACTTCCAATGTCTCCTTCCTAAGCGTAACACAGCAATAATACTAGTATTCCTACCTCCCTACGTATGATGTACTTTGATCAAAAACAAAGAAAAAGCTTCAAGTTTTTGTATGTTGATTTAACATATTTGAATCAAAACAAGAAAAATGTGGTAACCAAATAAGCAGTACTGTATAATTTCACTACTGATTGGGAAAAGCAAATTTACTAATTAAAAAATAATAATTTTATGATGCTAAGTAGTTACTGATTTCTTAGTGTAAAGAATGCATTATAACATATACTTGTTTTGGTTATCAACACTTAACGAATGTTGATAGTTCTCATTGAATAATGTGGTCTCAGTAATTTTAACTATTTTTATCTTCACAAATTCTAAATTATTGTATCATTTCAATTATGGTTACAAAAAGCTGTCTAACCTGTGCGATGCCTAAAATTTCTGATGCCCAGAATGGACATTTGAACAGAAGCAGCCTCCTGGCTTATTTACATTTTACTAAAATGAAGATCCTTAAAGAAGCTATATAAGAATCACTTGGAATATGCTTCAAAAACAGACTCCTAGACCTAGCCCAAGAAATAATGGATCCAAATCTAAAATGCAGTGCCCTAAAGTCTTTATTTCCACTAGATTTTTAGGTAATTCATATGTTAAAACAATTTCAGGAATCTAAATTTTAAGAACGCTAGGGCTGATCAAGCCAGTTCTCTTATTATCACTGAGGAGTCATTGGGACGGTGTCACCTTCCAGAGGTCTAGATGCATCTGTGCGACAGTGTTATGTTATAAAAACATTTTTCCCAAAGTAAACAAACAATAAGACAATTGTTCAAAAACCTTCTTCAGAGCCACCTGACATTGATTTTTTGGCTGTTCCTTTGAAGGACTTACTGAAACCACAAACTGAAAAAAGCAATAATGTGTTACTTGAATGCCACAATTGCTAAAGCATAGTCACTTGCTTCAATCAATCGCTGAAGTAGACTCAGAGAAGTAGTTTTTCATGAGTATTTTTCGGCTGACAAAAATGAGTTGGTGGTAAAGGAGAGAAGGTATTACAAATATAGTGATTTAAATTTTAAAAATTCTAAACATTTTCACAAATGTCAAGGAAACTGAGAGAAGAGACCAGATAACTAAGAAAAAACAACACATTGTTTTTGTTGAAATAGTTTTATTCTTTATCTGCATACACCTATTTTGTTTACTGTTTATCATACTTGTTTCTCCCCTCCGACTTCTGAACTTTCAGTCTACCTTACACATTTTTCCTCATTCTTGTATTTCCTAATCTGTATGTAACATGATCAATTTATGATCATGTGAAAAGTTTACCAAGTTTTTATAGTATATATATTAAATATTTTGGTGGACAAAATTTGACATAAAACTGATTTCTACTTGATAACAAGCCATATGATAATCTTTTTCCTGAGCACATGTAAGTTGATCTTTGTCCAGTACACATATTTTATAGTAATCAGCCATAAAAATGACGAGATAGCACATGAATCATAGGTCACCTTTTCCCTGCATGGTGGAAAACACATGCCTTCACAAGACACATGTATTAATTAAAACCAAAAAAAAGCTCAGAATACAAAAGACATTTGGTATATGTATATATTTACCAAGGAGAAAATAAACATTTCATCCATCTCATTTATTCAGCTTTTCTCTAGTCCTGGAAAAAACTTTAAAGAATATCTTTAATGGCATTAACAATAAAAAAGATAATTAAAAAAAATGATGGTTGATGAGGAGCAGTCGCACTGGTTTGCATAGAAACAGATGCCCTGTGAAGCCAGTTACTAAAGAGCACCTGGACAGCCTGAGAGAGTCAATGCATCTCATGAAGAGATGTTTCCAGGGCGCACAGAGAGGGTCTAGCAGAATGAAGCTAAATAATGTATTAATGTGTCTCCCTTCTTTTTACCACTTTTCAAAAACAGAATGCTATCAAAATTGAATAATCATTTTAGCAAGGTGAATTCTTAGAGATAGCAGAAAATAAACCTTGAAGAGGTGCAATTAATATCATGGCAAAGCACTAATTAAAAATTGAGCACATGTCTCAAAATGAATGCTTCTACATATCTAAGATACAATTCTGGAGAAATTTACATATCAAAACTGTTGCTACTATTTAGGCATTATTTAATAAAATTCCATAAGATTTTTATCATGCTGAATTTATTTATTTTTAAATCTCGGATAATGACTTTAAGATCCATGTTTGTTCATATATTACTAAAAGTATAAAATTATTTTTCCAGTTTTAATTTCCATATTTAGAAGTTTCCCTTAAGTCTCAGAAAATATATACATATGTACATTATAAGTAGGATGTATAAGTGTATATGTCATAGGTATATAGACACATTAGTAACTATACAATAACTACCAAAAAATCCTGAATTTATTTATAAAAATCGTGTATTTATTTATATATGTTGGAATTTCAGTAACCTTTAAAGTACTCTCTATTTGATACAATACACCCCTGAAGACATTTTTTCCACTGTTCAAAACAGTTTTGAACTTGTCAATTTTGATGCCTTTTGGTGCTTCTGCCGTTTTTTGTTTCACCTCTTCCACATGAGTGCCAAAATGTTTCCCTTTGAGGACATTTTTCACCTGGGGAAACAAAAATAAAAATGCCCGAGGTGAAATCCAGTGAATAAGGAGGGTGTCGCATGGGGATCAAGGCATTTTTGCTCATAAACTGCTGACTCTCAGTGTGGTGTGGCCAAGTGTGCTCTAAATCACCCATCATGAAATGGGCAAACACATGGAAAGAGTCTTAAAAAGAAATCACTGATGCCCATGCAGCCCCTCACGATGATACCAACTGGTACACTGATACAGATTGGCTCCTAGAACACTCACCTAGTGGGAAGCCTATCCTCTAAGGAACCTCCTTCCTTAGGCAAGATATTTTGATTTTTTCAGGGGTCCCCTCTTGTATAGGTATGTGTATATATGTAGTAGCCATATAAATATATGTGTGTATATATGAGTGTGGGTAAGGAGGGGTAGTATGTGTGTATGTGTGTGATGATAGAGACCTTGTTTTGACTCCATATCTTAGTATAATATAAATTCTCGATAAATAAGTGATGAGTGAATCATGTTCCAAAATTTACCATTAAACTTTAACTGTAAAACATTTTTATATCATTGAAAGTAAACTATTCAACTTTAATAAAATGTTCATGTTTCAGCTATAGTCAAATATAAAATTTTCCTTTGAATATTATGCCAAGGGTTTTTATCATTTCTTAAACTTTATATTAAAAATTTACTAGTGTTTAACATAGCCTAATGAATTTTACTTTTTCAATAATGAAAATACATACCACCTTGCTATGTATTTTTTATCCAATTTTTAACTTGATATATTTTCTATTAGCTCCAATTCAAAATAATGATAGTGATGTCCTTCAAAAAGTTCCATATCCACTAAAATTCAGTTTCCACACAACCTAATGTATTTTCAATTCACTGTAAAATAAAGACTACTACCTATTATGTAGTCCAAATTAAATACATTATAATAGGATCTTTTATTCTAACTTCAAGGCAGTCTATCGTGAACATTTATCCTTCAAACTATCCTTCAAATGTTCTTTTTCACAGGATGTTATAAGTAGACCATAAGGTTACAAATTCTCACTCTGGTGAAACATTTTCTTTCATTTTAGTGTGTATAATGGTAATATAACATGCAGCACAAATTACATAATACTAATAAAAGTGATTCATTTAATAAAAAAATAAAAAGTATGCTTCCAGGAATTGCACTAGGTATTAGAAATAATGAGACAGATATGATCCATGTTCTAGTGGAAATTAGTCTATTATATGAATAAAGATATGACATTATTATTTAATAATACAATACTATTATATGCACTGCATCTTGAAATAGAAGTGTTTAAAATTAGCAAAACATTGACAGTTTATCTGGAATAAAACAGCTATAAAGATATGCTAAAATACTACCAAGTTTTATACTAATATATCACTTAACTTTATTATTTTATGTGTCAGTGATTTTACATGATCTCAAATCCCTGCCCTCAGTACCCGGACACCAGGCTACTGATCAATACTGACCTCACCATCTTCCTTCCCCGAATCAATCAGAGAATATTATCTTTGCTAAAAACCAAGGAATGTTATAAATCTCTCAGGACAAATTCTTTTATACTGCCCTGTTTCACCTCCCTTCTCATTCTCACTTTGTTCCTAATCCTCATAAAGTCTGCTTTCAGGCTAACAAAACTTCCAAGTTTCTCATATTATGAAACTACTGGAAAAACAGAAATCCTTGGAAAATCCCATTGTCTTCCTTCAGTGTCTAAATCTGGAATGCTGAAGGCTACTAGAGAAATGCACTTGCCCATGCTGGATCCAGGCTGACATTGCAGTTGTGCATGCTTGCTCACAAATTCCAGAGTGCCCCAGGTCAAAATCACCCCTTCTCTCCCCCAGGCTACAGTGAAAGCCCCACAAGAAAGGGAATAACTCCATGATCTCCAGTATTTCTCAAATGAGCACTTCAATATACTCCTGTGTAATCCTAAATTCACTAGGAAAATATTAAATGGTTTCAGGCAGGGAAGTAATATAATCAAGTTTGCATTTTAGAAAACTCTCTAAATGCATATAAGGGGATAAATACATTGGACAGTGCCAAGACTGAAGGTTATTTCAAGTAATTCACTTGGCTTGAATCTAGACATGGACAGTGAGCTTAAACAAAAGAGCCACCTCTGAAGTCTTCTGCTGTGACCTGAAAGCTGAAGGTGAAATGGCCAGGGAGTTTTTTCTGTGCCCTTAAGGTTACCTTCTACCTGAGTGTTACAGAAAACAAAGAAAGAAAAAGAAAGAGAAACAGAGAGAGAGAGAGAAAGAGGAAGGGAAGGGAAGGGAAGGGAAGGGAAGGGAAGGGAAGGGAAGAAGGAAGGAAGGAAGGAAAAAAGAGAGGGAGAGAGGGAGGGAGGGGGACAGAAAGAGAGAAAGAAAAAGAAACTAACACAAAATTTAAATATCTACCTTAGAAATTGACTAGTAGTGTGAACAAAGAAAAATAAACAAGGAAAAGGACAAGGATGGCACGCATGGGGATTAGGGTTGCACAGTGAAATATCGAGATGATGCCTCCCTAAGAACTTGTGATTTGAATAACACTTTGAAGGCAGTGAGGGAGTGAGCCACATGCATTTCTGGGGCAAATACCCCAAGCAGAGGGACAGGAGACAATAGAGAACCTGAGAAGTAACTTAACTGGTGCTGTAGAAACACCCACTTGCAGGAGAGCTCTGTGGAGTGCCTGCGTATGGGGTTGCTGGGCTCTGCTCTCAGCACATGCCAGGACACCCAGACTGTCTCCCTCACCCTGGCACATGCCATGCAAGCCAGTGACATCCACCTTTGACCCCATCCCCAAGTTCCCACCCCAGGCCCCTGCTGCCTCCAGGACCACAGGGGCTTCTATTGCTGCACACCTGGGGCATGTGTTGAAAAGAATCTGTCCCTGCACATGTGGAGGGAAGAGGCAGGTAGGGTTGGAGGTGGGCCTGGGGTCCACCTGGGTCCCTGCCAGGAAGACCAAGCTGAGGGTTGGAAGGGGAGGTGTAGGTTTGCTCTGGGTCCCTGAGGAGGAAGTAGGTGTGGCCTGAGAAGCATGAGAAAATTGTGGGTGGGGCCTGGTCTGACAGGGCTTTGCAGGCTGTTAAAAAATTTGCCTTTCCTTGAGACAAACAGGAGCTCTCCTGCTGCTGTGTGGAGAATGAACAGTAGGGTGTCTCGTAGAAATAGAGACCTCTTTTGCAAGAATTGAGCGGCATGATGGTGGTTTGACCCAGGAGAGTAGTAAGGAAGGTGATAAGAAGTGAGTTCTGGAAATGGATGGATGGATTGATAATAGATAGATGATTGATAGATAAAAATAAAATAGATTTTTTAGAGGGAGCGACAAAAAGAAAGAAATAGCTATTTGTGTGCTTTATTCTCTTGAAGCCCTTCCTCATCATGTCTATCTGGCACCCAGTCTCTAGTCAGATTAGTGCTCCATAACCACATTCTCTGGCATTCATTGTTTTTGTTTTTGTTTTGTTTTAAATAGTAGAAGTAACTTTGAAAGAAGTTGAAAGAAGAAATTTTTGGTAGTGGAATGAGTGTCAAGGAAGGAAGGGGGAGAACTAGTGGTTTAAATGTTTAATTAAACTTTTTTTATTTTGAAATCATTGTGGATTCACATGCAGTTTTAAGAAATAATGCAGAGATATCTAATGTATCCTGTATCTAGTTCCTAGCAGTGGTAACATCTTGAAAAAAGCTAGAGTTCAATATCACAGCTAAGATATTGCTATGGATACAGTAAAGATGTAGAACATTTCCATAGTCGCAGGGATCCTTCCTGTTGTCCTTTTATAGCCATATCACAATTCATGCCCAAGTCTCACCTTTTCTTAATTCCCAAAACCACTTATCTATTCACCGTTTCTATATTTAGTCATTTTAAGAAGTTATACCTGGGTGGCAGGCCAGGTCCCCAATAGGGGGAGCACGGGAGAGGCAACCACACACTGATGTTTGTCTCCCTCTCTTTCTCCCCCGCTTGCCCTCTTTCTAAAAATGAATAAATAAAAATATATTTTTTAAAAAGGAAATTACATAAATAAAATAATACAGTGAATTACCTTTTAGGATTGGCTTTTTTCATTCAGCCTAATTCTCTGGAGATTTATCCAAATTGTATATTTGTAGCTTGTTCCTTTGTATTTTTTAATAGTTTTTCGTGGTATAAATACATCACAGTTTATTTAACCATTCACTGGTTGGACATGGTGGTTGTTTCCAATGTTGGACTATTGCAAATAAAGCTATTTGAAATATTCATATGCAAGTTTGTGTGTGACTACAAGACTTTATTTCTCTGGGATAAACAGCCAAGAGTACAATTTCTGACCAGTATGGTAGTTGTGCGTTTAGTTTTATAAAAACTGCAAAACTTCTCAAGAGTGACTATCATTTTACATTCCCACTAGCGATATATGAGTGATCCACTTTCTCTGAGTCCTCACCAGAATTTTGTCTTGCCATCATTTTAAACATTCTGGTAATATATTATTGTAGTACTCATTTGCATTTCCCAAATGGTGTTGAACACGCATGTGCTCATTTGCCATCAATGAACTGTCTCTTTTTATATTTTGTTCATTTTCCAGTTGAATTGTTTGTTTTCTATTCTTGAAATTCATACTTCTTCATACATTCTAAATACAGCTGCTTTGTTGGACATGTCATATGCAAATGTTTTCTCCCACTCCACACTGTAGCTGGTCTTTCCATCCTCTTCATAGGATGTTTCACAAAGCAAAAGTTTTTAAAGCTCATGAGTTTTTCTCTTTATGGATGCTGCATTTGGTATCAGTAAGAACACATTTCCTAACTCTAGATCCTGAAGAGTATGTTGTATTTTTCCTAAAATTTAATACTTAAATTTATGATTCTCTTGGCATTAATTATTGTATAAGATATGAAACTTTTTTTCTTTTTTCCTTCTATGTAAGTTTAATTGCTCCAGGACCAATCTTTGAAAATGATATGTGACCTTCATTGCATTGCTTTTCATCTTTTTCAAAAGTCGATTGGACATATTTATGTGGGCCTATATCTGGGTTCTCTATTCTAACCCATTGATCTGTGTGTTTATTCTTTCACCATTACCACACAGTCCTTACTACTATAGCTATATCATAAGTTTTAAAACTGGTAGACTGCTTACTCTCACTTTATTCTTCTTTTTAAAAACTATTTTGGGTAGTCTAGTTTCTTTCATTTTCATATAAATTTTAGAATTGCCTTATCTATATCTACAAAAAATCTTGCTGGGATTTTGATGGGAATTACATTTAAATTTATCATTTATGAATTTAGAAAGATTCAAAACTTTTACTATTTTTAGTCTTCAAATACATGAATAAACTATGTCTATAGTTATTTAGATTATCTTTGATTACTTTCACCAACTTTATGTAATTTTCAGCATACAAGTCCAGTCCATATTTTGTTAAATGTATATCTAAGCATTTAATATTTTGTGATATTGTTACTTTATTTTTTAAGTTTTGGTGTCTTTATATTCATTGGAGTATAGACTTTTTAATTTTTATCTGATATTTTTCAACCTTGCTGAACTCACTCATTCTAGATTTCGTGTGTGTGTGATTGTAGGTTCCTTGAAATATGTAGAGGAAATCATGTCATATGCAAATAGAGACAGTTTTACTTCTTCATTTCTGATCTGTGTAAATTTATTATTATTATTATTATTATTATTATTATTGCTCAATGCTCACTGGCTAGCACTTCCAGCACTATGTTGAATAAGAATGGTGAGAGTAAGCATCCTTATCTTGCTCTCAATCTGAGAAAAAGCATTTAATATTTGACAATTAAATCTAATGTTAGCTGTAGTTATTTTTCTACAGATGCTCTTTATCAAGTTGAGTTTCACTTTTATCATATATAGGTGTTGATTTTGTCAAGAGTTTTTCCTCTGCCCTGGCTGGCGTAACTCAGTGGATTGAGCGCGGGCTGTGAACCAAAGCATCGCAGGTTCGATTCCCAGTCAGGGCACATGCCTGGGTTGCAGGCCAGGTCCCCAGTGGGGACCACATGAGAGGCAACCGCACATTAATGTTTCTCTCTCCCCCCTTCTCCCTCCCTTCCCCTCTCTAAAAATAAATAAACAAAAAAATCTTTTAAAAAAAAGAGTTTTTCCTCTGTTGATTGATGTGATCATGTGACTTTTCTCTTTAACCTGTTAATGTGGTGGATTACAAATTTTCAAATATTGAAACACCTATGCATCTCTGGAATAAACCCCACTTGATATGGTATATAATTATTTTAATGTAATACTGAATTCTACTTGCTAATAGTTTATTATGGACTTTCGTGTCTGCATTCATGAGAAATATTTATCTGTAGTTTCTTTTTTGTGTACTATCTTTGTTAATTTTTATATTTGAGTAACACTGAATTCATAATGCATTAGAATGCTTTCCTTTCTCCTCTATTTTCCAGAACTGATTGTTTTGGACTGGTGGTAATTTTTTTGTTAATGTTTGGTAGAAAATCCCAGTGAAATTCTCTGGAAATTCCTTTTGGGGGAATTTTCAAAGTCATGACTTAAATTCTTTTATTAAGTATAGAGCTGTTCAAATTATCTATTTCATATTAGACAAGTTTTTATAGTTTGTGATTTTTGAAGAACTGATCTGTTTCTTCCTTGTATCAATTCATATGTAAAGTATATCACAGTATTATCTTATTCTTTTAATATCCATACGGTCTCTAGTAATATCCTCTATTTCAATCTTAATATTGGTAATTTTCATTTTTATTTTTTATTTTTGCTATAGGTTCGTCAAATGTTACCAATCTTTTTAAAGATCTAACTATTCTTAAATGATTTTACTGTATGGTTTTTCTACTTTCAATGGAATTTAAATCTGTTCCTATTTTACTTTGCCTTTCCTTCTGCTTCTTTTGGATTTATATTGATCTTTTACTAGGTTCTTCTGATGAGACTTTTTATTTTTTACATGACACTTTTTCTTTTTATTTAAGATTTTTATTATATATTTTTAGAGAGAGGAGCAGGGTGGGAGAAAGAGAGGGAGAGAAGCACCAATGTGTGGTTGCCTCTTGCATGCCCCTTACTGGAGTCTGACCCAAAACCCAGGCATGTGCCTGACTGAGAATCCAATATGTGACCCTTTGGATTCGCAGGCCAGCACTCAATCCACTGAGTCACAGCAGCCAGAGCACTTACCTTTCTAATATGTACACTTATTAAGCTTTGTTCTATATGTTTCCTGTGACATTGCTTTAGGTGTATCCCCCAAGTTGATATGTTGTATTTTCATTTTTTTCCATTCAATGTATTTTTTTACATTTCTATTAAAAATTTCTCCTTGGCCTAGATTATTTAGAATTGTGTGGGGTTTTTTCATTTGTTTGTTTTTTATTTAATCACTTTTTGTTTGGTTTAGTTTTCTTTGTTTTGGAGTTTGTTTTATTTTTCAAGTTTCCAATGGTTTGTAGATTTTTCTGTTAACTTTCTGTTCATTTTCTGGTTTTACTCCACTGTAGTCAAAGAATACATTCTGTATGATTTCAGTTCTTTTAAGATTACTTTATTGTCCAGAATATGGTCTGTCTGTGGAAAAGAATGTATATTCTGCTTCTATTGGGTGGAATGTTTTATGAATTTTAATTATTTTTTGTTGGTTGGTATTGTTAAGATTATATTCTTACTGATTTTCTCTCTAACTCTGTCAATTATTCAGAGAAGACTTTTGACATCTCTAAGTATAATTGTGAACTTGTCTATTACTCCTTTAGTTTTATCAATTTTTGCTTGACATATTTTTTAGCTTTGTTGTTTGGTGCATACTCACTGAACACTTCTGTGTCTTCTTGGTAGATTGATCTTTTAATTATTATATAATGCCCCTCTCTTTCTGTGATAATTTTATTTTCTCTGAAATCTTTTTATTTGATATCCACATTGCCATTCATGCTTTCCCTTGATTAATGATATACATGATATATATTTTCTACTCTTACACTTCCAACTAGCCCCTATAGTTACACATCAAATTAGTTCCTTGCAGACAGTATATAGTTGAATTATAGTTTTTCATAGTTTTTCAATCTTTGTCTTTTATTTGGTGTATTTAAACTACTTATGCAATTTACATTCAAAATAATCAATAATATGTTAAGACTTATGGCCACATTACCATTAAGTCTGGTATTTTTATTAAAATACCATTTTAATAAAATGGTATTCTTTTTTCTCTTTGTTTTAGAGTACATCATTTTAGTGTTTCTTGAATATATCTTTGTATAGTGTTTTTAACTGGTTGTTACAGGTATTACATTATATATACACGCTTATCACAGCCAATTGGGGTCACAATTTTCAAGTGAAGTATAAAAAATTCATTCCCTTTATATATATGCCTTTGTAATTTCCCATTTATAATATAATTTTGATGCATTGAATTCATTTTATTTTTATAATCATTTTTATTGTTCTTTTATTCCAGCTGTCCCAATTTATTCCCCTTTGCTCTTCTCCGCCCATCCCAAGCCTCGCTCCCACAGTCAATTCCCACACTGTCAGTGTCGGTGGGTCATTCACACATATTCTTTGACTAGCTCCTTCCTCTTCTTCCCACCATTATCCACCTACCCACTCCCCTCTGGTAAACTGTCAGTATGTTCCTTATTTCCATGCCTGTGGTTCTATTTTGTTCATTAGATTCTTCTTATAGGTGAGATCATATGGAATTTGTCATGAACTGACTGGCTTATTTAACTTAGCATAATATTCTTCAGTTCCATCCATGCTGGCACAAAAGATAGGAGTTCCTTCTTTCTTTCTGCCACGTAGTATTCTATTGTGTAGATGTACCATAATTTTTTGACCCACTCATTTACTGATGGGCACTTAGAGTGTTTCTAGCATGTGGCTATTGTAAATAATGCTGCTATTAACTTATGGGTGCATAAGCTATTTTGAATTAGTGATTCAGAACTCTTAGGGTATGTTCCTAGCAGTGGAATTGCTGGGTCAAATGACAGTTCCAATTTTATTTTCTTGAGGAAATTCCATACTATTTTCCACAGTGGCTGCACCAGTCTGAATTCCCACCAACAGTGCACCAGGGTTCCCTTTTCTCTGCATCCTGGTCAACATTTTTTATTTGTTGATTTGTTTATGATGGCCATTCTGACAGGTGGGAGGTGGCATCTCACTGTGGTTTTAATTTGCATATCTCTGATGGCTAGTGCTGTTGAGCATCTTTTCATATGTCTATGATCCACCTATACGTTCCCCTTAGAAAAGTATGTATTCAGGTCCTTTGCTCTGAATTTTTTAATTGAATTGCTTGTCTTTATGGCATTGAGTCATATGAGTTCTTTTTATATATTAGAGATAAAACCCTTGTCTGATGTATCATAGGCAAATATGTTTTACCATAGGGTTGATTCTCTTTTCATTTCGTTGATGGTTTCTTTAGCTGTGCAGAAGCTTCTTAATTTGACGTAATCTCATTTGTTTATTTTTTCCTTTATTTCCCTTGCCCTAGGAAAAATATCTGCAAAAATATTGCTATGTGGGATATCTGAAATTTTCCTACCCATTTTATCCCTAGGACTCTTATGCTGTTACAACTTATATTTATTACAAAAAACACAGGAAGAGGGAAGAGTACTAAAATTTTTTTTATTAGACCAATATCATCCTAATTCCAAACCCTGGTAAAGACACAAAAAATAAACTATACACCAATATCACTGATGAACATAGATGCTAAAATCTTCTATAAAATAGGGCAATCCAGATTCATCAATATATCATCCATCATGATCAAGTTGGATTCTCCCCCAGTGTACAAGAATGGTACAATATTTGCAAAATCAATAATGTAATATACCATATAAACAAAATGAAGGACAAAAATCAGATGATCATATCAATAGATATGGAAAACCCCTTTGATAAAGCACCCAATTATGATAAAAATACTCAGTGAAGTGGAAATAAAAGAAACATATCTCAACATAATAAAAGCCATATACAAGAACCCTACAGCTAACATTGTACTCAATGGGCAAAACCTAAAAGTTTTCTTCTTGAGATGGGGAGCAAGACAAGGGTGTCTGTTTTCACATCTCTTACTAAACATGGTACAGGAAGTTAGAACCACAGAATCAGACAGGGGAAAAAAAAGAAAAGCATCAAAATTGGAAAGTGGGAAGTAACACTGTATTCGGAAAGTACATGGAAAGCCCTATAGTCTCCACAAAAAAAAAAACTAGTCAACCTAATAAATGAATTTTGCAAAATAGTAAGATGCAAAGTCAATATTCAGAAATTGATGGCATTTTTGTACACCAATAATGAAACATTGGAAAGTGAAGCTGGGGGGGAAATCCCATTTTCTATAGCAACAAGAAAAATAAAGTACCAAGGGATAAATTTAACCAAGGAGGTAAAAGACCTGTACTTGGTAAGCTATAGAACACTGAATAAAGAAATTAAGGGAGATACAAATAAATGGAAGCATATACTGGTCCATGAATTCAAAGAATTAACATCATTAGAATGCCATATTACCCAAAGTAATCTATAGATCCAATACAATTTCTATTAAAATACCAAAGGCATACTTCACAGATCTAGAACAAATATTTCAAAAATTTACATGGAAACAAAAAAATACCCAAAATGGCCTCTATCCTCAGTAATGTTGAGAAAAAAGAACAAAAAGGGATCATGATACATGATATCAAACTACACTACAAGTCCACTGTAATCAAAACAGTCTGGTACTGACATAAGAACAGACAGAGATCAATGGAAAATAATAGAGAATCCAGAAATAAGCCCAAGTCTCTATGGTCAATTAATATTTGATGAAGGGATCATGAATGTACAATGGAGTAAAAATAGGCCCTTCAATAAATGGTTTTGGGGGAGCTGGACTGGTACATGCAAAAAATGAAACTAGACCACCAACTTACACCATACACCAAAAGAAACTCAAAATGGGTATAATATAATTTTAAATATTTCCTCTACATGAATTTGGAACCACTTTAGACTGTGCTACAGTTTTTGCTTTAACCATTGGATATAACTTAAAAAACTCAAGAGGAGAAGCAAAACTTGTTGCATTTCTCACATTTTTTCTTAGCAAGCATTGTCTTTCTTCCTACCTGTTGGTTCAAAGTTCCTTCTTTTATTGATTTCCTTCTGTGTAGAGAACTTCCTTTAACCAGATTTTTAGGTCTTTTGGTGACAAATTACCCTAAATGTTTTGATTTTCTTTCATTCCTGAAGGGTATTTTCACTGTTTATAAAATGCTGGGTGATAGTTCTTCCTATCATGGCTGTTCCTTTTGTCAGCTATGATTTCTAGTAAGAAATCTCCTATATTTGAATTGTTTTTCCCTTAGAGATGCAAAATCACTTTTCTCTGACTGCTTTCAAGATATTTTCTTTGTCCTTAGTTTTCATCTTTATTATGCTGTAACCTGGTGTGGGTTTCCATGTCTTTCTTCTGTTTGAGGTTCAATTATTTCTTGAATCTGTATATTCATGTATCTTGTCACATTTGCAAAGTTCTTAGCCATTATCTCTTCAAGCATTTTTTAGACCTATTTTTTCTCTCTTCTTCCAGGATTCTGATGACAAATGTATTAGATCTTTTATAATAGTCTAATGGGTTCCTGATGTTTTGTTTTTATTTTTTTCCACTTCATTATTCTCTTTGTTCAGATTTGGTCATTTTCATTGTTATATCTTTGTGTTACT
The DNA here is from genome assembly GCA_028533065.1 of Trachops cirrhosus. NCBI lineage: Eukaryota > Metazoa > Chordata > Mammalia > Chiroptera > Phyllostomidae > Trachops > Trachops cirrhosus. The sequence continues at coordinate 166,516,201 of CM052539.1, read as the reverse complement.
GATTTTTTTTGTATCTTCCATTCTGTAATGGAGTTCATTCATTGGGATTTGTATTTTTATTACTATATTTTTCACTTCTAAAATTTCCATTTGCAAGTCTATGTTTTATTTCTTTAGCAAAAGTGTTTATTTGTTGAGGCTATCTGTTTTTTCATTTCACTCAAGAATGATTGTAAATTCTTGTTTTGATCATGACCACTTAAAAACATTTGTCAATTAATTCTAACATCTATGTCACCTAGTGTTGGCATCTGTTATCTTTTTTAAATTAGTTGGGGATCTTTCTGGTAATTTGTTGATGAATGGTTTGAGGCAGAAACCTGAATATTTTGTATTATGAGATTTAACATCTTACTTAACCTTCTGTTTAAATTGTTTTTTTTTAACACTTCCCAATAGGAAAAAAGAATAGTACCTTCTCATTACTTTTAGGTGGAGGTAGAAGTCCAGGTTTCCCCACTTTATCTTCATTGAAACATGAGGGGAAGGGTTCTCATTTAACTGGGAGACAGTGGGAGTTCTGGCTCCCCAAGTGATCTCTATTATTGGTGCTGCAGTGGGGGTGGAGTGACCTCATTCCTCCCAGGTGATGGTGAATGTTGTGACTCCATTAAGCTTCCTTTGACATCGTGCCAGAAGGGAAAAAGAGAAAGGGAGAGGGCACCTTTTTATAACCCAGTGAGAGTTCAAATCTGGGCTCCCCATGTGATCTCTAGTGACGTCATTCCACTGGGACTGTAGAGGCACTCCATTACATATTTGTGAGAGTAGAAGTCTGTGTATTCCCCTGAACTTATGCTAATGTAAGTGGGCTTGGGCTACTGTTGGCTACAATTTCTCTCTTTCTTTCTTTCTTTCTTTCTTTCTTTCTTTCTTTCTTTCTTTCTTTCTTTTTTTAAATTTTGTTCTGAAGTACAGTGGATATTGTCAAAACCACTTATTTGGTCTTGTTAGGCTGCTCCTTTATAGGGGTGCTTTTATGTCAACCCAAATATTACAGTAATTGCTTATGGGTATGTGATATGAATGGGCTAAATATCAATACGTAAAGTTAAGTAGGATATATACTGAGAGGAGAGAAAATGGGCACTAAAATCAATTGTAGTGGAGACTGAGACTGAGGCTCAGAAACTCCATTAATTCATCTCTTTTGTCACTGTATAGATTCTTAGAATAGGGAGATCATGGAAAGTACCATGGGAATTAAGAAACCTGAGAATCATGTAGCACAAGTCATGTGAAACCAATCATTCAAACTTTCTCATCTTATTTTCTTTTTATCCAAAGAATGAAGAGTTAGGATTGGTTAATTACAGTAATTTCTTCTTGCAATGTAGTTATCCCATTCTATTATGTGATTCTGCATACAAGAAGAAATTAATAACCCTTTCCCACTGAGCTCAGTGAAATTAAAAGAAATTTATTAGTATTTAGTTGGGCAAAGAGTAATGTGATTCAGAAATTTTTTAATACTAGTCAATAAAAAAATTTGAGGATATATTTTCAGTCAATACAAGCTCTGAATGAAATCTAAAATTGACAAGAGACAATATATTTTGTTAGAACCAATCAAAACTTGTTGTCTTGACTAGTAATTGATTAGTAAATTATTACCAATCAAATAAGTGCTAGGGAACACAGAAGTGAAAATCCAACTCTGTTGGAAAAGGACAAAGTCCACAGATACTTTTCATCTGCTAGAAAAAAAAACTCTTCAGTATCAGTAAGATATGATCTATATTAAATACATGTATCAAGTACTTAATTGTTTATGCTTCCCTAGTTGCTCACTAACAGTGTGACCCATTGTAAAATGACGGCAGTTCTGCAAGTCTGTTTTAGATAATCAATTTCAGTTTAAAGCTTTATGATTCATATTAACTTAATAGTAATTTAGTTATTTGTGGTAAAATGCCAAGGGTCAACCTCCATAACTCTAAAAATGTGTTGATCTCTTTTATCACAGCCACACCCAGTTACATTCCCCATACTGCTTTACCTTCATGCTCTTTCTGGCACTTTCACCTTTTCATAATTCCTCAAAGTCTTCTACTCAAAACATTCACTATTCACATGCTCAGTTGCCCTTCAACCTATTAGCCCTTGGCACTGTTCTATTTCCATGATACTAAACTCACAATATTTTCTTGCTATACTGATATTCCTATCATTTCTTCTCCCTCAATTCCACTGACTTTACAGTTTTCTTCCCCATGTTGCTAAGCCCCATGATTTTTAAACACTACATAAAAGTTACCAAATTGTCACTTGGTAACAATTCCCCTAAAAAGTCAAGTATGTAATTACAGAGAAGCCCTCACTATACCAATCAATTATTTTATTTATCCAATTTTAATTCACTACTAGACCTATAAACAAGGCCACCTTTTTAATAATTGATGAAAAATTATTCTTTTTTGCTGAGCTCCCTATCATTTTTTGCTATACTATCATTCAATCCTTCAATTTCTTATACATTACCATTAAGTTTTTGCATTGAATATCTATGCACATCCCTTCCCTGAAATTGAAATTTCAAAGGTCAGTGACTTAATGCCTTCTAAACACCAAATAGAATGGCACTTTCTCTGTCATGATAACACATTTCAGAGACCTTGTCATTATCAACCACCACGTGCTTCTCAGGATTTCCATATTCTACCCAGCCACCATATTTTCATTCCTGTAATTCTATCCTTTCTTTTTTTTCTTATTGCACTAAATATCTCTGGGTAATGTCATTAAAAAAAGATACTTGAATGACAATCTCTGTGCTAATCACTGCAAAATTTTTAACTACAACCAAGTTTCTCAGAGCTCCATGTCTTAACCACTTACTTGATTTTCCACTCAAATGTTCTTCAGGCCTTTCAAACACAGTACACCCAACTGAGCATCTTTTCCCAAGTCATCTTAATATTTCAAATTCTACTCTTTGTCCATTGCCATTCCAAAAAACCAAAAGAAAAAAACAAAGAAGAAAAAAGAACAAGCAAACAACTAAGCAGAGGTACCCTTGGATATATGAAGGCAGTCATGATCAATCAGTGTTAGAGAAGGCAGACAAGAAGAATGATGTTCAAGGATATAATAGTCCAGTGCTACAGAGTTGAAAGGAGATTAGAGATACCACACTTTGTATTGGTTTTGAAGACTAGGTTATTAGTCACATTTAGAAATGAATGACAGACTAGGAAGTAAAGGCACTGAATTTTGATTCTTTTATTTAAGGCATTTGGCATTGAGGAGCAAAGGGACATGGGATTAAGAACTCACATGGTTCAATCAGGGCCAAACAGTAGGAGAAGCCAACTACTGAGACAGACAGAAAGTAGACACTTGTATCAGTAATAATTAATAAATAGTAAATAATAGCTTTAATGTTTAGTGCTGGCTTTATATCAAACCTTGTGTTAGGTGCTTTACTATTTTTTAATAATTTTTACAAAATGCTTACATGGAAGGCTCTAAAAGTTATTAGATAAAACACTTGCTTAAAGTTTTCTTTGAAGTGATGAATGGGAGATAGCACTAAGTTGCATTTTGCTTCTATTATAAACAGGTTTACATGAAAGGTACTATACTTTATCCATAATAACAAAATTGAAAAATCCTGACTTAAAAATAATGGTAAAGAATTATGACCAAGGTGGAGGCATAGGTAGATACTCTTCATTTCCTTGTACAATCAAAAGAAGTATGACAACCAATATTAAAAAATCAGAATTGCCAAAAATCAAACTGTATGGAAACTTGACAACCAAGGAGTTAAAGAAGGAACATTCATCCAGACTGGTAGGAAGGGCAGAGATGTGCAACCAGGGTGGACAGGGCGCTCAGCAAGGCAGAGACTGGTGGTCTGGGCCAGCTGAAGCAATAGTGGCAGACTGGAATATCCAACATTCACTTATGGATAAGCAAGAAGGAAAAACTGTGGAGTGATACAGGTAGTGCAACCCAGAGTTCCAGAGCAGGATACTAAAGCCTCAAAATCTCTGACTATAAAAACCTGTGTGAGGTTGTGGTAATGGGAGAAATTCCCAGTCTCATAGGAGAATCCATTACAGAGGACCACAGGATCTTGGAATGCACACAAACCCACGCACCTTGGAATCATTATTTGAAAGGGCACAAATCAGCATTTGAATCTGCCTATCAGAAGTGAGGGAAGTGACAGAAAGTGCGGTGAGAGCTGAGCAAGTGTCATTGTTTCCTCTCTGACCCCTCTCCCACACACAGTGCCACAACCCTGCCCTGACCAACACCTAAGGCTCTACCCCTCCTGCCAGTCTGGATGAATATAACAGGTGCACCTAGACAAAGAAATGTGGCCCAAATGAAAGAACAGATCAAAACTACAGAAAAAGAACTAAGCGATGAACACATAGACAACCTATCAGATGCGGAGTTCAAAACACTGGTAATCAGGATGCTCAGGGAAATAATTGAGTATGGTCACAATATAAAGGAAGAAATGAAGGTTATACAAAGTGAAATAAAGGAAAATAATACAGGGAACCAACAGTGAAGGGAAGGAAACCAAGACTCAAATCAACAATTGGGACCAGAAGGAAGAAATAAACACCAAGCTGGAGCAGAATTAAAAAATCAAGAATTCAAAACATGAGGAGAGGTTGAGGAAACTCTGGAACAACTTTAAACATTCCAACATCTGAATAATTGAGGTGCCAGAAGGAGAATAGGAAGATCGAGAAATTAAAAACTTAGTTGAACAAATAATGACAGAAAACCCCCAATCTGGTGAAGAAAATAGACTTCCAGGAAGTCCAGGAATCTCAGAGAGTCGGAAAGAAGTTAGATCAAAGAAGCACACAAAAACACATCATAATTAATTATTCAAGATTAAAGATAAAAAGAGAATCTTAAAAACAGCAAGTAGAAAGGAGATAGTTACCTACAAAGGAGTGCCCATAAGACTACCAGCTGATTTCTCAAAAGAAACCTTACAGGCAAGAAGGGACTGACAAGAGGTATTTGAAGTCATGAAAGGCAAGGATCTACATCCAAGATGACTCTATCCAGCAAAGTTGTCATTTAAAATGGAAGGGTAGATAAAGAGCTTTCCAGATAAGGGAAAGTTAAAGGATTTCATCATCACTAAGCCCTTATTATATGAAATGTTAAAAGGACTTATCTAAGAAAACGAAGATAATCAAAACTATGAATAGTTAAATGACAACAAACTCTCAACTGTCAACAACTGAAACCAAAAAACAAAAACAAAAACTAAGCAAACAACTAGAACAGGAACAGAATCACAGAAATGGAGATCACATGGAGGGTAATCAGCTGGGAAAGTGAGAGGGAGAATGGGGCGAAAAGATTCAGGGAATAAGAAGCATAATTGGTAGGCACACAATAGACAGAAGGAGGTTAAGGAGAGTATAGGAAATGGAGAAGCCAAAGAACTTACAACTGATGGACGTGAACTAAGGGGTGGGGGATGCTGGAAGCAGGGGTGGTGCAGGGTAGAGGAGTATAAAGGGGAGAAAAAATGGTATGACAGTACAGCATGATCAATAAAATATACCTAAAAATAATGATACATACAGATGAAATTCAAGTGGAAAATAATTATTTACAAAAACTCTTTCTAAATGTGAAATTCGAGTTTAAATTTTGGGAACAGAGTATCCTGAATGTGATACTATATCTCACACAGTATATTATTAAGATGCTTCAGAAATTTAGCAGTAACACTATTTTGGCTCTGCACGGGACTTGGGTGAGGCAAACAAAGGGACCCAATGCAAAATTTAAAGAAGCACCCACTCTCAGGTTTGCGCAAGTGCAAGGTCAACATTTGTAATGGAGAGTAAGTACCTCCTTAAATATTGTGCCTTAGGCACTTTGCTTGCCTCACCATAGTCCTGGTCCCACCATTTGTTAAATTTAATAACATGCTCTAGAAATCTTTCAAAATGTAATGGGGCAAAGAAATTAGAAGGTCCTGCTAAGGTATAATAAATTATATGCACATAGACTCTAAGACCATATGGCTTCATTAACAAATTGTATATGGTATAAATTTAGTTTAACATTGTAACTAGCCAAGGTGAGATTGGTTAGATTAAACAGAGTGTATATTGCACAGCCATTAAAGGTATATTTAAGTGATTTTATTGACATTGCAAAATTAGCATGTATAATATTAAGCAAAATAAGGAGGCTCTAAACAATTTATTATCTGATGCCAATTATATAATGTATATGCATATTTGGATATATAGTTACATTGCATTTGTAAACCAGGAAACATGTCAAAATATAAATATTTAATTTTGGTTTATAAACTTACTGGATATTTAAATATTTCACTTTGTATTTTCTATATTGCCAACATTTTATTTAATAATATTGGATTAAGAAGAGAAAAATACCCAATACACTTGCAGTTCTGTTTTTAATACCAAATAACACAAACATCTCTTAGGGCATCAACATTAATTTTCTGTTATTTTTAATCTCAATAGAGGCTATTGAAATCTCAGAGAACCACTACTGTCCTACTGGTGAGTGTAAATAGATTGTAATTAGTTATAGTGCTATTTTTTTAATGAATTGACACTTTCTGACTACTCAGCACTTAAAAAGATGTTATTCTACTCCCTGAAACTGAAATAGGTGCATTAAATTCAGATAACATATTTTTGAGTAAGGTATTTATCCTGCTGCATTCCAACACAGATTTATGGTACCACACAGGTTTACAGAAAACTAATCTACCATGAATACAGATTTAAAAATTTAGATCTTGAAACAAATAGAAAGAATAATAAAGTTCACTCTCATCATTCTTTTATTTTCCCTAATCACTAATATTTAAGCACCAATTTATGTAAATTCATTATTAAAAAGCAAATATAACAGCTACCCAATTATAAAATCCTATCTCATCTCAGTATGTCTTCTCTGAGACTATCAGTTATGTCATCTCATTAAGGCCAAATTTTAAACACCCTCCCACTTCCAATCTCACAAGTGAAATCTCTGTTGCACCTTCTGGAAAAGTTCTTCCTGTTCCTAGTCTAGCAAACTTATTACCCTGTTCCAGCACCTTCCAAACCTTAGTCCAGACTCTCCAAATCCGCGGAATTTTAGCCAACTGAAACAAACCATGTCAGTGTCCCAAGTGCATCTCAGTCTTTGCACCGCTCCTTGCACAGCACCATTTCTTAAGTCTTTTTTCAGTTATTCAGACTCTTCCCAGAAGTACTTTCTTGGCGGGTGGATGGCTTCTAAAATGAGAGATAGCAGATTTGTTTCATTATTACCATCAGCAGAAACAGTAAGTATAGGCCTTCAAGTTGCTGTTATAAAACTCGTGTTTATTTATCAGAGGTCAGCCACGGCTTGAGTAAACTGATGAAATTTATCAAAGACATTCAGCTAACCCTGAGAGCATTGACTTCTTACAGGTGTCTCTAGATATCTGTTACAATCAGGAAGGCCACTAACACCAGGTGTTTTTATACGGACACAGAATGGTGGAGATATTCTTTTATAGTACTTTCAGTTAGGGCTTATTACAGCACTGAATTGTTTTCATACTTCTTTAAAACTTCTTTTTGCCCTGGCTAGCGTAGCTCAGTGGATTGAGTGCGGGCTGCGAACCAAAGCATCGCAGGTTCGATTCCCAGTCAGGGCACATGCCTGGGTTGCAGGCCAGGTCCCCAGTGGGGACCACATGAGAGGCAACCACACATTGATGTTTCTCTCTCTCTCTCCTTCTCCCGCTCTTCCCCTCTCTAAAAATAAATAAATAAAATATTTTTAAAAAAAAACTTCTTTTTTAAGTTTACATCCTCAACGTATACTTCCTAGGAAACAGAATTTATGGTGAGGTTCACATATGCTCCACCCTTCATGTAACCTTGAAAAATATGAATTGATTTTATAATTATAATCTTTGTGGTGGTAAAAATAGCATACATTTTATAGACAATGGAGATACATTACTGCATCAAATGCAATTCACAAGTATTACTCAAGTCTATAGTCTTTTTCATTATATCTATCTATGTAAGCTTTGAAAGTTATAAGCATACATTAACAAAAAGGAAAAAAGAGACAGAAAGACAAAGACAGACAGTCAGACAGACTTTTTTTTCTTTTATTTAAACCCTTGGTCTATTGAGACTGATGCACACAATCGTATGTAGCTGAATAACTGTTTTTTCAAATCTTTCCTCTTGAACTTGCTTCTCATCCCTGAGGCCTGGCTCAGGCAGAAATCATTAAGTCATTATTTAATGGAATGATATGAAATGTGCATATACCATGTCAACACTTAGCCATTCTGTCTTAGTCCATTTGGTTTGTCATAAAAAATAGCATAGACTGGCTTATAAGCAACAGAAATTTATTTCTCACAGTTGTAGAGGCTGGGAAGTTCAAGATCAAGGCATCAGAAGGTTTGATATCTGGTAAGACCCTGCTTTCTGATTCATAGACTGAAGTCTTGTCATGTGTCCTCACATGGTGGAAGGTAAAAGGGTGCTCTCTGGGGTGAGGAGGGAGATTTTGTTTGAGGTCACTAATGCCATTCATGAAGGTTCTACTCTTATGACCTAATTGCCCTCTAACCTCACATTGGACATTAGGACTTTACATACAAGTTTGACAGGGGGAAGGGACATGAACATTTGGTCTATACTACATCCATAAAAAGAAATCTGACAAGCCCACCCAGTTGATACAGTCTCAGGCTTATCATAATGACCCCAACAATAGGAACCCAAAGGACAAAGCCTTCCACAAGTGTACCACCAATTCTTGGAGTAAAAATCAAAAGTGAGTCAATTTTATAAAGATTTGCACTCTTTAGTATTGCTAGATAGTAGTGGTTCCTATATTTTTATTTAGATTCTTGTTAGATATAAATATGCACTGATTTAAAATTTATTTTTATACTCAGACAATTCATTGTTCACAAATGTCCTGAATAAATATCAGGTGCTTGTGTAAAAATAGAAGTTTCCTTTTTAAATGCATGAATAACATGTTGACAGGTACAGTGACAAAGTATGAAAGACAAAGTGCGGATGAAAATACTCTCCCACTAGCATTCCTCTCCCTTAGGAGGATTATTACATAGTTGGGAGGGGAGTGATACTCATTTCTTTATGCTTTAAAAGTGTGTCTAAAATGTTCCTTTGCACAAGTGTTTGATTATCTCATATGCATTTTAGTCTTAAAGCAATTGAAACATGAGTCTAGAAATTCATGATGTGACCTCGCCCCTTCTAGCCCATAACATAATATTTTCTAAATGGCTAATTAGGAAGATAAAACACATTGCTTTGAAAAGTCATAACACTGAAGCTCTGCTCTACTAAAATTAATGTGGAATCCTTAAACATTTTGATTTTGAAAAAAATCCTATTTAAAAATTTAGGACATTTTATCTCATGCAAAAGATTAATTGTATAAATAGATTTTTCAGAACTGCATTCTGTATTTTTTTCCTCCAATGGGACATTGCTGAGTATACATCTTAAAGAGTAGATTTTGTTCACCCATGAACCTCTGAAAGCCCATTTTAAGTAACAAGAACAGAATTTGGTGAAGCTGAATACTGATTATGACTTTCTGAACATGGAATTACATGTAAACTTTTTGAGGAAGGTGAGATTGTTACTTTGTGCTATCCTACTTAAATGGGAAAAGGACCTTAGTATGCTTTGATCTTTGTTTTTATAATACATGCAGTATTTGTCTCTTCACTAGTACCTGCTTAATTTTACCATAGACTTTTCTATGAAGAGAGAATTCATTACTAGTTGATTTTTGTTTAGGGTATATGGGGTTGCCTTTCATTATTTATTTGAAATAAAAATGTAAAGACAAGCTATAATAAAAACAAGCAAAACTTTTTAAAGTCTTCAATACAACTTGGAATATAAAACTAAGAAATTGAAATTAAAAATGTAATGATTCAGTATTGGAAAAGCTTTTAAAACACAAATGTCTATTTCTTGGAAGGTATGACCTCACATGATGAATGACCCCCAGGTATAAAATTATTAATCAAAATAAATACTTTTGATAAAAAGACATATATTAATATAAATCCTTAGAAAAAATTTAGGACAAAATATTTACATGAAATTCAAATTTTATAGTTTTAATTTGGTGCCTATTCTCTCACACTCATACAAGAACACCCATCAGTCAGAGCCACTATTACCATTAACTACTGTTGAGAATGTAGAGAGGACCTTGTGCTTTTACTGAAGCAGGAACCATCCCTAACTCCAATTGTGGTGAGGATAGACTGTCCCAAGAATTTCCCTTCTCAAGAGCATTTATATAGGTTCAGAGATTATGTGTTGCTCTCATAACATCTTGATCAAGACTCCTTAATAACTGGTAACATGTACATGGTAACATGTACACATATTAATATTGGTTTGCCATTTTTAATCAGTAAATTTGCCTCTGGGTCTTTTTTATTTTTGCTGAATTGAAATTCTTCATATCCCGTGATCCTTGGATCTTGGTAAGCGAGATCCCTCTGGTCTATTATATGGAGCAATTTTAAGAAGTGGGAAATTTTTATCACACTTGCAAGGTCAGGATGTGGTCAGCTGTGGTTCCTTACATCATATTTTTATTTTGGCTACTATTGCTTCATTATTATTAGTTAGTTGAATTTTCAGTCTTCTGTTTCCTGTCAATATATTTAATTTACACACACATACACACACCTGCCAAATCTCCAGTCACACTCTAATAGCTCACTTGTCCCTTCCTTTCAGTCTCATCCTAACTTATCCATCAGAATAGTTTCAGGCAAAAACTCAACACCAATATTTGTCTGAGTTATGTAACAGTTTTTTACTGTACTGACTTAATCATTTGCTCCTGTGCATTACTGGCAACACTTGCCATTCCTATATGTTTGAAACTGCTCGAGATGACTTCCTATTAGCAAATTATTACTTTGTGCTTAGTTGTAAAATATTGACTTGATAGCCTTGCTCTTATAATCTTATTTCAATAGCTACTGTTATAGTTTGTCCTAAATGGCTGCCTACTTTCTTAGGATATATTTGTAAGAGTGTATGTGAACTGAGCCATTCTTGTCTTTCCATTGCAATATTCTTTTTTCTCTGATATAGTTTCTGTTTTTGAAATCTTATAGTTCTCCATTACATAATATTGCTCATTCAGTTGTTATTTTACAATTTCAGGCAGTATTACATCCAAAAACACAAATAACTTTTTATTTGATGTGAGCATTCGCATCAAGACTTCCCTGCCGAACTGATATTTAATCTAAGACTTAAAGGATTAATAGAATGGACCCAACAAAGAAGTAGAAGAAGAGACTTTTGGGCAGTAGGAACAAGTTCTGCATGTTGGAAGTAACTTAAATATTTCAAGCAATTGATAGAAAGTATAGCTTGGCTTAGTGAATGAAGGGAAGAGTGATTAATGATGCTGGGGTAGAGATAAGGATTTGGGAGGCAGAGACCATACAGGGCATTCCAAAATATATTGCAGATTTTGGACTTTCTAAGAGAGGATGATGGGACTGTTTGAAGAGTTTTTAAGGAAGGAAGGGCATTATTAGAATTGCATCTTTAAATTACCAGTTTTGCTTCTGTTGAAAAAGTGTTTATGTGGGTAGGGTCAAGAGTGAATATGGTTACAATAATTAGCTACTGCCATAGTTTAGGAATAAATTATTATGGACTGAAAAATGTTTTTTTAGAGATGGAGAGAAATAATTCTGGAATATTTGGGATATAAAATCAATAGGCTATCTTTAACTTGTTCCTGCCACGGACTCCTGAGACTACTCCTAAATCATGCTGGCCAAATATGGTTATGTGAGGAACTCCTCAACAGAATTAACTGCATGGGTTTTGTGTGCAGATGACTGATCGTTTCCATTATGAACTGACTGCATTACACTTATGATTTTTACCTTCAGAATCTCTGAGTTCTGAGAAGAATACTGCTGCCTTCTATAGATTTACTGCAGAGATCCATAATTATTTATTGAAATTAAGGGAGTATTACAGAGTTTTGAGATCAGTAATAGCAAATTGGAAGTTTCAGAAACAACCTGATCTCCAACTGTATCAACACTAACCTCAGCCATTCTATCCTAGCAGTGTAAGTGGGTCCTGTTCTACTATTTGTAAAAGGCTGCATGGAAACAATGATTATGAATCATCCCAGAGAGAGTGATTGCAATACAACCAAACTCAAGGAGCTGGAGTTTATTTCCATAGAATATACTTAAATGAATAATTTAAACCATGATGATGTTAGATTCTTTTTTTTCCTTGCAAAAAGAATGCTTAATGATTTCAGATGTAGTTGTTCGAACAAGTCAGCATTTTTCCAAATCCAGAACCTATTTTAAAACATTGCTACAGTTTGAATAATTATAACTGTGTCTTCATATGATTTGCAGCTAAGCCTATTATGTGTAGAATTGTGGTTATTCTTTCCCTCGAATAATTTCCATACTTTGCGGTTCTACACTCTTAGTTGTTGATTTGAATCCTTTCACAGACTGAATTGGGAATGAGCTGTAAAATGGGAGCTAAGGCTGTATTCTTCAGCATTTCAAAAGATCCTTGCTTAGGGCTGACCTGGGTGTTGAGGATGTTGGATTAGATATTGTACCACATACATGACTTTATGTTAAAGAGAAATTTTAACTTTCTTAATTATTACTGTGTGTCTATCTATACCAATAGTTTTTAATACCTTGAAGTAATTTTGCATGTGTAAGTCACAAACCTTCCCCAAATGAATCTATCATTTCCTTGAGATCATATATTTTGGTATTCACAATGGCTTGCTTAAAGAAGTGGACGTTCAATAGCTTTATTCAAAATATGGTACTATATATTCTTGTCATACCCCATCAACCTAATGAGACAATTTGCATCATTCCTAGAATACACCTACAAGTCACATTTTAAACATAATTTAGGAGGTATTATGTTATATCATTTTATTCATAAAATCTTTGCACCTTTGTTGCCTGTTCATTGCAAGTTTAAAACTTAAAGTGATAGAATTAAATTTTTCACACAAATCAATAAAACATAAAAATATGGAGGAAATTATTTGTAAAGAAACAGGACCTGAGAAAAATCAGGCAGCAGTATCACAGACAGTGATGTTAAAATTATTCAAAAACAAGACTTTAAAAATTACATCTCTTACTTTAAGTAAGAAGAACCTAGAGAAACTTGTTCATAAAACTTTTAAAATATTTTTAAATGGTACATATGTTATTACAGGCTCTTCTATTTCTGCCCTAAGAATATTCTAATTATGAAAATACTAGATTCTCCACTCAGCACTGTTGTGGCTGCATCCTCATAGAAAAAGAAAAGCAGAGAGTTGACACCAGTGTTGCAAATACCAGCAAAATTAAATAACCCTGTGGATGAAGAAGTGGGGATTTTTCAAACATCACACTATCACCTGATGTGGAGTTAGTCTTTTTAAAAAATAGTTTTACTTTTTTATTTTTGAAGATTTTATTTATTTATTTTCAGAGAAAGGGGAAGAGAAAGAGAGGGAGAGAAACATCAATGTGTGGTTGCCTCTCACACACCTCCCACTGGAGACATGGCCCACAACTCAGGCATGTGCCCTGACTGGGAATTGAACCAGTGACCCTTTGGTTCACAGGCCCATGCTCAATCCACTGAGCTACACCTGCCAGGGCTGGAGTTAGTCTTTATTAGCATTTTGTTTATTTCCAGGGGTTGCAGTTAAAAGACATAATCTACTGATGGGATTTATGGCCTGGATTCTACTGTGGCAGTTCTAAATGAAAACATTCATTTTCTAAATAATATTTTTTGTTTGTGAGTACTTCTAACCTCATTTATTATTCTCTAGTGCTTAGCATGCACATGTGCTCAGAGAATAAAATATAAGCAGATCTAATAAATAAAATTCATACATGAGGCCCCATAAAAGAGAGTACCTATAAGGTCATAAACAGTAAGGTAAGTAAAGTCATATTCAGTACTTTCTATGTCATTCACAGTAAAAAAATCTGAATCTCAAGACCCATGTCAACACAATTAAATAATTCTAAGTAATGTGTTCAATACAGAGTAATACAAGTACTGGCAAAATATGAATAAAGTATAAAATAGTATTCATAGTTAAGAAATTTTGTTCATTTGTTTGACTTCCTTCTCTTAACTTACATGCACCCATCCTCTATCTAATGGATTATAGAATAACTCTTAATTTGTAATATTTTAGTATGTGTAAAATTCATTTCCTATTTTCACATTCAGCAGCACTTGAAGTTACTCTTTTGCTCCTCCTTCATTATCCAAGGCACATGTAGAATGAGCCAACCAATTTTTAAATTGAATATAAACTATATGATTCCCATCAGAATATCTTATCATTGGCAGTAAAGCTAGATAAATGCTTACATTTGTAGAGCCAGATAATCAGCAAAGTCTGGGCCATTTGTCTATGAACAGCACATGAAAAAGTGTCCCATAGTATCATGAACAGATACTACCCTTTCTTAAGCTGCAGATCCTTCACACTTCTGGATCAGCCAGAATCAACTTCTGTTATTTTGCTCTGGATAAAACTCATGGTAAAATCTGAGATATTTTGCCATCCTGCATAGGAAATTAAGGGCAATTCCTCATTCAATTCTTCATTCATTGTTGGCACATTAGTCTTCTCACTCTCTCTGACTTGAAGGGAATGCTTTAAGATGGATAGAGGTAATGTACATCATAATTGAATCTTTACAGCATCCTTGGGCCTTTTCCAGCATAAGAATCTACTAAATATTTCTTTTAAAAGCAAAAGTGACATGTTTGCTAAATTTACCATTCTTCTCAACACATTTATTCTTAATACTCTGAAGAGTACTATGGGTAAGAATGGACTGAATATAGGAAATTGTGTTCTTTATATAAATTTTTTATATTACTCCCTGGCTAGTATGGTTCAGTGGATGAGTGCTGACCTGCGAAACAAAGGGTTGCTGGTTCGATTCCCTGTCAGGGCATATGCTTGGGTTGTGGGCCAGGTCCCCAGCTGGGGGCATGGGAGAGGCAACCACACATTGATGTTTCTCTCCCTTTCTTTTCCCTCCCTTCCCCTCTCTCTAAAAATAAATAAATAAAATCTTTAAAAAATAAATTTTTGACATAGAATATTATTATTACATTGGTGTACTTTTCCCATTTTTAAGGCTCTTGATATTATAAAATTATATACTATTCCCTCTACCAAGATGAATTTCTACCTCTTTAGTATGTATATAAGCCCTAGTCTCTATGGTCTCAATTTGTGTTGCTAATCTAATCTCTAACCATTCCCTCCAACTCAACAAATTGTCATTTTCTTAACAATTAGTGCCCTTTATACCCTATGCTTTTGCCAAAATTGTGTAGGATCCTTTCAATTTGTCACCTTACAATTCAGCTCCTTGTATTACAGGGGGTCTATTTAGGACCCAGTTCAGGAAAGAAAAGAATGGGAATGTTATACACATACTTTTCTGCAGACTCAAATAAGTCCTGGCATTTCAAGTTTTCACTCCTGCCAGATATATCTCTGAAAACACTTCACAGAGAAAAAAGTGGAGAACCAAACATGAATGCCTCTCTTATTGTTACCTTCACAGAAAGGTTTTTGAATTCTTAAGTAATATTGAAATTATTTTTTGATGATAAAAATGCTGCTGATGGTGAAGGTGATGA
The DNA here is from genome assembly GCA_028533065.1 of Trachops cirrhosus. Taxonomy (NCBI): domain Eukaryota; kingdom Metazoa; phylum Chordata; class Mammalia; order Chiroptera; family Phyllostomidae; genus Trachops; species Trachops cirrhosus. The sequence goes on along the minus strand of CM052539.1, from coordinate 166,500,452 downwards.
TCATCATCATCATGATAAGCTTCTCATAGTGACTATCATTTATTGAACACTTATTATATGGCAGCCATTGATTTAAATGTTTTACTACATTAGTGCTAATACATCTTCACAAGTCTAAAATGAAACTAATGATTTCCCCTCTCAGCATGTCTCCATCCTTCCCTCCAGTCATCTTGTCTTCATAAAAGTCACCACCCTTCACTCAGTTCTTTAGGCCAAAGCTGCAAATCATCCTTGATTTTTTCCTGTGCTTCTGGACTCATAGCCATTTAGTAACATATCCCATTGTTCCTAGCTTCAGCATATGTTTCACTTCAACTTCTTTCTGTCTTCACTGTGATTAGCTAGTCCAACTCACCAGTATATTTAGGCTGGAATATGGAGAAAATAAAAGTGACAGTGGTAAATGCAATGTGACATTGTGGGTTGAACCCTGGAAGAGAAAAAGAACATTAGTGCAAAAACTGCCCAAATTTAAATGCAGTCTGTATTTTAGCTAATAGTATTGCACTACATAATGTCAGTTTCTTAGTTTTGACAAATGCAATATCAAGGGAAATGTTAACATTAGCAGAGTCCAACTGAAGGATAGACAGTGAACTTTATTACCCTTGCAACTTTTCTGTACCTCTAAAATTATTGCAAACAATAACTTTAAAAAATAACTCTTTCTTTAGCTGACATTCTAGTCCCCTTCAATCCATTCTTCACAGCAGTGATCTTTTAATAATATAAATCTGACCATGTGACTGAAAGAATTTAAGCAGCTCAGAAAGATTAAAACAAGCTGTCCAAGATTATGCAGGTATTATTGACTGGGCAGGGATTTTCACTCATGTATAAAAGATTCATTGCTTCTAAGCATTATACTCCTGGATTTTCTATGTGAATTCAGCATTTATAAGAATTCAATGTTTCCCATTTTGCATGTATCACATTCATGTTTAAATTTGGTCTGATTCAAAACCAAAAAAAATCCTTATCAATCCCAAATAAATAGAACAGAAGAATGGTCCTTTGTGCTTTTCAGCTACAATTCAATTTGAAAGGTTTGAGATAATGAATGATTTGAAAATTTCACGAGGTATGAGAAAACGTCTTCCAGTGAGGTTATTGCAGTATTTAAGATTGCCTTCACCATGATGGCTGACAGGGTTAGGCATTCAAAAGAAACAGACATATATACAGAGAATAGACTGGTGGATATCAGAGGGGAGGGTTTTCGGGGCTGGGCAAAAAAGCTGAAAGGGTTAGAAGTACTAATTGGTAGTTACAAAATAGTCACAAGAGTGTAAAGTAAATCACAAGACATATAGTCCACCATATTATAATAAATATGCATGGTGCCATGTGGGTAGTGGAAATATTGGGAGAAACACTTTGTAAAAAAGATGATTGTCCATCTGTTATGCTATACACCTGAAACTAACAAAACAGTGTTGAATGCAAACTGTATTTGAAAGGGGGAAACAAAGAATTAATGGAAAGTACACACACAGAAAAGGATACACCAGCAGAATTGTCATTAAGAGATGCCTCACATTCTGAATATGGAGTTTCATTCTCCCCTTTCATAGGAAGCAATGGTTGGACCATGAAGATATCCTCTAAAATTATACTCTCATCCCACATCTTAGAAAGCAGTAGAGAACTGAAACTATATATATAAAAAAAACTTCAAGGATTCTCAAGCTATATAATTATAGTTTACCAGCTTAGAATTATGACAAAAGGGAGCTCCAAGTCCTATTTTCACAAGGACAAAGGCATTTAGTAGTCAAACCTATTATCTCTGGTTATCTGTGGGATCCTCTTTAGACTTAGCTTTCTATTAAATCATAGTAGCTTTATTCGAGAAACTTGGACAAAATGATGAGATTACAAGCAGCAGTACTTTTTTCTTATCCAATCATCACTTCACCTGAGAATAGCAAGGGACAGAGGAAATCTATAGGAAATCTAACCCCATAGTATTCATGTAACAAATATTTGTAGTTGTTGAATATTTTTTAAAAAGTGCTTGTTTTTGACTCTAGTCTTTTTAGATAAGAGTATAATCCATAATGAAATATTATTGACTCATAGCAGAATCTATATACCATAGTGAGAGGTGATCCTCACCTATTTTAAACAAATCTGATTATATTGCAATTTCAGAACTATGAATAATGAAATCAAAAAGTTCATTTTAGTAGACAGTACAAAAGGTTTTATGTCTTTAGGTATCAGCACTCTATAAAGCTCCAGAAAAATTTAGATTTTGTGAGCATTTTTAAGGCTTGGGAGGCTTTCTTTGGGAGTTATTATTACTGTATCTGCCCTCAGTGTGACATCATGTTTTTTACTGAGCTGGTTATTCAGAAAAATTCAACTTGAAATATTTACTAATTGTTTCAGTGAGTCAAGAGATAAAATACAAATCATGCTCATAGCTTTTGTAATGTGTATACTAACTTTTTGACATACAGTTATAACATTTTTATTAATGGAAATAGTAATAAATGCATGTGGAATGTTGGCAAAAATATATTCATACCCATACATATGAATATTTTACTTTAAAATCCCAATAGATCAAATAGTCCTAACATAAAACATTTCAGATTTTGATTTTCTATAAGCCTTCTTTATGTTTGAAGAATTTATTATCTCCACATCCCTGATAGTCTATTGACTATCGAGATGTTCTTGTGTTACATCTTCTAAGATAGGCTGGGCTACATGCAATTTGTTTGTTTTGACAATAGTTTGAAATTCTGCAATCCTTTTTACAATTACTTCAAAAATATTTCAGTTATACTCTAAGTACACGAAAATATATTTATTCAAAAACGATTCAGTTGAGGATTATTTTTTCCTAATAGAATTAGAGTTCAAACACAAGTGTGTTTCCAGGATAATATAAGATATTAACAAGACTGTGCAATTTTACACAAAGTCAAATATCCAAAATGGCCAGGGCCTAGCAGTACAGCGGCAGGCTGTGCCCAGACACCCAAAAATGGGCCTCAGATTTTCATGTGGTAATCCAGTTTTGATAAAAGTAAATAAAATAACTCCTTGCAGTTTGTAAAGATCTATATATTTTTGCCTTAAATATTTCTCATTAAGCTAAATTTATGATCAATTAAACTCTCATTGATCACTCTATCACATCCTTTCGTAAGATAGAGGAGAATATGCTTATAGTAGCATTTCCAGGATTCAGACTTTAATAAGAACATAGATGCTTTTATTACTCTTTTTAAAGTCTCACTTTACTTAAGTAAAAATGTGTATGTTGTACATTAAAATTTGGATTTTGCAAGGTAGTAAAATATTTTAATATTCATCCATAAGATCATCCACTCCATTCTTAGTTCATCTTCTACACAACAAGATCAGAGACAGAGATATCAGAATAGAGCTCATCATAAGTGTGAAATCACACCGCTCTAAGTGTGAAATCTGGTACTCTCGGCTGGTACAGAAGATATTAAAATATTTTAAATTGAATATCTATCTTGTCCATATGCCTTGTTTTATTTAATATTATATTTTCCAAATATAAAAGTTTAACCACAGTACAAACATGGAAATTCGCAAACTGCATATATTGAAAGATAAGGTATTTACTTGGTTTCCACTAAAGGTACTTGCTGAGAACAATAGTTCTGACAGTGGGGGTTGATGAGTGGGCATATCAGAATTATCTCAGCAGCTTTTCCCCACTGACTACACATTCTCTTCTCTTTCTCTTCTCATCATTTTCTGTTTCCAACATTTCTTTCCATTACTCTGTGATGCCCCCTAGCAATGGAAATTAGTGGAACTGTTTATGCTGCAGTTAGAATAGGCAGAGAGTAGTTGGCTGAAAAGTTCCCCAAATCACTATCTCTACCCCCATCCCTTATCTGACAAAAATGATTTATAGCATATACCAGAATAATCTCAAAATAGAGAACAGAATTAAATACAAGTCATGATACCACAAAAGGCCTAGAAAATACTGGCAGTAAAATTTCAGACATTTCACAGAGCAATATTTTTGCAGATGTATCTCCTAGGACAAGAGAAATAAAGGAAAAATAAACAAATGGGACTACATCAAATTAAAAAGCTTCTGCACACTAAACAAACCATCATCAAAATGAAAAGGGAACTGATTGTATGGGAGAACATATTTGCCAACAATACACGAAACAAGGGTTTGATATCCAAAATATATAAAGAACTTACACTATCAAACACCAGGAAGACAAATAACCCAATTAAAAAAATGGACAAATGACCTGAAAAGACACATCTCCATGGAGGATATACAGATGAACTATAGACATATGAAAAAATGCTCAACATCATTACTCATTAGAGAGATGAAAATTAAAACCATAATGAGATACCACTACACACCAGTCAGAATGGCCATCATAAACAAATCTACAAATAAGTGCTGGAGAGGATGTGGAGAAAAGGGAACCCTAGTGCACTGTTGGTGGGAATGCAGACTGGTGCAACCCCTGTGGAAAATTGTTTGGAATTTCCTCAAAAAACTAAAAATGGAACTGCCTATTGACCTGTCAATTTGACTACTGGGATTATATCCTAAGAATTCTGAGACACCAATTCAGAAGAACCTATGTACCCTCAATGATCATAGCAGCGCAATTTACAATAGCCAAGTGCTGGAAGCAACCTAAGTGTCCATCAGTATAACTGTGGTACACTTATACAATGGAATAGTAGAAGGAAGGAGCTCCTACCATTGATGAAAGCATGCATGGGACTGGAGAATATTACGCTAAGTGAAATAAGCCAGGCGGTGAAAGACAAATACCATAGGATCTCACCTAGAAGTGGAACCTAATCAACAAAACTAACAAGTGAGCAGAGTAGAAACAGAGACATGGAAATAAAAAACAAACTGACAGTGACCAGAGGGGAGGAGGGAAGGAGACAATGGGGCAAAGAAGAGGAAGAATTGAGGAACACATATAAAGGACACATGAACAAAGACAATGGATGGCAGGAAGGACTGAATGTGGAAGATGGGGAGGGGAGGTGGGGGAGAGTAATGGGAGGAAAACAAGGACAACTCTGGCTGAACGACAATTATTAAAAAATAATAAAATTTTAAAACTATGTAAAAACTGAATAAATAAAAATATTTAGTCACAAAGGAACTGTAGCAACTGGATTTCATGTATTCCATATTTCACATTGTGTTTATCCCACTTTGAACTTTAAATTGAAACTTTTCAAAAGTTATAATGCATTGACAAACTGTCACATCTTTAATAAATATCTCAGTAAATAAAATATATATCCATAACCATTAAGGATTCTTCAACTATCAGTTGTCCACATTTACGAAGAGAAAAGAAGTATATGTCCAAATTAAGGAGCAATTTAAATATGATTTACACTGTTAAAAGTTAAATCATAAATATAAATAGAAGAAAACAATATTGCATGTAATAAAAACATTTTTAACTATATATGTTTGGGTCTGGGATAGTTGTATCTCTGGGATAAATTACAATCAATTTTTGATAAATACTTAAGTTGTCTTAATTGTTAATGATCAGGTTATCTTCCTTAAATGAATTCTAGGGTGGGGCTCAGAAAAGTTATGTTAACATGCCCAAAAATTAAGTAGCTGGTAATGAAGAGTTCTTATTTGTACAGGAAAAATTACTAATAAAAAAAAAGAAAGAAAATACTTCATAATTCATTCTAAAGATATATATCATGAATTAAGGTAAATGTTTAAATATGCACTGTTAACTCAATTTATTCTTGTGATTTGTTTTACATTAGAATTTAATTTAAATGTAGTTGGGTTAATTACTGTTGAGGTTTGCCTTCAAGTCCAATGACTATGTTAACAGATGCTAATGAAAGTGGCTTAGAATCATGCGGAGAGATAAAGTGAACCAATATGGGATTAAACTCTTCCAAAGATAGATCACCAAAGGTTAATATAAAAGTGTAGTTCACACTCTGCATTAAAACTTCATCAAATGGTTTTCAGAAAGAGAGAGCATTTTCATTCCCCCCTTCACTTCTCATTGTCTTTCTTGTTGAGGAAGATTTCCTGAAGGAAAAGGGAGAGATTCATGGACCTAATTATTCCACAGACAGATCATTTATACCTGTTAACATTTACTAATCCACCTCCTTTTTATTTATGGCTAAAAAGTAAAGCCTCTAATGAACTGTTAATTAGAAATGGAAAAATAGATCTCACTTTTGAATTGAAACCTCCCAAAGAAAAGCACAAGTAGGAAAAAACCCAACTCTATTTAATATGTATAAAATGTCCAATGGAAGCCCTGGCCAGATAGCTCTGTTGGCTAGCGTGTCACCCACTACACCAACGTTGAGAGTTCCATCTCTGGTCAGGCACCAGGGCATACACAAGAGAAACCAACAAATGCATAAATAGTGAAAAAATAAATTGATGTTTCTGTCCCTCTCTCCTCTTCTCTTTCTCTCTCTAGACTTTAGGGTTTCCTATCCAATCACAGTGTATGGTTAATAGTAACATATTGACAGACTTGTTTTTATTATAAAATTGGGCAGTGGGTACACAATGCAATATACAGATCATGTATCATAGAAATGTACACTTGAAACCTATACAACCCTATACACCAGGGTCACCTCAATAAATTTAATGAAATAATAATTTCAAATGGTAGTTAACCACAGGCCATAAAAATGGCATTTTAAAATAAAATGTTTTACCAGAATTCTGTGGGAAAAAACAAACTTAGAATTCTAAGCAACACTATAACGGCATAATAATCAGAAAGTTTACAGTGTAAGTAAGAAATAACTGCTGAAAATGTGTGGATTTCAGAAAGAGGAGGTGGTGTTAATATAAATATTTTACAGTTGGATTTTAATTTCAATTACACAAATATTTTGGATGCCACAGCAAAGACAAAAGGCATTTCAGATAAGGAAAACAAGGCTGTGAGATTTTAAAGAAAGGTTCCACAGTATTAAAGCATTTGTTGATTTTCTTTGATTTCCAGAAATAGTTCTGTTTTTATTATTATAGGTTGACTTTTTCTCTTACCATTCTTATAAGTTACTTCACAATGAAGGGAGATGTGTTGAATTAGTTTCTCAGTCTAGGTAGTACAAAGATAAGTCAATTGGTCATGTTATCATTGGGTACAAGGATTCTCATCAATACCTGGTCCAGGCAGTGAAAGACACATACCATATGATCTCACCTTTAACAGGAACCTAAACAACAAAACAAAGAAACAAGTAAAATATAACAAAAGACACTGAAATAGAGTTGTCAGTGACCAAAGGGGAGAGGGGAGGGAATTTCAGGGGAGAAGGGAAGGGTTTACAGGAACAAATATAGAGGAAACATGGACAAAACTAGGGGTGTTGGAAAGGGGAGGGAGGAGGGGAGGAATGGGTGGGTGGGCTGGAATGGGAATAAAGGATAGAAACTGTACTGAATAAACTAAAATAAAAAATTAAAAAAAAAAGAATATCTGGTGCTAAGTAAGAAACAGACGTGGAAGCAAGACTATCAGGAAGAGTGAAAGGAATAGGGTCAGGAGGGAGAAAAGAACTTCTTTCATTTACCCACGTGAACGAATCTTTGTTCAGCATTTGTTTTTTTTCCCAAAGCTAACTTTGCCACCCTGAGTTAGGAAAGTTATGCTTTTGTTTTAAATGCTATGAAAAATTATTACATATTCTTCTATTATTCAAATAAACTTTAAACTTAAAAGTTTGTAGTAAAATGTGTTGAAAGTACAAAAGTCCTGTATTCATATGTAATATAGTATTAATAATGCAGTAACTCTCACCTTCAGAAGAACAACGTGATAATTATTACAGTTCAATTAAAGTATTCAGATTTGTTTTACTGGTTATTAGCACATTTTTTTTATGAAACTGTTTGATTTTGATACAATCTTATGTAATGCAGCCTCTATCAATTCACTCCATTACTCATCTTATGAACAAGTGGAGTAAATATAATAAAAAAACATTTAATTAAGTATGCTGGGCCTTTTTTTAAAATCACTGGTTAGTAATATGGAAAACCTGCTTTTTACTAATGTTCATCTTCTGCCATTTGAAGATATTGTGAGATGAGGGTCAAATAGAAATTTATTATTATGCCTCTTTGGCTATATATCATTGAAGGTTCACTACAAGTGTGATTTTCTATTAGAATTTTAAAAACATGTGAAAAATGTGTATCAGTGCAATAGAGAGGAAACAATGGTATTCTCAGAAATACATAAGTTATTTTCATGAGTAAATATTATCAGAATTAAAGAAGCGACCCCAACCATGACCTCTTCACAGACAGCAACTCCTGGTCTATGCCAGCTTTCTTGAGTTGAGAAATTTTCCCCTTCGATTTAGATTTTGTAAAAGCATACTGAAAACAGCCACCTCTGTTTATTGTTACTTCTATTACTATACACTTTAAATAAAGCATGATGTTAAAATAAGTAAAATAGGTGGGTGAATGTCTTAGTTTCTTTACTTCTCTTACTTTTACCTTCAAGTTTTCACATTTTCTGCATGCTTAGGGCAATTACAAAGGGCTTAACAAATTAATGAATCTACTGAAGTCACTTTCACCTGTAAAATTTATTCTAGAAATAGAAAAATGAGAAAGGAGCACTTGTTTTCCATTTGACTTATGTTGCATATTTGTCAGAGATTAGTTTCATTACTGTAAAGACTTAAATCACAATTTGACTGAAATTTCTCCTCTATGACTTAAATAACAAAATGAAACAAATTGGAAGATAAAAGAACTTTTAAGTTCAGAAACATTAATTACAGTGTTACTTTTTACATGTAACTGTTCCTAAAGTGAAGATTCATAATTTCATCCAGCTTCACTTGGACAGGGGTTAGACAGAAGCAAGGAAAATAAACGCATAAAATTGAAATTGTTATACATGAGAGAAAATGCCTAATTTACATGTAAGCATAATCCAGCATATATAAACTATATACATGTATATACAGTGTATATACATATAATAGTACTATATATATGTATATATAAACACTCACACATGATTGTGTTATTGCTCCTATTACATTTAAAAGGCCTATAATATATTAAACAAAATACTTATATGGTGAAGTTAATGATAACTATCTATGCTCTGTTTACCTGAAGTTTCACAGTTGAGGATTTTGAGCTAAGTATGAGTTATAGATGTCCAAGTTCAAATTAAACTAGTTCAAATCACTTAAAATGGAGTGTTATTTTATTATTATTTCCCCTCATATTATCTTTACTCATTATAGTCATGTATCTCACTCATAGAGAAGTGTCTCATTAATGTGCCCTTTGTCATTGCTATTTTTCAAAAATGCAAAAATGTATTGGCTTAAACAACATAATTGTCAAAAATAGGGCAGTATGAACAATGAATTTATACTAAACAAATCAAAATAATGTGTAGTAGTAGTTAAAGTCCTTATCTTCTGCAATTGCATTATCAATTTTCATAATGCTAAACACAAATATTCTTTTTAGATATCAAGGGTTTAAAATTAACATTCTTAGGTAACAAAAAAACTTTGAAACTCAATCATTAAACTTCTCCTGTGATCTCTCTTTCTGAGCTTTTATTTAAAATATGGTTGTTATCATCCTTATACACTGTATATTATTTTTAGTGTTTTGCAATTAGGTGAAATAATATAATTTTTAAATAAAAACATAAAAGCATTCACAAATAATACTGTATATTATATGTTAAAACTATTATGGAATCAGACTAATATACCACATTTATCCATGTTCTACTCACCATCTAATAGTTAAAGGGGCATTGCAATACATTTTATTATTTTAAAATACTATTACTATAATTTATGATAAAATCTCAATGAATAATAACAAATATCCACTGGATCTGGGCCTGCTTCAAATTGACCATCCCTATGAAGTGAATAGCAATGTGCCCCTTTTTCTAAAATATAAGCAATTTAATGCAGCAAAAACATGGAACAAATTCTAATCATAGTGCCTATATCAATACCCATGATACTTTAAGAAAACGTATCTGGAATTATAAACTAAAGTTAATTTAAATAATTTTAATGCACAACAAAAAGAAGTGGCCTAGGCAAGGGATAGAAAACTCCATGGATGCAAAAAAATTCTCCTCTTTAATACAAAATGTCATTCTCATATAAATTTATTTTCACTAAATAAATTTATTTCTCATCCAAGGGTAAAATTCTTACCTATATTTAAGAAGTCTTACTTTCTGTTTTTAATAAATAAAATATAATTATCAAGTTGTATCATAATTTGATATGGTTTATGAACACTCATTTTTTTCATGTAAAAGCACCAGGATCTTTAGGGATTGCACTTTAACCTGATTTGTATAATTTACCATGTTATGAATGTGTGTACATTTGTTAGGAAAATGATGAATACTGTCAGAATACTAGCTTTGTACTTGAGTTTTTATTAAGCACTTCTCTCTACTATTCACCAAAATATTTAATTAAGAAGAATGGGAACATGATAAATCACTAGCTTAGAGGGACTCCATAAATCAGATTTTAAAGCAGTTAAAGTTTAGTACTTTCTGTGTTTAGAAAAGAGACTTTAAGTGAAGGGGAAATGTTGAGAACAAGAATAAGGAAAGTGAGATAACTACGAAGAAGGTGACTTTTGGGAAAGTGAAAAGAAAAGGAGAAAAGTAAAAAGAAGAACAATGACATCTATTTAATCGTGGGTCTGATTCTCTTGCATAAGAAGAGCTACATTTCAATGTCATATGTAAAGAAATAGTGAATCTTGCCTGTGGGCTTTTCTTCATCTGAAGTAATTTCAAAATATACCTCAAATAATGAAGGGCAAAACTTTTCCATACAGTGTGCCAAATACAAATTAGCCCTGAAAAGTTTTATATTGATATACTTGTGTTTTGATTGTATGCATACCTGTGTTGATACCCACGTGTAATTAAACAAGAGATATATTAAATATATTCTGGACATTCACAGGGCTGTTTTATTCTCTCTCTTTTTTTTTTTTCAAGTACAGTGCCTTAGTTTTATATCAGTTATACAGCTCAGAAGCTGTTAGTCTCCTTTATTTATGAAAAAAAGTGATGTAAGGCATCAGTGACTTGTGAATTACATTCAACACACAATGATAATTCCTACTAAGGGCAGCTTGAGGAAACACCAGCAGAGAACGCTTGTCCACTCCACAATTCCACAGCCAGCAACGCAGGGTCTGTGAATCCCTAGAGCTCTGCTGCCCTCTAATGGTCCAATGAGATAAGTGCCTCCCAAAGCTCTGTATCAGCTCAGTTTCTTTCCTAAACAAGTACTGGCACCTTAAACATCCGATTTCTTTGGTTTTACTTGCATGTAAATGGATCATAACTTAGATTATTGTCAGATTAATTTTGAACATAATTTTAATATTATAAAGAGAGAAAAACTCATTCAACTTCCTCTGACTTAGTTCAAGCACGAATGGGGTCAGTTGCCGTATGTGGTTGGAAAAAATAGTAGCTAAATATGTGACAACTTTCACAGATAACAGGATTCTGACAGTCAAATTGACCCCAGGGCCTTAGATTTTGATTGGTGTGTGTGTGTGTGTGTGTGTGTGTGTGTGTGTGTGTGTGTGTGATTTTAGTGCACATGTTTTTAATACAAGAATAGCAATTTTTCTTTTCCTCTTATCATTTAGTGTCTTAAGATGCCTGGATCCCTGAATACCTCCTCTTAATGCTAGACTTTTTAGCAATCTAGTTAGCTTATTTTTTCCCAATTACATCCTGCCTAGGAAAAGTGGTGCATCATTGGGGTACTAACTTTGAAATAATAATACAATAAAAAAATAAGTGAGCTATATATATCAGATTTTTTTTAAAGTCCCAATTATATCCTGGTATGGGATGGGGGCAGTTATAACATATATCAACATCACAGTGCATCAAACTTGTTAATAAACTAGCTTTCTGTGTAACGAGTAAAAGAAAGGTTTTTTTTTTTTAAATATGAGCACGAAAGGCATGGCATAGCTGGAGTTAAAGGTTCAAGCTTTGTATCCTCTATATATAATGTATTATGTTTTTCAAAAACTTTTTATTAGGAAAGCTATACCAGACGCATAATCACTATACAATGATTAAACATTACCTTTACAATTTATAATAACTGAAATTACAGAATAAATATATGCACATTTCTTTTGAATCTTTGTGTGTGAGAGAAAACATTAAAAGTGCTTCCTACAAAGCTGTTAGTGATATATACCCAGTTGCTCTTTTATATATATATATATATATAAGAAAGTGCAGATGTTCTCCAAAAAATCTTGGCATCAGGATGAAGTGTCACAAACAGGATGCTCATCCCTAGGTGTGTGCCTCTGGCCGTTAAACCACCAGGCCTCCACTTCAAACAGGATCCAGCCTAGAATATGACTTTTCCTAGGTGGTCAGAGAGATGTTGTGAGCTGTACACTAGGGTGAAGGGAAAGGTGGAGCTATAGAGAGGAGACAGATGGATCAAACCGGAACTAATTAGATTGGTCTGAATGGGAGTAGTGTCTGTGTGTTTGTGTGTGTGTGCCTGCACCAGAAGCCAGAGGCTGCAGGTTCAGGGACCTGTGTGCAGGGATTTATGATTTGCTTGTGGGTATGTGTGGGAGAGAAAAAAAGAGTGGGTGAGAACATTCGAGCAAAGACCCGCCCCCTCCCTCCCCATCTTGCAGTTTCCAGGCATGCAGCAAACTGCATTGTTAATACATGTACAGGGTCTGTGCCATGATGGGGAGAGGAAAGAGAGACACAAAATTCAATTTGTTTTCTCTGTTCCCTGTAAAACAAAACTAAACTAAAAAAAAAAATAGTTACTGAAAACAAAAAGATACATTGAATTTTACTTAATTAGGATCAATACACCGATCCGCAGTATACCTTATACATGGCACAGTCAATGTCTCAAATTTCAGTATAAAAAAAATAATGATAACATTTGCTGGCAAAAGTCTGCGAAGGCACTTCATTGATTAATGATCTGAGTATGGCCCTTCCTCCAAATCACATCTGAGAGGGGAGCACATACATCTGTATTTTCTAGTTATCATGCTGTTTCAGTTCCGTTCAGGGCAGGGAAGTTTGTGAGAATGGATTTATTGGGAAAAGTGTAAAGGGAGCAGGGGTTATATTTCTTTCATTTTTCTTTTCTTTTGAAAAAAAAAAAAACTAATTTATCTTTACTTTTCAGTCAGAACCTATATGCTGTCTTCTCCAGGACTTCGAGGTAATCCGGCTTGGTTTGAAGTTTGGCCCTTAACTCGAGGTAATCACTTTTTTGGGTTTGGTGGTTTGTGAAGCCCTTTCCAGCCGAGAAGAGAAGGGTTTCTTTAAGCCTGGCATCCTGCTGTAAGTCTGGGTATTGCATGCCAGGAGGGTGGACGTGCAGTTCCTTTAATTTGGGCACTGTGCCATAGAGACAGTCCACGAACCCCACTGAGCAGGGGGCTGGCTGTGGCCTCTCTCGGTCTAGTAATATGCTGCCACCACCACAGCCTCCCCCGGGAGGAAACAGCACCACTCCGCCATTCTTCTCGTGGTGGCGGAACCCAACCATGTCTCCCCCAGTTCCTGCAACTACCCCTGAAACCCCACCAACTGCTGGGTGGTGAGGATGAGGGTGATGATGATTCACCGTCACTATGGTGTTGAGCTGGGAGCTGGATACTGCCATGGACCACTCCTTTTCTTTTTCCAGCAAGGTCCGGTAGTTGCTGTGATTCTCCTTGGGTGTTTCAACAAACTGCTCACTTCCTAGCAGGACCTCCCCCATTCCTGGCGGTTGTGTCCCAGCACCTCCGCGCTCTGCACTCCCTGCCTCCTGGACTGATGCAACAGCCACTTCCTCCTCCTCGCGAGGCTTGTAAATTGGGTTGTTGCACATCTGGGTAACTGGATGGGGGATGTACTCATATACGTGACCCACAGGAGGGGCCTTTTCTGGGGAAGAAAGATTGGGTCGACCACCACCTCCACTTCCACCTCCACCTCCTCCACCATCCTCAAAAAGCCGGTGGCATTGCATCTGGATTCCAGTAAGGTCCACACCTTCCTGCCGCTTGCTTCTAAAGGGCAGCTTCTTCCGGCGTCTTCGGAGCACATAGGCAAAAAGGCCTGCAGTGACAAAGACTGCTGAGAAAAACAGAACCAGCAGGCTGAGAATCAACACAGAAAGCGGCACAGGACCCCCGGGAGGAGAGAACTCATAAGGTGATGCGCTGGTCGGCCCCCCAGGAAGGTGAGGGTCTCCAGGCTGGGCTGGTGATGCTCCAGCCGGCGCAGTGTGCAGCATCTCCGGGCAGAGAACTTCCAGTTCAATGGTGCGCACATCCCGGTGAGTGAGGTTCTCAGGGCTCCTGCAAAGTACATCACCTACTACACTGACTGAGCTGATGGTTTCAATCCACTGTTTGAAGGGGACCAGGTCACAGGTACAGTCCCAAGGATTCTCATTGAGGTCTATCTGGACAATAGCATTCAGGTGTTCTAGAACACCAGCCACAGGAAGGTAAAGGAAGTAGTTTTTCCTCAAGTTGAGCCGAGCCAGGGATGTGCCTGCAAAGGCGTCAGTTGGTAGAGTCCTCAGCAAGTTGTTGTTGAGGAATAGCAGCTTCAAGTTGGGCATGAGGCTGAAGGCTGCAGGCTGGATTTCCCGGATGACATTGAACTCGAAGTATAAATAGTGCAAACTCTGTAGGCCTCGGAACATGCCTGGTGTCAGTTTCTCAATATCATTGCCATTGAGAAAGAGGCTCTTTAGGTTGGGCAGGTTGATAAAGGCCCCATCCTGGACATAGGAAATACGATTGTTCCCAAGATGCAAGAGATCCAATGAAGAGAAATTCCAAAAATCAGAACGGTATATTTTCTGAATCAGATTGCTACTCAGGTACAGTTTCTTGGCATTCAGTGGCCTTGGAAGAAGCTCAGAAATATTATTAAATCCTCGCTCCTTGCAGTTGACAGTCAAGCCAAGGTCATTGATGTGCAAATTACAGGTACACCCAGTAGGGCATATAATGGGAATGGGTGGTCTGGTCTGGTAAGGAGCTATGGGAGGTTGGTTTGGACCAGGATATAAAGCTTGGGATGTGGATGGTGGCCTTGGTGTTCGAGGCTGTTTGGTGGGCTTGGGTTGTTTATTTGGAGACTTGTATTCAACAGAAGAAGCAGTAAAATGGACAGAGGACAACATGGAGGAAGGCTTAGTTGGCCATGCATTCTCCTTGTTGGATGACAAGTGGGGGATCCCCAAACTAGCCTCCACCTCAGAGTCAGACAACAAAGGGCAGAGTTCTGTCTTCCTGATTTCTCTCAAGTCCTTCCCGTGAAAGTGGAAAGGGGTCTCACAGGTGATGTCTCCCACCAGGGCCGTGTAAGGAATGCGTTCCAGCCAACTCTTTAGTTGCACAATCTCACATGTACAGTTCCAGGGATTTTCTTCCAGCTGGAGCTCCATCAGGCTTCTGCCAATGTGGTCCAGCATTCCTCGATAAAAGAGAACTTTTAACCTGTTTCCACGCAGGTCCAAATGTGTTAGGGAGACAGCCTTAAATAAATTGGTTGGAAGCATGGGAATGAGATTATCATTCAAAATCAAAACCCTCAATTTACTTAGGTTCCGAAATGCTCCACTCTCAATACGTTTAATGACATTGTAATCTGCTTGCAGATATTCGAGACTTTCCAAGCCAAGAAAGGTGTCATTTCTGAAGACATCTAGTTTGTTCTCATGTAGATACAGCCTCTTTAATATCTTAAGACCATTGAAAGCTCCTGTTTGAATGTCCTGCAATGCATTGTTCCCAAGGTTAATGGACACAGCGTTATTCAAATGAAGAAAACTGTTGGTGTACAATTTCCTCATTGAATTCCTCTGCAGATACAGTTTAAAAGGTCTTGACCAGAACTCAGTAATCTGACTAATATTTGTAAATCCTTTACTGTCACAATGTATATGAAAGAGGCTTTCTTTAACTTCACAGTAGCATGGATCAAAACAGGGCTCATCTATTTCCTCTGAGTCCTCTATCAGGGGAATCGGGGTAGTCCATCCTAGAGCAATTGTGCTTAGAAGAATAATCCACAGCATCCTTCCTCTGTGAAATGTCTCAGCTATAGAAGGTTTCATCATCCGTGGTTGATTACAAAACTGCAACAGAAATAAAGATGCAGATTTTTAGTTGTTAGTCTTATGCACTAGTCTAATTGATTCCTACATGTGGGGCCTTTTAGAAGTAAAATAATAACCCTGACAGTTGTTGAACTGACATTCAAAATGACCTATATCGTGTCTAATTTGTTGTATGTTTTGAACTTAGGAGACTGAAATATTGTACCATGTGATGACTCTATCCTGCCATACTTCATAAAGAGCATATCATACAAAAAAAGAAGCCATTATATACAGTGATGGCTTTGAAGTATAGACAGAGTCAGTAACAATGGCAATAATCTGGCCATTACACCTGTTTGCTTATTAAAGCTCACTTTGGTATCAGAGGTGGCCATTATAGATCCGATTTGAACTCTGATGGGGAAAAAAAAGTTCTTTAAATGATAGGTTTCTATTCATGAAAAGTTGAGATTAAAATATCCTATTAGATTAAAGAGTATTATAACATATGAACCCATTGCTCAATATGAGATGCTGAGATATAAACAATGATTGGTATCTCAGGAAAACTTAAGGTTTCTCTTAAGAAATGATTACATCATGCTTAATTATAGTATATGCTTAGTAACACACTATACCTCCACCCCCTTTGCCCAAACACAGATTAATAATATCTCCTTCAATTAAAAGATTTTTATATATGTATCATTTGGCTCTTCAAACCTTTTAGAAGTGACAATACTTTCTAAAGAACAAGCCTGTGCACTTGTCAGAGCTAAAGATAGTGACAGTTAAAGGATGCTGGACCTGGGAGTGTCTGTCTGAACAGCTTGGTTAGAAATGTGTGTCCGTGCCTTCAAGAGCAACTGAAGAACCCTGGATAAATCTGGAACTGGAACACCAGGTGGCTGGTTAGAGGACAGTTGGGCAGTTAAAGGCAAGAAGGGGAACCCTCGATACTCATCTGCTGATAAATGATCTATCACATGAAATACATTTCAAGGAAAGACACCATTCTTTTTTAATCAGAAGAAACAAATACAGTGCACTATTCTAATAATACAGAGCCTTCCTCATGGCTCTTTTTCCTGGCCTAATATCATCAGTATATGAAAATGCATACATAAATAAATTATAATAATGCAGCTTTATTAGATTGCCCTTTCTGAGTCACTGAAATGTCCATAGAAATTGAATGGTTGTTTTTAATCAATAAAAATAAACTGGAGCTTTTAGCATATATTTTCTCTCCACACTTAGTGACATGCATTAAGGAAATATTTAGTCAACCCTCTAACTTAAAACATAATGATAAAATTCATAGGGAGAGAGAAAAGAATAAATCTTTACATTAAACGTGCATATAATGTACACAGCTGTAAGGAAAGGAGAACCAGTGAGAAAGCAAAGAGAAATCTGCCTCAGGCATGCAATACTCAATTTTTAGAAACAATTAAATGAAGAAAAAGAGAGAGAAGGCAGATGAGACTACAGTGCAGTATCAGTCTCCTTATAAAATATTAAAATCCACATAAGTTCTTTCTTCACCATTTTAATGCTTTTCTTATTTTTGAGATCCTGAGATTTAGGCAAAGGCTCCAGATGCCTTTAACTTACCTATTTTGCAGGAGAATTTTTTTTAAGCATTGAACATTGTTGGGGGGTGAGAAACGCTTGAGTTTAAGGGTTCTCTCCCTCTCTCTCACTGAAGCAAAGGGGGATAAATGCGGGGGGGGGGGGCAGAGGGAAAAAAGGCAATGAGCTTGAGACGTGCTGGGAATGCAATGGGCCTTTCAATGGGCTTCTTTTGGATGCAGAACGGCTGCTTGGCACTCTCAATAGAGGAGGGAGGAGAAGGGGCTGCTGCAGACTTCCAGTTTTCGCTGTTGCTGCTGCCTCTGCGAGCCTGCTTTCTTTGGGTACCGGCAGCACATCATTGGGCACTGGGAGGAAGGGCGGGAGGAAAGCAGCGAGGAAGGCCGGCTCAGTCACAGAGCAGAATCTCGGACTTCCCTTGCGTTTTTTTTTTTTTTTTTTCCCAATGTATGCTGAAACCCTGGAACTGGCTTTCCACGTCTCGAAAATGAGCTCCAAGAAGGGGAACGCGTTTAGCATGGGTTCCAGGGGGAGCACTAGGAAGCCCAGACTAAAGTGTGTGTGTCTGTGTGTTTAAGAGGGGAAAAAAAGTGTGGAGGTCGAGATAAACTGTCAAAATAAGTGAGAGAAGGAAAAAGAAACAAACCTATGGGGAAACATTCCTTTAGTGGGGAAGGTGGAGATGCTAGGGTGTAGGGGTGAAGGTGTTCTTTCCTTTTCCTTTTTCTTTTCTTAACTCTCAAGGAAACTATGGCCTGACTGGTTTGCTCCTCTAGTTCCCCAAAGCTCCTTTCTCTAGTGTAGATGGGTTCAAAAGTACAACTGTCTCCTGGAATTATCCTTTTCACAGCACAGGCACTTCTCTTCAAAGAGGGGGATATAGGTAAATTCAGGTCCCCAAACAGAAGAGCTGAACCCTGCTAACTCTGCAGCAGTGTCTGGAATAAGAGCTCGGACTTGAGCAGAGTTTATCCTGCATTTTGCTTCGATCTCTTTGCACCAGAAATCCTTTTACTGTGCTGCAGTGCAAACCCTTGTATTTCCCCTGGATTCAAAAGCCATGTGTTTCCTTTTTAACAACAGAGCGAAGCCAATGTTCTGGAAGGAGACGAAGAAGACTTGAGTAACAATGACAGATTTCACTTTCTTGCACCGGGAAAGACTTCATGGGATAGGGATGGAGATATTTTATATATGATATATATCATACACATTATATATATATCATATATATAATTTGTATATTCACCAACTATTTCAGGGAAGTGGATGATAGGGAGTCATGAGGTCATGAGGTGGGGATGACTGAGGGGACCCGTTTCAGTATAGAGGGGCACCAGATTATAGTTCACAAGAGCCCTTTAAGAATTCTTAAAGGCTCAGCTGACAGTTCCACAGTCCCACCTGCCAGGGGAAAAAGTGCATCTTAGTGGAGAAACTGGACAGGAGCAAGTGTGCAGCAAACAAGTCCACTTAGCATGAACTGTGTGTCATTGATGCACACCTCCCCTCCATATACAGACACACATGCCAACCTGTCACCGACTCAAGAGAAAGGGAGGGAGGGACTTTATAATCATTGAAAAACCTAGACTGAACCTCAATTGCCTGAGGGCTCAAAGTTAGCCAGTGGAGGTGGCTTTCCCTTAAAGTACTCTTCACGAAACCAAATTTTAAAGAAAAACAGTTAACATGTCCATCTCTCACCACCCTAAAAAATTATGAATCATCTAAGTCAACAAAACGTTCCCTTAATGTTGGTTGTTTGCATGATATTTTGCATTTAAAATGACAGCACAAGTGTCTCTCCAGAATAGCTAAGATTGGAAGCAGCCATCAGAGATTAAGTGAGCAGGTGGGCAGGATTCCTTAACGTACTGCATCCTTAATATTCCAGACACACCCTATTTCTCAGATAGGTTTCAGACCAACATCGACAGCCTGAGCTTAGAACCAGAGCAATCCCCTCTCCATCACCAGCTGCCAACCTCCCCCTCCCACGCGCGCGCGCACACACGCACACACACCACCTTCTGTACCCGTCGTGCAGAGGCGGTGGCTGTTTCGCGGATTTCATCGCAAACCATAATGCAATGGATTCCATGAGTAACCGGGAGACTTCCCTCAGCTTCCTAGTGACAATAAAGGGCCCTCTTTGCAATCATTCTCTGTTTTCCCTTGAACTACAACCCTCTAAATTCTTGATTTGGGCCATGTCCTAAAGGGTATTTCACCCATGTCCTTTCCTTTATCTCAGTATAGAGCTCCAAAAGTTGGGATAAAGGACCCTGAATCTCCGGGTTTGTCCGCTTCCAGCTGGGAGCGCCCGGCATCATTTGTCCACGGGGAGGACAAGAAGCCCTTTCTCCCCCAGGCGCCCGTTTCCTACCGCCCCCTCCCTTTTCCCTGGTCTCCGAGCCCACTAATTCCCACATATACAAGATATATATTCCAATATTGAAGCAAAACTATCTACCCCAGGACAATAATTAAAATGCTGCATCATTCATTTTCTGAAGAGCTCTGAGCCTTTTACAGATCATTTTCTAATTTGCTGTAGCCAGGCGAAACGCACAATAGGTCTGTTTAGAAACGGAAAATGATTAAAAGCGCAAGTCGTTTTTCTTCTATCTTTTACAGCACCAGCGAGCGATCCACTGGGGGAGGGGCCCTTTGCTCCTCCACCTGACCTATTTGATGGAGTTACTTACGATTTCCTCCCCCAGAAAAAGGGTCCGAGGTTATGTTAGTCTTCAGTACCTCGCTTTCTACCAACGTCCTTACAGCTGGCTAAATGATGCAGTTCAAAAATGCAACAAACCCCTAGCACCTGTGAGCGTACAAAAGCCACCGCAGCTGAAGTCTATGTGCTCTACAATGCACATCGCACATTCAAGAAATACTGGTTTCAATTAGGCAAAGTAGGAAAGGGTGCCAGGGTGGTACCTATCAGTGCAGGGCGCTCACGATCTCCCAGGTTTGCTCCGAGGGACTTCCCAGCCGGAGCTGCAAACTCTCCCGAAGCTGAATTGTATCCATCATGCCGTAGCCTTGCAGTTGTCCTCTTCTGGCCGCCAACTTTTACAAAGGCCACCAAATCACTCTTGTAATCCTTCTAAGTGTTTCCACCTTTGAGACTTTCAGGGAAATGGTCGCTGCATACCAATGGGAGAGCGGGGCGCTCACCTAGCGCGGCGATGTTAGTGACAAAGCTCACGACCACAGCTTTAATATGCACTGGGTGGCAGGCAGGCAAGGCTTAGTGAGTGTCCCAGACTGTTTTTTTTTTAATTTATTGTTATTATTGTCTTTTAAAATCTCGGTGCCTTCGATTCAGTGGTGAGCTTCGCGGTCCTGTAGAGCCCTGGCTTGATGTCTGGGTCTCTCTCTCTTTCTCGCTTCCTTGAAAGGTTGTCACTCACAGCGCAATCCCTGCCGAGGCCTCCTTCGATCTGAGATGGGACTAGCCCTTGCCTTCTCCGGGTGTCTTTGCTCTTGATCCTTTGGGTACGTGGGAGTGGGGTTGGGTGGTGCGAAGATGAGAGAAGAAGAGGGTGGGGAGGGGCGGGAAGGATGCAGGAAGGGGGTGACTAGATCCCAGATCCCAGCATTGGCCAGACGGCAAAGGGAGTGGGGGGTGGGGAAGAACGGGAGAAAGAGGATACAAATACAACGGTATGGCTGTACACACCAAATTCGTCTTGGATTGGGGGGATCTCAGGCAAAGCACGAAGGTGCAGTGATACTGTTGGCAGAGAGTTAGCCCCCTGACAGCTCACCATTCAAACACCCTCACTTCTCAAGCGGGAAGGGGTGGGGAGGGGGGGTTGGAGGGCGGGGAAGGGGACTGAGGAACATTTCAGGCCAAGGAGACGCTCGCGCCGGCAGCATCTTTTAAGACTGACCTGCTTTAAAAGTGACACTTTAATGGCCGAGGAAATAACTAAAATCGGATTACACGTTACTTACCAACGTCTGCACCCAAACTGGGAGCGCCAGGTCGGGTATTAGGAGGCAATATGCGAAACGCCAGGCTGCAACCCGAATGCAAATCCATCAGCCGCCCCCAAATCGCGCACCGAGGGAGAGGCGCTCGGGAGCCCCCAGATCAGCTCATCGTCGGAGCCTCCGCCAGCCTGTCCCCCCCGCACCCCCGGCCCCTCCTCCGCGCCAACTGTGTAAATCAGTCGCCGCAGTCCTCTCGCCGCGCATCGCAGGCAAATCCCTGCTTAGGAAGCAAGTGATTCTCTCTCTCTCTCTCTCTCTCTCTCTCTCTCTCTCTCTCATCGGTCACAATCTGGCAGCTCTACAAAGAAAAACCCTGTAAAATTGAGTGACAGGAAGTCAGCATTCTGTATCTGTGGATTGATTTTAACTTTATTTGCAAATGAGAGGTGGCTGTTTGGAAAATTACAGTCCAGGCCCGAGGAGGGGCGGACGGGGTGATCAGATTAGGAGCATCTAAACTGTATTGGTGGGCGATATCGCGAACCGCCCCTAGAAGCTGTTCCCAAGTGATTCTCAGTATCCCCCTACCCTCATGACACATAGGTGAGAATTTGAAAGTACACATATTTCCTTATCTGTTTTCACTGGCCAAGAGAAGAAAAATTAAACTGTGGGGTGAGGGGAGGTGTGTGGGCCATTTGCTGGAGAGATGCTGGATACCACTTCGTAACAAATTAAATAAGGGCACTTGAACAATTATTGTAGCTACGTGAGAGTATTATTGCAACATATATGCCCACTGGAGGCGACCATTACCCCCGCTGCAGTCATACTAATGCAGTCATTTAATGCTCCATTCAATCTGCAGTGTAAACCAACGCAGTCCTTTTTAATAGATCCCTTTCATCAGCGACTGTGTTGGAGGAAGAGTTGTCTCCCACTAACTCCCAAAACTGGATAGGAGGTCATCCAGGAAGTCATCTGCCCCTCTCTTGCCATTCCTTCCTGAAGTAAATGCAATAGATTGTTCAAGACAAGAAAAGTTGTGCAGCTATTACAATTGTACATGTAAAACGAACTCGACCCTATTTTCAAAAGCTTTCAAAGGAACTCTAACTCAGCCCTTCCAAGGAGGCAGTACTCTCTTCCAATTTATATGGGAAAATCTTTGGAAAACAGGCCTGAAAGTGTGATTTTGGTATTTATTTAATATATTTTCTATATACTGCATTATACCATTGTTACTCTATATTATATACATAAAATACCACAGGTCTAGTGGCCATATTAACTCCATTTAAAGTGAGTATGAATTGGCACAAATCCCAAACCTCTCTTCAGTAGTTTGTGAGTAATTGCTTCCATGTGAATTTTACATATGTGAAGACATGGATATAAAAAGGACATTTGTCTTGGGTTTTTGACTCACCAGGTCTCCAAGTTGAGATTTAAAGAGGTAGATATCCAAGAAAGGTTGCAAAAAAAAGTTCATTCCTTTACCAAATTGGTCTGGTTTGGGAGAAACCAAGCTACCTCAGTAGGCTGATGTGTCATAGAGATGTTTCTGGCCTTTGCAGGTAGTAGTTTCATGGGTGAACAATCACTCCCGAGTACACCATATTCTGTGTGGACAAATGTGAAATCACACACATGCCCGTGAACCTCACAGCTAAAGGATATTAGAGTAACCCTGAAAGCAATCACGCAGCATACCTAAAATAGCCGAGTCTCTGTAACTTTTGGAAACTATTTTTATTTGATTTGATTTGCAAGGTTATTTGTTGAAGAGAGAACTCTGAATATGTTAATATATCTACTCTAAGCAGTGTTGGTATGGCCTGGTGGTAGTGGGGAAGCTTTGGAGGATTAATTCGTTAGGATGCGTTGTTAGTGTTGAGTATTTCCAACACAAACCTTTCAGGTCAGATACAAATGTTGTGGGGTAAGTAATTGTGATGGACTTTTGAGTGATTCTATGTTGTGACTTTTTAGTGCATTCTGCAAAGGTATTTACGTGTCCACAGTTTTATTCTAAGCAAATGTAATTCACATTGTGAAAAAGAACTCTCAGAAAAAATGTTTTTTATTGATGATGCTTGATGGATAAAAGGAAAGCAGAAATAACATACAGAATGTATTTGCTGTTCAACGAAAGAAAATATGTTCATATTGCTAATGGACATATATGTTTTTAGTTACAAAGCCATTATAATATTTCACAACTTTCTTTTAATGACTGTCATTTTCCAGACAGGGACAATGGTATTAAAGAGACTCGAGTAGGTGCATTTTTCTTGTCTAGCATATATTTTACCCACTCTGATTTAAATAAAATAAATAAATGCATCTTTTGAAAGATTTAATATGAACTTAAGTAGTACTAGAGAATTTGTTCAGTAATAAAGCATTCACCCAAGAAAGTTCCAAATCCTGTAGCAATTTATGATCATATACAGCATACTTAGTTTTCTATATATTGTATTCATCTTTTTTTAACTGTTAAGCAAGCATTCATGAAGCTTCCATCTTTCTTAATTTGTCCATTCCAAATACTCTTTAGGCAACAAATTATATGTTTGGTTATCAAAACCAAAAAGTTAACTGTGTCATCATTTGATTAACTTTGATACCACTATTGAAACAATTAAAATATAGTTACATATACCATTTTATTAATGAGGATTTAGTCTGCAAAAAATAAAAAAATTAAAATATAATAAAAGAGAAATTAAATGTTTTTAGTTCAGTTTTGTTTTGGTGCTTCTAAGTATTTATTGAAAGATTAAAAGGGTTGAACAATTCAGACTGAGGGTTACATACACACAAATATTTGTATAGCTCTTCTTATGCCTTCATGGAAGAAACATGTTTGAAATATTTTATGTCATGATGCAAAAGTTCCAAAACGATTGATAAACTTTGTTTTTCCAAAAGTGTCTTATAAAATTTAGTGAGTCAACAAAGATTTGTAGGTGAGAGCAACATTTTTATTATAACTAACAAGCAATAAATATGGCAAAATTATAAGGTACTCATTAGGCATTGGTCTTTTCTTTCTTCTTTCACTAAAATGTTTAGAAGCACATTATAGGCATTTGCTTAATGAAAACTCAGTTTATTTTTAAGTAAACATGTGTTATAATCTCAAAAGTTAAGTGAACTATTTTAGGATTTCCAGAGTTAACCTATGCAGTATGAACAAAGTTTTCAAATTTGTATTTGTCCTCTGTGTTAGAAAGTTGTTGTTTCCTTTACAGGTGATTTTGTAAAATTATTTGGAATTCATAGATTGTAGATATTAAGATTAAAACTGCTGAGAAGAGCAAAAAATCTTTAAAAGAGAAAAATACATGAAGAAATTAATCAAATATGTTTGTTGAAATGTATTAAACTGTTGAATAATACAAGGTCCGTCCAGAAACAACCCAGGCATTGTTAGTAAAATGAGAACAGTTTGCATGACATTGTAACCTAGCAGCCAAGAATAATGGACTGAAATGCACATGCATGAGAAATGACAGTTTCACTGTATTAGTCAGTGGGGCTGGTAGATGCCATTGAGTGAGCATGTGTACTGTGTGGCTGTCGCATTCAAAATGACTGAGCGAGTAGAGCAATGAATCTGTATCAGTTTTTTTGTTAAGCTTGAGTATTCCTCTGCAGAAACTATTCAGATGATTCAGAAGACCGCCGCTATGAGTAACTGGTGATTGGCAGCTTCACCATGACAACACGCCTGCTCATGCCACATGTCTCCTGAAGAGTTTTATGGCAAAACATCAAATCACCCAGGTGACTCAGTTCCCCTACAGCCCAGATTTGGCACCCTGTGACTTCTGGGTTTTCCCAAAAGTAAAATCACCTTTGAAAAGGAAGAGATTTCAGTCCTTCAATGACATACATGGAACTACGATGGGACAGTTGATGGCAATTGGGAGAACTGTGTGAGGTCCCAAGGTGCCTACTTTGAAGGGAACTGAAACATCATTGTCCTGTGTACAATATTTCTTGTATCTTGTATCTTCTTCAATAAATGTCTCTATTTTTCACATTACATGGCCAGATACCTTCTGGACATACTTTGTATGTCAGGAAATAAATTATTGGTGGGCATGTAATGGAAAGATGTGAATCACATAAGTTTTAGCAGTAAAATAATTTTAACAGTGTACAATGAGAGAAGGAGAAGAGAATTTATTTATAACGCCATAAAATCTCAGTATCAGGAGGGACTTGAAAGGCTATCTAGGCTGACAAATTATGTGGTATTCAAATCCCTACTTCACTATCCTCTTGCCAAGTTGTTATCCAGACTAAGCTTTAATTGCTTATGGTGTGGAGTTCAGTATATTTTGGGGAAGCCTGTTTTATTTTTGGGCAAACCTAACTGATAGAAAAAATATTGAGCAAACTGAAAAAAGGAACATTTTATTTTACTTCCCATTAACTTGTTTTATTTACCCCTTCAGGATTTGTTTGAAAATATAAGGTAATGAACTTCCTATTTATTTGAGTTAGGTAGAAACACAGAAATAATGTTCAAGAAATGAGTTTAAGCTAGCCAAGTCATTTAAATTGTTCAGATAACTGAAACCATGGAACTCTAGAATTTGTTGTAGCTACTACAGTGACAAAATGTTATATGGCATTAAAATGCTTAAAAGTTATTACCGAAATATTCAAAACAACTCACCTATTTTTCATGAAAATCCTTTTGAGGCTACATTTGAAGTTCTATGTGTGTTCTCTTAATCTACCATCATAGAGGAATGGTATAATGGCATCAGCTAAAGAGCCCAGCAAACCTAAATGATACACATGGATGTTTGTAAGTCAAATCAAATGTCTTTTGGTCTTCAAATTTTTCAAATTATTTATTTATTTATTTTTAGAGAGATGGGAAGGAAGGGAGAAAAAAGGGGGAGAGACACATTGATGTGCAAGAGATCCATCTACCAGTTGCTTCTCTCACACCCCCAACTCCCCAGGCCTGAAACCCAGGCATATAGCCTGACCAGGAATTGAACTAGAGACCTTTCATTTTGCAGCACAGTGCTCTGTCCACTGAGCCACACCACCAAGGGGTGGTTTTTGAATTTTTAAAAGCTATTTCAGAACATATATATGAAATGAATATTTTAAAATTAGGCTAATTTAAAGTCTGATGAAAAATTCCCTACCAACTATGAAACAAGATAAAAGGTTTTAATCTGGTTGTGTGCTGGAATTTATAAATAAGTGAAAATCTTATGTACAAACTTGTTTCTTAAGGATAGAACAATAATGTTATGAAATACTCAATATATGCCTGAATGTTAGCAATTCCTGAAGTGATTTAAATCCCAAAAGGTAAACTTTCCTTGAATTTGGCTGCCTTTCCTATATCATTCTACTGAGATCCTTAGGCATATACTTCCTTTTAGCTTTTATGTTGTTAAACTATTAATGTTTAGTGATTTGCATATCTGTAACTCTGACTTTTGAGTATTGAAATCAATGGTTTATGTATTTTTCACATTTGGGTATCTAAAAGTAAATTTATGATTCTATGTGTGCCATTTTTTTTTCTGGGGGGTGTCATATCTGACAAAACACACAGTTCACAGGTGGATGTGAAAATGTTTAATTCAAATGTTGGTTTTAACAAACATTCTTAAATAGCAAGTAGAAAAAATAATAAACAGGTGGCATAACTAAATTCACTGTTTTTTAAAAGTGTCAAATCATCAAGTAATGTAAAACCTATGATGCTATAAATTTATCCCCTCTAAAAAAATCATCAAGTGCTTTCTAGAAAGCTTCACCAAATATATTCATGAGATAAATATATTTGCATATTTTCACAAGTGTTTTAGTGTTGCGCCCTTACCATTTTTAAAGGATGATCTGACTTAAATCTAAACTTACTTCTTGTTGTAGTTGGATATTTTCACTGAAAAGGCAGTGATTAAATGTCTGGTCTGATTGAGACAGTGGCAGAGTGTGAGCTGATAGACCTGTCTCCCATTCTGAAACCTTATGAGGCAGATTTTGTGATGTTTCACTTGAAATTCCTTGAAAAGTAGCCCAAATATGCCTGCATGTATACAAATGAGACATACATGTCTCTGTAATTTTGTGGGTTGAAAGGATACAAAATTGGGCATTAACGGATTTCTTATAAAATCTTTGAATTGTTTTGTCTCTGAAAGGGTAGATAAAACACACAGTTTTGGAGATTTTATAGTATAACAAAATAGTTATCTATAAGATATTAAATTGAACTATATATAGTAAATACCCTTTTGTTGATATTAGATGATAATATTCATTAAATTAACTTTTGGAACATTCCTTTCATAAAGATCAGATAGATAATCTCTAGGAACTGATATTTTCTATGGACTTACAAATAAATACCTTGGAAAAATAATTTGGTTGGCCATTTAATAGGCTGACATCAACTTCCTATGTGCAAGCACTTTCTATCATGTATAAAATGGTAACGTGTTTTTAAAATTCTACTACTTTTAGCTCTTATGCCAAAATCTATAAATATACAAAATATCCAATTCTTGAATACTTTCAATATTCCTTAGAGTCTTTGGTAATCCAATTTAAGAAAAAAAAAGAATTTAAAAATTATTTACACTGTTATCTCATGAAAATTCAAGGACTGAAACAAGTACAGCCAGACATCATGGGAAACATAATTGGAAATTAGGCCACACTTTGTCTCTCTCAGGGTCCACATGGTCTCCCTGTCACCTCCCTCACTTCCCATCTGTTCTCTACAGCAGGAAGAATTCTTCTTAAAAACATAAGTCTGGTGTTTCAGTATTTTTCTAGTGGTTTTCCATCTCTCTAGGTAAAAGCTAACCTTCTGACACATGTTCACGAGCCTTATGTGATCTTGCTCATTCGAGATCTGATTTCATACCCTGTCACTTGCTCTCCTGCCCCCGCTACCCCAGGCATAGTTCCCCGCTTTGCCATTCCTTTGACTCCCCAAGTGCAACCCATCACAGCACCTTTGCATCTATTGTGCACTCTGCGCAGAACATCCTTTCCACAAATATTAGCATGGCTGGTGCCTTCACTGCTTTCTGGTTTCTTTACAAAGAACATACGATCATGCAGGCTTCCCTGGACATTTTACCCAAGTAGCATGGGTACTTTTAACCATCATAACCTTCTTTATTTCTATGTCTAGAGTTGTATCACGTAATAAAATATAGCTGGTGCATTTTTTACTGTCTATCTCCCGTTGCGAGAATAAGCCTCATGAAAACAGAGACTGTATTGTATTCATCACGATATTCTGGCAGCTAGAACTGGGCCCAGTACATAATAGGGAGGGATTCAATGAGTGAATGTTCTCTCTAACCTCTACTCTTTTTTGAGTCTGCACCATTTTTGTTTCTCTCTGCTAAGCTGCTTTCCCTGCATCAGCTAGCACACAGCTCATATTTGCTACATGGCCTTTCAGCTGCAGTGTTCTCCACCAACTGGCAACTTCTCTCTTTTACTTTAGTTCACATTCCTGAAAATCTAATTGGACAGGCTTAGTTTTCCAGTAAGGCTACAAAAACTATACATTTCTGGCTAGTCTGTGGGTGTACTCTTTCTGGTCAGTTATATACTTTTGGTCTAATGAGGCTGAGCCACTTCCCAGCATGGATGATTAGGTGTGAAGGGCTCCGGGCAGGCAGCCAGGCAACACGGACATGTCTAGTACATGAAGCCACGGCGTCCACATTGACACCAATGCTCGTTGTTTCTCCAAGTCCTGCTCGTGAGCATGACGTTACTCCTCAGTGCATTGCATCTGCCTTCTGCCTCCACGTTCCTTCCTGATTAAACGACTTCTCTAACTTTTCTTTCTTATGTTTCTTTGTTACATGTAACTAAGCATCTACAAAATTTCCTGATAAATATGTCCATGTCTCAAATTTTACATGGTAAAAGTTGGACATATCTAAGTTTGAGCAGTATTTATTACTTTATTATCAATAATTTGCTAATGTTCTTTATTCTTTTTATAATTTTCAACTTTATATTTGAATGTCTTGCCTTTCTAAAAAGTTCTATACAACACCGACCATATTGCAGAATATATCATAATTTAAGAGTCAGTTAAACGGAAATGTTTTTATTTTCCACAGTGCAAAGAGTTGAGGGTATAGAGACGTGAAAAGTTATCTTTCTTTTTAATCCCACCACCACATGAATTTTCAGAGACTTTACAAAGTCAAAAAATTATGGCTTACATATTGTTACATACATTCTCTATTTAAAAGAGAAATCTTACTTTATAATATTTTAATGGTATATGTTTGAAAAGGCAATATGTTCATTTGTCATACACTTGGAAATAAACAATTGAGATGAAGTATTGATGAAACAAACTTCTATGGTTAACCTGCCAGAATTTCTCCAACATTGATTTAAAATTTAAGTGATTAAAAATTTCTGTTCCCAAAGGAGCCCCACACAGTATGTAATCAAGCTCTGGTCCTCATTTACCCGGGGGAAAAAAAAAACATACAGTCACTGTAGATGGGTCTCTTATTAAATAGTTTCAAAGTTGAATTTGAATTTTAAAGGAAAAGTGAAATCCCAGATCTCGATGCCTGGTGGAAGTAAGAATAGCAGTGGGGAAAGAGATACAGAGGCTTGTTCCTGTTGATCTGTAGGGAGTAAGGACACACCCGATAATCACATTTTTAAATGCATATCACAGTAGATAATCCTTTAAGTGCTCTATTCAATTAATTAAGCTTATAGCTCATTCAGGTATACAAATTATCCTCTTGAAGGGAAAGAAGCTTAGGGGGATATTTAGAGGGAAATTAATTCCAAGAGCTTTGCTTGAAATATTATAGTCATATGAACACCTTATCACATGAACAATAATGGAAACTCTTTTTCTTTGTTATACTTAACTCGGTGTAACACATTGACAAGGAACACTCGAAACATTTCCAGAGATAAAGTTTGTAATTTTTTGAAGTAACAGAGCATGTTTAACCCACTTGCTTTGTTTTAGTTCAGAGGCATAGATTTCTCTTTTGGAAAGCTGCCTTTGAGTTAAGTATGAAAATCCTGGACATTTCTGATAGAATCCAGCATTATTTTCCTTTGAGTTAAGTAATAGATAATTAATTTCCCAACCCTCATTTGTACATGTATGAAATCACAATTTTTACTTTATTGTGATGTGAAAGATATATAACAGCTATAAGTGATAGAATGAAGCTTTTTTGTGTTTTCTTTTTAAATGTGCACAGGGGAGTGTAAATAAAAACCATGCTTACTTAACAAAGAATGTGCTGTCATTCTTGTTCTACCTAGTTGTTCCAAGTTTTCTGTAGCTTCCTCTAGGCGCCTCCAGATGGCGCCCTAGTGCCCGTTCTCTCCGCCCAGTGGCCGACCACTTGCCAGCTGCTAGGGAGAAGGAGCTTGGAGGCACGGCGTAGGGCTTAACCTGGCGCGGCTGAGAATGGGTTGCTGAAGGACTCAGAGTGGCAGCTGCAACAGGGCGTCACTCACTGTCTAAGTATATTCATTTCTGAGCGCAAAAGGAAGAACTTAAGCGGGCGGCAGCTGGAGTGTAAATTGCTTTGTAGTATTTAAAAGGAGCATGGATCATGGGGAGCTGAGCTGGTACGAGCAAGAGAAACTACTGAATGGAACTGTGCTGGGTAGGAACCCGTCTGATCATTCTTTGTGTGCCAAACGTTCTGTGTCCTGAATTGTGCCTGTGTGTATACACTCATTTCATTTTCACCTGGATCATGGAGGCTTGGGGTAACAATCTTTCATATTTCCAACATGATATAATAAAGGCTTTACAGAACATTTTTTAAATAGAAACATGACCAGATTAATGGTCTAAAAAACACATGATAATGGCACCAAAACACTTTTTGTAAAAAATGTTTCTTTGTTAGAGAAAAAAAAAGAAAAAGGTATACCTAAACCATATTACTAGGTAATTTTACCAGATATGACTTTTAAAACAAAATAGCCTGTGCGTGTTTGTGTGTGTGTGTATATATTTAACTACTGAACAATAAATCATTTTACCTGTGGGTACAGATATAAACACATCTGTAAAATATGCATGATTTTTACATCTGTGTGCCAGAAAGAACGTTGTATAACTATGCAAACACTATGATGAAAAATAAACATCTTGTGTATGTGTATTTTGTATGGGCTAATATACCATATGAATGTGTTGTGTGTATATAAAACTAATATGTATGTATGATCTAGAATTGTTGCACAGTTATAAAAGTGGTATATATGGATGTATATATACATACACAATACTGTACTTTCACACACGATATTTCTAGGTAGATAACTTAGTAGGAAATCATCTATTGCTTTAAAAAATCAGAATTTAAAGAATATACTTTCACTCTTTTATTTTAAATTTCCTTAGTTTCATTCAGCACTGTGCTTTTAAATGGTAGAGAAAAGTTGTTTTTTTATATTTAAACATAAAATATTGGCTTAAGTGATTATATGGAAATAAGATGTATAGAGTAAAAATATAGGTTCTCTGGTCTTCAGTTCACTATAGCTTCAATCCACAAGAGCTCTGAAAACTTGAGAGTTTTGACTGGGGGATTACATTAGAAACTTGCCAAAAATATGAAGGATTCAAAAGTTCAGAACTAAATTGGAAATAACGGAGGCTCAGGTTTTGCTTAGTATTATTACTCTAAAACTAAGTTAGACTACCTATAAATTTGGATGCATTCTCTTGAACAAATGAGTGCAAAAAACAGATACTGAATTTTATTTTGCCATTTCATGAAAGCAAATATAACACAATTCAACATAAAAACTAGGTACCAGGAGCTAACTGTGTAATATAGTATGCTAAATATAGCCTGAGATATCAAGAAAATGGTCCTTACCCTCAAAAAGTTGCCAGTCAAATGACTGGAGTGGAGGTGGATATATTCATGAATATGAGTACACACTAAAATACAAATCAAAGTAAGTGCTATTATACAGGGACATGCACGATGTGTATAGCACTTAAATAGATAAAGATATCTGGCTAAGAGATTTTAATAAGGTTTTTCTATTGGAAGGGTATGGGTGGGTGAAGATGTTAATGATCAGTCAGATATTTGGTTTATGTTGGGTACTGACTTCTTCATTGGTCTCAGATATGAGCAGTGATAGATAATGTTATACAGGTAGGTGGGGCAGTATTGGAGGTTGCCTTGACCATCACTCTGGAAACTTTTGATTTCATCATTACTTCTTACCCAGTACCATCAACGATACGGATATTCAGTACTCTTTTAGAAACACTGAGTGCTGTGCATGATAGTGAGAGCCAGTATGAGATTTTACAATGATTTTATAGCTCATTTATTGTGTATCTATCACATTACAATTTAGGTTTCAAGACACAAAAGTCTTTTACAGTATTATATCCATAGAATCTAGCAATTTCTTGAAAAATATTTATCTACCATAGGAATGAGTGAGGAATGGTATGAGGATAAGGCCAGGATTCTATATTATTTACATTCAATTTTCCTAATAGTCATCAGTGATTAACATCCTCAAAATTCACCCAGTCTTTGAAATTGTTGTTCTAGTCTGTTACCTTATGGCTCAGCTAATGCAAAGCAAATTTCCTGCAATAGCCACTACTGATGTTTAATTTTACTCTATTTTTAACCTCTTCCATTAACAGTCTTGCCTTCACATTTTTAGAGGGTTATTAAAGTAATTACGCACTGCATGATTATTCAGGCAGAATTTACCAGTTCATCTTTGTATCTCTACAGTAGACATATGTGGATGTATAACACATGTGAAGCAAATAAATTCATGGAAACAGTTGAAGTGTTTGAGGAATGCCTCTGTGCTCTGCAATGTATATTTACCATCTTACATGAATGCTCAAATATTTGGTTGTCTGCAACTTAGTCCCAACTCTCTAGACGCTCTCTATAATTCTAGGGGTACAAAGTGATCACCTGAGAATCCTTAACTATTTAGTTCCATAGTTTGGGGGACACTAGAGTAGCATGCTTGGGATCCCAGCTCATTATACATAGGTAGTCCTGTTCTCAGTCCCTGAAAAATGATGTCTTTTATGGATAGTGACAGACATGTAAAGAAAGTAGCGAAGAAAAAAATTTTCATTTGAAATGAGGATACAAAACAATAATAAATAGACATTTTATAGGAAGTTATAAGTTCGCCTTAAGTTACAAATGCATGTATAGTGTTGTACAAATAAAAAGGTCAAACAAACAATGTCACTGAACCAACAGCATTAATAGACAAACACCGAGAGATTTTCCTTTTTGCCCAAGAGAGACCTTTCTACTGTCTGATGGTTTATATATCTTAATTTACTTTTATATGATTCATCTAAAAAAGACAAGGGCATATTTTCTCAGTTTAAAAAATATATGTTGATGGGGTTCATATGTGTCAGTCAAACTGAGTATGCAGGATTTGTTTTACTTTGAACTAATCTGCGGAGAGTCAGGCTTTTTCTCACGTCAATGTCAGTGTGACAAATTTCCTTGCCATTCCTGGTGTCTACTCTGCTGGCCCTGCTGTTAATGCTTTATCTTTAGCCCATGTGCAGGGAGGTGGTAAGATACAGTGACCCAAGACTTTCACCTACTCTCAGCCCTGTGGGCACGGTCTGACCTGCAGACTAATGGATTAGGGGAAGCATATCTTGTCCAAATAAAGCAGATATTCAGTTTCAGAGAAATATACTGCAGTGTGTACTGCAGGGTTTTCCCCCTAGTGGTGGACTTAAAGCTGCTGTGTTTCTTCTACAAATTGAAATAGACTTTTCTTCACGCGCTGAAGCTAATTTGGTCAAGATTCTCTAACTTATAGTTTAAAAAACTTGTTTCAGGAGAACATACGGTCTTGTTTAAATGGGCATGTTAAAAAATACAAATACGATGTCCTAAAAAATATACTGGGGATTTTTCTTGTTTTTTGGAAGGCTTGGGATTCAAAAATATGCAAATATAAAATATACACAAATAATGGAAAATTTCCAGTATTGGATCCCATTTTGTGCTCCTCTTTCATAGTGTAAAGTTTTCTTTTCCTCTGGTGTCCTGATGTCATTATTTTCTCTAGTCAGTGTCACTGAATCAGTTTAACATGATTTTCAGCCTTTCCAATAACCCTGGAAACTCTTTAAAGAGAGGAAACCAATTCTGTGCTTCCTTTGAACCTCTCTAGTATACTAAA
Organism: Trachops cirrhosus; assembly: GCA_028533065.1. Classification (NCBI taxonomy): domain Eukaryota; kingdom Metazoa; phylum Chordata; class Mammalia; order Chiroptera; family Phyllostomidae; genus Trachops; species Trachops cirrhosus. Next base: position 166,465,472 of record CM052539.1, on the reverse strand, counting down.
GACATTGCCACTGCCAGGAACAAACAGCATTGAAGTTTGTTCATTTGTTGACAATTAAAGATTAAATTTTTGTATTTACACACAAATTCCAATGAGTAGATACAGTCATATAGAAGTGACTTGTAAAGGGGAAAATGGAACTCTTTATAGAAACTGTACACTGGGAATATTACACCTGGCACACCATATAGAAAGAGAAAATTCCTTCTCTTCAAATCAACTGTTTGAAATGAGACATCTTTTTTAAAATAGTATTTGAAATATGGAGGTATCTATAAAGGCACAAAGCTTGCCTTCCCTTGGTAAAGCTATTTCCGTCTGGAATAGATACCTTCTGGCATACCTGTGTCCCTGGGGTGTTGTGTAACTGTAGGTAGAATATTGCGAAGTCAGAACTGCTGAAAGTTAGAGCAAATCAGAAGAGTTCCTAGCAGCAAGAATTAACCTTAAGGAATGTTAGAGGCACTGACATACTTTAGAGCTGTTCCTGGAAAAAAAATCATGTTTTTTTTTATAATGAGTATATTTTGGAGCATAAAATACCCTGCCACCAAAATGTATAAAAATGAAAATTAGTAACAGCAAACTTCTATTTTAACAAGTGCTAGAGGAAAGTAACAAAGGATTTGTGGCTGTATTGTTAACAAGAGTGAAGAACTTCTCTGGCATCTCTGTTCCAAGGCTAACAGTAGAGTTCCCGGTTCCTAAGATGCATTCTTTGCTGGTCTCAGGCTCATTAACAATGGAAGTAGGAGGGAGAGGGTATGAAGTGGCAGCTGCAGCTGTGGGCACTCAGATCATTTGTCACCTGTGTGAAGTTAGTGTTGGCAGCCTCAGAGCTCCAGCACAGAACACCAGGGAGAAAATGCCAGCTGACTATTGTTCCTCACCAGCTTGCTGGCTAACTCAGTCTCATTCTTCAGCTCTCTGCTGAAGTGTTGCTTCCTCCAGGTAGCTGTGCCCGACCTTGCTAGAATACACTTAGCACCATTCTTTCTGCTCTTAGGGCCTCACGTTCTCATCCTTACATCATGCTTAGCACTTGAAGACCTGCCTGCCCTCCTCACTAAACTAAAGGCCAGAACTGAGCCTTGTCCAACATTGCTCAGTATCTGTGTCTGATTTATAATCGGTTTGGAATATTTATGCATACTTTCTGTTGCATGATGGCTAAATGACTACGTATGGGCTTTGATGGCAGTAAAAGTGTGTTTGACTGTCAATAGCACATATAAGATGAGAAGTATCTGAACTCTTAGTGTCTTTATCTACTATGTGGAGCAACTGTATACCTTCTTAAGTGTGACTGTTAAAGTTAAAAATTATAACTAGTATTATTATACTATTACTATTTTTCATGGGGTTTCTAGATATTAACTGAATTAATCCTCAAAACTGCCTATTATAATTTTATTTTATATAAGAAATAGAGGCATAGCAATATAAAATTACTTGCCCAAGGTTACAGAGGGAAGACTAATGAAAGTAAAAGACCCAGCAGAGTGCCCAGGAGAGAGCAGATGTGTACTACTCGCTGGAATGGGGTGTACTGCAAATTTATTTTGGGAAGGCTGATTCCCATGTAAATGAGAAACTACCCCACACTGTTAAGAACAGTTTGTTCCCAGACTTCAGAGCCTGCTGTTACAGATATCGTAGTTGTAGAATTCCCACAGAAGTTGAACTTCGTCAGACAAAAATTTCTAATGTGTGTAATCTGAGAGAATCTTTACCTTTCATGAAGCATTGTATAGTGTTGGATATAATAGAAACTAAAGAACCATTGTAGGAAATACATTCTTGTTAGGGATCTCAGGGTAAAAAAAAAGAAGCAAAAGATAGCATGGTCTATTTTAATACTTTGCACAATTCTTGTTTTATTTATACATTTAATTTTATTGCATACCATGCTTACTTTTTCTCACTCTTAAATGTGTACATATTTTGTAGAAAATGTGTAAAGTGCAGACTACAAAGAAAATAAGCAAAATGAATTTATAATTATTTAACCCAGAGATAACTACTATTAATGATTTGCCATAGTACCTTTCTATCTTTGGACCAAATTGCACATAATTACTTTCATATACACATATACATTTACACACATTTGAATATGAAGTCATTTAATGAGTATAATCTTATGTCCTATTTTTGTGCCTATTATTTTATTATGTCATTAGCATTTTAATAAAATTATAATTTTTAGTTGTGGCATATTATTGCAATGTGGGATAATATTATAGTTTTACTTACTAATTTTGCTTTTGGTTAATATCCTTTTAATTTTGGAAATTCTCCTAATTTTTGCAATTTTACCCTATTTAAATAAGTTTGATAGCATGCCTTACTGGTGCCTCCTAAATAATCATATTTAGATGAATAATTAACATCTAATAATAAGGTTGTTAAAAGGGGAGTATGTGTTTCTACTCAGAAGTGAACAAGCTAGCAGAAGCATTTTGGAATGGGTTCATGCTTAAGGAAAAACAGGGCAAACTAAAGTTGCAGGTGGGAACGGAGTCCTACTTCTGGAGTGACCACCCTGTGCTGGGACCTGCGGGGATTGGCTTCACAACCATCATCTCACAGTGATTAGCTGCAGCTGAAGGAGGTGCAATGACAGGACCAAGCTGCTTTAGTGACACTGTCAGGATTCAAGTATATGTCACTTCTGGGTCCTTTCTGTTCTTCTTTTTTTTTTTTCAATTTAAAATTTGGATTTATTAGAGGGATTGAAGAGTTTTTTTAAATATATTTTATTGATTATGCTATTACAGTTGTTCCATTACCTGCCCTTCATTCCCCTCCACCCTGCACACCCTCTCCCACCCACATTCTTCCCTTTAGTTCACGTCCATGTATCATAAGTTCTTTAGCTTCTACATTTCCTATACTATTCTTGCCCTCCCCCTGTCTATTTTCTACCTACCATCTATGCTACTTATTCTTCATACCTTTCCCCGCTCTTTCCTCCTCCCACTGCCCTGTTTCTAACCCTCCATGTGATCTCCATTTCTGTGGTTCTGTTCCTGTTCTAGTTGTTTGCTTAGTTTGTTTTTGTTTTTGTTTTAGGTGTGGTTGTTCATAATTGTGAGTTTGCTGTCATTTTACTACACATGTTTTTTATCTTCTTTTTCTTAGATAAGTCCCTTTAACATTTCATATAATAAGGGCTTGGTGATGATGAACTCCTTTAACTTGACCTTATCTGAGAAGCACTTTATCTGTCCTTCCATCCTAAATGAAAGCTTTGCTGGATAGAGCAGTCTTGGATGTAGGTCCTTGCCTTTCATGACTTGGAATACTTCTTTCCAGCCCCTTCTTGCCTGTAAGGTCTCTTTAGAGAAATCAGCTGACAGTCTGATGGGAACTCCTTTGTAGGTGACTGTCTCCTTATCTCTTGCTGTTTCTAGGATTGTCTCCTTCATTTTGATCTTGGCTAATATAATTATGATGCGCCTTGGTGTGTTCCCCCTTGGGTCCTTCCTGTTCTTATGCTGCCACGGCATCTAAACAGCATGCTGGCAGTGTCCGTAGCTGAGCAGGATGCTTCATTCCTTTGGGCCTTGGTTCCTTGACGCCTCTATTCTCATTACAAGTATACTACCTAAACTAAGAAATTGGATTTGAATTTTGATTTGACTCTTTTTAAGTGTGATATCGTAAGATTAGCTCCTCTTTTCTCTGCATTTCCATTGGGTTTTTCCCAGCCTTTCTTGCTGGAGAGCCATTGATGAAATGATCTTGCGTACTAGTAATACCTAAGGCACTCCTAGAGGACAGGGCTGCCGCCTCATTCAAAGTGAGTTCTCCAGAAACAGCTTATGAGTGAATTAATGCTCAACTCATGTTTTTAGTTTAAATACTTGACGGAAACATTGTAACTTTTTAAAAAATCTAAGGAAACATTTATTACTAGCTCTTTAAAATAATACCGAAAGTTTTAGGGCATTTATTTCCCTAGTATTGTGGGAATTAGGTGTGACTTTCTGAAGACTACACTGAAGAGAACATTTCTAACATCTAACACCGATGTTCTCTAAAACTGTGTGTTTTTTTCAGGAATTGGTAAACGGCCTGATATTAATTTCTTTAAAATTATCATTAAAGGTATTAAATTCTTTGCTGTACTGTCAGCAACAAAAATATTTTCAGCTGTACCAATTAATTTTATGAACCTGTTATGAATAATAAACTTAATGGAAGGTTGGTATTTTACTGAGAGAAAAATGTCATTCTTAGTTTATTAATAGGCTTTTTCTTATTCAATATAACCTATAAGTCTCCTTTATAGTTGTATTTTTAACTGGCCCCTAACATATAATCTTAAAAATCTTAGAGGGTAAAATAAGAACTTGAGAAGTAATTTTTGGGATGAGATGAGATCTCTACAACTTCCAAGAACTTTCAGAGAAGCTAGATTATAACTTCCCTTGCTAATCCATCACCACGTACAGTTACCTACATTGTTGTGAAATTCTCAGTTAAACCCTTTTCCGAATCTCCTCTGCAGCTCTATAAGCTCACCTCTTCTTACTTGATCCTGGTGGAGACTGAGCTAAGCTAGTCACTGTCCTTCTAATACATGTCAAGGTTTTTTAGGACGTTGTACTCACACACAGAGCTTTGGGCAGAACTTTATGAGGGTTTATAAATAATGCAAAAGAGTAAACCTTGCCCTTGAGTTATGTATGTATGTAACAGCAACACTAACATCAACACCCACTTGCTGTCTGTGGAATCCTAATAACAATCCTCATGGCAGGTAATATTATGAAAACAGTGGGAAAAAATGAAACAAAAGAGATACTGCCTGGTTAAATGACCATGCTGATGATTTCACCTGGTTCCTGAGCAATTACATTTTATCAAAGTAAAGACTCTTCTCCCCTTCAGTTTACATATTTAACCTGAATTTTCTGTCCCTTTAGTCCGTCATCTTTAATAATTCCACCTTAGCTTTGTACTACCCAGTTCTAGTTACAAAAATTGTCATGTTTATTTAATTATTTTCATTTCTATTCTGGAATGTTTATGGATTTTCCACTTTGGTAGGGTTGCTTAAGGTCTCACTGATTGCCACTTTTTACACAGAATCTTCCAGCCAATGCCAAACAGAGCTCATTGTATGGATATCTCACATATAGGAAATTAGATTCACTGTAGTCCGGCTTTGTCAAATGTGTGTACCCATTTATTAAAGTTGGGTATAGTCCATGCAATAAATTATTTTGCTAAATGTTTATGATTTCATGTCAATTTCAGAAACATTATTCATATCTACCACTATATTTTTAAAGAATACATATTTTCCAGTTTTGCAGACATATTTTTCAAATTGTTTCACTATTCATTGTGGAACTATTTCTGGAAAATAAAAGTGGAGAATCATCTTAGTTTTTGTAGCACTGCAAGATTGGGAAAATTACAAAAGGCCAAAGAGAGAATGTACTGAGTTTGTGAGACATGGAAAACCTCATCAGTAAGGAAAATACACTGTTTGTCTGATGTGATGATCCACATAACATTGCAGTGAGAGGAATATGAAAATCTAGGTTTTTATAATTACTGGGCTAGATATGAGGAAATGATTATTTGCAAATTACTGTGGTATATATTTTTAACTCTCATTTACTGCTGATAAGCAAACTGCAGAGTTTGAGAAATTGCTTTGTTTAATTTTGCCTAAAATTCTACTTAAGCAGATCAATTACTGATTTGGATTTTACTATAAAAAGTATTCTTGAGGAGGAAATTCCCTGTATGGAAATTTCCTGTAGGGAATGAAGTGTTCTAAAATTATTGCTGTGCAATGGTTTCTTAGGATCTGATAACAAATTAAATTATATCAAAACTAATTTGTTACAAAGATAAATGTAAAATGCAGAAGACTGATAGAGATAAAAGAATGTCAGCCAATAAGTCTCCAGGAAATATGCTTTCTTTAAAAAACCACAGTGATGACACAGATATCTTAATTGATGTCTGTGGCTTCATTTTGATAGAGTAGTCTATTAATAACTACTCAAGATATCAGTGATGTGTGCCTGAAGGCACATTTTCAGGTATTAAATCTGAATAGAATGCACTAAATTACATTGCTAAATGCAAGAAAAAAGCCTGGGAAATAGTGGAAGGATCTTTATCCCTTGCCCCATTCTTATTTTATTTTGTTTTTATTTCTATACAATACACCCCCTTGTTTTTTTTTTCTTTTTGCACCCCATCCCACATCTGGACAGTCTGGGGTAAAGTCTGAGTGAAGAGTTCCAGTGAGATTAAAACACTGAAAATAAGGTCATGGTGGTGGGACAGGGAAAGCAGCTGAAAGGGTGTACTTGCATTCCAATATACATTCACCCGCACCTGCAGGAAGACTTTTGCCATCACAGCCAGCTCTTTAGTATTCAGAGAACTCTGCTTTGTGGAGATTTGGCTGTAACCCAGACTTGCTTCCCGGGAACACCTAACTTGGTTCTTGGCTGCCAGCACTATGTAAGACTTCAGTTTTGATACAGTGGAGGACAGTGTTTGAGTCCATGTATGTTATAGCACAAAGGAGTCCAAATTCCAAAGGCAAATCTAGAGGATTTGGGTACACTATTTTGTGCACCCAATAGCATACCTCTTTTCCACCTTGTTAAAGGAGATTTTTGAGATTTGTGTACCATTGGTATTTTGGATTCCTGATCTTTGGCAATCTTTGTTTATAAACTCTAAATATTATAAAAATATCACACAGCCAACTATAAATAGCTTCTAGCATCTTTCTTTTTGCTGCCAAACAAATAAAACAGCTCTAATCACTATGGTAGGGAGAACATTTCACATGGTTTTGTTCTTGATATATTCTCCCTGGGAATGCCTAGTCAAAATTAAAACTCATCTTGAATAAGGTTATAGATGTTTGTATAAAGATAGTAATATAATGGGACATATTTAATGTTAACACTTCTGTCTCTCATCCATAAGTGAAAACATATGATATTTATGGATTCCCAATATTTAAAAAGACACTAACGGTATTACAATCCAGCATCCAAGAAAAGGAGGTAATGGCATGGGATGAAACAGTTGTGAGAACTAACTTGGGGCCAGGTAGTTTAGCATCTTCCATACTAATTCAAAGTTTGAACTTTTATTCATCCAACACAAGAGGCTTGCCTGTGTTTTATGCATGGGATAAATGAACTACTGTTTTTGTGTTTCAGAGAGATAATTAATTCTAGCAATAATGTGAAGATGAATTAGAAAAAAATCTTGTTGGGAGAAAATGTGAGACTGAGCTAAGTTAGTAGCAGTAGTGATAGGAAGGAAGGGGAAGATTTAGAAAACTATTTTAGAAGTGTATCAATAGGCAATGGATAGTAAGGAGTTGAAGATGACTTTGAGATTTCTAGGTCATATGACTGGATAGCTAATGATGCCATTAATCTTAATGCAGAGTGACCACTAAGTTTTACTGAGAGGAGACTTCAGATTTTAAAGGGAAACCTGGATAGTGGAGTCAAAATAATGAGTTTGTAGTTTGTAGTTGGTCATTCTTGATTCTTTACCTGTTAGACATACATGTTTCTTAAGCTTGTCCTATTAACAATTGGGGCTGAGTAATTTTTTGTTGTGGAAAGCTGCCTTTTGCATTGTAGGATTCTGAGCAATATCTCTGGCCTCTACCACTAGGTTCAGTCCTTTCAGTTTTACCAACTAAAAATTTCCCCAGGATGTTGTTAGTATACACTGAGGCAGGGACAATATCTCCCTCAGTTGAGAACAGCTGATATGAAGATAACAAGAAAGGTAGTGCCACTGGGTGACAAGAATTTTGGATATAGACAAGACATGAAATCAAGATTTAACTTCGTCAGTAGTGGCAATTTAGCAATGTGAGTCAATATCATTATGCAGGGAGAAAAGGTGGATGATTTTATAGTTGACCCTTGAACAACACGAGTCTGAGCTACACTGGTGCACTTACACATGGGTTTTTTCCAATAAACACTTGTCCTGTTTTCCATCTGCATCTGGGAAGCCATGAATGTGAAGGGCTGGCTGTATCCATTGATCGACACCATCTTATATGAGAGAATTGAGCATCCATGGATTTTGGCATCCATGGGGGGAGGTTCTGGAGCAAATCTTTCACAGATACTTAGGGACAACTAAGTTTTGGGGAGTCAAAACTTACACACAAGTTTTCAACTCCACGAGAAGTCAGTACCCCTAACCCTCATGGTGTTTAATGCAACTGCTTAGTAATTTTTGCTTGAACAACTCTAGAGGTTGAAAATTCCTAACCTGAGGATATAAATTGAGGCAGCCCAGTTTATTTTTGGATACTTTTAAATGTTCTTATTGTTGTTATTGTTATATGTTGTTATGTTTGAGCCAGATTTCTTGTATTTGGTCAAAATTAATTTTTCTGTAATTCTTTGCCCTGTTTCTGTGATGTGATTTATAAGGAATATATGTATTCGATCATTCATGTGGATAAAATACACGTATATTTCTCATGTATATTTGGTCTTCATCCATGGTTCCTGGCTCACAGTTCCCAAATCACTTCGAATTTTCTGAGTTACAAGAGCAATGGGAGCATCTTTTGTATAATATTTGATTTCTTGTCCTCAGTCCCTGGAAATTCTTCAGAGCCCTGAGGTAAAATGGGTGTCATATTCATAACAAGTCTTTTATACCAAACTGTTTATGCTAATGAAGTTAATTTGTGGAAAGTGCCTAAGGATGGGAGCTGGTTCCTGGGAGAGCCAACCATGAAGTGAGCATTGGAACTTTCAGTCACAATGCCTGATTTCCAGGGGCGGTGAGAGCAAGTAGAGGTTGAATCAATCACCGATCACCAATGAGTTAATCAATGATGCCTATGTAATGAAACCTCCACAAAAACCTAGAAGGAGGAAGTTTGGAGAGCTGCAAGGTCAAGGAACCAGAATGCTTCCACTTGGGCTGTGTTGGGCTCCGAGCTCCATAAGGCAGAGAAGCTCCCTTGTTTGGGACCTCAACCTATGCACCTCTTTATCTGCCTATAGATTCATATCCTGTGATATTCTTTGTATTAAATCAATTATCTAGTGAGTAAACAAACTTCTTTTGAATTCTATGAACTGTTCAAATAAATTAATTGAACCTAAAGTGGAGGTTTTTAGGAACCTCTGATTTACAGCCTGTCTGTCAGAAGTACAAGCAATAACCAGGACTCCTGACTGGCATCCTGAGTTGGAGGGGATCATTGGAACTTCCAAAGTGTAGACTTGTGTCAGAAGCACAGGTAACCTGGGCACGCAATTGGCATCTGAAGTAGGCAATGAATGGTCTGTGGGACTGAACCCTTAACCTGTGGAATCAGATGCTCTCTCCAGATAAGTGGTATCAGAATTGAGTTGAATTGTAGGAAGTCCAGTTGGTGTCCCAAGAACTATTTGTTGGTGTGTAAACCTCCCTTCCCTCACATTGGAATTGGTACCAGAACCTACTTAAGACCTCATTTTGCTTTCATGGGACAAAAAGTAAGTTTCTTGGGACAGTCAAATTATTTTTCCTAAATCCTTCCACATAATTTAATTCAGCTATTGAATCAATTTCTAAAATTCACTATTGCCTCCTGGATAATATCCTGAATATTTTTAACTTTTCTTAATTTATTATACATAGAGATTTTTTGCAACATGAATACTCTCTATGAGATGACAGCCGTTTGAAATATCCTCCTTAAGGTATAGAGCAGAGAACTGAACAAACTCCATGTGTGACCTGTTCAGTTTAGAATAAAACAAGCATGCAGTTTCCTAGGTCTTGTCATAGCATTTTTATTAAAACATCTCAAAACTGCACTAGCGTTTTTGTCAGCCACATTTTGCCATCATCTCTGTTATTTTTATTTTACATGAACTTTTCTGTTAAATCATGTTCCTTACCATCTACCAGTGATGCCTTTTTGTTTCTAACTCAAGTAAGGAACTTTATTTTTATCCTTTAAAAAGTGATTTCTTCTTTCATTTAGCCCATCACTTCAACCTGCCTGATCCTTTTGGGTTATGATTTCATCATCCAACATGTTTAGTATTTCTCCCTGTTTCATGCCATCTGCACATTTGATCAGCAGACCCCACAGACACATTCATCCAAGTTATTAATAAAAAAAGGAGTAGGTTAAGTCCAGAGTTAATGGGATTATAGAGTGCTATGGATTTTCTTATCAGTGCTCGTCCAGCTACTTTTTATTTAAAGGCCTTTTTATTTTCATGGAGTACTCTAAAAAGAAGAATCATATAAATAAACATTATATTCAACCTTTCCCAAACAAAACTTTCAAACATAATCCACGTATAAGAAATGGTAAAGTAAATTATGTTTCATTTATAGAATGGAACAGCATACTGTCACATGGAAAATGATTTTATTAAGTGATAAAAGAAGGATATAAATTTGAATACAAAATATGGCATCACTATATATAGATTATAAATATATATTTAATAGGTTTAGCTTTAGTTATATCTGTAGAGAACAAAAGAATCTTGATAGTTGCTTCTAAAGTGGTAATTATAACTGATATTGTATTACTATTTTTTAGTCTTAAATGTTACGTAATGAATTTGTCACCTTTATATGAAGAAAATAAATCTTAAAATATACTTCCTTATTATATAACTTTGAATCAGCAAAATTAAAAATAGAATCTGGAGGGAAATGTCTGCATCCTTGATAACCTAAAGGCCTGATGTTTAATGATAGAAGAAGAAACCTTTCTAAGGAAGCCCCAGTTTTCAACATTCCCTAAGACAGGGAGCAGGAGTTGTGCCACCTTTCCCACCATCAACGCTCTGCCCCTGCTGACAGACATCTTAAGAAATGACAGATGTGGCCAATAGTCTTGAAGAAACTGTCAGATGGGAAAATGTACCTGCCTACTTATTTTAACAGGATTGTTATAAAGATCAAATGAGATGATAAGTGTGAAAATTGGTACATAATTCCTACTCAAGGATTTTTAATGAAAGGACTTTAAGTTGTGGTTACCTTAATTTAAATAAGTATTGTGTTTCATAAATATATAATAGGAATTCTTGAACACTATGCAAGGTGAGATCCTTGAAGGTAGGGACCATATCATATTAATGTATATACCTCCAGCACTTCACACATTATCTTACACATGTGACTAAATGTCTTCTGCATGAATAGTGGATGAGTCTCATTGCCATCAATATTTGTAAAATAGTAATGATTTTTATTAAGATAAATGAAATAATAAATAGTATTATTATAAATTATCAAGCACTAACACTGCTACTCTGTCATCTTGGTGAAGTAGATCTGTTGACATTATTGCTGAGTGATAAACAACATTTGATTTCTCCTTTCTGCTTCCTAATGTTAGGTACTCACTAGACTTTATGCTTGTTCCTATTCTTTCTTTATATTTTTATTATTTTATTATATCACTTCATGAGGTCGAACATATTTTGTGTGCAGATGACCCTTAAATCAGTCTTGACTTTTTTCAGTCCTGCATTTCTTGACTCTTTGCTAACAATCTCTTTAATTTCTTCATATACTCATATTCAGCATTAGTAAAACCTAACCTGATTCATAGCCCTACTGACCTCAGACCACACCCACTCTTTGAGGCATCTTTCAGTTAAGGGCACTATTTATTCCTAGTTACCTATGTTAAAACCCTTGTACTGCCTGGTCTCCTTCCTCTAATCATTATTTCCATCACAGCAAAAAGTTTTTAAGTCTTAATGTTTTCATCTCTAGTGATATAATGGCAGATATCCATCATTATAGTACTGCACTGTCTTGATTACTACAGTTATATTGCATGTCTTGATGTCAAGTACTATTGCCTTTCCTTACCAACCTTGGGATCAGTTTGTTGATATCCAACAAATAACTTACTGGGATTTTGATTGGGATTGTGTTTAATCTATACATCAAGTTGGGAAGATCTGACGTTTTGACAATATTGACTCTTTCTGTCCACAAACATGGAATATCTCTTCATTTATTTAGTTCTTACATTTTATTCATTTAAAGTTTTGTAGTTTTTCTCATATAGATATTATACATGTTTTTTAGCATTATACCCAAGTATTTCCTTTTGGGGGTTACTAATACAAATGATATTGTATTTTAAATTTCAATTTCTACCCACTTATTGTTGGTATATAGGAGGTAATTGACTTTATTTATTTTGTGTCTCACAATCCTTTTATAATTGCTTATTAATTTCAGAAATTTCTATTTTTTTTAATTTTCTGTGTAAACAACTGTCACCTGTGAACAAAAGCAGTTTTATTTCTTCCTTCTCATTATGTATACCTTTTATTTACTTTGTTGTTTTATTATATTAGTTAGAACTTACAGTACAATGTTGAAGAGAAGTGGTGAGAGGGGACATCCTTGCCTTGTACCTGATTTAGTGGGATAGTTTCAAGTTTCTCCCTATTCAGTAAGATGCTAGCCACAGGATTTTTGTAGATATTTTTTCTCAAAGTAAGGAAGTTCTCCTCTATTACTAGTTTTCTGGAAGTTTTCAATATGAATGGTAAATATCAGATTCCATCACTTTTTTCTGCATCTATTAATGTGCAAATTCTATTTTTCTTTTTTAAAGTCTGTTGATGTGATAGATTATATCAACTGATTTCAAAAGTTGAACTAGTCTTGCATATTTGGGTTAAATCATATTTAATAGCATTTATAATTAATTGCAATTTTACAAATTATTGAATATTATTTAATAACTTGTTAAGGATTTTTACATCCATGTTCATGAGATATATATATTGGTCTGTAGTTTTTTTTTCCCTTGCAATTTATTTTTTTGGTTTTGGTATTAGGCTAATGCTGGCTTGATATAATGTGGAGGTATTTTCTCTGCTTCTGTCCTTTGAAGTATATTGTAAAGAATTGGTATGATTTTCTCCTTAAATGTTTGGTAGATTCACCAGTGGATCTTTCTGGGTCAAGTGTTTTCTGTTTTGGAAAAATATTAATTATTTAATTCCTTAAAATAAAGATAAGTTGTGTATTTTAAGGAATTGGTCCATTTTACTTAGGTTGTCAAATTTGTGGACATATGGCTACTCATAGTATTATTTTTTATTCTTTTAATTTGTAGATTTGTATTGGTGTCATCTTATTTCTGATATTAGAGACTTTTGGTTTTGCTTTTTTTTCTTATTTAGCTTAGCTAGAGTTTTATTGATTTTAGTTATCTTTTCAAAGAATTGGCTTTTGGTGGTGTTGATTTTATTTATTGGTTTCCTGTTTTTAATTATATTGATTTCAGCTCTAATTCTTTTTTTCCTTTTGCTTAGTTTGCATTTACTGCACTCTACTTTATTTAGTACCTTCATTTGAAAACGTATTGTTGATTTTAGATCTCTTTTTCTCCCCACCCCCATTATTCCTCTTCCTGCTCCCCTCTGGTTACTGTCAGTTTGTTCTTTATTTCAGGATCTCTGGTTATATTTTGCTTGCTGATTTATTTTGTTGATTAGGTTCCACTTATAGGTGAGATCATATGGTATAGTTTTGCATTCAAAGCTATAAATTTCACTGTAAGCACTGTTTTTGTCTCTGTATCTCACAAATTTTGATAAGTTGTGTTTTCATTTTCATTTAATTCAAAATATTTAAAATTTTTTCTTAATTAGTTCTTTTTGGACCCATGTGTTATTTACATATCTGCTGTTTAATCTTTACATATTTTGAGACTTTTATGGGAGACTGTATGTCATTAATTTTTAGTTTAACTCCATTTTTGTGGGTTGAAAACATTTTATGTTTTCTTTTAAAATTCTGTTGATGCTCCCTTTTTTTAAAGGTTGGCTTTGAGTGTTCATGCACTAAACCAAGAATTTTATGATCTATATGATTATATGAAGATTTTTCAAGCAGTGTAATCTAACTTTGGATATGAAGGCATACTCCCACAGGGTTCCAATGAGGATAGTTGTGTTTCTGTTGATGAAAGATTTTTATTTTCTCATGTAATGTGTTTCTCTGGAATCCCTATAATCACTGAACTCCATTCTTCTTTAATTCCTAATATGCTGTACTTAAGGAAAATAAATTAAATGTAAAAAAATATGCAATATGCTCCCACATTCACTTTTCTTCTTGATATTTCAGCTTATAAATAAATTATAGATATACTTTCTGAACAATATTGAATGGATATGAAGTATAAGTTCCAGAGCATTTCATTATTTTTTTAAATCCTCTATATTTTTATTCTTTTTAAACTTGTTTTTTGCATTAATTATGTTGCAAAGTCACTATTCTTTTACATGATGTTATGGAGCTTTCAAGTACCCTATTTTAACTGGGCACTCCAAAGCTAATAGCTTATATTATACCGTGGTTTCTTAAAGTGAGGTCTCTCTATCAGCAAATGAGCATCACTGGAAATCTTTTCTGAAATTGAAATCCTCCCATTAGTTCCCCAAAAGCTCTGTATCCTGAGGAGAAGTCTAGCAGGCTCTTTTATCAGTCCTTCTGTTGATTCGGACAGAGCTATGCTTTGAGAACCATGAATTTGTAGCATCAGATGCAGGCAATAGATATAAAATAGCAAAGAGAGCCTTGATTTTTTAAATATAATTCTTTTCTTCCAAATTTCTGTTATTTGGACTTTTTTTTTCCTGGCAGGTTTCTATTATCGCCCATGATTTCTGTGTGTCACCTTGCTCAAGTGTCTGGAATTGAAATTTTTAAGAATTCTTTAGTATGTTTCCTCTTGTTCTCTCCATGAACTTAAATTTCTATTCAATAATGACAAGCCTGAGTTTAAATCTCTTTGATGTCATTAATTATGTTACTTTGGGAAGGTGGCTTGATTTTTCTGAGTCTTAGTTTCATTGTATGCAAAATGGAGATGTTACTTTGTAGATATTTTGTACGGACTAAATGATGTAATTTACGTCAATTAGTGAAGTGCCTATTATCTGCCCCTCTGAATATGTAATAAAATACGAAAGTAACTTGAGTCTGTTAGATGGGAAACAAAAGTTATTAATTGTCAATATTATCACAGACAATATTTGGAACATTGATATTCAGGGATAATGCGAGGGAGGACCCCAAAGATGGAATTTATAAAAATTGCGTATTTATTCTTACATGTTTAAACTTTGGTCACCTTCAAAGTACCCTCCATTTGATACCACATACCTATCAAAGCATTTTTTCCATCGCTCAAAGCACTTTTTAAACTTGTCAATTTTGATGCCTTTTTTGTTTGTTTGTTTATTTGTTTGTTTCACCTCTTCCACATTGGCAATGTTTCCTTTTGAGGACTTTTTTCATCTGGGGAAACAAAAAACATTCACTTGAGTAAAGCTTGGGTGAATAGGGAGGGTGGGGCACAGGGGTCATGCTGATTTTGGTCAAAAACTGCTGAACACTCAGCATGGTGTGGGCAGGGGTGCCCATAAATCACCCATCATGAAATGGGAGGATGTGTTGAATGAATCTTCAAAAAATTTACTAAAATGCGGGTGGGAGGGGGTGTGCAGGGCACAGGGGAATAAAACTTTACTAAAGCCAAACACAGCCTTTGACAACAACACCACTTGGTGTGCTGACACAGATGGGTTCCCAGACCACTCACCTAGTGGGGGAAGCCTGTACAAGAGGACCACCTTCCAGAAGATCATTCCATTTCGGCAGCTTCCTCTTCGTATGTTGTAACAGAATTGAAACAAATCCCTTTAGATTTATTTTCTAATGGTTTTTAATTGTCTTAAAGGTATTACTAAATACCGAGCATTTGTTTTTTTAGAAATTCTGAACCCATCTATAATGGTAAATCATTAGTTTCCAAGCTTACCAATTACTTTTTACATTTTCTCCCTAACTTAAAACCATGCTATGGTTTCTCTCTTAACCATAGCATGGTGTGCATGAGCATCCTCATTTTAAATCACCCCCTTTTTCCTCCCTTTGACTCACTCTCTAGTGTCTTTTAATATCTCATGCTTTAGTAATTATAGCATCCTTAGTTCAGCTAAGATGGGCAAGTATATCATTATGTTTAAAGTGCAGAGCAATACAGAAAGCTAGGAGATCATGGGTTATTTTTTACTTTGTTTGATAAAAATGCTCCAGGTTGTACTCTAATTCTAGGGAACAAAAGAAATGCCATTGAAAACATTTAGCCTTAAATTCCACCTTTGGTTTTAAGTTAACTTTCTTAGGTTGACAACAAAAATCATAGCTTGTTGATTGTGCTTTCTGAAATGATAAAACAAAGTGAGACAAATTGTGAAAAGAATGACTACTGGAGACAATAAAAAATTCTTAGTTGGTGAAAATGGTAGGAAAATAATAATTAGACTAATTTTAGAAAGGTAACAGATATAAAAGATACACATTTTAACACCTCTTTAAAAATGGATATCTTCCTGTGTCTTAAAACATAGATGCATCTGCTGTCTTACAATATTTTATCTTGACATGCTACCCCAATTTTTAAGTGTTTATCGCTCATTGCTTTACAGTTAGATGGCATGATGCTTTCTACTTCCACTTGCCATCTTCACTTTTCTTAATTTCATGAACTCGCACTTCTATCCCAGACCTCCGAGACCACTGCTCTCAGGAAAGGTCAGCTCCTGGCACAGGCAGCACTCATCTTTTTCATGCCTCACCTTTCCTTAACACAGTGTAAAGGGTTACAAACTGTGAAAAGAGACCACAGAGACCACCTGGTGGAAGAATTTATTTTACAGACGAGGAACCCCAAACCTAGAGAGGCTAAGTGACCTAATCAAAGTCCTTTAACAAATTAGTGATTGCAGCAAAGTAGAATTCTTGTGCCCTGATTCCTAATTCAATGTAGTCATATGATTAAAAACTAACTTTCTAGTTCTAGAAGTAGAGACAAAAATAACTCTTTTTTTTTTCTGTACAAGGATGAGTGTTTACTAAGTTTGGTGATAGGGGACAATCCAGTGCTTACTGTGTAGCAAAGGCTTACTGAATGCCGAGTGTCTTGAGTGGTTGACTTTATTTAATCCTCAGAGAAATCCTACAAGGTTAATAATGTTATTATCCCAATTTTACAGATGGGGGAAATGAGGCTGATAGTAAATAGCCTGCTTAATATCAGACAAAGTCATGGACACTTATAAACTGTATAAACAATAATAAAAAGAAACACATGCAGTCTTCTTAACTTAAAGGCTGCCTGTGGGTGGCCAGGGCATTGACTTTGTTCTTATCTGATCAGGGATGGGAAGGTGCAGGCGTAGGGAAAATAGCGTTAGCCTTGTTGGGTCTCAGTAGGTGTCTCAGTCTTGCCAAAGATCAGACACGTGTCCTGTATCCTCACCTTCAGGGTTATTTCCACTTTCCTGCACTATCTTATCATCTTAACAGTACTTAACCCATGCCCCTTGTGCAGTGTATGTAAATTTTTAAAAAGTAAAAATTGAATGCCACTATATGCTAAAATCTATTATACAGTGGTAAACAAAACCCAGTCACAAAAATACTAAGAGCGAGAGGAATGGTCTAACCACTCTTGTCCCACAAAGAAACCAGTGTTCACTCTCCATGCGACCATAGTCCCCATAATCTAGTGCTGCTACTAACTCAACCTCTATTCCTGTATTCCCTCCCCATTACTTTTCAATATGCTCTCACTGCATTACACACTGACAAGTCAACCCAGTATACTAAGACATATAATCATTTTAACTTCTGTGCCATTCACTTATTGGCCCCTTAATTCCAGCAACATTCATTGAATACCTACTAAAGTGAGACACCTAGCTCAACCAAGGACATAAAATGAAGAAGACACAGTTCTGGTCTTTTAAATGCTATTTATAAAATAGTATTAATATATTAACAATGCTAATAAAGGAAATAGTTTAAAAATCATAATAATAATTATTATAAAGTAGCACTATGAACCTATATTATAGATACTTTATAGATATTATTATATAAAATATTTTATAGTATTGTGTACTTGATATGTACCAAGTACTATGTTTTACATAGGATAGTTCAGTGAGCCTTATGAGACAGGTATAACTAGTCCCATTTTATACAAAAGCAAGGTGAGGCTCATGTGGGTTAGGGGTTATTTAAGGTTGCAGAGCAGGTATGCAGTAGAGACAAGAATGGGGAATGAAGATCTGTGTTGCCATGTTGGAAAGCAGTATGGAGTTCCCTCAAAAAAAATGGAACTGCCTTATGGCCCAGTGATTTCACTTCTGGGAATTTACCTGAAGAAACTCAAAACACTAATTTGAAAGAATATATGCACTTCTATGTTCATTGCAGTATTATTTAAAATAGGCAAGATTTGAAAGTAGCCCAAGTGTCTATCAGTAGATGAGTAGATAAAAAAAGCTGTGGCATGGGAATAAAAGATTGAAACTGTACTGAATAATCTAAAATAAAAAAAAAAAAGCTGTGGCAAATTTACACAATGGAATACCACTTGAATGAAAGGAAAGGAAGAAATTGTACCTTTTGTGACAGCATGGATGGAACGAGAGAGCATTATGCTAAGTGACATAAGCCGGTTAAATAAAGACAAATACCGCACAATTTCACTTGTGTGTGGAATCTAATGAACAAACTGAACTAACAAGCAAAATAGATACAGACTCAGAAAGTAGGCTGACAGCTGTTGAGTGGTTGAGCTGGGTGGGGGCTGAAGGTATTGAACAAAAAGGGGAAAATAAAAGAAAGCACAGAAAGAACTCATGGACATGGATAACAGTGTGGTGGTTGCTGGGGGGAACTGGGAGTGGAGGGAGGTCGAGGAGGGTAGGGGGGATAAATGGTGATGGACGGAGACTTGACTTGGACTGGTGAACGCACAATACAGTGTGCAGATAGTGTATTATAGAATTGTACACCTGAAACATGAATAAATTTATTAACCCATGTGACCTCAATAAATTAGATGACAAAATAATGTTGCAAAAAAAAAAGAATCAACAAGAACAATCCAACCCAAAACCTGTGCTTTTCCTATTTCATGATGGCACCTCCCTGGTGTTGCTAAAGCAAAGGTCAGATTTTTGGTCATTCTACTTGGAGGGTTAAGGGAAGATTTCAATGAGGTTGTATGTAAACAAGGTCTGAAAGATAAGTAGGAATTCTGAAAATAAGAAAGTGTGTTTCAACCTCCAAAAAAGACATAAAGGGTATGGTGTGAAAGTTACTGGTCAGTAGCTTTATGGCCTTGCTGTGTGGAATGTTCTACTGAAGTATTTGGAGGCTAATTCTGCTATAGCCAATGAAATAGATGAATGGACTTGGAGTTTAAACGTATTTTAAACAAAAAAACCCCCTATTTTTACAAGACTATTTGAATGCATTTGTGTGCAAATATTGTTTAATAATGAACAGTAAGTTTTTGGAGAACGGGGTTTATATTAATTAATTCTTTCATGAGGGTTTGTACAACAGCCCAGGAAAGATTTATTAAATTAAAAAAAGAAATAGACTAGATTATGGAATTAGGCAGTTCTATGTACAGCAAATTGTAAAAATAACATTACTACTAATCACAAAATAAAAATGCAAATATGGTTTCTGAAGTTCTCATTGGATCTTTATCATTGGTCTCACTAGCGTGTTTCAAAAATGACTCACTTTGAAACCACTGTTCAGTTTTTGTTACTTTAGATTTGTTTGCATTTTACAGAATTTGTGTAGATGGAATCATATAGTATAAACTCTGTTTTTGTCTAGTCTTTTTCACTCAGTATGATTATTTTGAAGCTTGCCCACATTGTTTCATGTACGAACAGTTTATTTCTTCTTGCTAAGCAGTGTTTCCTTGTATGGATATACCGCACTTTCTATTTGCCTGTTGATTGTTATCTGTATTTTTCTGTTGGTGAGGCGATTTTTCTATTTGCCTGTTGATTGTTATCTGTATTTTTCTGTTACAATGATGTTGCTCTGAACATCCATGTACAATTTACTGCATTAACATATTCTAACATTTCTAGGGGCAAATAAGAATAGAATGGCTGGATCATATGAAAAGTATATGCTCAACATTTTAGGAAACTGCAAAGCTGCTTTCTAAATTATTTGTGCAACTTTGTTTTCCTACCAGTGGAGTATGAGAATTCTAGTTGTTCCATCTCATTCATAGTACTTGGTGTTATCAGTCTTTTAAATGTTGTCTACTCTGATATGTTACAGTGATATCTCATTGTGGTATTAATTTGTATTTTCTTAATGACAATTGTTGTTGAGCATCTTTTCACAAGTCTAGACTTTACCCATATATCTTCTTCTTAATAGCATTTTCCCAAGACTTTGCCACCTGTATATTTTTCATGGGAAAGGGTCTGTTCAAGTCTTTTGACCACTTCTTTTTATAAATATTTTATTTATTCATTTTTAGAGAGAGGGTGAGGGAGAAAGAGAGGAGAGAAACATCTATGCAAGAGAGAAACATCCATCAGTTGCCTCTTGCACACCCCCAGATGGGTGCCTGGCTGGGGACCCAGGCCTGTGCTCTGACTGGAAATCTAAGTGGAGACCTTTCGGTTTGCAGAATGACACCGAATCCGCTGAGCCACACCAGTCATGGCAGCCTGCTTCTTTGTAAGTTAGGTCGCTTGTTTTCTTACCACTGAGTATTGGGAGTTCTCTTTGTGCTCTGGACACAAGTCCTTTGTTAGATACATGTTATATACATATCATCTCCCTGTCAGTGACTTGTCTTTTCATTTTTCAAACAGTGCCTCAAACAGAAGAAGTTTTTAATTGTGATAAAGTTAAAATTATTAACTTGATATTTTATTGATCCTAATTTTAGTATTGTATCTAAGACACCTCTGCCTAATTCAAGGCAAAGATTTTTGTCTATGATTTTTTTAGAAATTTTATTATTTTAATTTTCATATTTAAATCCTGAACAAAATTGAATTAATCTTTGTATATTGTGTTATTATGAATTAAAGTTTTTTCTCTTTATTTTTTCTGTTTCTCAAAAATTTACTCTCTTTAACTGCTTGCTGTGTAGTGTCTTATAAACCTGTATGTTTTTCTGAGCTGTTTGTAGCAGACAGGAAAGTAAATTCAGTATTACTTGATCTTGGCCAGAGCAGCTGTCAAGAAGTTCACTTTTAATTACTGAACATAAACTGGATTTTGTGTTGCAAAAAGCTTCCTATTATTTGAGAGTGAGCTAAATAAAAACCATGAGAAACTGCATAAGTTTGTATTCAAAGATAGAGGAAGGGATAACCCATTAATGAAATTTAACAGGGGTGGGACACCAAAAACATAATTTTCCTCTTACTTCCTAAGTTTGAATGAGGCTAATAATCAAATTTAATGTGGGATAGATGAGCAGGAGAAAATACCCAAGTTTGTTGTACAGGTGTGTATTTGGAGGTGTTTTAAGATATGACACCCAAATAGCCATTGGTCTGCTGAGGTTTATATGCTCTTCTGGAGCTAAGAAAAATGGGGGCTGTGGTTTGGGATTTAAAAGGGCTGGAAGGTAATTTACATAGAGATGGGAAAGCAAACGCTTAGTAAACAAAAGTCTGCTGGGCCATCTTTGACACGGGGCACAAGGAGGCTTTTGTTTAAAGGATCCTTACTGGGGTTCTCTCTGTGTATCATACATAGTTTACGTTAAACTCTAGTTTTCTGTGATGATATTTTCCTTCCTGGAGTAGGCCCTCTATCTCAATTTCTTTTAGGTGGTTATGGAGAAGGTCACAGGTTTTTCTCTGACTCTTTTACTCCTTAGTAACCAGATTAAAATAAATACCTGAAAAGGCATAGTTTGAGGCGGCAAACTTTGCTTCCCTTCACAGGACAGTGAGAAACAAACATGGATTATCTGCTGAGTCCCCCATTTTACATACAGGAGTTACATTACCTCCGTAGTAGAACACTGAATTACTCACTTTTAAAAGAAGTTGATATTTGAAGCATTAATTAATGTTTGAAAATGAGGAGATGTTTCCCATATGATTCACATTAACAATGGCCTTTCCAATCCTTTGTGCATCTGGGAAGTCTCAAGAATTCTTCCAGCCCATGATTCCAGCACTGAGCGGACTAGAAACATCTTCTAAACATACTCCAATACAATCAAAATTGACATTTACTTCTTTAAAAGTACATAATATTAAAGAAAATGCAAATTCTGATTTCAAATGCCATTGTGAAATGTCACAAGACTACCTCTTTTCTTCTACTCAAGTCATTTCTTTTGTTGAGGCAGTCCCACTTTTTAAATTTCTTCCATATTTAAATCACGGATTTACATTTTTTTCTAAAAGTCTGTATGAAAATCATCTTAAAAATCCCTTTTTTCTCTAACACTAAGAAGATTAACCTCTTGTTTATTCATTTGACTTGTCACTACATTATGAGAAAACGGAGAGACTAAACCCTGTTTGTTCACAGGCATGAGGTGAATTTGCTGAGAAATGTCAGTGTTGGTCACTGACATCCAGGGATGATCCATATTGTTGTACTAAAATTGATTATCTTTTTACCATTTAATAGTCTCTGGAAAATTTTCAGATGAACTAGAGATCATTTTTTAAAAGAGATTATTTATTTATTTCTAGAGATAGGGGAAGGGAGGGAGAAAGAGAGGGAGAGAAATATCAGTGTGTGGTTGCCTCTGACATGGTCCCCACTGGGGACCTGGCCTGCAGCCCAGGCAGGTGCCCTGACTGGGAATCGAACCAGAGATCCTTTGGTTTGCAGTCTGCACTCAATCCACTGAGCTACACCAGCCAGGGCTAGAGGTCATTTTTTGTTGACCTACATATTAAATTGAAAGAAAGTTCTGAGTTGAAACAGCGTGCTAAGCTTTGTGTACATTATTCACACGGATGAAAGTGAAACACTGGATGCTTGGTAAAGTCATGAAAAGGGAAAAAGGGTTGGGAATATTCCAGGGGAGAAATAATAAGTAGTATAGAAAAACCGCCACTTCCAAATCCAATGCATTATTGTTTTTCTATCAAAAATAATATTTTGATGTTTTGTGAGAGTTTTTAAAAAGTAACAAGAAGGTGAAATGTATGAAGTGCAAGACATTAATATTGTGTATTAATGTTCTGAAGACAAAAGAAATAATGCTGTACTTTTATTAGAGTTGCAAATCCCTAAATCATTATGGTATTCATTGCAATTTGTTCTGAATTTAAATCTGTAATAGTGTTTCTGGGTAATACTCAAGATAGGGATTTGTTGTTCTTTACTGAGTTCTCTCCTAAATGTGTTAGAGAAGTGTAGAAAATCTGTGTCTCCAACATACTGTTTTGAAATTTTGACCCAGAGAAACCCAGAAGTGCATAATGTTTAAAGCATCCAAAAAATATCAGTCACATGAAACTATGTCAATCATAAAAACTACATTTATTTTAGAATTATCTTTGAAATACACATTATAAAACCCAAAATACCACAGGAGAAACTGAAAATCATTCACTTGACCATCATCTTCAAGTAATAAAAAGTCAGTGTTAAAATTTAATATGACTAATTCCTTGGCCTGACTGTCCATAGTTTAATATTGAGATACCTTACATAGATCTAAATCAGTAAGTTGAATTGTAAGTCGGAATTTCCATGTTTATTTTTTTCTGAAGTTCATTGTCACTTCACTCATTCCAAAAATATGTAAAGTAAAATTGTTTTAAAAGACATTTTAGTAAATGTGTTTATCTTTATTTATTGCAGAATATTTACCTAACCCTGTCAATGTCTTAACAGCAGCAACATTAGTAATTTTCTTTAAAAAAGAAAATATTTTAAAACATTTTTTTAAAAAGAAAGTGATCTCACGGATTCACAGACGCCACCACAGCATGCTCAAGAACAGAATTAGTGCATCTTTGATCCACCCCAGAGATCCAAGGAAATACCAACAGTAATGTTTTATGAGATGATTTCAGCAAACAAGACCACCTGAAGGCACTGAGGTACCAGTAGGTGTCCCACATCATTTTGATACTCCTTTCTCTTTTAAAGCTTTCAGACTTAAGGGATCATAACAATAGTAGGAGGTAAAAAATTGACCGGTCTCTAACAGGAACCTAACAAAATCAGAATCGAGTTTATCCATGCCCTTGTTCCTAACCACTTGAAACTGCAGTAGAGAATACTTAAAGCCAGTTATGGCAGCATTCAATTGTATTTTCAACATGCCTCCATTGTTTTGCTTCGTTTCTTAACATGCTACATTTTTACCTTGGTTAGGCCACCACCTGAAACCTTGCTATTCAGAATATGTCTACAGACCAACAGCATTAGTGTCATCCAGGAGCTTGTTAAAAATGCAGAATCTGGGGCACTATCTCGGTTTTCTTGAATTGGAGGCTGCATTTTAACAAGTTCAGCCTTAGACTTCTGTGTATATTAAAGTGTGAGAAGTAGTGGTCTAAAAGATCGAATCTTTAGTCTCCCTCATGTAAGATAGGACATTTTCTTGTGACTTTCCTTGTTTCTTGATGGAGACACTGGCCCCCAGTGTCCACGTCATTATGGATGAAATGAGACATTCACACAGACTCCCTAGTCTGGTGGAGGAAAAGGGACAGCATGGCTTTTCTCCCAAGGGGGAGCAAGAGCTGCGGCCTCTGCCATGACAGGCCTTTATTGGGTTTCTCCGCCCATTACATGATGGTCCTCATTTACTATGCACAGGCTCACTTTAGGTGGTTACCTTTTACAGAAAACAAAGGAGTCAATGCCGCCAATCACATCACAGAAGAGGGATATTTGCAACTGAAAAGGTAAAAGTGGTTGAACTGGTTACACTGGTCCTTGGAAGGTTTAGCATGGATTTTAGGAAGTTATTTTGCACTAAATGTTTGCCACTGGAGGCTGGGCCCACACCATGCAGGATGGCCTACTACATTTCTTCCTTTGGTGTATTTCTTCTGTTTTTGGAATGTCATTTTATCCTTTTAAGCACTGATTCAGGCAAATTTCAAATTAGGTCCAGTTTATCATCGCTGGTGTCTATTTCATATTATATTTTTCTGTTTTTACACTTACTCCCCATCCCTTTTCTATAGAGCAATAAGAGAGATGTTTAAAATGTAAATCTCTCCATTCTCAGTTCATATTGCTCCTCTCATTGTTCCTCATGGTCCAGCCACACGGGCATCCTTCTTGTCAGTTGAAAACACCAAATTCTTCCTTGTCTCTGAGACTGCACCTTTTTCTTGCCTCTGCTTATAATGCACTGTCACCTGCCTCTCCCTGTGTATGTATCAGCCCTGTCAGATACACTTGACCTGTCTCAGCTGTTACCCTGTCTTGTTAGGGGCCTTGTATGGATGCGTACTTTTAAATATCTCCTTTATCACTTCACAGTTGATATTACTGAAAAGTATACATCATGATGTGAAATCACCAATTGTGGGTAAGAACTTTTTATCACTTGCTCAACTCTGACTCCCATGTTTGCAGTGGAAATAAGTCCTTCATAATTATTTGTCACACAAATAAATGAACAAATATTCTGTTGTCTTTTTCATTCAGTTCAGGTACTTAACTAAACATATACGGAGCTCACACTATGTTCCGATTATTTTTAGCAATACAATGAGAAAATACAGTCTCAGCTTCCAGAATAAAGCTGACACAGTACAAAGTTAAATCTTAATATTCTAGAACATTATTATGGTTGAGGCTTTGTCAGTATAGAGGGAAGCCATGAAAAAAGAAAGACTTTGAAAGTTATGTCATTAAAATACTTCTCAGAAATAATTTTCCTCTTGCCATAGTTGGGTGAGAGCTTTTGCTTTTCTTTTTTAAATTAGAAATTTATATATATAGACATGTAAACACCTGAAGAAAATATTGCAACTGAAATAGAAGTGAGGGATAAATATCTATAACAGGAAGTGATCTAAGAAAGTCAATCAAAGGAAATGTAGTTAGTGAAGTTGGAAGCTAAAGTTGAAGTTCAAAATGGAATCAGAATGGCTAGATTCTTGTGTCTGACATTTCTGGATTTTATCAAAAAGACATTTCAAAAGTTGTAGTCACCCACATCAGAGCATTTGTAAAGACAAAATACACAAAACAAAGCCACTGGAAAGTGTCAATTATCTGAAATTTAAATAAGAAAAAGAGAAAAGATGACACTAGGAGAAACTAATTTCTACTATGTGTGCACATGGACATTTGTAAACTGATTTATTGTTTCTTCTGAATTATAAGACATAGTGACAGTTAAAATTCATAAACCATCTCTAATAAATTTAGGTAAAAATAAATTTATTTATTTTTCTAAATAAAATTTCTTTTCTCCACATATTGTTTTTTTCTCCCCTCAAAGCCATGTTGTCCTTAGCTATTTTCTGAACCACTTGGACTGTGTACAACTCCTGTAAGGTTGCCTCTGCTCACTTTGTAGAACCGGCTGTAACAAAGGTAAGGTCACCGGATGGACCTGACAGGGAGAAATGTCTTTGCTTTACCACACCCTTAGAATTTATACTCTCATCAATGAAACCTGAGGTCCACTTAAGCATAGGGTAACAGGAGCAGGCAGTTACTAAATGAGTTAAGAAGACATTATGGGGACTGCTGCTAACTCAAGGATGTGAGACCTATAAAGAGTAAGCACTGGGCACGTAGCTTCTGGCTTTCTTCTCATGTGTCACGAAGGGCTGCTGCCCAGTTTTGCTAATTATCGCAGTTTTTGTTTTAGGAATAGCCAAAATTTTCATTTTAAATGAAATCTCCCAACTTTATAAAAGCTTTCTCTTTCTTTCTCTCTCTCTTTCTCTCTCCCTCTCCCCTCATGTGTTTGTCTTTTCTTTTTTCATTTTTCTGTTTTCTTTAGAATATAGTACATCATATATAATTGGGAGCACTAGTTTGATGTTTTTCAAAAAAGGTACTAAGTAAGAATGTATTAACCTTATATTAGAAATCTCTTCAAATAGTTGGCACTAGGATTAATATGCCAATAATAGCATTTCCATTAAAGAACCAGATTGTGGCTCTGAGAAACTGTCTGGCCAAGCAAATAAATCTTGCATAGAATCCCAAAATGCTATTGTTGACTAAGGCAGAGGCTTGTGATGTTTTTATCTATGAGGATCATTCTTCAATCTGTCAGCTGCAGACTTGGAGAAGGATTTAGGTAAGACATTTGAAGCAATTAGTGTGTATTCCCAGTTTTAGAAATGTCTGCCCTTCATTAATGTTTTCTAAACACTTGGATCTCTAATTTTCTAAACATCTTTTTTTTTAATCGCGTGGAGTTGAGAGTTAAACTCAGTAAGCCATATCAGTAGACCTAAACCAGGTCTACATAATACATTTACTGCAGAGTTGGTGATACAGTTTGATTTCTGTTTTTTTAATACAACTCTTGATACTTACTTGGAGATCATTCTAGGTTGGTGATTCTCAGCTCTGACTTCACATTAGAATCATTTGAGAAATTAAAAAAAATCTGATGTCCTGACTGCATTCCAAATCAATTAAATCAGAGCCTTTTGGTGGTGTATAAGAAGGATCAAGACATGGTAATTTTTTAGCTTTTTAAGTGGAGCAGAGAATTACCTAAATGATAGTGACTAGAATTTTCCTTAAGGCAGGTAGTTATAAGACTCTTAATACCATGAGGACCAGATAGGCTTCATAAACATAATCATTCATTTAACAAACATGTATTAAATGCTAACTCTGCACTAGATAGTACTTTGCGTCTGCAGGGCAGATGTATTGTAAAGATTAATAAAACTATTTTGGCCCCTCAAATATATAAAACCTAATAATGAAAGTCAGTTATTATAACTGAGCAAGTGAAGTCTTTAAGTTGCCTTGGTGAAAATATGCCTATAGTAGTATGTTGGGAACCACCCTGCCTGGTTTCAGGAGCTGTAACCCCCCCATGGCTAAGGCTGAGTGAGAGACCTTCCAACCATAAGCCACTAAGGAGACAAAGCTTATCTCCCTGGCAGGAGCGCCACCTCTGCCTCTTTTACTTCACCCTGCCTGGCCCCCAATGCTTGATCAGCTAGCCAATGACGGGCAAGAGTCCTCAAAGGAGGGATGACCTAAGACAGACATGATCACAGGGGCCCCCAGGGAAGGACTTGGGGGCTACAGAAAAGGGGTGATGGATCCTCACCCCTTGGCTTTGACATAGCCTGAGTCCTCATTCTGTCTTCGAGAAGTCTCCTAATCTCTTGACTGCCTGACTTAAGCTTGAAACAATGCCTTAAGCCTGAAACAATGCTGGTGGTGGGTGCAGCCCTGTGCTGGAAAGGGCGGGTTCTCTAAGGCAATCAGGCCTAAGAAAGAATATGTAAAATCCTGTGAAACTTGCTTTGTTTAGGATGCTCTCAATTAAATGATAAGGGTCCAAGCAGGAAGTGAGTTTGTTCCCCAAAGTTTTATGGCCTTTTCGCTATCTGACCCTGACTCAAAATAGGCCCTCAGAGTTCTTTGTATGTTATCTTGTTTGATCCTTACTGCCTGATAATGATTAGTGAGCTTTATGTATACACCCTGTATTTCTATGCAAATTGAATCCAATAAAAGCCTGTCCAGGCAAGGGTCGAAGCGCTCTCCTCTTGAGAGGGTGGCTGAGGTGCTCCGAGGCTTGCTCTCGCCTTGAGAGAGAAGTCGCGTCATCCCTTTTCCTCGGTAGTCCTTGTGAATTTGTTTTGTCTCATCCATAATGCCGCGGACACTGCGGGCCAATGTCCGAGTCAGTAGTAGGGGGAAGCCAGTTTGATTTGGAACTTAGCTGAGTTCTAGGAGGGAAGAAATAAACCAAAAAAAACCCACAGGAATTGTCATTAGTGAACTTGAACAATGAATAATTATTTTTGGCCAAAATACAAGATATTGGGAGGTATACAGTCAGCATGGGTGAAGACAATTTTTCCATTTTTGATCAACAGAAGACCACTTGGATATCACTCAAAAGTTGATTTTACTCACTAACATTTATTTAATTAACAATTGTGGAAATTTCTTGTTTTCATCACTGTTAATACATAATTATCTCTAAAATGTTTATTACACGAGAGAGTAAAGCTTTTGAACTTTAAAGTGTGTCATAATCATCTGGAGGGCTCGCTGAAACACAGATGGCCGTTCTTCATCCTGGTTTCCAACTTACAGGTGGGAGGTGGGGCCTAGTGTTTGCATGTTTAACAAGTTCCAAGTGATGCCACTGCTGCTGATGGTCCAGGGAGTACACTGTGCACGAAACACTGTTTTCCTATAACAAATGCCAGGTTAAGTGATCTGGCCAGGGCTTAGGTAAGGACATTTTTAGTCAACCAGTTCGCCTTTTTGAACCTACTCATTTGTAAAAAAGAAAATTTTTTAAATGAGCAGGAATAGAGGTCCTCCACATAAACCAATAATGAGCATCCTTCCAAATTGAAAACATTTTTTTGTGAAAGAATGAGTTTTAGGGGAAAAGGGCAAAGAAGTGAAATGGAATAATCAATCTCTACTCTGACCCAAGACATTCAGTTCCATCCTTAAACTTTAATGCCCAATGAAGCAAAACAAAACCCCAGACAGACCCACCATCTTCCAATGGTGGTTGAATGATCATTGTCCCCCCTTTGTTACCATCATAACCTCACAAAACTACAAGCTACCTTTTAGAGTGTGTTTTCCAACCTCCAGTCTTGTTCTCCCTGAAAGT
Source organism: Trachops cirrhosus (assembly GCA_028533065.1). NCBI lineage: Eukaryota > Metazoa > Chordata > Mammalia > Chiroptera > Phyllostomidae > Trachops > Trachops cirrhosus. The sequence continues at coordinate 166,435,777 of CM052539.1, read as the reverse complement.
TATGGTATTTGTGGGTATTAATATGTATTTCTTCATCATATTAAATTTCCATTGAGATCTCAGTACTCCACAGGGGTTGCCACCTCTTAGCTGCTTCACCTTCTAATACAGTGTTTCCAGATTCTCAAGCAACTCGAACTTTCTATGGTCTGTATGCAACCTTGGTAGTAGGGTAACTCAAGTGACTTTAGACTTCAGAGTATATAATGATGGTTGGGCCAGTGGAGGGAGCTATTTACTTGAGAATCAGTGATTTTTTTAGTTTACAGCATACAGAGGAAGCACGCTTTTCATGGCTACTGAAGAGCTAGTGCTAAAACATTTATTGCTCTGAGTCAGCACTTTCACTAAGCTGACATACTTATTTTGCTTTGAAATTGGAGAGAAAAGTCACCTTATATCAACAACTCAAAGGATTGTACTGGCAATAGGCCTTTGCAACTTAGTGGAAGTTTGGTAGGAATTGGGCTTGAAAAAGGGCTACCTGGGAAATGGGGTGAGAGACATGATTTACTGAATGTAGTGGTTCCTTGTTAAGTGAGTTTGAGAATTCTGAGTCCCAACTCATCTATGGTAAATATTATGTTCCATAAGAAAAGTGGAAAAAGAGTCTTTCTGTCTTAGTGAATATTTATCTTTAGTTCAGGATCATATTTTTTGGGGAGTACCAGAGTTAAGCATTTATTTTAACAGAATGAGTAAATAAGTTGATTAAATATACAGTAGTATTTTAGGACTGCTGAGTAATGCCACTGATCTGAAGAAGACCAGGTGTGTGAATAAAAATGAATATTTAATGATGGCTGATAGAAATTAAAAATGTGCGACTTTCATAATATGAAATTTACCTTTAAACTCAAGTTTAAAGTTATGCTATATCTGTCTACCTTATTTATGCTTTTCTGTGACATGATATGTTTTATGATAGTTCAGAATATCTGATTAATCTGTAATTTATAATTTTTCTTTACCAAATATTTATGAGATTACTAACAATGATAAACAGAGCTTATAAGCTAAATCTTAGCTTATAAGGTATTCAATGGTTTGCTAACATTTAACTGAAAATGATAGCTCAAAAGAATGAAGAAAAAAAATGAACTGATAATCAGGAGATCCTAGGTTCTAGAGCCGGCTCTCCCTGTTTGAGATTTTGGACAAATTGTTTAAACTTATTGGACTTCCCTCTTTGATTTAAAATTATAAGGTTCAACTTCAAGGCCTTTTTATTTTCTTTATTTTTTCTTTTATTTTTTTCAAGTGATTCTTGCTTAGAGGTAGGCTATTTGGTATACCAAAGTAATATGTAAAACTGCACATATTTTAAAAATATATTGTTGCCAAAAATAAGTTTACATGTTAAAATATTCTAAATTTCAAGTTAAATGACTAAGAAATACATATATTTTATCTTCTGACTTTTGATCACTTAGTTCATTAAGAATATTAATAGTATAATTTTAATAGTATAATTTTAATTTTGCTTAGTTATTAAAATTACTATTTCTTTATTATTTAGATAATGTACTTTTATAATTCTTATACTTCACAAATAACCCCTTAAAGTATCTAAGAAAAAATTATGAACTAGTTAGAATTTTTTCAGGTAAACAATGCAAAGTCAGTCTAGAGTACATAAAGAAGGATAATGTCAAAGAACTTTATATTATGTATCACATAGTGAAAAATATAATAAAATCTTGCTTTTCAGAAAACTCTAAATATGATCATGATACAATTATTGATGGAAGTAATAATATTAACCATAGTTTTAGAAAGCTGACTACGGGTTTTAGAAATCCTAGTAAGGCCTCTAAACTATTACTGCACCACTCCTATTTAGACAAAGAGAGCTTTGCAAACTGCTTTGTCAGTTTAATCTAGTACATCAAGCTCCATGAATTCTTTGGTTGTGATTTACTATTGATAGGCAATGGTTCTCTTTGATTTAAAAAAACTACTTCAGAAACCTTTACAGACCAAACTGATTTTTCAAGGCTCTTTTTTGCTACTAAAATTTTAGAAATAAGACTTATGATTTGGTCTATGATAGGTTTCTTGCTGAGGGTGTTATTACCTCATGATAATATATAGATTTGGATTTTGAATTACATTTCAGGTAATTGGAGATGTTACTAAACATATTATATTTTATGTGCTGGTAAATATATAGTTTTTGTTTGTATATCTCAATCCCAGGAAGCATCAATATCATTCTTAAAGTCAAATTTAGGACAAAGTCATAAAGAATTATGGCTATAGTTATTATTCATTATTACTATTTTTTATAGAAAGTACTGTCTGAAAATATAAAGTTGGATTTATTTGACAACTTCTTTCTTCTGTGTTTTCTGTCTCATTGAAAACAATGTTTCAGTTATTTGAATTTCAAACTAGAGCCCCCTAACTTCTTATGTAAAGACAGTTTTAAATCTGATTGTCATCTATTAATCTTACATGATTTTTAATGAATTCAGAATCATAACTCTTAACACTTCACCTTGGCAGCGTGCTTTCAATTTCATCGTCTCCTCTGCTGGCCCGAAATCACTAATGAGAGCCTGGATGTCACAAAGCAATGAGGATCGCCCATCATTTACAGAGCTTAGTCAACTGTGTAATGAAGTCTTGTTTGTTTGCTTTCTTTTCTGTGGGACTTGGTGAATCTCAGCACATTTTCAGCAGCTTAGTAATATTGCTCATTTCATCACTTCTCCTAAACTGTTTGCGTCATTTTACTAACCATTACTGAACTTTATTTCATTTTGTATACCTACTAAGGCAGTGCCAACATAATTGAAACTAGAGCAGCTAATAGGCACTAAAACAGGATAATAACACTATTACAAGCAAAAACATCAGAGATGGAAAATAATTGAAAACTACATTTACCATATTTCTTTACACATTTTAAAAATATTTTAAGACTAAAGTAAAAGGAAAATATATGCTTAGCATTAAAAAATAAATGTATTCATAAATGATGGATGACAGAATAATATGTGTAAATGTCCTTTTAATGTATCTTTCCCATTCTTACTTTAAGTAGTCTCTTTTTTTTTTAATTCCTTTCCAACTTTTTTACTGTGTGGGCTAAGGGCCAAATATAATTTTTTTTAAATATTTTATTTATTTATTTTTAGAGAGAGAGGAAGGAAGGGAGAGAAAGAGGGAGAAAAACATCAATGTTTGTTTGCTTCTGGTGTGCCCTGTACTGGGGACCTGCGTGCAACCCAGGCATGTGCCTGACTGGGAACTGAACCTGTGACCCTTTGGTTTGCAGGCCAGTACTCAATCTACTGAGCCACACCAGCCATGGCCAAACATAATCTGAATTAAAGAAAAAAAAAGGTTCTATATACTATGCAGATGAATCCCAGCCCCAAAATTTAATGTCACATAAATTTGTATTTAAAATATATTTTATGGTTTTAATGGGATCTTATTTTTTAAAATCTGAAGTATTCCCTAAGATAAACATACCACATTTTATTTAACCATTCATTATTATTAGACATTTAATATTTTTTAGTTTTTCATTCTTACCAAAAATGCTATGAACAGCATACTTTGTATATATATTGAGGTATAAAGGTATTTCTGTAAGATAGGGGGACAAAGAATATGCACATTTAAAATTGTCCTTCAAAAATATATACCAATATGCACTGAAACTGGTATTCTAGTCTCATTTCTCTAGTATCTCAATATGCTTGTTGAAAAATATTTTTCTTGAACTTGGCCATTATCCTAGAATCTTACATTATTTTATGTATTTATAACTTGTGGATAATATAACATTACAATATCACATATAATATTAGGAATAGGTCTGAATTTAAGTTTTATTTAGAGGTTGGAGGCCTTTGACTACTTTTCAGTTTTATCTGAACTTTCAAAATTTTATTCAGTTATTCTTATATATTCATCAACTCGTAGAATATTATAAGAAGTCAAATGATAATGTAAAATTTCAAGGTTATTAGCTTAAAGTTTTTTCTAATAATAAAAATACTTATACTTTTTCCTATCCCTACTGTAGTTTTTATAGTATTTTTTTGAGAATAGTAAAAAGTTTTCTCTTTTGTTGATATATTTTAAAGTCTACCTTAGATTTCATTGCCTGAATTTGTTATTGTTGTCTTAGATCACTACTGTTGCTTTATTTTTATTTTTTCTTTTCTTTTCACTGTCTTTATGCTCTTGTTTATTCCCCCAGTTTATTGAGATAAAATTTTTATTTCACTTATTCAACTTTTATTTTCATGACAAATATTTAAGACTAAGATATTTCAGTTGAGTATCATTTTGACTGGAATCATAAATTTTTAAGATCGGTTATTTTTATTGTCTTTTATTGAGGTATTAAATCATTTCTGTTAGATAGATTCTACTTGAAATCTGTGATTTCCAAATGGTCTGTAATTCATTTAGATTTTTTTATTTAAACCTTTAAAAATTTTCTAATATTTTGCACATTAATAGTTGTTTGAGCTTCTTTTGTTAATTTCTAGTAACAAAATTATTTTATAAATTTGTTAATTTTAGTTGCATTTTTATTTTGGTCAGATCATATTTTTACTATCATTTTCATTTTTTTCTTTGTGGAATAATTTTAGATTATTTTCATAGCCTAATACATGTTCCATTTTTTTTGTACAGTTAGCATGACTATCTGAAAAGGAAGTGTATTTCTCTATATTCAGTACAAAATGTCATGTTCACACATACCACATTTGTTAGTTTCAATATTTAAATTTTATATAATTATTGATTTTTCTGTAAGTCCTCCATGTATTAACCTGCAATCTAACTTACAAAAAAATTTGACTTATGGGTAATATTTTTTCTTGAAATTATAAATATCAAAAATGCATTTAATAATATATGGCAAAAGTTTATTATTGTTACTGTGAGCTATATTTGTTGGTATCTACATTTTATTAATTTAAACTGTTTTTACATTGAATGTTTTTGCTTGGGATTCCTTTTTCTTAACATATTTGTGCCTCCCTTTATTTTTAATCATTTTACCATTCTACCTTAAATACCTGTAGTGGTCTCCTAGAAATTTTTGACAATTTAGTCACTGTTCTTTATTTTTTTAAGTTTAACAAATTTGGTTTCTATTACATGTGTGTACACATAGGCATATACCAACTATTGGAAATGTTGAAGACTTTTGCCTGCAAAAGTTCACAATCTACTCTTAATAATTTATCTTTTGCTGAATGTTAATCACATATATCTTCACTAAAAATAACTAATTTGGCACCATTATTTTTAACAATTGTGGAATCATAATTTCTATAAACATATTTCTCAGAATTAGATTCTGAGAATTTACCGAGGTTGTTTTAAGAATGTTTTGTAACAGTAACAACAGATAGAAGAAATCTTAAATGGAAGCATAAAAAAACAGAGAGTAGGTATTGTAAATTAAAAAGAAATTTATTGAATAAATATTCAGTAGTTCAAAAATTTTTTCAAAACAGGAAACGAGGAATGAGAGAAGTCAGCCATTAGTATAAGCAGTTAGTAAGTTATTCACAAAAGAGAAGGGAAAATGGCTAAGCCTGATTAACTTTGGAAGCTAAAGCTTCTAGACATCCTAGGGGACAGCTTCATCCTCTGACAAACAAAAGCTAATCCTCAAGCAGGCAGGCAGAACCAGTTTTCCAATCCCATTTACCAAGATATTAAGGGAAGGAAGAACCAGTGGCTGGGGTGGGGGACATTTCTTTGCTGGGCACATGTTCAGTATAAGCCAGGATGACACAGGAGAAGGTTCCTAGCCTGGGAAAAAAGACTGGCTTGGGTAAGCGCACAAGATCCTGGATGATCCAGCAAATGGGAGGGCCCAGCACAAACTGGGGAAGAATTAGGAAGAACATTGGTGGTTTGAAAGGAAGTCCACTCTCCTCCAAACACAAGGAGATATAATCAAAGCTTAACAAAGGCTTAGGGTTCATGCCCTATCTCTCAGTAGCAGCTGCTGCAGGGGGGCCTGGATGTGGCAGCCACACTGGTCCAGGCACAGGTCCAAGAGCAGAGCCAGTCACAGTCCAAACACAGCCCTGGAGGTGGACATGCAGATAGGGAGATGAGACACGGAGAAGTTCTACATCTCTGTGCCTTGGTCCCCCTGGGCATGGTGAGGACAAGTGCAGATCTGAGGCCCCAGAAGCTAGACTTCTTCTGCAGCCAGATGGAGCTGAACCACCGGGTTGTGTTTTGAGACATCAGGCACCCAGGAACCACTCTTTGTTTTCTCTCCAGTAGACCTTGGGACAATTGCTCATATCCTCCTATGCATGCTTCCCCAAAGTGCTTTTCTTGCAACCCCCGTGAAAGAATCCTATTTTTACCAGCAACGTAGGCAGTACCCAGCCAAATTGTTTCATCAAAAGTTTCTCATTGCCAGTGCTGATCACTGAGTGTCACAGCTTGCTTAACTGCTAGGAGGAAATCTAGAGACTCATCGTAGTCCTTGGTGTCACTGCAGCTTCTGTTCCTCAAAAGCACTGCCACCTCTTGCCAATGGATAAGAGCATCTGCGTCTTATAGTTGGGTCACTTGCTCATGCCCTAACAATAAGGGAGGCCTAGGAAAAACTTGTCTTTATCTGGACGCTTTGGCAACTAGAGTCGGGGATCAGTTGAGTGCATTTTCTCAGCAAAGTAAGAGTCAAAAAATTACTTACAACCAAACTGGCTTTTGAGTATGCAATTTATAAACTATTATGAGCAGGAAGAATCCCTAATAATGAATGTAGGTTATGATTCCTAGAGACTTAGTTTCAGTGGGTGAGGGATTCCTAAGTGACAGGAAATCTTTAGGCTCATTTCCTCTGTATAAGGTTCCACATTCCTTGCAATAATATAGTTCATCACTTGGGACCACTTTCCTGCATCTCTGTTTGCATTAATCACTAAAAATCTTAAGAAGTTAGCTTTAGCTTTGTGATGGAGTGAATGCTTACTTCTCTAAGATTTTTTTAAAAAGCACTTTAATCATGATTGCAATGTTAATTAATCATATGATTGAAACATCTTAAACTAGAATTTTGAGCAAGTATAAGGAAAGAAGAAATAGTTTCAACATGCAGCATCTCAACAATGCATCTCCTGTCCTTCCTGAAAAAGCTCCTGGAACATCTGTTCCACCAAAGCAGCAGAGAAAGCCAAGAAAAAAGGAAGTCATGTATAATATGCAAGGAGGAGAGCTTTCCTTAAAAATACTATATGATATTTAACTTAGTAAGTTAACTGCTGTAAGCACTTCATACATATGAATTAATTTGTATTCATAACACCCCTGAGAAGAAGAATTTGAACCGAGTTAGAACTGGCTTCAAAATTCTGACTTATAAACCCTATAATATGCTTCCTCACCATGTGCAGTACTAGGAAGGAAATGATGAAAATTATAGTGGTGGGATGGTCAAGGCCACAGCTGTGCAGAAGTCTTTGAAAGCTAGGTCTTCTGGGAGATAGAGGAGAAACTGATAAAATGTTATGTTTAATCTCTTGGAAAATTGAATTCAGTGTTTTACTTCAACTAAAGAAAACTATAAAAAGAAAAATATAATCGAGGGGCTATTGGATGATGCAAGAATTCACGTTATAAATTAGCAAAGTAAACCTAGAAGAAGTAAAAAAAATGTAGTCATTACAAACTCCACAGAAGACAAACTTTTTCCCAAAAGAAAACCAAATGTAACTAGAGTAAACTAACTGGCTCAAGAGTAAAAATATTTAACTATTTATAATAATGAAAGCACCGATTTCTGTTTTCATGTTAATGTGACATATGGTATTGGGATTATACAACAAGTATGTATAAGAACTAAACCTTTATTTATCTCAGTGGGAAAATAAGAAAATCTATTAATTGATAAATTCAGAGTTGGTAGAATTTGAATGGAATTTTGACATATAAAGTTAGATGCCACAATAAACAATTAAAAGAGCTTCAAGTCCCCTAATTGTGGGGAGCAGATTTAGAAGGCAGTAACTGTTTTACTTTTAAACAACTTTTAACTTTATTCCATTACACTTTGAATTCTTAAAACAAAGAAACATATCATTTTTAAAAACAATATTTTTTTAAATATAAGAATAGAGAAGAAAGCATGAGAGATTGAGAGGGAAGCTTTTCACCACCAAAATAGATGAGTGAGTCATTTCTGAAATTATTTGATAGATTATATTAATCAATGGGAGCTTAGAATTTAAAATATTAGTATAGTTAATTATTTCATTTTATCTTGCTGTTTTGGTAAAATTTAATCTCTCCAGATATATCTCATTACCCCGTGTCAAATTTATTTTTCTGTGCTCCTGTCTCAGTTAACTGCATTGCTGTGTTCCTCACATGTCTCATGTCTCAACCATGACATCCACAGTCTACCAAGTCATCTCAGGCAGACCTCACATTCATCTTCGGCATCCCTATTCTTTTTAACTCCTCAGACCACAGACTCCTGCAATTATATCTAGTAATATATCCGTGTTTGCCTTTCAACTCCCCCTCTTTATTGCTGTGTTTCAGGTCTTCACGGTCAGTTTTCTGACTTATTGCAGGACCCTCTAACTGCAAACTTCAGTTATCTCTTTTAGCAACACTCTTACTAGGAATAATTTCAAACATTTGTGAAAGCAGAGATAGAAGCACCTTATAATGAATTCCCACCACACCTAATTTAAAATATTATTTTACTTCAAGTTAATACCAGTGAGACATTCTGTGAGTTTATTTACTTTTCACTTACTCTCTCCCATGTTAGTTCCGACGGTTGTATGTTTTCAGATTATATAGACACGATGCACTATTTAACTTCCTTGTAATTACCATTTCATTTTAGGTATAATTGATACTTATGATACTCAGAGCAGAGCTCATTAAGAATATTCTTTGCTAATAATACTTTGTAGCTGATAGAGTTGAAAATAGTGTTGTTGTAAATAAAATCTTTGGCTCACATTTTCTTTCCTGGAGTTCAGTAAATATACCATTCTATTACTTTCTGATATGTTAGGGTTAAATAATCTAATAGTAATCTAATTTTTTCCTCGTTAAGTTACTTGTTCTTTTTGCCTACAAGAAAAAAGCCTCTTGCTTCTCACATCTGATGGCTTTACCAGTGTGTTTTGTTTTAGTTCTTCTAGGTCAATTTTTCCAGGTACGTAGTCTACCATTTCAATATGTCATTTCAAGTCTTTTGTTTCAGAAAAACATTTATGAAGTTAGAGGTTTTAATGTTTATTACATTCTATTTCTTTGATTTTATTAACATGTATCTCTCAATATCTTTTAAATACTTTACATCTACTTCTCTTTTTTATTAAAATTTTACTCCTTTTCATCTTCTTTTTCTTTTAAGAGGAAATATATAACTTGTAGTTCAATTCCTATTTCTTTTTTTAATTCATTAATTAATTTAGTTATTTTTTAGGGAGAGGGGAAGGGAGGCAGAAAGAGAGGGAAAGATACAATAATGTGAGGTTGTGTCTCCTGTGCCCCCAAATTGGGACCTGGCCTGCAATCCAGACAGGTACTCTGACTGGGAATTTAACCAATGAATCTTGGTTCACAGGCCAGCATTCAATCCACTGAGCCACACCAGCCAGGGCTAATTCCTATTTCTGAAATGATTTCTTTTCTTTTCTTCTAGTCATTTTTAATATGGAATTAAGTTTCATGGGACATTTATTCACAGAAAATGTAGATATTTCTATTATCTCACTAAATAGTCATTCCTAAAAAATATTTTGAACTCCTTTGTAAAATCTCAAGTTAAAAATGACAGGGCTTAGTAGTAAAATTAAGGATAGACAAGGCCATTTAAAATCTGTAAAACTTTGCAGTAGGAACAAAACAAATAAACATATAATGACAATCTTTATAAATATGTAAGTAGTTAAAATATATATAAAATTCCTAATAAATATGTATATTACAGTACATATAGAACTTCACTTACCAAACTAAAAAAGATACACCGTTAGCTGTGGAGAGATAAGAAAGGTTTGTGTTAGGTTTCTCTGTTAAGGAGACAAAAATAAAAATGATCAGATGTATCAGTTTTTAGGGATGGCAAAAGAGTTTATTTCAACCGGGAAGCTTCAAATTTCACCACTGGTTCTCTCACAGTACAGGAGGCCTTAAGTCTAAAATCAAGGCAATGCTCGCTCTGAGAGAAACTCAGTTTCTTCCCTCTCTCACCTTCTGGTGGCTGCCAGCATTCCTTGGCTTGTGTTTGCATGACTCCAGTCACTGCCTTTATTTTCATGTAGCATCGTCTTCTGCATTTCTTTCCTTCTGCTGTCTGTCTGAAATCTCCCTCTGCTTTCCTATTGTAAGGGTGTTTGTTGCTGGAATTAGGGCCCATCCAGATCATCCAGAATGATATCTTCATCTCAAATCCTTAATTACATTTGCAAAGACCCTTTTTCCACATAAAGCACTATTTACAGGTTCCAGAAATTAGGATATAACATACTTTGGGGGGCTACCTCTTTACCCAGCATACAAGTATCATAGCAACCTGTGTGATGATCATTTTCAAGTCAGAAGTTTCACAGCATGATCCAAGAAGTTGATTGTGGAATCAGTGGGCATCACATAAAAGTTTTCCATGGTTTGCTGCAGTCAGCAGTTACTTGATACAAAGCACTAACATGCTAGGGAATATCATGTATGAACCAATGCAATTTCACATCATATTGGTATCATTACTGCTTGCCAGTAATATTTGACTAATTCTTTATAAACATTGTAGCAGAAAGTCTCTATCTTTCAGAGCAAGTCATGGCTCAAATATATATTAGCAGAAATATCTGCTGTAGGTCTAAAATTTTAAATTACTACCAGTTGCAGAATTTTTAGAAAGAAAATTATGTTCTAGTTATTGAGAAAGATTGACAGAATACTAGTTTATAAATCACTTAACCAGAATTTGTGGTGAACATAATGCACACAGCACAGGAAAAATGGTATTGTGTCATGTGGCATAAAAAATGTAAGTTGAAAATAGAAATTATTCCTAAGACCCTGGCTCAGTGGATTGAGTGCCACAGTGGCCTACGGAGCAAGGGGTCACTGGTTTGATTCCTGGTCAGGGCATGTGCCTGGATTGTGAGCCAGGTCCCAAGTGGGGGACACATGAGAGGCAACCACATATCGATGTTTCTCTCCCTCACTTTCTCTCCCTTAACCTCCAGAAATAAATAATTTTTTTAAAAAAAGAAAGTAGTTTTGGGTACCATTTAAGTAGTGATTTACAATGGAAATATGTTGAGAATGGTTCACTTAAAATAAGTATTTACCTATAAAATATATATTTTAAAGAAAGTATTATCAAAATACAGACTTAATGTCTCTAATTTTCAGGGTTCACTACAAGCTACTAAAATTTAAACTTTGCCAGATTGGTTTTTTGCCATTAGACTATTTTTGTAAACTTTAGCAAAGTAGAGAGTACTGAATCGGAGGGTCCCCCCTCATACCTTTTGTTGATGCCGGCTGAAACACACTGAGATCCACCACATGTCTCTGGGAACTAAGGAAATCCTTTCATATTTTACTTCTGTTGGGTATTTTTTAAGAGAATATAAAATACCTCACAGATCAAGAATTATATTTAGAAGTGTCTCTGAAGGATATGATTGCCTTATTGAAAACCTGCACTAGATTCAGTGAGATCATCTTGAGATACACAAATACTTTAGTGAGTGTTTCTTATTTGAGACTAAAAATGTAGATATTTTGAGGTATGGCCACAGTACAATGACATTGCCTGATACTTGCTTCAACATTGAGAGTAAAATGTGCTTTTTTCCTCAATCAATAACCATTAACCTACATATCCTAATTTCTCTTAGGGGAATAATCATGTTAAACAATTCTCCATACTTTTAAAATTTCAGACATATCTAGCACGAAAAAAAGACAAAATCGTTGAATTCACAAAAGGATGCCTGCATTGCATATATAGTGTAGTTTCACTTTCAGAAGTTGGACTTGCTTTTGAAAAGGGCTGTCAATATTTATTTTATTATTCATATTCACATTATTGTAATAATATATTTTATTCTTTTCATGACTACAAACTTTCAGATGCATATCCTATACTTTAAAAAAGGGAGGATGCCCTTGCTGATATGGCTCAGTGGATTGAGTGCCAGCCTGCAAACCAAAAGGTCACGGGTTTAATTCCCAGTCTGGGCACATTCCTGGGTTTTGGGCCAGGTCCCCAGTCAGGGGTGTGTGAGAGGCAACCACATATTTATGTTTCTCCTCTCTTTCTCCCTCCCTTCTAATCTCTCTAAAAATAAATAAAATCTTTAAAAAAAATAGAAAAATAAAAATAAAATGGGAGGAAATATTGAGGGAATATATCAGTCAGTCTCTACTGTGTATCCTTTTTTATTTTGCTCCTTTCTTAATCTGAAGTAAATTACATTTTTGTATCAGTTTACACATTGATTTGGTGGATCGAAAAAGAATCATAATACATATTTAAGACCCTCTCCTATGTACATCTTTAGACTTTTCTTGGCTATTATATTTCAAATTCATTCAACAAATCTTATTGTTATTGAGCACTTAATGTTTTTTATGATGCTCTCTTAATAACCATGGGGGCAAGGTGGATAGGACATGGTTACCACCTATACCAGGGTGTGGTCAGTGCAAAAGAGCTTGCAAATAAGAAAACCTTGAATAAAGTAAATACATGTGTTATCAAAGAACACACAGACACTTCTGTTTAGCACAACACATAATCTTAAACATTTACTCACATGATTGACACCATTGAGATCCCAGGAAAAGCTTTACTACATATCTTGGCATTTCTAGAAGCAAAGGTGACTCTATCCAAAGTTTTGCAGATTTGTGGATTGCACCATTGCCACTCTCAAAGACTGACCTTCTGCGTTGGAGTGCAAGGGAAATTTGAGGGGTAGAAGCACTTAAAAAAAGACAAATGAATAATTTTTTAAAATCCTTTCTTTCATTAATGTGAATTCTTTAGATTCTTACATAGTGAAATTACTGTGCCCTGACTGGTGTAGTTCTGTGGTATGGGCATTATCCCCAAAACTGAAAGGTCACCAGTTCAATTCCCAGGCATGGTACGTGCCTGACTGAGGTTGCAGACCAGGTCCGTAGCTGGGTGCCTGTGTGATGCTGTTTCCTTCTCTTGCACTCCATTGGTGTTTCTCTCCCTCCCTTCCCTTCTTTCTAAAGATAAATAACTAATTTTTTTTAAAAAAGAGAAAGTACTATTTTCCAGGAATGTCAAGTCTTCATTTTCTTGCATTTGTTTTTTCCTCAATTTGTGATCCTTAAGGTACTAAAAAATAAGCACTTACTTTTTTAAAACTGGCTGAGGAACTTTTCTAGTAATTAATAATTCATATACTCTTCATTTCAAACAAATATAGGTCTAGATGTAATATGCATAAAACATGATACCAATTCTCTGCCTGGGTGAGGAGAGGAACACTGATGATAAACTTGTGAATAGTTCTACTAATATAAAAAATGAAATAAAAATTTTATAACATTAATCCTTATAATTTTTTAAATTTGATATTCATTGATGAAAATGTATATACATATTTTTCTTTTACTAGATTATTTTGAATATTTTAGAAAAATAAATATATAAGAAAGCATTTTTCATTTTTTAGCTTCCAGTAGAATTGCATATTTGATTAAAATATATTACATTTTCACATATTTTGGAATAATTATATTTTACTTACTTTTTTTATCATTATATGAAAATCTTGATTATTACCATGATTAGTAATTTTGATTAATAATTAGTAACTGGTGATTGGCAGCTTCATCACAACATGCCTGCTCATGTATCACATCTAGTGCAGAAGTTTTTGTCAAATCACCCACATGACTCAGCCCTGCTATAGCCCAGATTTGGTGTCCTGAGACTTCTGGCTTTTCCCAAAACTAAGATCACCTTTGAAAGGGAGGAGATTTAAGACCCTCAGTGAGATTCAGGAAAATACAATGAGGCAGCTGATGGCAATTTCAACAAAGGATTTTGCAGAATTTTTTGAACAATAGAAGAGATACTGGGAGAACTGTGTGATGTCCTAAGGTGCCCACTTTGAAGGGGACTGAGGAGTCATTGTACTATGTACAAAGTTTCGTGTACCGGGTATCTTCAATAAATGTCTCTATTTTTCATATTATATTGCTAGATACCTTCTGCACCAGGGGTGTCCAGCTTTTCGGCAGCTCTGGACCACACTGGAAGAAGAAGAGTTGTCTTGGGCTATACATTAAATATACAAACACTAGCAAAAACTGATGAGCATAGAAAATGTTTTAAGTAAATTTATGATTTTGTGTTGGGCCATATTCATAGCCACCCTGGGCAGCATGTGACCCTTCGACTGTGGGTTGGACACCCCTATTAAATCTGGACAGATCTCATGTATGGAGGGAGAAAGAGGGAATATGCATAGGTACTTATGCATCCTAACAGCAGCAGCTTGTCTGATACAGAGCATTCCGACATGTGTAATGATAGCTATATTATTTATCTTTGACATATTTCTAACTCAACCTTCTAAAATGATAGCTTGGCACATTTTAAAAAATATTTCATTAGGGGTAAATTTGCTGAGGTAAGAGGATAGGACATATTATTTTATGATTTGTTAGTTTAATTTATAGTTTTATGTATGAAGATATATGACTTGTACCCATGTCCTGGGCCCTATCATTGTCAGGAGCATGCCAGATCTGCTCTTTTAGGAAACTGCAGTGTAATTGAGGAGAAATACATACAGAACCATCCAAACAAGTACTTTGTGAAGAGCTCTAATGGCATGTTCCAAATGCCAGCTATGCCCAGTCATGGCAAAAAGTCGACTAATGTGACAAAATACACTATCACTATATTCATTAGTGCATTCTCTTTTATACAAAAAAGAATGTTCATTGTGGAAAATTTGATGAACATAGGAAGGTATAAAATTCTACAAATAAAAATACACACAATCCCAACATATTGAGAATACTAGTGTTAATATTTTAACTGAAGTGCTTCAATATTATTTACTTGTGAATATTTCCTGTATATAAAATATTGACCTTTTAGTTTTGTTTTTGGTGTAGGAAACCACATTATATTTTTAAGAAGTATATACAGTAAAAAATACTAAAAATTGCCTAGCTGGTATAGCTCAGTGGATTGAGCAGAGATCCTGTGAACCAAAGGGTCATAGTTTCTATTCCCAGTCAGGGCACATGCCTGGGTTAGGGGGTACGTGAGGGACAACCACACATTGATGTTTCTCTCCTCTGCTTTCTCCTTCCCTTCTCCTGTCTAAAAATAAAAAATAAAATCTTTAAAAAAACCCTAAAATTTGCCTAGAATTTAAATAATATTTTTGGCATGCTTTTCATATGTTATCATGTATATGTATGTGTATTTATATATTGAATATACACATAGTCACTGGAGGAACATCACTGGTCTGAGAATCAACAGGATATGAAAAGGATATATAAATGACAGATCATATCACATCCTAAGTTATACATTAATGTTTTCTCAATTAAAATCAAAGCAGCACAGTGGATCAATTAATTCAATATATATTTTAATTATCAAAAAAATTGTTTCTTGGCTATTAAAATGGCTTCTATGTTGCTCTAAGCAAACTAATAACTTTGAGAGAGGCAAACAGAACAAGATAAACTTTGTTTTAATAAGTCACTGAGCTTAGTAGCTGAACTGTATATTGGAGATATTATTAGCATGTGCTTGCAGAAGAAAGTATGATTTCATGGTTTACCCTTCTATCAGCTCAGGAAAAAAAGATTCCATCTGCACTCTCTCGATGAAGGATGTATTCTCAAGAGAAATGTCCTGGTGCAGGAAAAAAAAATACAGCTGAAGGTAGGAAGTAGTACCTACCTTCACACTTTAAAGTCTCACACGTTAGACTGTGGAATTGATTTATGATGTTAGGGTCCAAGCAGAATAAAATGCTCTGCAAATCTATTAATATGACATGTTTGTGTTTTTACATTGTAAATTTTTATCTACTTCTTGACTCTTTTGGAGTTAGATTCAATGAATTTTTATTTTTAATTTAAGAAGATTTATTAGTGTCATTGTTTCTGAGACCATACATAACTAAGGATGTCTTTTAGTTTTATCCATGAATGGAAAATAAATTGAAAGGGCATACAATTTCTGACTTTTAACACTTAAAAATCCTATCACATTACTCCATTGTTTTCTGCAAAGGAGAGTTCTGAAACTAATCTGTTATTTTTTCCTTCTATATGGGTGGCTTAAATTTATTTGCCTTTATAAATAAATTTTTAAGGCTACATGTGGTATGAATCTCTTTTTTACCGTGTTTTACTTTTCTTAGAAAGTAGTAATAATTTGGACCTGCATTCTCAGTTCTTTTTAATCCAAACAACTTTTATGAATAATTTATTATGTATACTATTGCTCCTGCTTCAGTTCATCTTATCTCCTTTTTGGAAACATTTTCTTGGAAACATCTCCATGTTCCTGATTCCTTTTCCTTTTTCTAGGCAACAGGAAATGCAAGTCCTTATGTGATCTCCTCTCTACTCAACTCCTCAGTTTCTCCTGGAATCTGCATCTTCCTTTGGCTGTGTGTGCTTGCTGTCTCACTGCAGGGATTGGTTTGCAGTCCTTGTGATACTTTTCCACCTTTTCCTTACCTAAGACATATGTCTTATTCTATACTTCCTTAATTCCCAGTGATATATTTCTAAAATGGTCACTTGCATCTCACTCTCAGTTCTTAAAAGGAAACCAAACTGTTCTTACTGTAGTTAAAGCATTCTTCAATATTTATTTTGAAAGGACTTTAAAGCTATCCTCAAAATAATGATAAAATAACCAGAGTCTCTTCATACAAAATGAGAGTATTTTGTTATTTAATATTGGTAATGCTAATCAGACATTTCATAACGTCTTCTTCTCTCTCTAATGTGTGTTACATTATGTACTGGACTTTAAAAAATGTTGGCTATCATTCTGTTCATCTCTTTCTTATAAAATTACTAAATGAAAGCTGGGAGAGATTAAGCTGCTTACCTCTACCTCACAGGTAGTCGGTAGATATGGAACTTCTGTGCCCTCCTCAAGGACTTTTATAATAAAACATTATCTCATTCTGGATGAGAAATATTTGGCAGGTGAATCATTTTTAGAGCCTTTGCTTTCTCTCAATTTCCAATTATTTTAGCATAGCTTCTAAGAAAACTGGGTAGAATTTTCTAAAAGCCAGGCAGTGGCAACCATCAGTGGTCCTCATTTAGCTGGATGTCATAGGACTGGACTAACGCTGGCAAATATTTAATCATCTGTCAGCCTCTTGTTGGTGACTTTGAACTAATCAATATCCAATCATGCATTTACATCATCTGTATTCAGTTCAGCTTCAACCATGGGGCTGATTCTATTTAGATTGTTTTGAAACTATTCTACTCTGCGCTCCTGCTATCACTATTATGTATGACTTATTATTGTAGTTTTCTGAATTCTCCTTGTCTTCTTTTCAGGCTCTCTCATTCAATGTTGATTCAAGATGTCTTTAAAAAATCTTATCATAAACACAAAGAAAAAGCCTGGTTTAGGAGATTTAAATCACCAATTAAGATTTAGGATTACAAAATTAAAAGGAACTATAGATGTCTTCTAATCCAGAGCTGTAGAGTTCTTCTAATCAGAATCTGGGTATCCCTGAGATTCTTTCAAGGATATTATGGGATCAAGACTCATTTCTTAATGATTTTATGTTGTTATTTCTTTTCAAAATTTTATTCTCAAATGATTACATAGTGCGGTGTTCCAGAGGCTGCCAATTGAACACCAAAGATTTGTCTAGCCTTTTACTAAGTCAATGAACATATTTACAGAAGAATAAAATACTATCATACTTCTCAATATTTTTGTTATGGAAAGCATAAATTTTGTCCTTATGTTCTCCTATTAACATGTAATGAGTTTTTGTTATTTTAAAATAAGTTCATAAACACATTTTTTTAATTCTCAGTGTTAACTTCTAACAGGGTAGAAATTATCACCCACTTTAATTTCTTACTTTAAAACTTTCAAGGATTCAAGTTAGGGCAAGTTAATTAACCATGCTAAGCTTACTGCTATTCTTATTTTTTTAAGTAGTACCAACAGCAGGAAAAATGCTAGTTATTATTAATAAGTAGGATTCAGGATATTTATGCTTCCTTTTCTTTCAGAAATTGTGTAAGCATTTTGTAAATAGTAGTGTTATAAAAATATTTTAGCTGATGCTCATTACAATTCAATCTATAGATGCCCCAAACTGAATTCAATGACATAATTTCCAGAATTAGCACTGCAGGTGCCATGTAAAATTGTGCACTGTTTCTGTGCTTCAGAATAACATTATTTTACCTTGTGGCTCTCAATTTTCTAAATTTGGATATAGAGTTATGGAAAATTATACATCTCCCAACACCCTAAAAAAATATTTATAACACAAAAGATCAGTTTAGTCACAGAACCACTCAAATAAATGAAGTAATGAAATACAGTAGTATTTCTTTGCATAAGATATTTAAGAAAATATCCCATCCTTTCTTTAGAGACTTCCTTTTTTAATGTTCTTTCAGTTCAGATTATAAAGTCTCAGCTGTTTCTTATTTTCTGTAATGATTGTCACTTCTCTTAATCTCACTTTAAAGAGGAGGTGAGTCCGGGGGTATCGACTGCAGCAACTAATTGCAGTTAACAAAGTGATTAGAAGATGGGCTCTGTTCACAACCAGGAACCCTGAATACATAATTCAGGAGAAGTTCTTTGAAGAAAGAGGAGATGGAGCATCAAAAAATACATTACATTTTCAGTGGTAGAGATCATTGCTTTGGGCATATCTTTTATATTGTAACCATGTTGCACATACATCAGAAAATATTTAGGTTTTAACTAAAAATAAACATAATTTAAACAATGAGAAAAATAACTGTGGCTTCACTAACTTTCATATAAAAAGTTCACATAAAAAATAGCTATTTGTTCTAGTCACCTCACCCAATCAGATTGTCTTTCACTGAATTCCTCACATTAATAAAGGGTAGAGATGATTCTTCCTCACAGTGTCTCTCTATTATATTCTGTAAAATGGCATGTTTTGCCTGATGACTTTTAGAAACAGTTCAAGTCTAGATAAGCAAATGCCAAGTTTGTTGATGTTGGAATTAAGTCCCTGCTCCTATCACTAATAGTGAAATGCTCTAACAAATTTAAGGAAAGCAAATACGTATGAAGCAAATCTGTGAATTTTAACTCATTCTATAGTGTGCATGTACAGAGAAAATGGGACTGCTTTAGTTTTGCTATACTAATCTGTGAATACTTCTCCTGGATCCCAGCCTTTAAACAGTGCGTGTGTGTGGTGGAGGGGAAGAGGAGTGACTACTTGAATGCTTCTGTCAAAAACAATCCCATTGTTTAAAGTATCCTTTAGTAGTTTGCTTATTTTGGCATGCAACTTTTCAATTTCTCAAATAATCTTTTTACCCTTCAAACCACTCACATCCATATAAATAATGGAGTGAGTTTTTTGTGTCTTTGTAAATCTGAGGATAAAGGGACTTTGAGTTGGTCTTTGGGTGTGTCAAGTACCTACTGATCTCCAGGGCAAGAACTCTAGTCTTCTTGCTGCGGGCACATCCTGCAGGGGAAACTGCATTTGTTTCTTTGGGTGGGTACTGCAGACCTCAGTCATTCTGCTATTAAGGACTCACCTTCCCCTTAGCACTCTGGACCTGCCAACCACAGTTATCTGATAGATGTCCACTTACCACATTGTGGTGTCCTGGTGGGTTCTCGGGCTCTCTGTTTACTTCCAATTCATACAGGAGGTAAACTCAGCCTGAAAAAGATACATTTGAGTTCCTCTCTCCTTGATCACGCTTTATGTTATTTATGAAATAACCTGCAAACTCACCTCCTGACAGTGGTTGAAGTATGTAGTCAGGAGAAATTTTCCTGCTCTTGTTATTTTTTTCAGCAAAACATTTCTTCTTTCTACATTTTTTCAGGATTAACATGAGGTGAAATTTTCTCTTGGTTCTTCTAAGTCATATTCCCCCTCTTCCTGAGTTGAACTAAGACAATGGCAGAACCAGAAGGAGACATTTTTGACAATGACTCTGCAGCCCTGTCCTTGGTGTCTCACATAAAACAAATCTGGTAAAATGTTTTTTAAGACAGTAGTCAGGCTTGCAAAGTAAATTCAATATGTATGTATATAAATGCTTGTAAAAAAAAGACAAGAGATAGGCAAAATAGAAATGTCTCAAGATATTCAACTTCTGGATAGTGACATAATGTGCCATTGTCATTTCGCAATTATTTCCTACGATTTGCTTTACTTTACTGATCAGAAAAAATGTAAAATGTCTCTTTATTTTTAGAAATATCACTAATAATGACTTTTCCCTGAAATCTATCTCACCCACCCTACTTAAATACCACGGAATAGAAAACGGAACCAATGACAGGGAAGACACAATATGGATTATTGGGTCATAGTTGAGAAGTTGTGTAAGATAAAACTGCAACATAGATATAATTTATGAACATTGCCATGTGTGAAATTTTAAACAAACAATTAAAAAAACACTTTTGCCTCACATGATAATGTCTGATTGAATACAACACTAGTTAGCTAGCCTTATATACTAGAGAGATTGTTATGTAAAAAAGACATAAGAAACTTATTTAAGTATACCAAAAAAAGTGATAAACATTTATCAGAACAAAAGAGATTTTTCAAAAGGCAGTGTCTTTCTGAAATCCCTTTTTAATCTCTAAAATAAAAGGAATAGGCAAATGAACTCTGAGTTCCCTTCTGACTATGGTGTTCTCTGATAGCATGAAATCTGACTCCTTAAGGAAGGATAATGTTGCATTGAATCAGGCCAAAGAGATTTACCAATAGGAAATATTCAAAACTCCTATTAATCAGAAGATTGAAGGAGCCTAGGAATGGCTTATGCTTTATTATTTTTCAGAATAACAAAAGTGAATAAAGTAAAACTGCATCTGAGTTGAAATAATGATGCTAAAATACTATCAACATATAAAACCAAGGGTTTCAGTATTTCAGTTTTAACATTATATTATATTGCACATTTATAATTGTGCAATATAAGTATACATTTTTATTTTATTTAGTTAATTATTTTGAAATCTAATCAGTGCTGACACAAAATACTTTATTCTTGTATATTTTTATATCTCTATAGCATTTATTAGGGTCAAACAGTTGGAACTTGATAATATTAATTAATTGCATACCATTTATTAGAAAGCTACTTTCTGGCTGACTCGCCTATTTAAAAATACAGAAAAATGTGGTAGATTGCCCCAAAGCCACTTAAAATGCATGTCACACTAAAATAAAAGCTTAAAGTTGCAGTCAAATGATAGGAAAAAAGCAGATGGCAGGCTGATAGTAAGAGAGGGGAGAGATAATGATAAAAACACAAAAGCAAAAACTTACAATTTGTGGCCAGATAAGCCAAGAGAATCATTCTCATATACCTACCTTAATACCAAATGAGACATCTTCATATTAAGTCTCAGTATAATAATTGAGGTTCATAATGATGCTATTTTAAAAATGAGTGAAGTTAATATTTGTATAAAGGTTTTATCAAAGATTATTAAAGAACCACAGCTTTAGCTATTAAATGGTTATATTTCAATTGTCTAAAAATCACACTGTTGTAAAACTAGTTCATTTTATTGTAATGAATACAAATAAAGCTAATAGTGCTTTTGAAGTATCTTTCCTTTATTCTTCTTTCAGTGAAAACACCATCTACTATTTTCCATAGAATCAGCTAATGTTGGCTTAAAGTTTTAGTTTTATATTTTAAATTCTTTAGTTAGAGAGGATAAAATGTTGAGAATATTTTTTGGATGGTGTTTGCATTGTTATTTAAAGGACTGTTTTTTTTTAAACCCTGCTATTTGTAACCCCTTGCTAGATTATAGATACTATAGGTTTGTAATCCATTAGTGATAGCTAGTCATAGGACAAGTAATGACTGTAGGAAAATTAGGAATGATGTGTTACAAAAAAAGTTTAATTATTTTACATTTTTGTATATATTATAAATGAGAAAAAATAATATTTAAATAATTAAAAGCTCTTTTTAAATCCTCTTCTCCTTGTATGAGAGAACTAGGAAGAGACCAGTGTGGCTGAAAATGGGGCAAGAGCACTTTTACATGAAGTTGCACATAAATGAATTATAGATACAGAAGTATTTTCTTTGAGTGTTGATGATACAGACAATAATAAATAATAGCTAGATAAAGCCTAGGAACCAAGGAATGGAAGTGAACATGAGCAATGGAACCAACAGGATTAATTAGCAGTACCAGAGAGAGTTAATGGGGAAAATGTCTGAAAAATTTCCAAGGTAGCTGTAGACACCTGAAAAAGTTTCGGGGGACATTCATAGGACAGCTGTCGTGCTGACTGGATATACACAGGGGCTGGGGACAGGTGAAAAGTTCCTTCTAAGGCCTGTACTTCTGACTACATTGCAGACTGTTTTTGAATAAAATGTTATGCAATTTAAGTTTTAAAATGTTTTTGTTTGTTCAAAAACACTTCTGAAACACCTCTAAAAATAATTCTAATATGTAATATAGTTATATTATATAATGTAATGTTTTCTAGTATTATTAATAAAATTATATCAATGATGTTTTCAAATAATCTTTCCTGAGTACTAGTAAGGCAGTTTGTCATGTCAGAAGTAAAAGACAAATACTAATTATTGCAAAAAGTATCCATCTAGTATTGGTTGCATTAATTATGAGTATAATTTTCTCACAATCTGGCAAATCTGATAATACCTTAGAAAAGAAAGCATTTTCATTTAATTATATAAATTTTTTTTAATCAAAGAATTGACAACCCTTCACAGACTATAGAATAACATCAGTATGGTGATTATCAGAGGGAAAAGGGGGCGGAGGTGGTAGAAGAGAGGATAAGGGGGATAAATGGTGATGGAAGGAAACTGGACCTGGGGTGGTGAGCATACAATACAATACACAGATGACGCATTGTAGAATTTTACACCTGAAACCCATATAATTTTATTAACCAATGTTACCTCAAAAAATTAATAAAAAATAAAGTAAAATGATGCTCTTCATTGTTAAGAACATATATGTTTCCACCAATTTGTAACTAAAACTCCTAAACCTAAATTTTATACAGTCTGCAGTAGAGGCACAACAGAATCAGCTGACTATTGCTAGGACAAGTTCAAAATTTTCTTCCAAAATCATCATTACCTAGGAATTATGTCATTGTATAGTCCTTTCAATTCATCTATATCTTTTTATTTGATTAAGCAGACTGCACACTCCATGAAGGCAAGGACCATGTTTATAAAAATTTACCACATAGCACAGTCCTTGGCATCTACTATAATAGATATTTATCATATGCCTATCCAGTGATTAAAGGAATTAATGAATGAGTGGATTTTCCTTTCTTTTTTCAGTTGATTTGACTGAAACTTTAGTTCTTTGCCTAATTCTATTCATTGCCATTCCTGACTGGTTCCAGAAAATAAATGCTGACTGACATTACCTTTCCCAGCAAAATGATTCCTCATTTCACCATAGTGCTCCACTTTCCTGAACAATAATATTAGAACCCTCACTTTTACAGTTATGTTAGCCTGCTTGAGTCTTCAAGTACCAGGGCCTATAGCTGAATTATTTCCCTGTAGCTGACTTGCAATATGTAGAATGTAGCAAATATAAGCTATTTCATAAATAGAGTCATTGCTTTAGATTTTCAAGTTCTTGGGCTCTTTGTTTCTAATGGCTTGTCAGTAATGTTTAAGTCTTGGATTAAGTGACTTGAAACAGCTTCTTGCATGAATTTGATAATAAATGCAAATTTATTTGTGTGCTTTATTAAAAACTATCATAATTATTTCTCTCTTTTGAATGAAAACGTTTGAGTTTTTAGTCATGTTTTAATAAGATAATATATAATCTCCAGTGTGTATTATACAGAACTATTATGTTAAAATATCATTAATGCATTATCACATGCACTTATTTATAAATACTTACAATGTGTTCTGTATACAGGGTCTGGCAAAAGTAACACCTCTTGAGTGTGGTTGGTAGGGTAATAATATGGGTGTAATAATTTATCGTTTTAATTTGAACATTTCACCTAAAATGTCATATGGTGTGCTTGAGTGTGATATTGTTATGTTACAGAATTAAATGCTTGTCATTTTGTAATAAAAGATTTTGAAGTTAAAATGGGTATTACTTATGCCAGACCCTGTATATGATTCTATATAAGGTAAAATAGTATAAACAGTAATAGCTGTAATAACAACAATATTGTCTTTAACTAGATGAATTTACAGTCTAACAGAGGATGTAAAAATGCTCAGATATAAAACAGGATACAGGAGTCATAAATGCTGAGGTTTTAGTATTCAAGGGTCTGGTCTTATTCCCTTCTGTCTCTTCAGCTCCTCCCACAAAAATCTAATGCTTGTATTAAAGTACTGGCTGTTTTCAAGTTGTTTTTAATTATTTATACTAATTTTAAAAGTTATATTTTAATACATAAAGCATGTTATATGATTTACTAAGTAAGACACAAGTATTCAACCTTTTGGAAAGATGACATAGAAGCTTATGGTTTCATATCCTTTTATCGCTGATGAAGCCTTTTCTGACCTCACCCTATTAACCACGGTACCAACTAAGCTCACATTATATTCTTACACAGCACAGTTCTTCTATGCATAAACGAAAGAGCGTGGTTTAGGGGTTAGAATCTAGGCATTCATGGTAACTTTGACCATCAGCAGCTATATATTATGGTTTTATATTGTGGTGTTGTGGTGATATAATTTCTGATCTAGTTTGTGATCATGGCCACTTATTTCTGACTTAGTCTTTTTTAAAATCAGATGAGATTTATTTTTGAAGGATATAAATACCTATTTATAAATCTTCACTTTTTCTCTCAACTAGAAGAGATTCAGAAAACATCACCTTTTGGCTTCTGTTTCTTTTGGCGTGAAACTCATGTTCTCTACACTGAAATCCACCAAATTATCCCAGAGCAGATAATTCATCTATTCAGCCATGGCATAGGAGAAGCAGAAGTTGATTGCATGAAACCACCAGGACAGAGGAAATAGCAAATTTGTGGAACACTCCTGGTGTGTGTTTGAAATGGAGAACTTCGGTGTTGATTTCAGAATATCCAGGTCCTCGTGATTGCCGATGCCAGTTCAATCAAACAACACAGCAGTGTGGCTGTAAATCACTGGATATCTTAAAAATCCAAATATCCTGTAAACAAATTGAAATCACTTTCACTTCAACCATAAAGGAACATTATTCTAAGATCTGACATAACTCATATTACAAATAGAAGCCTCATATATTTAATTTGTGGTAGTAATAATTATAAGAAAGAAAGAATATTAATCTTTGGATCTTATCCTAAAAATTACTGCAAATTGTGGCTTTTTTTGCTCAAGAAAGGTATTTTATAAAAATGATAATTTCTGTCTTTACTCCAAAAATAGAACTTTTTGATGTTCACTAACACTTGTATTTTTCATTACTTTCTCAGTAAGAGGCTCACTAATTCAACAACAAAAAATATTCCAAAACTAATAAAGAAAAGAGGTCAAATGTAAAAAGTGTTAATGGAGGAAACAAATGAATAACACGAGGAACTGTAAAATTCTTAAACTTTATTCAAATATTAAAGACCTCTGTGAAAAAAGTATAATTATTTTACTGTTAGTCATAAGGACCATAATAAATGGAGATGAACAAAGCAAAATAGAAGACAAAAACTGTCAATGATTTAAAGTTGAACTAATAAAACTTAAAACATATGATTGACAAAGGACACCATAACATTAAGAGATAAAGTAGAGAATCAGCATATGTTTGCAAAACATATAAATCATAAGTTATCCTATCCTGGAGATAGAAAGCCCTCTGACAAATCAGTCTAACAACATCACTCGTCTCTTTCTGTTCTGTCAAGGACAGGGCACAGCATTTACAACTTTAATTGTAAGTTTAAATCTCCAGTCAAGTCACAATACAAGTTCATGATTTCCATTTATCTTTTCACGTGTGCTCCAGGTTGTAGTTTCTAGTCTTTATTTCCTTTCTGATGATGTAACTCTCTGCTGCCTTTATTCTTATTCTTATCACACCGAGCCTTGGGATGCTGTTATTATTTCCTAGCATAACAGAGTGGATTGTTCCATTTTAAAAAAAATTTCCCTGGGTGTTAGAGACCTTTATTACCTACTGTAAGACTACAAGTTGAGTAACCAGTGCTATACAACCACTCAATTGCAAGTAGTTGAATAACCACTGTAAGTAGAGGAAATATCTTATGTCAGTTGAGTGGACAACTTACATTGCAGCGTAGGATCTCCCTTAGTTGTTCAAAGAACATTTCTGTGGTGGGCTTGGATACCCCATAACAGAATCTGAAATATAATCTCATGTTTGACCAGTGATGAGTGGGTAATAAGTTCATTTTGCTTGAGCCCAGATATTCTAACTTTTCCAGGAGCTTCTTGGAGAAATTTCACTAGGGACCAGAATTACTTTTCACAAAACTTCCTTAGTATTGTCAAGAGAGCATTTGACATTCTTTTGACAGTTGGTGAAGGCTGCTTTTGGGGAAATTTGAGACTCCAGTACAGCTTACTGTTAATATGAGATTTTGGTAACACATCTCCAGGTATTAATGGCCTTATGGGTGTCCCAAGAGTGAGGCATTTTAAAAGGAATAACAGGCTACATTTTATTTACTTTCTGGGCACAACAGCATGTCCTGAAATAGGAGAGAGAAGCCACACAATGTTTTAAAGTCACACCTTTGTGTACATTTTTGAACACTTTGTATCTCAATTGTATCTTTACCCCACTCCTGAAACTCTAGAATCACTAAATTTTAGAATATATTCTTATAAGATATCTGCCTACTACACACACTCAGTTATTCCATAATGTGTTGGACAGGGGATAGCCTACAAGAGTAAGAATGTAGGCATTTGATGTTAGTGCTGCTGACTGATACTGTTTTCTGGCATGCCCCTGGCTCAGTTTGAAGCCTGTGGTTGATTAACATGGGGAAAAAGATTCTGCTCCTGTTGCCATCGGTTTCTTGCTGGGTCTTTTTATCTAGCCATTTGCTTTAAAGCAACACATTCTTGTCATGACATGTAATCCTTTTCTTTTTCTTTGTATAAATGATTAATGTAATGTAAGAATAAGCTACTATTTTTGAATATTTACTATGTGGGGCTGATATCATACAAAGAACTTTAAAATAATATTAGCTAATATTTATTTAATGTTAACTGATATATGATAACTGTACTGAGACCTTTATCTTTACATATGGTATCACTATAAATCTTCATAAAACTCTATAAAGTGTGTGTTATTAGCCCCATTTACATATTCTGAGACTAATAACCAAAGTTTAAATAACTTGGTCAAAGCTTTGAAATATCAGAGTTTAAAATTTACACCTAAGTCCCATTGATAATAAGAACCAGAAAATCATCTCCTGAAACTGATCATTAGTGTTACCTCCTATGTAGTGTGGGAGTTACGACCAGAATCCATTCCAGAGAGCATTTTATGATGAAAAAGTATGTTGGCTTAGGACCCACCAAGCGTAAATTCTTTTTCCCTCAGTCACTTTCAATTAGTCACACTTCTGTCCACTCTTTGACTTCTTCTAGCTCTTCATATTTATACCTAATAGTTTTAGGATGCTGGAGTCATAACAAAATAATTATTCATCACAAAATTGTTTATAACCTCATTATAGCTAAAGTTACTTTATCATACACTTTTATTTTTGACTACAACATATAATATTTTTATATGTCAAACATGATAGTTCTTAGATGAAAAAAATGTTCTAGTTCTCATTGTTTCAAAAAGATTCTTTGCTTGACTAAACTTTCTTCAGTCTCCTGAATCGTCTCCTAAGCCTGTCTGTGTACTTCCTTACAAAATTTGGTTCTAACAATAACCCTACTAAGTTGGGATGCCCACAGCCTTAATACCCCATCACTCTCAATATTTGACTAGGTTCCTCACCCTCCTCCACCTCGCAGGCGTAGTGTGTCACCTGGGTCATCTTCAGCAAGAATCCTGTTAGGTCAGTTTAGCCAGAATCTTTTTAATCCTTTAGGTTTCTTTTAAGTAATTTTCCATCCACTGCCTTTCCCTTACACTATCATGGCTATAAATTCCCACTTTCCCACCCTGTATTCAGAATTGAGCCCAGTCTCTCCCCAACCATTGTGAGACCCCATTGCAGTGGTCCCTATACATACAGCAATGGTCTTGAATAACAGTCTGCCTTGTTACCTTTCATTAGTGTTATGGAGATTGTTTTCCTTTAACAATATAATTAAATCCAGACATGAAGTATTGACAATCATTTTGATACTTTAATGTTATATTTCTTCTTTCTCTTCCTGCTCCTCCTCTTTTTCCTTCTTTTCCTCCTCATCCTTCTCATATGTTTGCCTCTTCATAGTCATTAATCCATTCAAAAATATGACCTTCTGAGACTTCCGGCCAAGATGGAAGCATAGGTAGACGCACTGTGCCTCCTCGCACAACCAAGATAGTGACAACAACAATATAGAAACAAAATAACAACCAGAACTGACAGAAAATTGAAGTGTATGGAAGTTGGACACCCAAGGAGTTAAAAGTAGACACATTCATCCAGACCAGTAGGAGGGGCGGAGTCCGGCTGGGTGAGGGACACTGAGCGGAGCACAGAGCAACTGGGGCTGCACAGACCGTGGGCGCACAAGTGGAGGTGGCTGGTGGGCCCCAGCCAGGGGGTGGCGACCGGCAGACCCAGGAAGGTGGCCATTGGGAAGCAAGGCACTGAGCACAACTCAGGGTCCCAGCACTGGGAACTAGAGCTTTGGGTCACTGACTGAAAAGGAGAGTCCCGCAGGGTGCACAGGCCCACCCACACCGGGACTGGTGCCAGAGGGGCCCAGTTAGCTTGCAGAAAGTGGCTGAAGGGTCTGAGGTCCTACAGAGAGCAGAGCAAGCACCATTGTTCCTTCTCGGACCCCGTCCCCACATACAGCATCACAACCCAGTGACTGGGGTGCCCCGCCCTGGTGAACTCCTAAGGCCACGCCCCTTACTACAGGAGCTCACAAGACCAAAAAACAAACAAACAAAACAAAACAAAAAAAACCAGCAAAAAGATGGCTCAAACAGAAGAATTGAAAGCCCCAGAACCCATCCTTTTAAGCGACCAAGAGATAGCCAACCTATCAGATGCACAGTTCAAAGCACTGGTGATCAGGATACTCACAGAATTGGTTGACTTTGGTTGCAAATTAGATGAAAAAATGCAGGCTACAATAAGTTTAATGAAGAAAAATGCACAGGGAACCAATGGTGATGGAATGAAAGATGGGTCTCACATCATTGGAGTGAACCAGAAGGAAGAAAAAAATATATACAACCAGAAAAGAATGAAGAAATAAGAATTCAAAAAAATGAGGAGAGGCTTAGGAACCTCCGGGACATCTTTAAACATTCCAATATCCGAATTATAGGGAAACCAGAAGGGGAAGAGGAAGAGCAACAAGTG
>CM052539.1:166386082-166405494 GCA_028533065.1 Trachops cirrhosus | reverse complement strand
TGTGGGTGGGAGAGGGTGTTCAGGGTGGAGGGGAATGAAGGGGGGATAATAGGACAACTGTAATAGCATAATCAATAAAATATATTAAAAAATAAAAATATGACCTTCTTTGAGTTCCATTTTGTCTTTTCCTAATTTTTGACTACGAAGACTCAGAGATCTTTCAGTCCAACTTTTTCCTCCCTGCTTTTCAAGTATATGCTAAGAATATATATTTTGTATCTTTCTTAGAGTGTATATTTATTATTTTATTTTCATGTATTTTCCTTTTGAAATATTTATGTAACACATATTGTGTTACATTAAATAAAAGCACTAGCTTTCTAATTTTCATGTTGGTAGTAGTTTGTACAGAGTTATTCACTGATACTCTGAAGTCAGTGGAAAATTATGTAAATTGGAAAATAAAGTTTGTAATGAAAATTTTCACACTCTGTTACTCTTAATCTTGGCAGAAGAAAATAGGACATTAATTTATTTAAGGAAAACATAGTGTTGTTAGAATACATAGTGAGATAAATTTGTATAAACAGTACATATAGAAAAGAGGGTGTTGGCTCTCTGTTGTTTCAGTAGGTTAACAAATTTCTGTATTTCAAAATCAGCAATGTGTATTGGCCCTCTGTAATACTGTATTTTCTGTATTCCTGCAGATTTGTCTTTTTTTGACTCAATATTAATCTCATACAATTATTTTGCATGATGTTATCCCAAGTTATTATTATAAATATTTCTTAAAACCATTTTAGTACTTTTGAAATATACTACCAATTGCTTTAGTCATTACTTTGAAATTTGATTTTATTTTTAATGTTGATGAAATTGTACTTTATTGAAATATGAGATTTTATAATTCTGGGTGTTAAACTATGGCCATTCACTGTTCTCCCATAACAATGAATACTTTGAGTAAGTAAGCCTCTTTCTAAGTAAGGTAGAAACTGTGTGATTCTGGATGTTGTCTTGTTTAATTTGTTCTCAAGTTATACTTTTGACTCTGTGCTTAAGCAAGTGATTTTTTTCTTTGTTTTACCATTTTTCTTTGTTTTACTTGTCTGTACAAGGAAAAGAAACTTTAAAAGAAAGTGTAATTGTTGTGTTTATGTTAAGAACTGCATCAAAAAGAAGGAATTAACACAATTGTAGGAACTATGTAGGATGTGAGATTGATTGATGTCAGCTCTTCCAATTTTCAGAACTTAGGGATTAGTAAGAATTTAATAAATAATTGTAGAAATAATACATATGATTAGAATGAATAAATATGCTTTCACTGAATGAACTCAATGTCATGGGAGAGATGAATTGTCAGACAGGCAGAGAATAGAATCACTTGAGCGTTCCTGTCTGCTTCCTTTATCCCTCTCCCCTCTGTTCTAGAATCTGATCAAAGGATTCTTTCTCTTTCCCATCTCAGCCTTTTTTTCAAGTTATAGTGGTTTTGTTTATTACTTTACTTGTTTTGTGTCTGCCATCTCTGCTGGGATATACCCTCCAGGTAAGCTGAGGGCCATGTTTACTTTGTTCAAATGTTTAGCCTGCTGAATGTGAAGAGGAACACTTAAAATATGTGATAGAATGAATTGGCTTTGCATAGGTGTATTTTGATTATACTAGATAAAGGAAAGTGATTCTATGTTGGAAAATCTTTTTCTTTTCTGGTGCATGTGTCTGATCTGTGCACCAAAGTTGCCATGAACTCACATTGGCCATAAATTCTTCAGTGTATTTTCATTGAAAACTACCTGAAACAAAACCAGAATATTTGCTTAATAGGTTAATTATTTAACTAAATATGCAGTGCTACTAGCATTTGCAACCACCACTCTGGAACTGCTGAAAACTAATTGCCTAAAAATTATTTGACACTTAGATACTTTGCTCAGGAAATTTTGCTTGAAAGTCTGGATTCGTGCTGCACATGTCTCAGTAATGTAAGAATTCATAAATTGAGGGATCCTACATTTTTATCCTCATTTAAATTTTGAGAGGAGAGAATAAGATAAGGAGACCTAGTCTAATTTTCCATAGAGAAAAAGAAGAGTATCTCCTACAGTTACCAAGAATAATATAATTGAAACAATTTCATCATTAACTGGAGTTTCTCCAAAGGTGGGAGATGGCCTCTGATAGCTGAAATTGCTGGTAGTTGTATAGAGTACCCAGCAGAAAATGCAAAAAATAAGGATAATAGGTGTAGGATAGCAAAGGCAAATGGAGATTTTATATTATGCAAATAAAGTGCTTCCTAAGGCACATCAGGTGGCTCTTGAAAGATTTCAGCCATAGAAATACACAAAAAAGCTAATACTTTTGCTCACCTTGTCCTTGACTGAGCTTTGGAGAACTGTGTGAGTCTGGTTTCTATACACCTTCTGAACCCTTGCCAGAGTTAATGTCTCATAATCCCTTCCTATGGCTTTTGTAACTGCTTACTTTTTGTCTACCTCTCCCTGGTCAATCTCCATGTTAATGGTCTTCCACATTACTTACTTTTTTTTAAATTTTTTTATTTTAGTTTATTCAGTACAGTTTCTATCCTTTATGCCCATTCCAGCCTGCCCACCCATCCCTCCCCTCCTCCCTCCCATTTCCAATGCCCCTAGTTTTGTCCATGTGTCCTCTATATTTGTTCCTGTAAACCCTTCCCTTCTCCCCTGAAATTCCCTCCCCTTTCCCCTCTGGTCACTGACAACCTGTCCTCTATTTCAGTGTCTTTTGTTATATTTTACTTGTTTCTTTGTTTTGTTGTTTAGGTTCCTATTAAAGGCGAGATCATATGGTATTTGTCTTTCACTGCCTGGCTTATTTTGCTTAGCATAATGCTTTCCAGATCCATCCATGCTGTTGCAAAGGGTAACTTACTTTTTTAAAAAGGTAATTTACACTCCCCATTAACTTACAAAGGTAAGTCAGAAGCCCTTAGGCTGGCAAACAGGCCTCTCCCTATGTTGATCGATCTTTACCTTTCTCTAGTTTCTTCTCCTTTGCCTTACCCTTTGTCTTCTTTCCTGTGAACATTATGCTGTTTATACATTTTTCACTGATTTACAAACATGAGACTTATTTCTTAGATTGAAACTTTGCCATACTATTTTTTTTCAGAGTTACTTTCCCACTCTTCACTTGGCAAACTCTGCTTTATAGTGCTATCTTAAATGTGATAACTACTGTGAAGTTTCTTCTGACTCCTACAGACATGAATACTTGGAAGCATTCAATTTATACCTCTGTCATAGTAAGCCTCACTCATATTGTAACACATCTGTTTATATGCCAGTCCTTGCCACTAATCTGATCACTCAGTAAATTTTCACTGGCAGCTATTTTTCTTTCTAAACCTTGCTTCTTTGCTGATCCTCATCAGACTTTTGTTGAGCGAACAAATTTTCTTGAGAGACCAGCCACTTACAAAATAAAGAAAAATAATATTTTAGCCTTTTTGGAAGAATTCTCTTTTAAGCAATGGTCTAGGATATTCATACCAAATTAAATATTAAATTGTTGAAACAAAAATCTTACAGCAAGCTTAGGCAGACTCCAATCCTACAAATAAGAGTGCCCAGCCGGCTTGAAACAATTACCTATGGATTTCAGAGTTTCATACCACTTTTGATAGAAGCACTGAATGATATTTTTAAGAGTTTATGGACTAACCTAGTAAAGAGGTATTAACTCACCAAGGCATCAGTTTCCACAGAGGTAACTGACACTAATAGATTCTGCCATATTTGGCATCTGAAAAAAATTTAAGTGCATGGATTTAAAGTGAATGTGGATTACTTGGTTGCTTGGGGAGCTTTTATAGATCACTGAATGCAGAGGGCTGAAATAGAAATTTGAGCACCAACAATATTTTTGGAATTGTCAGAAGAAAGCCATTTCCTGCAGAACCTTAAATCTGTTAGAGAGGGTTGATGGATTGATGCCTCCATCTAGCTATTTATTTAATTATTTATTTACTTACTTAGCATTTATCTTCTACTACTTACCTGGTTGTGTTTGAAGGGCATTCATTACAGAAGCAACTTGTTTATGCCACGCTATCTAGCATTATACTTAAATTAAAGCATTATCATTATTACCATTTGCCTAGATCTACCCCAGACCCAATACATGCTTTCCTCCCACCTCCCACTTGAGTTATTACCAGTAGCTTAAGCCATTTCCTGGCTAAGTCTAAAGCAAAACAGCTAAGAGACTTGGAAAATTCCCAGGTTCCATTGTACATACCTGGGTTATTGACAGATAATACCCTAGGGATAATTCTGGAAACCCATAGTTCCCAAATTAAATTTTAATTCTAAACTCTAATACTCCAGAGTACTGATTAACATGTGCTTTTGCATATGTATTTCTTAGGACAAATATGTACTTTTACAAATAATTTTAAAATCTTGAGCATTTTGATTTTAATTAGCAGGTATAATATTATATAAGCATTAATTCATTTCTTAACTGAAGGCTAGAAAAATCTTAAAATAACTTTATATGTTGTGATTCTATTCAACTAATGAAATTCTAGAATGTGAACTCTGAGAGAGTATTGATTAAGTTATGCTTATGTTTATTATAGTATCAAATCCAAAATTCAACTTAATTATATTATAATAATAGTTAAAATAAGGTACATTTTCACAATTAGAATTTTTAGGATACTAGTATAAAATACAAAAGTATAACAAAGCTTTGGATATTTAATTGACAAAATCTCCATAAAGTCATGAAAATAAATCTATAATGAAGACTTTGATACAAATCATTGTCAACTATAAACACTATTACTTGTATAGAATATAGACTATAACATAAGAAATCAATATAACATGAATTATTACAGCACTACAGACAGAAAACAGAAAGTTAAAACAAGAAGCAATGTATCTGTATTGGGTGAACAGAAAATCCAGCCTTTTGGTAACCCTGCTAAAAGCAAGTATTGCCACTGTATATGCAATAATTCTATTTAGTTTTGCTGTGCTATCACTTCTGAGATACTTTGTCCTTTACATGCTATGTGGTATGATCTTTGTGGCAGCCAAAACACCATAGTGTGATGTAACAGAAAATACACAGGGAAAACAATCTATTCACTTTTGTGTCCTGAATGCTTATTTCCATTTTAAATCAGAACATTGAGTTATGAATAGAGTTCACAGGTGGAGGATGCTGGCTTACAGGCTTCTGTCCCTTTGTAAGACTTTTTTTTTTAATGTACTGTTTTAGCACATTTTTTTCTTTAAAAGTAATGCAGTTTGAAGAACTTGTTTACAAGTATGTATTTCTTAGTAAATTATGTTTCTTAGGAGCAGTTCTTAAACATACTTGGGAGCTATGCTATTGACCCATGAAAGCACCATTGACCAGCCTATTATCTCCATAGTATTAGGTATGTAAGTGATTTACTCATCTGACATTGGGGCTTCGTGAGATGGCTTGTGGTGCTGTGTCTTTCATAAATGTCTGAAGGTAATTTTAATGAAACATTATTTCAGTGAATTTAATGTATGTGCTCTTTTTTAGAAGATTGTATTTATTTATGTTTATTTTTATTTGTTTTGAAGATTTTATTTATTTATTTATTTTTTTAGAGAGGGGAAGGGAGGGAGAAGGAGAGAGAGAGAAACATCAATGTGTGGTTGCCTCTCATGTGGTCCCCACTGGGGACCTGGCCTGCAACCCAGGCTTGTGCCCTGACTAGGAATCGAACCTGCGATGCTTTGGTTTGCAGCCTGCGCTCAATCCACTGAGCTACACCAGCCAGGGCTGTATTTATTTATTTTTAGAAAGAGGGGAAGGGAGGGAAAAAGAGAGGGAGAGAAACATCAGTGTGTGAGAGAAACAATTGTTTGCCTCTTGCATGCTGCTAACTGGGGTCCCGGCCCTTAACCCAGGCATAAGCCCTGACTAGGAATCAAACCAGAGACCTTTTGGTTCTCAGGCCATCTCTCAATCCACTAAGCCACACCAGCCAGGGTGTAATATATACACTCTTTTATATTTTTGTATTAAGAATTATGTTTTATGAAAACAAATATTTTCTTATAAGCATTAAGAAATATCACAAAATATTTACTTGTTAACATCTTTATTTTAACATAGTAATTTTTAAAACTGTAGATATATAGATATATATATTTTATATAGATATATATACACACATATAATCATTGCTTATCATTGCTATTAATACCTGGGCTTTTTCTTATCCAATATCAGCAAAACGGATAGTAAATCCAGTGCTATTAAGTGAAAATGAAGATGGTTGTATGTGAAAATAAGAACAATGTAGTAAAGTGGTGATTTGTGGTGTTTTCTTTAAAATAAGCCCTAGGGATACAATTCTCCTATATCATATCCTTACTAATCATAGTCTCTGGTCTAGTAGGAAGAAAAGATGAATGTTAGGAGAACCTTTTTTGATTAACTTTAGTATAGAAAAACTCACTACTTCATGAGTTCTCAATTTTTTCTTGAAATGTTGACAGCTTCATTAGCAAAATATAGTATTGAAATGTGTCAGAAGTGCTGTAGTCAAAGACCTACAAAATTAATTTTGTACTCCAGAGGAAAAAATATAACTTAAATTCTAGTTTTGGAAGTGATCAGTTCTGTTTATATCCTGTTGTATTAACACAAGTTAAATCAAATAGGTTTCTTAGATGTAAAATATCTAACAATATAAACAATAGATGATATCTTTCATTTTGATAGAATGAATGAATAACTTCGCACTCCACTTCTTGCCCTAACTTATAACTGTTAAGATTTATGGTGTAATATCAGTACTCCGTCTTCCATCTATCATGAGACAGACATGCTTTTAAGTTCTTTGGTTCTGCATTTACTCAGCACTCATATCTGCACCTTCAAAAAACTATAGGAAGAATACTAATTGCTAATTTATCATTCCAATAAGAAAGTTTAAAAAAGAGTTTCTTCTGTGTATGATGGCACATTGTCCATTTATTTCTGTACACAGACTATGTACCTGTAAAAAAAACAGTCATTTATAAAACTATTTACTCATAATTTCATTAGTTCAATAATTTGTATTCTGTTTGAAGTCATTGGTCTCTGCGTTAGTTAGATGGCAACTAATTTATATAAAAGTAATCAGATTGACCTCAATTTCCTGATGAAATAAAACACAAATAGTAAGAAAAGCATGAAACTATTATAAATCATATTTCTAGGAGATGGAAAATCTGTAAATCAATATTTATAAGTTTTGTGAAGATGAGTTACAGGTAAAGAAGAATATTACTTGTCTTCAACACTGTTCCTTTCAATTTACCATTTACCCCAATTACAATAAATAATGGCTATTTACAGCATTGATTTATGTATTATTTTAGTAGTTATTGTGGTATTTATCTTCTGAGATATCCAAATATTTCATTCCAAAAGCTTAGAACACAGAAAAATAGGGACTACATAAACAGAAAAGTTATGGTAATAACAATATGTGATAATTGCACATATATGGTATGCATGTGCTATGCATTTTAAATATTTTAAACAAACATACTGTAATAAATGTTTTAATGTTTACAATATTAAAGTGCTATGTACACTTTAACTATGAAATCACATAGTGCCTTGCTTTTGTCTTCTGTAAAAGGTAGAGTAAAAATAAGACCTAACAGAATTATCTAGAGATTAGAGTGAGATTAAAAATGTATGTATCACAGACTTGTTCAATAATTATCAATTATTATTGAGTATTTCTAATATATTAGCTTCTAAATGTAGTTCTCATTTATATAACTTACAGATTTTAATTAAAATCATATGTAAGCTTCTGGTCAAGATGGAGGCATAGGCAAACACACCTCACCTCCTCAAATATAGCAAAAAATACAGCTATACTACAAAATTAATATCGCCTAGATTTGTCAGAAAATTGAGCTGTGTGGAGTTCTAAAAACCAAGGACTTAAAGAAGCCATATTCATCCAGATGGGTAAGAAGTGTGGAGATGCAGAGAGGGTGGAGAGGTGTGGAGACAGTAACAGCCCCACATCCATGTTTGGTGGATCAACAATGGGAGGAATACCTTGGGAGTGAGGGATCCCAGCCCCAGTCCATACCACCACACTCACAGGCCCAGTAAAAGGAGGATAAGTCCCTATAACTTCTGGCTGTAAAAACCCATGGGGGTTGGGGTAGTGGAAGAACCTGTGTTCTCTTAAAGGGCCCACAATGGACTTAGGGCTAACCCCCTCTAGGATTCAGCACCAGAGAAATAGCTGGAAGGGCACCAGTGGCATATGGGGAGAAAATGAATTGAAAGTGCCAGGAGACAACTTCCTCCTGGGCAAAACTCCAGAACCTAGGCAGCAGCATTGTCCCCTCTGTAAGCCCTCTG
This sequence comes from Trachops cirrhosus, assembly GCA_028533065.1. Taxonomy (NCBI): domain Eukaryota; kingdom Metazoa; phylum Chordata; class Mammalia; order Chiroptera; family Phyllostomidae; genus Trachops; species Trachops cirrhosus. Next base: position 166,397,124 of record CM052539.1, on the reverse strand, counting down.
CCACACAGAGTAACAAAGCAGAGACATGGATTGCCCTGTCCTGGTGATTATCTAAGACTCTACCCCATACAACTTAACAGGTGCTCTAAGACAGGGGTCAAGGCAGCTCTAACTAATACAGAGTAACAAACATAAAGAGGCTTCCAAAATGAGGAAACAAAGAAATATGGCCCAAAAGAAAAAGCAGAACAAAAGTCCAGAAAAAAGAACTACCATATTTTACCATGTATAATGCACACATTTTTTGCCCAATTTTTTTAAGGGAAGTAAGTATGTGCATAATACATGGGTAGTACCTGAAATACCCTGTATCTGTCTTTGTGTTTTATAATTATTTGTTACATAAAATTTCTTGTACCATAACATGTTCAAAAATAAATGCTAAAGTTCCTTTATAATACAAAAAGCAAGAATCTAAATATAAATGAATAAAAGATCAAATTAAAATGAAAAGTTTGTTACCTGAAAGTGTGGGCCAAAAACATGGGTAAGCATTATACACAGCAAAATATGGGTAAATGAAATGGAGATAAGAAACCTATCAGATACACAGTTCAAAACACTGGTTATCAGGATGCTCCAGGAACCCATTGGGTACCTCAATGCCATAAAAAAGACCCAAGCAGAAATGAAAGTTGCATTAAGAGTAATCTATAGGGAACCAATGGTGGAGAGGATGAAGCCGAGAATCAAATAAAAAAATTGGAACACAAGGAGGAAAAAGCATTCGATCAGAACAGCAGGAAGCAAAAAGGATTAATAAAAATGAGGAGAGGCTTAGGAACCTCTGTGAGATCTTTAAACATATCAACATCTGAATCATAAGGGGTGCAGAAGAAGAAGAGCAAGAAACTGAAATTTTGCTTGAAAAAACAATGAAAGAAAAATTCCTTAATCTGGTGAAGGGAATAGACATACAAGTCCTGGAAGCACAGAGAGTCCCAAACAAGATGAACCCAAAGAGGACCACATCAAGACATATCACAATTAAAATGTCAAAGTTAAATATAAAGAGAGAATTTTAAAAGAAACAAGAGAGATGCAGAGTTGCCTGCAAAGGAGTTCTCATAAGACTATGAGCTGATTTCTCAAAAGAAACTCTGCCAGCAAGGAGGAACTGGCAAGAATTATTTAAAGGATGAAAAGCAAGGACCTACAACCTAGATTTCTCTATCCAGCAAAGCTATCATTTAGAATAGAGGGGCAGATAAAGCGCTTCCCAGTCAAGGGAAAACTAAAGGAGTTCATCATCACCAAGACACTATTATGTGAAATGCTAAGGGGATTATATAAGAAAAAGAAAAAGATCAAAACGATGAACATTAAAAGGACAATGAATTCCTGACTATCAACAACTGAATCCAAATTACAAACTAAGCCAAAAACCAGAACAGGAACAGAATCATAGATATGGAGATCATTTGGAGGGTTATCAGCTGGGAGGGGTAAGGGGGAATAGGGGGAAAGATGCAGGCATTAAGAAGCACAAAGTGGCCCAGGATGGTGTAGCTCAGTGGATTGATCATGGGCCTGCAAACCAAACGGTTGCTGGTTTGATTCCCAGTCAGGGCACATGCCCAGGGTGTGGGCCTTGGTCCCCAGTAGGGGATGTGAGAGACACAACCACACATTGATGTTTCTCTCCCTCTCTCCTTTTCTTCCCTTCTCTATAAAATAAAAAAATAAATAAATAAAAAAGAAGCACAAAGTGGTAGGTACAAAATAGACAGGGCAATGTTAAGAACAGTATAGGTAATGGAGTAGCAAAAGAGCTTATATGCCTGACCCATGGACATGAACTAAGGGAAGGGGAGATTGCTGGAGGGAATGAGAGTAGGAAGTGGAAGGGGGAAAGGGGGAAAAATTGGGACAACTGTAATAGCATAATCAATAAATATGTTAAAAAATAAAATTATATGTACATTTTGTTCATTAATCCCACATTTTGATTTTCTTCTACCATACCTTCTGGCATACTTTGAATATATACTCCCTAAAATGTACTCGTTTTCCTCATTAGCATAATACAGAGTGAAGAATGTAGGGAAAAGAGGAAATGATAAAAAACAATCCCTGTCCTTATGAAGGCAACATTTTTGCAATAAAAATAATGCTCACTAGATATTAGGAAATAGTGTCTATTAACTAGGAATGTAGTTTTGCATGTTACTTCATTATAAGCTTTACTTTCTTTTGTAAAAATGAGAGGCAATGGACTAGGCGGCCTTTAAGTGTTATAATTCAAAGAATCCTACAATGTTAATGGAATAGGCAAATATATTGCAAAAAAAATCAGGAAATTTTTCTAAGCAACCTAAAGCAAGCAAGTGAGTTTATGCTTGCTCTTTCCTAAAGCTGCACACCAAAAAAAAAAGAAAGAAAGAAAAAGAAAAAACAGTAATGTTCTTCTTTCCAAAAATGAGTACATTCATGCAGCAGATAAATTATAATTTTGTAACTGTTCTTCTATCTCATCTGCTCTGGGTTCAAAGCCATGTTCTGGTTCTCTTCAGAGAACACAATATTTTGGAATTTATCCCAGCTAATAATCAATGCAAGACTCTGAACACGGATGCTGATCTTGTGATATCTGCAGAATTTCACTACCTCTGGTTTAGCTACTCATAAATGAATGCTAGAGTAGTTTAATACACAGGACTGAAAGGAAGTAGAGGGATAGCTACAAAAGGTGTTGGGAATGATATGTGCTAAAAACCTGGAAATGTAATTGTTGATAGTCTGAGATAGCATTCCAGCACAGTGAGTCCCAGAAACTGACAGCCAGTATCAAAGTGAGAAAGATCACTTCTAGATTTTTACATAACTAGGGGGGGAAAACCTTTAAACAGGAACTACAGATGTATATAGGATGTATCAGGATGGCACGAGAAAGTCATTTTCAAGGGCTACAGGAATTGTGATTTTATAATAATTATTAATGCACTGCTGTTTATATACCAGAGAAGATGACCTTCACTCAACATGGCCCTGATATGAAGAGTTTATAAATTTGTTAAGTTTCTCAGTTTAACCTCATTGTATTACCAGTTTTTCTTATTGTATCTCCTTTTTGGATGCTTGCTTGTAAGAACATGGAGGACAGAGACTAATGATCTAATCTTTCTATCTGTTTTGTAGCCCAGGAAAGGCTTGGCAGAGTAAGTAGTACATGATAGGCCCAGGGTAATAAAGCTTTATATTTAGAAATGCTCTCAAACACATTTATATTCCTCTATTTTTTCTTCTAATGGTCTCATTATGAAAACCAAACAGATATCTGTGCTTTATATAGGAAACAGCTGAAGTTCACATATTTTAAATGACTTGTTTGAAGCCAGTAGCTCCTAAATGATAGAGCTAGTACTTAAATCTCATCCTTCTGTCTTTAAACTTAAAGCTTTAGCTATTGTATCATCCTGGTTTTTCCCCATTTCAGCAGGTGTGTTGACTTATGCTCAGAAGCCCTAAGTGGTTCCCTCTGTGTGACATTACTTACAAGGAGGTGAGCCAGAATGCAAGCCCACAGCTAAATAAAAGTTTATCATACTATTATGGGGTTCAGAGTAAGAATATTGAAAATAAAATTATATCATATCACTGAACACTTTAAATAGGAATATAGTTTGTCTCTGAAAATCCTGTGTACAGATATTCATAGCTTAATAATATAAATTTCTTTTGACATTAAAAATAAGATAACTGTAGAAGAGGAAAATGAAAGAGAGAGAGAGTGAGAATGAGAGAGAGTGAACAAGAAAGAGAGAGATGAGGGAAATTAAGTGTGAGGAAAACTTTACAGTGTATATAGTGGACTAAGAAATAAACTATCTTCTGACAGGTGACAAATTATTTCTTTCTCCTTGATAGATCATGTCCTCATTTGTAAAATGACTGTGAATTGACTTACATGTTTGTTTTTTCTCATCAGAGAGCAACTGTCTATAATAACTCTAGATATGAAGGTTTGTACTAAAGTGTAAAGTCTAGAACAATCTACAAAACCCAGAGTTGTGAACATCTAATTTATAGCTTTAATGATATACAACTTATCAAAGCTCTCACAATTTGTCTTTATCACCTTCCCTTTTAATAATCAATCCCTTTACTTAACATACTCCCTCTTAGGCTTTCCCACCAACTCTCTAGAATTCTGGAGTCCTGTCTATGTCTGAATGTCCTTGGTTCCCTTTGTTCTTTCTCACTCAGACATATGACAATGTTAGGATCAATGAAATTCTCATGCAAGTATTAACTTCCCTACCCAAACTGAGTTGGTGTTTTTCTCTCACATTGTAAAGTAGCGATAAAAATATTGATAAAATAATTCATGCTAACAACATCAGTTACTCCTAAAATCACGTGTAACCTGTCAAGAAGCACTTGCATTTAAGAAAGGTATTGTCTAAACCCTAACAGTGAAATTTCATATATCAGCACATATTGTGATTTGGTAGGGTGTGCTTTCACATATTAGAATAAATTCTAAGCATCCCTCAAGCACACTGTGTTGGCTAATCACCTATTCCACCCTCTCCATAAAGCCAACCCGTCCCCAACTCCAGCATGTGCATTAGGGAGCCCGGCTGCTGTCCTACCAGGCATGCAGCCAGTTGGCTACAAACCTGCAGGATTTAGTGCCAGAATGTCACCGAATCCTCTCAAAGTTGTTTAGTAAAGTGTAGACTAAGATTACCTGCAATATTTGCTTTCTTCTCCTTATAGGAATATGTCATGACAATAAATGAGATAATTTAGGAAAAGCACTTTGGGATCCCAGGAAGAAAATGCATTTTACTCATTCAGGTTATTGCTGTTTTTAGTATTATTAATAAATGTTACATTGAAGCTGGCCTAAAGGTGAGGTCTGACACTTTACTATTACTGTATTTGAATATAAAATTTCTGCAAAACTGTTTGCAATTTGCTTTCAGGCTACCCAGAGATGGTGGCATCTATCAGTTTATTGAACTCCAAGTTGTGGAATGGCTTCCCTTTCTCAGTCTGTAATGTGAACAATTTGCTTTGTAAATAAACAGCATTTTTCATAGTTGGCATGCTGTAATTTCCAATACAAATGTAAGCTAAATTGATGAATTCATTAGAAAGAACATAGAAAGGTAATACTCATTTATTTTCAAGGGATGACTACTACATGAACACCTAGTTTATTTTCATGTTTATTGTTTTTATTCTGTGCAAAACAACAAAGAAGCCACAGTAGCCAAAGCTAAAAAAATAAGCATATAAAAGCTTGTGAATGGGGGAAAAATCTTGCCACAGGAGGAAAAAACTATATTAATTTGAATGAAATCTTCCCTCTTTTTGGGCCTATACAGAAGGCAGATCCTTTTCTGCACTGTTTTCTCAGATTAACTCTCCTACTTCCCCTATTGCCCAACGCCTACAGTGAGATACTCGTCAAGGCTACTCAGGTTCAAAGTATAAATCCAAGCTCTAAACAGCAGAAGTCTGAGACATTGCTCTAGTCTCACCACAGGTCCCCCATTTTTCCTTTCATCATCTCTTTCTTCATTCTCATTGGATCATTTGTATATGACAGAGAACAGCCTGTCTCCTAGAAAAGGGATATTCTTATCTATCCCTAAATCGTACTCTGCTGGAAGCAGAACTTCCTTCTAGAAAACAAGTTAGGGATTCTGTTTTACACCTGACATTCCCAGATTGAGAAAAGATAGAGTTTCCCTTCATTCTATTTTTTTTTTCCTGTGAAGAAATTAGCTGAGTTCCACAAAAGGTCACAATGACTTCCTTGTTTGAAATGTTAAGACATTATGAAATGAATTGTGTCCCACCAAAATAATCTCTTAGACAAAATTAATATAATAAATAAAATACGATAAAGGTTCTGAAATAATTCTTAAATAGGCATAAGGATTCAATTCTCTTTGAATTCCAATGTATGCATTGGTGATACTCCCCAATATATTGGAAAATGATATACATTATCTTTATGAATAGTTATAATGAGAATACCATTTCATGCCTGTATTCTAATAGCACCATCAATATAATGTATTCATATTATTAGAGTTAGAATTGCTAATTCAAATCTGCATTACTTTATCAGAAAATGTAAAAAGGTTGCCAAAATCTGTTTTAAGAAAATGAACCTAAGACTATAGATATTTGTAATTTATATTTCTAAATTGTTGTCAAAAATAGAGAAAGAACATATATATTTTGTTAAGGAGATGAGTACTTTAAAATTATGTGGGGATTTATTATTTAAGCAGGGAAACTTTGTATCTCAATGCTGGAGTCACATTTTGCTAGGAAATTACTCACCTAGGAAATCATCAATTCTATTAGATGACCAGAATCTCTTATAGTTCAAGGCTCCTAATATTTAGGGGAATTTTTTGTTTTCTTCTAAATCACTGATATTGAACAAATGCTCATTGTAATTGTAATGCTTCTTAAAAAGAGACTGGGGTTGGTGAGTGAATGGTAAGATGAGGGTCTCCTACTATGCTCCTCTTCATTGGAAATGACTCTGTGGTGTGCAATGTGCAATGTGCAATGTGCAATGTGCAGAGAAGGAATCTGAGGTTAATTTTTTTCCAAGCTTCTTTTGTATCTTGAAGAGTTTTTTGTTGGAGACAGAGTATTGTAGTAGCTGCTGCCTAGGCTCGAAATGTACAAATTCATTACATGTATTGCTGATGGACCTTTAATTTGGTATGCCACTTCTGTTTCTGAATAGAGAATCCATAGATATTGGAACAGAAACATACACACACACAAATGCATGTAGATGTGCATATAAATCCCTTGATTTATTTGAATATTTGTAGTTATATGGCAATATTTCATCTGTAATTTGATTTTGATCCAAATACAATAATTTTTTAAATTTTGCAATTGCTGTTCAAACAGCTGTCCCTATTTCCCCCATTACTCTACCCTGCCCTACCTACCTTCCACCTTCAATCCTCAAATACAATAAATTTTTAAGTAAGAAACATTTATTTAAAGAAATATTATATCATTATAAGGCCATTTCTATGACAGTACAGGCTTTTCTCCTAAAATATCTAAGGACTGACACTCACATCTTTATCAGTATGAAGGATGCCCCCTTTGTGTCTGGTCCATGGAAGTAACAAAGTTTGTCTCTCCCACCACACAGAGCCCAGTTTTTGTAGATGAAATAAAATAATAGAAGAGAATGAAATAAATTGAAAAATATGATTTCTATCTCTGTCTATAAAAATGTAACTAGTTAGTAATTTATTGCTATAATTTAAAACGAGTAGAAAGCAACTAAACACTGAAGAGATTAAAATGTGAGAACTTGAGTAAATGATGGGGCCCTTTAAGAGGATGATGCATCAGTCTGGCCAGGAAGGATGTCTAGGTATGGATTGGTAAGGAACAGTAAGAGGGAGACAATGTGTCCTTGCTGGTGTGGCTCAGTGGATTGAATGCCCGCCTGCGAACCAAAGGTTCGCTGGTTTGATTCCCAGTGAGGTCACAGGCCTGGGTTGTGGGCCAGGACTACATTTGGGGGTTCTTGAGAGGCAACCACATACCAATGTTTCTCTCCCTCTCTTTCTCCCTCCCTTCCTGTCTCCTCTAAAAGTAAATAAATAAAATATTTTATAAAGAGGGAAATAGGTAAGAAAAAAACATAACATGCAGGGTAATAGTAAAAATACTGTCTTGACTGTAACTGTGTGTGTATAAGAGAATAATTGCTTATCCAACCTTGAATAGGATAGGTTAAACCAGATCATGACAAGTTCTGAAATCTAGACAGAAACCTGATGTAGCAGACAAGATGATGTTACATATTAATTGAAAAGGAAAAATAGCAATGATTTTGGGAGATTAAACCAGTGATAAGAACAGAAACTTTTGAGAAAGCAGATTCTGGAAAGGAAACCAGATTTCATGTATTAAAAAAGATAATGAATGGGTTGATAGCTTAAGGAAATAATAGGTGTATAACATGTATTGAAGAGTTTTACCACTGCCAGAAAACTATTGAGCAGTGGAAGAGAGGGAAAAGAAAAATCATTTTCCCCCTTTCCTTTGGTTTGTTTAAAATTTAAGGATTCCTTGATGTGCTTATAGTAGAAATGAAAGGAGAGCTTGAAGAAAACCTGTTGAAAATATAGAGAGACTGGGAAGAATCAGGGCTGGGTTTCCAGAGACAGTGGGAATTAATGAGTTTAGAATATTGTGGAAAAGAAAGAGAACTAAGTGAAAATAAGAAAATAGACTTAGAAAGAGTGGTCTAGAAGACTATTAAAATAAATTCTTAATTATAATGATTACTGATTTTTAAATGATAACCTAGAGCAAAAGATCCTCTTGAATTGCTTTCTTAATCTTCTACAGTAATCATGATGCACTTAAATTAGTTTTAGCAGACACCAAGGTATGCTAATTATATGAAAGTGTATTTCACATATACATGTGAAAACTTTACAGCAACCAGTATACATGAAAATTGAAAACCCCTTTTCCTACTGAGAATAGACAATAGAGCTTCTTTATCATTGCTTATGATAAGCATTAGAAATAATTTAATTTATTCAATCTTATTCTCTTTTAATTTAATTTTTATTGCATTTTTCCATTACCATTTACCTACCCCTTATACCTACCTCCCTGCAGCAATCACCACACTGTTGTCCATGTCCACGAGTCCTTTTTCCTTGTAACATATATCTGATAAAATATGCTATGAGCAGTGTCCAACATTTTGCTGCCTATCTTTTCTTCTACGATTTGTATGGTTTCAGGCCTAACATTTAAATCTTTGATCCATTTTTAATTTATTCTTGTAAATGGTGTAAGAAGGTAGTCTAGTTTCATTTTTCTGCATTTATATGTCTAATTTTCCCAACACCACTTATTGAATAAACCATCTTTAGTCCAGTGTATATGCTTGCTTCCATGGTGAATATTAATTGACTATAAAGGTGTGGTTTTCTTCTGGTCTTTCTATTCTGTTCCATTGATCTATACATCAACTTTTATGATAGTACCATGCTGTTTTGATTACTATGGATGTACATTATAGTTTCATATTAGGTAGTGTGATTCTTCCAGTTTTGTTCTTTTTCAGAATTGCAGCTGCTATGTGGAGACATTGTGGTTCCATAAAATTTTTTTGAATTATTTGTTCTAGTTCTGTGAAATACATCATTGGAATCTTCAAATCTCTAAATTGCTTTGGGCAGTATGGACATTTTAAAGATGCCAATTCTTCCTATCCATGAACATGGCATGTGTTTCCACTTATTTTTATCTTCTTCAATTTCTTTCTTCCAAGTACAGGTCTTTCAAATCCTTGGTTAGGTTCATTACTAGGTATTTTATTCTTTTTGAAGCAAATGTGAATGGGATCATTTTCTTAATTTCCCTCTCTGTTAGTTCATTCTTGACATATAGAAATGTAACTGATTTATGGATATTGATTTGTATCCTGCTACTTTGTTGAATTCACTTATCAGTTCTAGTAATTTCTTGATGGGATCTTTGGGGTTCTCTATGTACAGTGTCATATCATCTGTAAATAACAACAGTTTACTTCTTCCTTTCCAATTTGGATGACTTTTCATTTCCTTTTCTTGTCTGATTGCTGTGTCTAAGACTTCCAGTACTACACTGAATAAGAGAGATAAAAGCAGACATCCATATCTTGTTCCCCTCTTAAGAGGAATGCTTCTAGCCCTGGCTCCTGTAGAGCCATTATCAATCAGTGGATTGATCACTGTCCTGTGAACCAAAGGGTCCCTGGTTTGATTCCCAGTCAGGGCGCATGCTTGGGTTGCAGGCCTAGTCCCCAGTGGGGGCCATGTGAGATGCAACCACACATTGATGTTTCTCTCCCTCTCTTCCCTTCCCCATCTCTAAAAATAAATAAATAAAAATCTTTAATGAAAAAAAAAGAAGAACGCTTTTAGTTTTTGCCTGTTGAGTATGATGTTGGCAGTGGGTTTGTCATATAATGCCTTTATTATATTTAGGTATGTTTCCTGTAATCTACTTTATGAGGGTTTTTATCATAAATGGGTGCTGGATTTTATCAAATACTTTTTCTGTATCTATTTATATGATCATGTGGCTTCTTCCTTTATTTTGTTTATATGCTAAATCACATTAATTGATTTGCTAATGTTGTACCAACCTTGTATTCCCAGAATACATTCACTTGACCATGGAGTATGACCTTTTTGATGCATTGCTGTATTTGGTTTGCTAATATTTTCTGAGGATTTTAGAGTCTATGTTCAACAGCTTATTGGCCTACATTTTTTTCTTCGTAATGTCTTCATCTGGTTTTGAAAATAGGATAATGGTGTCCTTGTATAATGAGTATAGGAGCCTTCTCTTCTCTTGAATTTTATGAAATAGCTTGAGAAGGAGAAATATTAGTTCTTCTTGACATTTTGGTAAAATATGTCTGTGAAGCCATCTGGTCCTGGGCTTTTGTTTGTTGGGAGTTTTTGAATAACTGTTTCAATTTCACTAGGTGTAATTTGTCTATTCAGATTCTCTGATTCTTCCTAATTTACTTTTTGAAGATTTTATGCTTTTAGGAATTTATCTGTTTGTCCAGGTTGTCCAGTTTGTTGGTATATAGTTCACAATATTTTCTTATGTTCTTTTGTATTTCTTTGGTGTCAGTTGTTATTTCTCTTCTTTCATTCCTAACTGTATTTATTTGAGACCTCTCTCTTTTTTTCTTGATGAATCTGGTTAAAGGTTTGTCAACGTTTCTTATCTTTTTAAAGAAACAGCTCTTACATTCATAGATCTTCTGTACCACTTTTTAAGACTCTACTTCATTTATTTCTGATCTTCATTATCTTCTTTCTACTCACTTTGGGCTGTCATTCTTTTAAGCATGAAGTTAGATTATTTGACTTTCTTTCTTTCTCTTTCTTTCTTTCTTTCTTTCTTTCTTTCTTTCTTTCTTTCTTTCTTTCTCCTTCCTTCCTTCCTTCCTTCCTTCCTTCCTTCCTTCCTTCCTTCCTTCCTTCCTTCCTTCCTTTCTTTCTTTCTTT
>CM052539.1:166305034-166385982 GCA_028533065.1 Trachops cirrhosus | reverse complement strand
ATCTTTGATTTCTTCCTTGACCCCATTGTTAACCCACTCATTGTTTAAAAACATGTTATTTAGCTTCCATGGCTTTGTGTGTTTTTCAGTGTTCTTCTTGTGGTTGATTTCTAATTTCGTAGCATTGTGGTTGGGGAAGATGCTTGATATGATTTCAATCTTCATAAATCTATTGAGACTTGTTTTGTGTTCCAACATGTTATCTATCCTAGAGAACATTCCATGTGTACTTGCAAGGTATGTATATTTTTTCATTGGGATGAAATGCTCTAAATCCATTTAACAGTGTGTTATTTAAGGCTGCTATCTCCTTGTTGATTTTTGTCTAGAAGGCTTATCTTTTTAAATTAATGGGTTATTAAAGTCCCTGACTATGACTGTATTTCTGTCAATCTCTCCCTTTATGCTCATCAAGATTTGCTTCACATATTTAGGTGCTCCTATGTTGGGTGCCTAAATATTTACTAGGGTTATATCCTTTTCTTGGATCCTTCCTTTTATTATTAGATAGTGTCTTTTTTTGCCTCTTACTATAGCCTTGGTTTTAAAGTCTATTTTGTCAGATATAAGCACTGGTATCCCAGACCGTTTTTTCCTTATCATTTGTATGAAATGTCTTTCTCTATCCTTTTACCTTTAGTCTGTGTGTATCTTTCAACCTGATGGTGGGTTTCTTGGAGGTAGCATATACATATAGTCTTCTTTTCTTATCCATTCAGCTACCCTATGCCTGTTGGATTGAACATTTAAGCCATTTGCATTTAAAATTATTATTGATAGATACATATTTAATGCCACTTTATTGTTAGACTATTTTCCCATTTTTTCTTCTCCTCCTCCCCTTTCTTCCTCCTCCTCCTCCTCCTCTTCTTCTTCTTCTTCTTTTTCTTCTTCTTCTTCTTTTTCTTCATTCAAGCCCTTTACCATTTGTTGCAGTACTAGTTTGATGTTAAAAACCCCTTTAGCTTTTTCTTGTCTGGGCAACTCCTTATTTCTCCTTTGATTTTAAATGATAGCCTTGCTGGGTAAAGTAACCTTGGTTGTAGTTTCTTGCTTTTCAACAACTTGAATATCTCATGCCACTCCCTTCTGTCCTGAAATGTTTCTGTAGAAACAACAGATGACTGTTGAATTGGTGCACCCTTGTATGTAATTCCTTGCATTTCACTTATGGCTTTTAAGATTCTCTCCTGGTCTTTAAGCCTTTACATTTTTATTATGATGTGTCTCGGTGTGGGCCTCTTTGGGTCCAACTTGTTTGGGACTGTCTGAATTTCCTGGCTTTGTGTGCCTTTTTCTTTCACCAGACTGGGGACATTTTTAGTCTTTATTTCTTCAAATAGGGTCTTGATCTCTTGCTTGCTCTCTGATCTTTCTGGTATTCCCATGATATGGATGTTGTTATGCTTTGTGTTGTCCAAAATGTTTCTTAAGCTCTCCTCATTTTTAAAAAGTCTTTTTTTTATTTTTGCTGCTCTGCCTGGGTGTTTTTTCTACCTCATCTTCCAAATCACTGATTTGGTCTTCTGCCTCATCTAACTTACTGTTTATTCCCTACAGAGTATTATTTATTTCAGATATTGCATTATTTATTTCTGTCTGGCCCCTTTTTAATGATTTCTATTTCCTTTATCATGCTGTTGACTATCCTTATCATCATTTCTCTATACTCTCTATCTGTTAAATTGTTTGCCTCCATTTCATCTATCTCTTCTTCTGGAGAATTCTCTTGTTCTTTCAGTTCTGGTCTTTTACTTTGTCTTCCCATTTTGGTTACTACTTTGTTTTGTTTTTCCTATGTATTAGGTAGATCTGCAAAGACTCTGGTACAAGCCTTTGTCACACAATGCTTGTGACTGGCCCTGATCAACCTTTTGGGGCTATCAGTGATCCACAGTGTGTGACTCCTCTTCTAGGCTTCTTTGTGTGCAGAAAGAACCAGGTTTTATACCAAAGTTAGCTTATTCACCACCAGACCCCAGGGAGGGTCAGCTGAAGTCTCATAGATCTTCCAGATACTTGCATCAGCTGTTAAACTAATCAGTTATAGCCTCAAGTTGTAATCAACAGTCTGGCTTAAGCTCTTCAGGGTCTGGCAGAGTAATTCCTGTGGGTGGTGGTATTGCTTCCACATATAGAGAGGAGTGTTTGCCTGAGAAAAATGGCTTCTGCAGTATGGGGGATAACTCAGCACAGGGATCTTGGTGGCTGTTCCTTTAATACCCTCCCCAGCGCCACCAACCCAGACTTTCCTCAAGTGTCTCTCATCCACTCTGTCCTCCCTCTGCTGGAGCCCAGGGTAAGTGCCTCATACAAAATTTGTTCATTGACCCTTTAAGAGGCTCTTTGATTCTCCAGCTATCTCTCTCTGGCAGAGAGAAATTCTGCTGCTTTTCACAGCTGGATGTTTTCTGTTTTGTTGTTGTTGTTGTTGTTGTTGTTTCTGGTTCTGGTGCTGTAGGCCGGGAAGTTTGGGGTATAGACCCCACACTTCTGAGGAGAACCCTCTGGCCTCTGAAATATCCCTCTGGAACTTCAGTTGCCTCCTATGGAGTTCTATCAGCCATGTTGTATGTCCTCCACACTTCCTACCAGTCTCGTTGTGGTGAAGTGGTTTCTTCAGTCTGTCCATGGTTATAAGGTTTTTCTCCAGCTAGTGTTCAGTTGGTAATTCATTATGATTTTTCTACAGTTTAGTTGTAATTCCAGATTGGTCCTGGAAGGAGGTTAGTATAGCTTCCACCTACTCCTCCAACATCTTGGATCTCTCCCAATATGATTCTTAAGAGTTTAATTCCATTTGTTAGAGAAGCAATCTTTGACATTTAAGCTCTTTTTAAAATTATGTTGTCCTACAGACTTGGGAGGACATCTTATTCTTTTGCAATAAGCTTCAAATCTTTTTTATAAAAAGAGTCATTTTTTGATGGAATTGAAAAGAAAATTTAGAATGCCACAGGTTTTGTTGTTTCTTGGTTTGAGTCACAACGTAATATGTTATTAGGGTTATATTATTATTAATGTAAATAACCAAATATATTTTCTTAGGAAAAGGGTTAATATAAGGTCAAGGCCAGGCTATTCTTACATGAAATTAATTTAAGTGATAATCATTTGTAATGGAAAATGAAGATTATTCTAAAACATACTTTGTATAGAAAATATGTGGTATATGCAATTCAAATATTTATCATATATGGGTATAATTTATTTTAATAGTTGGGAGGCCTCTATTTAATTAGATGAGCTTTGTGTTAATAAAAATAAACCAGATCCTAATTAATGAATGACTTTCCATTTCTGCATTTATGATTTCTTATGTGATAGGATTTTTACTCTTAGATAGACCAAAGTTAGAAAGAAAACAGGTTTAGGAGAAGTGATGGTGCTCATTGCAGGATAAGGGTAACTTAACTAGCACTTATCACTTTACATGTGCTTTATGCTAAGCCCCATGGTAAGTTATTTACACACAGGATTTGACTTTTTCAACATTTGTGAGAGGCATATAATATTTTACCAATTTAAACTGAGAAAAATAATGTTGGGAAGGTTTAATAAGTTCCACTGGGTTACATGTCAGAGCCAGTTTTCAGGTCCAGATAGGAATGATTTTAATTACCATGAACTCAACCACTTTCCCGTACTGCCTTTTGGTATCTGGTTCAGAATGAAGAAATGAATTATCTGAGAAGGCATTATAAGTAATTACCTGGTGTCTGTAACCTGGAAGAAAATGAAACAAATAAGAACACAAAAATATAAAAACTGTTTACAATCATGGAAATTTAAAGCTGGGAACAAAATTTTCAGTTCATATAATATAATCTATCTAACTGAGAAAACACAGATACAAAATGGACAAATAGCACAGTAATTCATATTGAACAGCTTCTAATTTATCAGACCCATTTACAATCTAACCCATTTTGAGCCTGAAATGTCACAAGGCCAGTTCTTTACTGAATGAGAGAGAAAGTGGAGGAGGTGAAATTGTGTTAAAAAGTGCCATGTTGTCAAATTATGTACTTAGTTGCCAAATTCTCATCCACATGTTGATTTCAAATGAAAAGAAAAGGCAAAACTGTGGTAATAATTAGGCAAAATTTAATTTAAATTCAGAAAAAATATTGAGTACTTTCAATTCACCAGACTCTGCATTACATACTTCTATATTTATACTCATTTAATTCTCACAATCACATTTGGAGCTATTAAGATATACAACTATGTAGAATTAAGATTAAAACTTATGGACAGGCATATTAATTTCAGAATTATCAAGCAATTCCACATTCAAAGTTAATAATTAATTATTAGATATTAATCAGTCTGGATAAATATGGATGCTTTGGCAATCAGAATTACCTTTGGTTAAATATGCTTTGGTATATCTAAGTACTTCTTAAACCATTGGGTATGTTTAAATTACTGTACAAGTTTTTATACTTCACAACATAATACTGTAATTTATTGGTGATTTATGAGAGCTTCAAGGACCATTTTTTAAATTTTTGTAAAATATAATTTTTAAGATGTTATGTATTTATTTTTGGAGATAGAGGAAGGAGGGGAGAAAGAAAGGGACAGAAACATTATTGTGTGGTTGCCTCTTGCACACCCCCTGCTGGGGACCTGGCCCATAACCCAGGCATGTGCCTTGACTGGGAATTGAACCAGAGACCCTTTGGTTCTCAGGCCAGCACTCAATCCACTGAGCCACACCAGCCAGGGCAAATTTTTGTAAAATATTTTAATGAATTTATTTCTATATTTTCAAGCATTATTTTACTTAGCTACTACTTAACAGTGTTCATTAAAACATCCAAGATAAGACAGCAATGGTCAGAGCCCAGAGTGTAATACTAAAAAAGATATACCATGTTGCTTTTAATACAAGATGAGGGAAAGAATTTGTCTTAGTTGTCATATTGGGTGCCCACCAATCAGAGGGCCTGCACATTACAGGCACTCCATATCATGTTTAAATGAACAAGTGAAATATGTTTAGAGAAACATGTGCTGATATGGAGTACATGAGCTGCACTGGTGCATTTTGGGTAGCTAAGGTAAATGTCTATGAGATGTTGGCAAAGGACAACGATTTTGATATTTTTTCTTTGTCCTTGTAACAATTACATCTGATTCATTATAGGCACAGGTCTTTTATAATGGTTCATATACCATTTTTAAAAGATGTTAAAAAGAAATTTAAGCCAGTAATTTGAGTTAAAATGAACACTTGTGCTGAATTAACTTAGAAGAGAAACAAGTGAAAAAGAAATGTAAAAGGCCTAAAAACAGGTATTGGAGTTCAGAAGTCCCAACTCTTCTAAGTTAGATTTCTAAGCATTAAGTCATTGTGCCAAAGGAAGTAACATTTTATGTGGAGAAATGAATTAGTCTTTCCATACCCACTTCCTTAAGTCCTCAACTGTCTTTCTTTCCTTCTGCTACTTTAACTTGGCAAAACACCAAACCCTAGAGAAATCTTTTTATTTATTCTTATTGTATTTTTTCTATTTCCTTTTAGTCCTCTTACACCTCCTCTCCCCTGCAATCATCACACTCTTGTCCATGTCCATGAGTCCCTCTCCTTTTTTGCTCAAACCCTCCAACCCCTCACCTCCATCCCCTGACTAGCTGTCATCCTGCTCTGCACTTATGAGTCTGTGCCCATTTTCCTTGTTAGTTCGGTTTGTTCGTTAGAGTTCACATGTGAGTGAAATCATATGGTATTTGTCTTTCTCTGACTGGCTTATTTCACATAGAATAATGTTCTCTAGTTCCATCCATGCTGTTGTAAAGGGTAAAAATTTCTTCTTTTTTATGTTTTTTATTCCATTATTTAAATGTCCAATAGTTGTTTTATCCACTCATCTACTGATGGACACTTGGGCTGCTTCTATATCTTGGCAATTATAAATAACACTACAATGAATATTGGTGTCCTTATGTACTTTTGAATTAGTGTTTTGGGTTTCTTCAGATATATCGCCAGAAGTGTGATCATTAGGTGATAAGGCAGATCCATTTTTAATTTTTTGAGGTATCTCCGTACTGCTTTCCACAGTGGCTGCACCAGTCTGCATTCCCACCAACATTGCAAAAGGGTCCCCTTTCTCCACATCCTTGCCAGCACTTGTTGTTTGTTGATGTATTGATGATGGCCATTCTGACAGGTGTGAGATGATATCTCATTGTGGTTATAATATGCACTTCTCTGATGATTAGTGATGTTTGGCATCTTCTCACATGTCTATTGGCCATCTGTATGTTCTCTTTGGAGAAGTAGCTATTCAGGTCCTTTGACCATTTTTTAATTGGTTTTGTTTTTTGTGTGTGTATGTGTGTTGAGTTTTGTAAATTCTTTGTAAATTTTGGATATTAACCCCTTACCAGATGAATCAAAAATTATGTACTCCCATTTTTTGTTGTCTTTTAATTTTGTTGATGACTTCTTTTGTTGTGCAAACATTTTTAGTTTGATGTAGTCCCATTTATTTATTTTTTCTTTTGTTTCCATTCCCTGGGGAGATATTTAATAATTCTGATTACACATGATTTTTCCAGTGATTTTGGTGTCTTAATTTCCATAGAAGAACCAGCTTAAATATATGTATATATGTACAAACAAAATATTTAATAAATGTATACTTAAACCAGAGCTGATGTTTCCAGACCATTATTTCTGACACTGCAGTACTTAATGTGGATCATGTTTACTTGAGCTGTTACTAAAATTTCAGATTTCTGGGTCTATTTCAGACCAACTAAATCAGAATCTTTGATGGCTTGACCCATGGTGCTTCATTTTTAACAAAACCTGGATGATTTCTATGCACCCGAATTTATAAGATTTGTTCTCTATTCTCTGTCCAAAACTTTTCACATTGTCAGAGAGGGGTTACATTAGTGGCTGTGGAAGTTTTTCCCTCGTTCATTTCTGCTATAATATAATGTGAGAGATTCCATCGCATGTGAATCAGAAAGAAAATTGTATTGGGAGAAAAAAATTCTCATTGTTGAAAGCAATAATTGTCTTTTTTTTCTTTTTGAAGAGTGTGTCTTAAGAAGAAAAAGCCAAAGTGCTACTCTTGACCTCACATAAAGAAAACTTTTGTACAATCGAATTATATAAATTACTTCTAGAAGAGATACTACATTTGTCTACATTTTCTACTTATTTTTGCTTCCCCTGGCTACACAATCCATCTTAGTGAATAATGGAAGTCCTGTCTTCTTTTGTAAATGTCTCTGAATGACAGTCATGGAAATCATCTTAAAAGGTCATCTTGTCCTTCCCATGACCTCCAAGCCTCATATATTTGAAATTCTATTTTTAAAAGATGTCTACAATTGCAATATTCTGAAATCCCTTGGGAACCTATTTAGTGTTGGGCAGACTTTTCCATTATCAAAAACTTCTTTCTTCCCTTATTTTGCTATTAAAATTTATTTTTGTCTGTTATATTTTCAACAAAAATGAAAATAGTTGCTCAACACAATCTGTGGAATAACCCTTCCACTGAAGGTTAAAAATTGACCTTTCATCCAGCTCTTTTCTATTCTAAATAATATAACTCTTTTTAAGCCTTCTTTCAATTTTCATTTTCTAACATTTTAGTCATTTATCTTCCTCTATCCTGAATTCTCTTTATACTTCTTAAGCTCTAAGGTGTAAAATTAAATACCATAGGATCACATCAGTGCTGAATGTAGTAGGAGGATTATCTTGCTATTCTTATTTACTCTACTTTTATTTATACATCCTGTAGAACTCTGAGAGGTGCAGGTATGATGTAAATGGGTGTCCCGATGGTTATGGTCTTGAATACTTTCACAGCGTGTTCCATAAAGATATGGATGTTCTTCCCAAAGTTGTTTGTATCATATATAATCTCTTTCTGCCTATCCATAGCATTCTAAGTTTCAGTTAAATGAATTATTCTTCATTTCTATTGGTGAGGCCATTATTGCAAAAAAGTTGTCAGAGAAGGAAAAACAGCTCTTCATTTTAACACAGAGAGAAAGGACCACTTTATATTCATCTTGTAAAGAAGCTAGAATTTCTTAAGGGTATCAAATATAGTAAAACAGAATTCTGTTTTCCTAAGTTAATGCACAAGACCCAACATTCTCTTTATATTTTTCTTTTATATCCTTATCTTGCTTAGTTATCCTAAATTCTAACAGAGAGCTTTAACTTGAGAATAGCTTCCATCATCCAAAAGCAGTGAAATTTTAAGTAAATGATGTTTAAAATAAAAGATGAAATTGTCAAAGGTATAAATCAGATTTATAATTGTTTCATCAATTTAACTAAATGCAGATGACCTAATATTGTTTTCACTGTCTTGTTTGTTGTCAAAGTGACCCAAATAGCACATCCTTATCATCTCGTTCTTCAATTCTTTCCCAATTCTCTACTCAGCTACATTCTTTTCACTCTCAAATTGATACATGGGAACTTAAGGGAGTTCTATGAAGACATTGCATGTTTGCAAAGCATTTCCTTAAAAACACAGAAGTCATCTTGCTGTTCCCATGCTTTTAATAAAGTACACTGCCTCAAAGATAAAATTTACACTTTTTTGTATGTACTTTATAATTTGAGACCATACCATGCCAAAATATCCTGCTTTTCAGTTTCTCTGCCCTCTTCCGCAATATCTCTGCACCTTCAACTCAATATTTTATTTTCCAGTTTATGCTATTGGATCCTTGTTCTCATAAATGTATCCAGACATGGGTAAAATTTATATATCATCCCTCTATTAAGGTGCAGCTCATACATTTAATGCATTTGTGAAGCATCTCTTAGTTTTCATTAGCAGAACTTTATTTCATTCTTTATGTTCTTATGGCAGTTAAAATATGTTTGCTAAACAATTTAACATTTTTTAGATTAGTAACCTGTCTTTGCTCTGGAAAATATGTCTTTACATGTCAAGACTATATAATCACCTACTCATTTATTCAATCAATATTTTAAGACAGGCTAGATGTCAGGTACTGTTTGTTTAGTGTAACAGCAATGAAGAAAACAAATGAGAACCATGTTTTATGGTGCTTTTTTGTTTTATATTTTGAGAGAAGCTAACACATAAGTGAACAATTAAATAAGTTTAAAGATTTATTTATTTATGCTTAGAGTGGGGAAGAGAAGGAGGGAAGAATCTCTGTGTCCAGATCAGGCACAATGTACTTACATAGCATCCACATTAGAGACAATGTGCTTTCTACACCACAATTTTTTAAAATATGTCTGAGGCTCTGCAAAATGTTACTTTAGGCAGGTTAGTCATGCATAAAAGGACCTTTGATGTCAAAGAAAAACATACACTAAGATGTGAAAACAAAATTGGTAATTTGAGAATATAAATCTTCGTATGGACATACTTAAAATATATTAGGCTATAATCTTTTAAAGGTAAGAACTATACCTGATTTATACAATATTTAAATATCTTCTACCCAAATATTTAATTAAATAAATATCTATACCAAGTTATGTTTTAAAATTTCATCTTCATTTACTTCAACAATTAAAATTAATTTGTTTAAATCTCAAAACTTGAAGTAAAACTTTTTTGTCTATTATCATAACAAATATTAAATAATGCTTTCTATTTTTATAAAATAAATTTGAGTCACCTCCAAGATAATTTTGTACATTATTTTAATAGAAAATAATCATTGAGTATGATCTATCATACCTAAGAAGCAACAATATCACAAAATAATATTCTAAAGACTGAAAAATTCAACATTACAAGATCATTTTCTCCCATTAAGCATTAGGCAGATGGTTGAGATCACTGTGGTTCTTGTGAGTGGGAAGCAAGAACATTTCCATGTTGTACCATGGACAAGCATCGGCTGACACATTTTTAGTGGAATACTTGATAGAACCTAACATTCCACTTTTGTAATGAAGTGTTTGTGTTCAGATAATTCCCATTTTGAGATTTTTCTCATGGTGCCTGGTCCACACCAGAGGCCGGGAATTCCCTGCAATATTTCATTAGTCTTGTCAACCAAATCTATTCATAAATGAGAATAAATGAGCATGTCAGCATAAGTTATTGTGGTAATTTGTGAAACTGCTAATGAGATATTTTCAGAGCTCATAAAAGGGAAGAGCTATGCCATTAAATTACTGCACAATAATTTTGTTTTGATACAGTAAGTGAGCTGATATTTTATCAAAAACGACACCCTGATGCATCAATGAACTGAAGATGAACAATTAAATGTTCCAATGAAAGAGGTCTGATGTTATTTGGAAGTAGTTAAAGCTTACAAAGGAACATGGAGTTAAAAACAAAGAGTAATTATTTGGAATTAATTGAATATTTTTAACTTTTGAAAATTCATGAATATTATAAAACATATCAGTAATGGCTCCCTAAATGTATAAAAAGAGATACATTCAAACATTTTACTATATAACAAGTATGTGGTGTTCTTTAATATGCACACAAACATTGTTTACAGGATACTCAAGAGATAAACAAGTCTTACTAGTAAGGACACAGGGACAGTCATATAATTGTGGCTGTTACATTTGGAATTTGCTGTGCCGCACTGTAAGAAAAAGACATGGACAAAAGAGAAAGAAGAATATATGCGTTTACCTCAATTTGGGCAGTGCAAAAAAATAAACTGTATAAATCACTCTAGTAGAAAATAGAGGGTGGTGATGTTGGCAGATACCACAGCACACTCTATCAAAAGGAGGGAAAAATAGACTATTGGAATGCAAATCATCTCTAGCTGATTAGGGAGAAGGGAGCCCCTGTGGTTTACTAAGCACTGACATTGGCAGTATTATAGGGTTTATAAAGACACCAGCTCATTAAATGTGTACTCTTCAATCCTTCACTTTCATGTCTGTGGCATCCAGAGACCCAGTACAATTTTTGTGATATAGAGGAGCATTTATTAGACACTAAGACCTCAAGGCAGGAACACCTCAAAGGCAATACAGGAAATATGTACAGCCTGTGTGTGCATGTGTATGTGTTAGTTACCTTGAGTCAGCGTTGGTGCTTGGTGACCATATGAACGTCTTGTCCTACCAGGCCTGCTCAGGTCCTACAGACTTAAGCCTATGGCTCTTTTATGGAATCAATCCATCTCATATTTGGTCTTCCCCTTTTCCTGCTGCTTTCTATTTTTTCCAGAATTATTTTCCTTTCCAAAGAGTTCTGCCTTCTCATGATGTTCCTGAAGTAGGACAGCTTCAGTCTGTCATTTTTGCCTCCAGCAATGTTTCAGGCTTAATTTGCTCTGAGGTCCACCTGTTCATGTTTCTGGTGATCCAGGGAATCTGTAGAGCTCTCTTCCTCCATATCAAATCAATCAAATTTTTCCCTTCCAGCATTTTTCCCTGTCCAGCTTTCACATCCGTATATCCTAAAGGAACATGAGGGTGTGAATGATCTTAGTCTCTGTCTTCAATGACAGATCTTTGCTCTTGGTGATCCTTCCTAATTCTTCCATTGCTGCCCTTTCAACTCTCAGCCTTTTCTTGATTTCTTGGCTGTGGTCAATATTTGAATTGGTAACTGAGCCAAGGTAAACAAAATCTTTAACAGTTTCAGGGTCTTCATTGTCTATATTAAAGCTGTGCATTTGTTATGTAGTGATGATTTTTGTTTTTCAAATGCAGTTCTGCTTTGACATTTTCTTCTTTCACTTTAATCAGAAGTCATTTCAAAGTATTGCTACTTTCTAGCAGTATGATGGTGTTATTTACATATCTTTAATTATTGATATTTCTTCCACCAATATACACTTTTCTTTCCCTGTATCTAGTCCAGTTTTTTGTGTGGCATATTCTATGCACAGAATAAACAGATAGGGAGATACCATATTTTTTGGACCATAAGATACACCTAGGTTTTAGAAGAGGAAAATAGGAAAATATTTTGAAACAAAAAATGTGGTAAAATATTTAATAACATAATATTTCACCAATGTAAATGTAAACAGAACTCAACAGCAGCATTAACAACCATTATTCCTCCCAAATTTGGGGGAAAATGTGCATCTTATAGTCCAAAAAATAAATGCAGCCTTTGTGTACAGGGACTTTATAGAGTCAAAACAAGCAAACAGGATATAGATAAATCTTTATGACATTATTATACAGATAACTCATTAATCCTCTTTCTTTTTGACTGTAATTTCAATTTGACTACCTTAATGTGCCAAGGTAGATGAACATCTTTCTAAAACCTCTCCTACCTGTGGCTTTTATATAACTCAATAAGATCATTAGTCTAATGGGCTCTTCCTTAACAAAAGCTAAGTCAGACCCAGAAGCCTTGGAGTTGACTAATTTCAATGAATGATAAGAATAATCAACATTGATTTTATCAGAAAATATTATAGGGTGCTTATCAGAGTTAGAGCTTTAGATCAGAGGCTTGGGACACACTTATATATGGAAATTGCCTGTACTGCAGAACCTATACTTTAATCTGGGAGATGGGAGACACACACAAAAAGAAAAGCGAGTTATTAATGAGTGCATTAAAAAGTGCCATAATTCTTTAGGACAGTCACAGACGTAGATGTATGTGATAGTTAAGAAGGCTTTGTGGAAAGGAATGCCTTCAGTTGGGACATAGAGCCAAAGCAGTGATAATTAACATGTTTTATATTTGTATAAAATTTTACATATGTTATTTAATTTGTTTTTTACAAGAACCATGAACATTATTAGTTCGCTCATTTTTTAAGCTGCTGAAACTCAAGGAATTTCATAACAAAGTTGAGGGTCAAATTCAGGTATTATATTTTGTTACGTATTTTATTTGTGACACAATTGCTATTCATTTGAGGACTTAGACCCTCAGATAGACCCCGTGTGGGAACTTCATTACCAAAACTATGGAGGTAGTATAGTGGTAAAGAGTATGGGACCTAGCATTCATATCCTGGCACTATTCCATGTTAGCTCCATGACTTCTGACAAATACCACACCTCCACTTCATTTACAAATGACAAAAATAATGTGATTCACTCACAGGATGGTTTTGAGGATCAAATGAAACAATACTTGCAAAGTATTTAGACTACTATTTACCCTGTATTAGGCTAATCGTTCTCAAGTTTGGGCTTTTAGGCCTTTAAACTTAAAAATTATGTGCACTCTAAGGAAGTCTTATGAAGCTTATAGCTATCAATATTTACTATACAAAAAGTTCAAAATATTTCTCAGTTAATTATACATTTAATACTAAAACAATGAAAAGCTAAAAGAAATAATTTTTAAAAAATATAACTATTTTTCAGACAAAAAGTGAAAAGAGTGGCATTGTTACATTGTTACATTTTTGCAAGTCTCTACTATTTGCCTTAATAAAACAGAACTGGATTATCATTTCTTCTACATGCCATCTGCTGTGATATGTTGTTTCTGTGGACATATGTGGAGGCAATCTGGTCTTAACACAGATATGTAGTTGGTAAATGGAGGAATGTTCAAAAGCTTTTCATATATTTTAATAGTGAATTTCTTCTTTGATACTATACAAAAAATTAACAAATAAAAGTTTATTTTTATTTTTATTTTTTATTGTGCAATTATATTTGACCCCATTTTCCCCCATTACTCTACCCTGCCCTACACACACCCACCTCCCACATTCAATCCTTCCCCCCTGTTGTCTTTGTCCACGGGTCATTTCTACATGTTCCTTGACTTGACCCTTCACCTTCCTTCCTCTGTTATCCCCCTCCTGCCTCCCGTCTGGTCACTGTCAGTTTGCTATTTATTTCCATGTCTCTGGTTATATTTCACTTGCTTGTTAGTTTTGTTGATTAGGGTCCACTTTTAGGTGAGGTCATGTGGTATTTGTCTTTCACTGCCAGGTTTATTTCACTCAGCAGAATACTCTCCAGTTCCATCCATGTCATCACCAGTGGTAGGAGCTCCTTCTTTCTTTCTGCTGTATAGTATTAAACTGTTTAATTGTACCAAAATGTTTTGATCTACTCATTTACTGATGGGCACCTAGGCTGTTTCCAGCACTTGGCTATTGTATATTGCACTGCTATGAACATTGGGGTACAGAGGTTCTTTTGAATTTGTATTTCAGGATTCTTAGGGTTTAATCCCAGCAGTGGAATTGCCGGGTCAAAAGGCAAATCCATTTTGCAATTCCATACTGTTTTCCACACTGGCTGCACCAGTCTACATTCCCACCAACAATGTACTAGGGTTCCCTTTTTTCCACAGCCTCACTTGAACTTGTTATTTGTTGATTTGTTTTTGATGGCCACTCTGATCAGTATGAAGTAAAAGTTTCTTGAAGGTTAATTGAAATGTAGAATCTGAACCCATGAAAAAATGAAATTTTTGAGCATTGTCTCATTAAAGTCCAATGACCTATTATTTATTCTGGATAAATCTTTTACCAACACACAGTGTTTGTTAAGTGAAAAATACTGGTTAACTTAATTATGTTGATCTTCCATATGTTAACACATTTGGTTATATAACATCAGAGAGTCACATTCAGTGATATAACCCATCACTAATCACATGAGAAATGACTTTAGTTATGGGGAAGATCTTAAGCTTATGAGATAAATTAAAGTTTTTTAATTTTTGTTTTTACTTGAAATTTTGAATGTCCTTGCTAACAAATGGTGTCAGTTGTTTCCTCCCCAGAACCACCAGCCCCAGAATCTTCTCAGTATCTCCAATCTACTCTGCCCTTCCTCTACCAGAGCCCAGGGTAATGACTGCAAACAAAAGTTTTTATGTTGGCTCTTTAAGATGGCTGCATCTCCAGCCATCTCTTCCAGGCAGGCAGAATCCCTACTGCTTTTCAGACCTGGATGTTATCTGGTTCTTTTTCTGGCTCTGGTGCTGTTGGCTAGGGAGTCCAGCTTGGGGGTTTAGACCCCACACTTCTCAGGGGGAACCCCCAACCTCTAAAATATCCTACTGGAAGTTCAGTTGGAGCCCATCAGAGTCCAGCCAACCCTCTTGCACCTCCTCCACACTGCCCACCAGTCTTGTTGTGGTGAAGTGATTTCTTCTGTCTGTCCATGGTTATAAGGCTTCTCTCCAGCTAGTGTTTACTTGGTTACTCAGGATGGCTTCTCTACAATTTAGTTGTAATTCCAGGTTGGTCGTGGGAGGAGATTAGTGTGAATTCCACTTACTCCTCCACATTTTCTTTGAAGTATAAATGGTCTTCATCTATTTTTGAGAAAACTGCCAAATAACCACCAGAGTAATTGTAGTTTTTGTCAGTTTTTTCAAGTAAAAATTATTTTCCAAGTGAAAAGCAATGGTACCCCTCTTAACTCAGATCATTGCACAACTGAATTTTCTGGAGATGACCAGAAGTGCTTACCTAAACTCTCCACTTAATCACATGGAAAAGTAAAAAAGACATATTTAAGGACTGTAATTCAATAAAATGAACTTATACTATTATGTGGATACTCTTAAGTGAATCTAACCTCCTTTTTTTTCTTAGTTAACTTTGTGGTGGTACAGGATACAGTAAAAACTAATACAGTTTGCTGTCATAGCCTAGTTTGTGCTAAAACACTATGAGTTTTCTCCACTATTGACTTTTTACCTTCAGTGCAAATGTCAAAGTGGTAAAAATGGTAAACAACACTTTAGTATTACAAAAAAATATCTTTAACTTCATGAAACCCATGAGAATATCTATGCTCAAGATTTTTGGCTACACTTTCAGGACCACTTTGAGAACCCTTTCCCATGCCCAGTGCTGGTGAAAGCTGGCCTTGTCGCGCAGCCTCATTTTTCTGTACACATCCAGGCCCAGGAGTGGGAGCCACAAGGTGGGGATGGCTGAGAGCTCCACATAGGTTGCCCAGGGCCCATCACAGGCAACATCTGACATATGTCTACACCAGAGTCTTTGCAGATCTACCTAATCCATAGAAACAAATACAAAGACACAGCCAGAATGGGAAGACAAAGAAACAGGCCCCAAATTAAAACAACAACAACAACAACAACAACAAAGAGAATACTCTAGCAGAAGAATGAAATGGAATGGAGGCAAGAAATTTGTCAGATATAGAGTTTAAAGTAATGATTATAAAGATACTCAACAGCATAAAAAAAGACTTAGAAACCATAAAAAGGACCAGTCAGCAATAAAGAATGCAATATCTGAAATAAATAATACAGTGGAAGTAATAAACAGTAGGGTAAGCATTCATTTTAGTTATTACTACTATTAAAAAGGAAGAGCCAAGGTTTGTGCAAAGATAGATGTGAATGGCAGGAAATAGACTTGGAGAAGTAAGAGTCAGATTGTAGAGTTCTGTTTTATAAGGGGCCCTACTTATTAAAAAATTTAAACCAACAGCCCTGGCTGATGTGGCTTAGTGGATTGAGCATCAGTTTAAGAACCAAAGGGTTGCTGGTTCAATTACCAGTCAAGGCATGTGCCTTGTTTGCGGGCCACATCCCCAGTAGGGTGCACATGAGAGGCAATCACACATTGATATTTCTCTCTTTCTCTTTCTCCCTCCCTTCCCCTCTGTCTATAAATAAATAAAAAAACTTTTAAAAAACTAAACCAACAAAACAAGATCTAACATTTTACTTGTTTTTCAGGCTCTATCAGGATGTCCCCATGAAGCACAGAGGAATGATTCTACCCACAAAATATACAGCATTCAAATGGATATAGGCCATATAACTAAATAGTCCACACAATGTTTGTGAGTTTGAGCTATTCACTGTTGGTCAAGTGTACTACTTTTGTGTATCTGGTTTTGTCAGAGTAGGTGTGTATGTGTGTCTTTGTATGATATGTATCCTTTATGGCAGCCTAAAGGATGAGTTATTTGTATATTATTAGGGAACAATTATTTATTCCTACCTGAGACATATTTTATAGTCAAACTACATGTGCACTTCAGTAACACAGATCAAGAAAGAGTGATTTTGTTGTTAATAGATATAATTTTTGAAAGGTGTATCTAGGTGGCATTTCTTTTATATGCTTCTAAAAAAAGTATTATCTTATCCCTTCTATATGAACTCTTTTTATAATTATACTGATATGGAAAAGGGCATGCATTATAGCATTCAACTTCCCTGAAACTATCTCTCAAATTTAGAATTAACTTATTTGCACAGAACTTTTTATGGACAGTAAATAGTTTGAATATATCATCCTCTCACTCAATATTCTTAAGAATCCTGTGAAATCTGGCTCTTATCTTCATTTAATTGTCCCTTCTAAATGGCTGTCAGAGTACAAGGCTGAAAACAGAGAATCAGGCCTTTATCGTAGACCTTCTGATTTTTGTTTAGTCCTAAAACAAATATGCCATAATTACCTTCTTTTTATATTAAAACATACAACTTATCACCGGCCACATACAATAAAAATGTTAAAACCTTCCCCTAAAATATACTGTTTATATTTATATCTGACATGGTCAAATTGCATTGTAAAACTGCAGTAAAAATACTTGCAGCTCCACCTCTGGTTGCCAGCAGAGGTTGCTCTTAGGTTAGTGATTACACTCGGATTACTTTATGTCAAGAATATCATACAAACTAAGTGAACAAGAAGAATGGAGATGGAATCTCTTAGAAATGGAGAGCATTTTGATGGTTGCCAGGTGGTTATCATCTCTTGTACCTTCATCTGCACCTACTTCTTAAACATACCATAAATTTTCAATTCTACTATTTCCTGTGCACTAAACATTTTCCTTTGTGTAGTCCTGAGTATGAACAGTCTGTTCTTGCTTTTTCTCTTTTCTTAGGCTTTTCACATCCTGCCTCTCCCCCATCCTAAATGTTGAAATATAGATACAATTTATGAAAGCTCTTTTCACCACTCTTTTCTCAATTTTTCAA
Organism: Trachops cirrhosus; assembly: GCA_028533065.1. NCBI lineage: Eukaryota > Metazoa > Chordata > Mammalia > Chiroptera > Phyllostomidae > Trachops > Trachops cirrhosus. The sequence goes on along the minus strand of CM052539.1, from coordinate 166,368,091 downwards.
CCAAACACATGTGATGTCTCTTACCCTTGATGCATGCTATAACATTTGTCAGTATTTTTATACTTACTATACCCTGATTTTTGTGCACTTTTATTCCTTGCATTCTAAATTGTGAACGTATTCATCTCTGTATACCCTGAAGGATTTCACATGGAGTTTTATAGATCATAAGCTCCCAAATTTGTTTGCTATTATAGTGTCTATAGTTTTTCATTTGATATTATATCTCTTTTCATTAATTCAGTTATATCTTATTTTAGATTATACTATATATTCTACAAAGTATTAATATAGTGTCGTTAACTTTCTTTATATGTCTCCATAGCTCAGGGAATGTTTTAAATGCAATTAATATAATCTTTGCTCTTGATAATATAGTTATATTAACTCAATGGAAATTCACCTTTAAATTTTTCTATGGACTATGGTGATATTTGGTAAAAAGAATTGCAACAAAAATGGTGTTAATTGTAGATTGTTTTCCAGAGCCTGTGGAACTACTCAAATGATTTCAAAGACTGTCTCTCCTCTAACAAATATAAATATTTAATAAATCATAAATATCTAAAAGTAGTTCATAGAATGTCTAAAAATGAGAATATGTTCTTATTAAAGGATGCCATAAACAATTATAATCTAGTTACATGACACAATTTTTAAAAATCTAAAAAAATAAATTCTGGAAAAAATATTGGTAATAAATGTAGTGTTATCTTGTAAAATTCATGGTTATAGTGCAAAGATAAATGGAGGTATTAATATTCATTTAAAATTATTAAAGTAAAACGTTCATTTGATATTATATCATGATGTCATCTATGTAAAATTAAACATGAGCAATTTGCTCATGTGCTATATTACTTTGACAGTACAACAGCAAAACATGAGTAAAATAGTATCAGAGCAATATCTCTTGTTTGGACAGGTTAACAAAGTCTCCATTTTTTCAAAGGAGAACAGTGGGTTCCTTGATTGAGCAATGTTGCAAGTTGGGTTCTTCCAAAAGCAGAAACTGGGACAAAGTTTAGGGTGTAACATATTTATTAGGAACGGCATTTGAAATGAACATGTCTGGAAGCGGGAGAAGGAATCACGATCAGGCAGAGGGAGAGGTCCAGGTTTGACCTCAGAGAGGTTTGATGCTGACTGGACGCTACAGAGTTGTCCACAGGAAGCTCTGGAGCTAAAACTGACCTATCAGAATCGTCCCAGGTTGGGCTAAAACTGGGATGGCTTGGCTTTTATAACCCTGCCTCCAACAGTCGATGGATGAGGACTCCCGCAGGGCGTAACATTGGAGAGGAGGATCTGCAACTCAATCCCTTATGCAACCAGCTATGATAGCTGTAGACTTTCTGTCAATAACTGGGGCAATAAGAAGCAACATCTGGGCAGTGTGTCTCTATGTCCATGACCAGGCTGCATGAGCAAACTCATGGAGTTACAAGTGGACCCTAGATTCAAACTGATTCTAAGTTTACCTACAAACCCTCTGTTTTTAATGGGTATGCTATAAATCTCTTGCTTCCCTCTCTTCTGCAGACCCAGTAGGCTGAAAGTCTTTACCCCCAGTCTACCCATTGCTCCTGTTGACAGTATCATAGCTTCTCTTTCACTGTCCTCCACTGAACAAACCTCAGGACTGTAGAAAAATAACTATTGCCACATTCATGGGACCATCTATTGAGCTTCTTTATACTTTCCATTTGTGAGTACTTGGAGTTATATTTACTTATTTACATACATATTGGTTGATGTATTGAGTCAAACATTTATTAACTAACTACTGTTTGCCAACAACTTGAAAGTTTATTTGTGAATGGAATTAAGTGAAGGGAGAATGGTCTTGATTCATCGAGCTTTTCAGTTCCTTGGTTCTTTAAGTTGCCCAAGCTCTCGGTGCACAGCCTGCTGCAAAGTGCTTCCTGCCCAGCACTCCCTCCTTGAGCAGGCTGTCCGGCACTGCTCAAGTGCCCTGAGATTGCTTTCCATCAACCCATGAGTCTCTGGAGTGCTTTAAAAATCCTCCACAAAACTTTTAAATGAAATAATGAGGCCAGTTAAGAATTTTGAGAGGCGTCTAGGTGAAAAATCCAGTGAAAAGTGTCACAAATCGAGCCAGCCTTGTGATTTAAATTAATAAAAGCTCATTCAGAATAATGGTAGACAATTTTCCCAGGTTAAATATAGAACTAAACTGCAACCTCATTGAAAAATATAAATACAAAAATTATTTAAAAATCTAAAATTTTAATTGAAGAATAGAGAGAATAATGTAGGTGATAGTTAATGGTTAATGCTATCTAAGATTCTGTTGGATATTAAAGGTGATGTTATTTTGTTTAGTTGTGAAATTTATATCCATTATTTCTCATTAGCAGTCCATTTACTCTTCATATTAATGTTGAATTGCAAAATGACATAGCTGATTTTTTGCAATAACCAGATTTTAAAATAATTTTAGGTGCTATTGAATTCCTTTAAATTCCTGACAATCCTTTTCAGATAAACCAAACATCCTGCTGAATGATGGGGTCATTGTATGATCACGGGGGAAAATGCTTCTGTATAGCATCAGTGTTTTAGATAGCTCCATTATTTTAAATACAATGGTCCCGTTTAGTCCCTATCTGAGGACTGTGTTCATCAGTTATCTTTGGGCATATAAAGATATTGGTGATGATCATGGCCGTGCTCGCTGCAACAACAAAATAGCTCCTGATATTTAAGCACATTTTAAAGTCCAGAAAATATGCTAAGTAATTAACATATATTCTCAATTAATTTAACCAACAATTGATGTAATTTTATTTTCTGAAGTTTCTAGGTAAAACAGAAGCTTAGAAGGGTATAGTTCTTCCCTGGCCAGTTAGCTCAGTTGGTTAGAGCATCATCCTGATACACCAAGGTTTCTGGAATGATCCAGGTCTAGACACATAAAGAATCAACCAATGAATTCATAAATAAGTGGAACCACAAATCGGTGGTTCTCTCTCTCTCCTTGCCTCCCCTCTCTAATTTTCTCTCTGTCTAAAATCAATAAAAAAAGGTTAAATTACTGAGTGTAATTTAGTCAGTAAACCAATTTAAATTTACATCTTTTAAGCTAAAAAATCTGTGACAATATACTCCATGATGACAATATACTGTACTATGCATATAAGGTGAATAAACACATTTTACTTATCACTATTTATTCACTATTTTCATTCAGTTTCTCAGAACAACCTACATATTAACTAGTACTAAGGACCTTTAAATACCCTGTTTTTAGGGATTATAAACACTTTTCAGAATTTAATTAAGCATCTAAATGAAAACTCCATCATAACTTCCTGTGCCTTAAAGAGCATTTGGTAAGATATGGACAACATTTCAAACTTTGAAGACTTGAATTAGTAAAAGTTTTGCTATTGCAAAATGTATGCTATTTCTATCCATCCTCTGATATCAATTTTCTAACTAGTTGCCATTTATTTACTAAACTGATTACCAGAAATTGTAGACATTTTATTACAGTCACACTCCCTTTCCAAAACCAATATACAGGGTTTGGCAAAAGTAGGTTCACAGTTGTCAATATGCAAAACACAGTTTATTCTTGTATTTTTATTTATTAATTACTGTATTGTTTTCCATACAAAAAACTTTAAACCTAAACCTATTTTTGCCCCACCATGTAGGCGTTTACTCAAGACAGGTTAGAGTAAGAATAAAATAAAATCCAAATACCTATGGGTTAATACCTTAAATGTTTGTTTTCCACAGAGGTGCCATGTGATTCACACCAGCTGTCTCCACCATGTGTTTCTCCTCCACGCATTGACTCATGCATTTAAACTGTTTCCAGCCTTTAGCCATACTCTCAGAAGAACATGCTTCCAAGTCACCGTGGCAGAAAAGAGGGCAGAAGGTCTGATGGGGTGTTCGAAATGGCTAAAGCTGTGAGTTCCTTACATCTCTTCTGTCGTCTGTATCACACTGGTGGCCATGTAACTGCCTTGGAAGGAAGACTGACTAGGAAATCTAGACGGGAACATAAGAACAGCCTCTGCCACACTTTCTTATTGAATGATCTTTTTGAACTCCCAAATCTGATGAAACCCAGAAAAGAACTATGTTGTCAAGATAACTGGAACAATTTGGGCCAGAAAATTCATGAGACTCATTTCACAACACTTTGTTGTGTATGTCAAAGTACATACACAAATCTGTTCTTCTAGGCCACTTAGAAGCTAGTTACAAGACTAACCTTTATTAAAATGGTTTATAAAATCATGATGTTATGCACAGAAGAGTGGGGTCAAGGTAGTGTAGTGGAATAGGTAGTGGAAAATTGGGGAGCTGAGCTGTAGGTCCAGACCTACATGTGATCCAACCTAACACAACACGTAACCTCTCCAAGTCTCCTTGTCTTCATATGCAAAGTGAGAAGGGCAGCTCAAGTGTTCTCTAGATGCTTTTCCATCCTTAGAATTCTATGCCTTTTGCTTTCCCAGAAGGCAGGACAGCAAAGGTCAAAGGCATAAACTCTGGTGTCAGAATTCCTTAATTTTAATTCTAGCTTAGCATTTATTAGCATTGTGAATTAATCCTTTCATGTACTTCAGTATTATCATTCATAAAATGTTGCCTCATATGATTCTTGAGAATATTAAATGACTTAGTACCTGAAAATTCACGTACCTAGAATACAATATCTAATAACTTTTTGTTAATATCTTTATCTAAAAAAAAATACTGAAATAAAGCTTGGTAGCTTGTCAGAATTAACAGTTACTTGGGAGCAAAACTGGAATATAATTCCTTGATTTTAGTTCTTTCTATTTCTACTATGCAACATTACTAAAAAATTCTAAATATTTTTATAAAATCATTCTTTCAAAATTATTTTTTTCTATGCATGAGATTTAAAGTGAAAATGTAATCACCGCGATCTATAGGAAAATATTTCCAAGATTTCTGTAAAATATCTATTCACCTATTAATATGGGAAAAATATTGAGAGCTTTTGAAAGAAAATATTATTGAATACTTAACAATAACAACATCTTATTTCAGACCTGAATTTATTTATAGTAGTATAATTCATAATAACAAGATTAGAAAGCAGCCCATCAGTAGATCAGTAGATAAAAATCTTATGGGATATTTACACAATGGAATACTACTTAGCTACACACACACCCCCAAAAAGGAAATCTTACCTTTTTTGACATCATGGATAGACTTGGAGTGTATTATGCTAAGTGAAATAAGTCAGTCAGAGAAAGACAAATGCCATACGATTTCACTTTTATGTAAAATGTAATGAACAAAATACATGAACAAACAAAATAGAAAGAGACTCATAGATAGAGAACAGATGACAGCTGTCAAAGGGGAGGAGGTTGAGGCCTGGGTAAAAGAAAGTGATGGGATTAAGCAAAACAAACTAACAAACAAACAAAACCTTGTAGACACTGGCAATGCTATGGTGTATACCAGAGGGAAACTGAGACGGGGGAGGTATTGTAGGACAGAGTAAGCAGGGGTTAAAATGGTGATGCAAGCACATTTGACTGGGAAGGCGAACAAACAGTGCAATATACAGATAATGTTTTAGAGAACTGTACACCTGAAATCTATATAATTTTAGCAACCAATGTCACTGAAAATAAAGAAAAATGAGATTTAAAATCTGAAATACCCAGTTCTGTACAGGGTGGCCTATAAAGCAATTGCAGAGACTGGATAACAAGATATTTTTCTGATTGTGAACATAGCCCCATTATTTTGAATTATTATTTTTTAAATCCCCTTATTTCAGCAGTATTCAGTGCATTTGCTTAGGGAATAAAATAATTGTTACTAAAAAAACTTGTCATATTTTAAAATAAGTATAGTGTATTTCTTTTTTACAGAACTTACAGAGGAAGACATTTAGTGATAGCTCCTTATGACATGTTTCTCACTTGCTTTCAAGTTTAATTTTCACAGTCAAGCTCAGAGAAGGGTATTATTAACCTCTGGTTCAAACAAGAGAATGAACTCACACAGCTTGTGTATAGTGGGTCCAGGATTTATTTAAGCCCAAATGCAAACTTCTTCTGAGCACCAGCCTCTCTGGCACTGCCAGCCATCACTAGGGCCTGATGGAGTAAAGGAGGCATTCTGTGATTAATCCCAAAGAGCCCACGGTCTGGGATTAGAAGATCTGATTTTGAAGCTTAGATTTGCTCTCATTACCCTCTGAGCTGCTGAAATTTTCCAACAAAGAGAATGATTGTTCTCTTTGTTGAGTAGAACAAAGTCTATGAGTAGGTATATTTAGAAATCATCATGCCAGTAATATTAGTCTATTATTAAATGTATTATTTAAAATAGAAATATAATTTGTATATGAATTTTCCCCATATAGATGTTAAACATAATTTATTTACCTTAAGATTATCAACTTTACCTCTTATTTAGTAAACCCCAGAGCTTCTTTATTGTCATAGTCTACTTAATTTCTCTGTGGCATTTGACCTTTACTTCTTTTTTAGTTTTTTATTGTTATTCTATTACAGTTGTCCCAATTTTCCCCTTTTGTTCTCCTCCACCCAGCCCATCCCTCACTCTCACAGTCAGTCCCCACACTGTTACTTCTTTTTAAAAATTTTCCAAGGTTTATCAAGATATCGACATGTAACATATGTAAATATGAAGTATACAATATGATTAGATATACCATAACATTTGTATCCACTCATCTATTGATGGATACTTGGGTTGCTTCCAAATCTTGGCTACTATAAATAATGTTACAATAATAAATTTAGGTTTGAAATAAAATGTTACTTTTGCTAAGCACTCAATAGTGCACTTCCATTCCTTCAAGTAATTATGATTTGTGTGGCAATTTGAGATCTACTTTCTTGACAACTGTCATGTATATAATACAGCATTGTTTGTAATAGTCACCATGCTATGCCTTAGGCCACCAAATCTTATTTATGTTGGAGCTGGGAGTTCATTTACTTCTTAAAACTCTTCTGTAGTGGCTTCTTCATATCCCTTCTTCTTTTGCTCTCTTGCGTAGCCCCCACTCCTACTATCCCTTCTTACTCTCTGCACTTTTTTTCATACTTCTGCCTGCTGGGGCCTTGGTTGTTACCTCCAAAGTTTTCTCTCTTGTTCTCTCTTAGTAGGATCACATTCATGGAATGTTTGTTCTCTTCCAGTGACTTTAATGAAAGTCTCAGGTCAATAACTAACATGTATACTTTTAGCTATAACCTTTCACTTAAATGCCAGATCTATATTTTTAACTGACTTTTTGCTGTCTTCCTCACTTGATTTTCCTTTTCCATTTCTCTTCTTACATAAATGGCAAAATTGTCATTAACCAATTTTCCAATGTAGAAAACTAATAGTCACTCATAATTTTTCTCTCTCTTTCTTTGTCTAAATGTAGGTAGTTTTCCAATATTATTAATTCTAACCATTATGTAGATTTGGAACCTTGCCCTACTTTCTATTTTGACATCCACTGCCTAGGTTGGCATTGCCATTGATTCTCTTCAGATCTATCCCAGCAGCCTTCTAAATGGCTATTTACTTCCCAAGCCTTCAGGCCACAAGCAGCATCATTAATTTGGTTTGCATTCTTAAAATATGAATATTGGTTTAAATATGATCAATTCCCCAAATGCATCACAATATCTAAAAATTCCCTCTCACAAACGTAGCAATGTGATACTTAAAAGCAGAACTTTTTAGTCAAAAAGACAGTTTAGCAACTGATGTGACTGACAATTAACTATTTGTGTATAAGTTTAAGCAAATTATTATTTCTTTAAAGAGCAGGATCTCCACCTGTAAATGAGATCATAATAAAATATTGTGACAGAGTAAGTATATGTAAAACACCACACAGTATTGGGAACACCTGAGGTATTTAATTCAGGTTTTTTTTTTCTAACACATGGCTGTCCATCTCTGCCAGTAATCTAAGCATCAACAAAACAGATTTTCAGCCTTTCTTTTTAAGTGTATATTTCTTTCTTATCTACTTGTTCAAGCTATTTCCTCTTCCCAGAATATCTTCTTCTACCCTGGTTACTAAATAAATTACTCCTCATCTCTACAGGTTATATATCACTTTCTCTTCATGAATCATTGTGTGATATTTAGGAAGCATTTGTTTTGCTTGTATAGTTCTTTGTTACTTGAAGTTGAACAGGTAAGGAGGTACTCTGTCTCACCTCTCTGGCACATAGAATATTCATATATTTAGTGAATATTTGCTAAATGAATACAGTATGATCTTTCCCAAAATGCCTACATTATAGAATTTTGTCAAAATTCACTTGTAACTTTCATTTTTCATCCTAGTCATTTTCTGAAATCTAGCATTAGCTATTTTTTTTAATTCTTCTAGAATTTTTCCCATTTTACCACATTAAACAGTTCCAGAAAAAAATTGCTATAATTATAAGAGGGTTTTATTTGCTTGCTTTTGTTATTTTTAAATGGGAAAATATATATTTAAGTGGCAGCAAAAATATGGAAAATAGTTACATCAAATATAATAGACAAAATAATGATATTTATACAGAGATAAAGTTTTATAGTAAAATAATGTAGGCTTATAAGACAATCTGCTTAAGCCATCTTTTGTAACATTGGGTTGGCCAAAAAGCCTGTTTATTTTTTTCCATAAAATAAAGGACACATTTTTCATTTTCACCAACAACTTTGTGAATTTGGATATATTACATGAGTCAGCTATCTCCCTCATGGTATAACATTGATTGTTCTTAATTTATGTCTCAATTTGATCGCTGTCAACTTCAACTGCTCTACCCAACTATGGAGCATCATCCAGCAGGAAAATTTGCAAACCTGTTTGAAATGTTTGATCAGTCACAGCGCTTTCTCCATACACTGCACTTTATTTTTTTACATTTCAGTTGTGCTTCTACCTTTCTAGAAATAATAAAGCATTCTATGCAAGAATGCATATTTTATTCCATCTTCAATATTAAAATGGCTACACAAAAATTCACCAATTTTGATTTTTTAATGCACACTGATATGACAGCTGTCACAATACAATCTAATGAAATTGTTTCAAATGAAGTTAAAGACAACTAAGTGCTACTAAAACCATCATACAGAAAAAAGCAAATGAACTTTCTGGCCAACTCAATAGACTTGTGATTGTTGGTAAGCTTACTGAAACTTTTTAAATTGAAGTTACTTGAATGAGATTAATAATACCTATGTCTAATGTTAATGTGAGGATTACAAGTAACGTAAATTTGTAAAGTTACCAAACAGTACTTGGAATAGAATAAGCATTTAACAATTGTCAATCTCATCTACTTCACCATTTTTACTGAAATGGAAATATATCCTTTAGATTTATTTTAAAAAACATAAAAATTCAAGTAAACAAAGGATAAGAAGAGATAATTTGAAAAAATGCATTAATTAATAAGTATAAGAAAATAATATTCATTTTCTGTAAAAGCTTAAAGTGTAAGTTAAAGTAACCTTGAGAGAGCTTTTCATATTCATAAAAATGCAATATTTTTAAACATAAGGCAACTTATTTATATGTAACAAGACTTAAAATGATATCTATGATCTTTAGCTTGATATATTTCTACCCCTTTGTTTTTATTAAATAATTTAATGGAAATAGAAGGCTGTAAACATTAAGCTACTCATTGTGGAATTATTAAGAATTGGAAAAACTTTATAGAATCAGCCAGAATGCCCCACATTAGAATTACTTAATAAATAATGCTGTCATGAGTAAATATATAAAAATATTATTTGAGCATTAAAATTAATACATGGATAGTACATAGTCCAACTCTGTTTAAGTAAAATATTATGTGAGCCAAATATCTCATTTAAATTTTTCTAGTAACCACACCATGAGAGCGGTAAACTTAATTTTAGCAACATATTTTATGTAAGCAAGTATCAGAATATTTTTATTTCAACTTTTAATTAATATAAAGAACTTATCAATAGAAAATATCTGTTTTTTTTACTAAGTTTTTGAAATATAGTGCATATTTTCCACTTACAACACATTTCGATGTTGACTAACCACTTTTCCAATGTCAAAAGACAAGCTACTATTGTTTGGGACAGGGGAGATTATCACTGTATATTTAAGAGAAACATAAATATTTTTAACAATATAAACACTATTTCAACTGTTAAGATGACCTCTTCATTTATGGATTAGTGAACAAAATAGTGAAAGGAGGAGAATGACAGAATAACTCTTTGTACACAAATTTAAATATTCTCATATTTTCCTTGTTTATTCAATAAAAAGTTTTAAGTCTTTAAACAAGTGCCTACTTTGTAAACTACAGCCATTATGTCTATATGTTTTAATAGAAGATGATGATGAGCTTTAATTTGTATTACATTCACATACTAACTCTGTTAGTATGGAATTAATAAGCCTTGCCAACTCAGAGCTATTTGGTATGCAAAATAGCCTGAACATTTTCATAGAGAGTAACAAAAAGTGACCTTTCTGGATCAGGTCAATTTGGCATCCTACTATTTTTCACAATTTCGACAAACTATATTTGGTTTATTCCATAAGTAAATAAAGTAAGAAAATATTTTCAGAGCCTTATTAGAAAAAATATCTAGCATTGTGCTTTGCACATATGACACAAAATGCATAATTTTTCAATTTAATTGATTTGTTGCTTCTGTCAGTTGAATTGCAGATGGATTTGTTAAAATATTTTTTTGGTTAAGATTTGCTTTTTCTTAATCTATTTTACTATAATGCTTCATAAAGAAGGAGAGGCAAAAACTTAAATTACAAAAGTGTTACAACTTTTGACTTCTAGAAGTGAACATGGTATTCTTTCCTATAACCATTTTCCTCCTAAACTTTTCTGCCAGGATTATTGCCTTTCATTTTTATTACTTTATTGAGATATGATTACATTTTAAAAAGCTATTCATATTTAATATCTGCAACTCATTGTATTTAGGAGTAAGTATACCCTCATGAAACCATTACCACCATAACAAGGAATAGACATTCCATTATCTCCCAAACTTTCCTTCTGTCCATTTACTATTTTTGTTATTTTTGTGTGTGCATGTATGCGTGCAATGAGAAGAAAACATAAGTTATACCCTATTTTAAGTACACAATACAGTATTGTAAGTTATAGACATCATGTTGCATAGATCTCCAGAATTCATGTTGAATAATTTAAACAGTGTACCCTTTGACCATCACCTTCCTATTTCCTCCTCCTCACAGACCCTGAGCTATATGAGTTCCTTATATGTTTTTGAAATTAACCCATTGTTATATATGGACTTTGCATGTATTTTATCCTATTCTGTGGGTTGTCTTTACAGTGAAGTATCTTTTTTATAGTTTGATGTAATACCATCTAATTATTTTTGCTTTTTGTGGTGCTATCAGTGTTATGACTAAAAAATTAAATCATTGCCAAGACAAATGTCAAGGAATTTTTCTGTGCTTCCCTCTAAATGTTTCACACTTCAGGTCCTTAATCCACTTTGAATTAATGTTTATGTTTGATAAGATATGGGTTAAATTTCAAACTTTTGCATGTGGATATCCAGTTTTACCAATGTCGTTTATTGAGAAGACTTCACTTTTCCCATTTTGTAATGAAGGAGTAGCTTTGGTAGATTAGTCAGCTTTATATGCACGTCTCCCTCCCCAAGGTCTCTGTTTTGTTCCACTTGTTTGTATGTCTGTTTTTGTGCCAGCACAATACTCCTTGAATTACCAACACTTTGTAATAGAATTTGAAATCGGTTGGTATCATGTGTTCAGCTTTGTTCTTCATTCTCAAAGTTATTTTGGCTATTTGGAGTCTTTTGTGGTTCCGTATGAATTATAGGACTGATTTTTCTGTTTCTGTGAAAAACGCTGTTAGAATCTTGATAAGGATTGAACTGAGTATGTAGATCACTTTAAGTACTGTGGACACTGTAGCAACATTAGTCATTCTAATACATGAACATGAGATATCTTTCCTTTTATTTGTCTTCAAATTCTTTCATCAATGATTTATAGTTTTCAACATGCAGAGTTTTAACATCCTCAGATAATTTATTCCTAAATAGTTCATTATTTTGGTGTTATTACAAAAGGGATTGCTTTCTTAATTTCTTCTTTAGACATGTATTGTTAGTGTATGGGGAAACATGACTGATTTTTTTGTATCCTACCATTTACTGATTTACTTATGTATTGTAACAGATTTCTAGAGGATTTTTAAGTATATATCAAATAACATAATCTGCAAACAGCTTTGAATTTTTATTCCAATTTGGATGACTTTTATTCATTTAGTTGTGTTTTAATTGCTCCACCAAAGACTTCCAGTATTATGCTGAATGAGAATGATGAGAATGGGCATTCTCGTCTTGTTCATGATCTTAATGCAAAGGTTTTCTGTTTTCCCGGTTTAGTGCAATGTGAGCTGTTGGTTCATCATAAATGGCCTTTATCATGTTGAGATTTATTCCTTCTATACCTACTTTGTTGAAAGATTAATCAAGAATGATGTGTTGTAGAATTGTGCACCTGAAACCTGTAGAATTTTGTTAACTGTCACCCCAATAAATTCAATAAAAAAGAAAACATTAAAATAATTCTTTAAATTAAAAAAGAATGTTGAATTTTTTTCATTTGCTTTCTTTTGAGATACTTAGATAATTTACTACTTTTACCCTACATTATATTAATGTGGTATATTACATTTATTAATTTGTGAATGATGAACCATCCTTGCATCTCAGGGATAAATCCCACTTGATCAGGTGTATGATCCTTTCAATGTACTGGTGAATTTATTTTGCTTGTAATTTGTTGAGTATTGTTATATGCATGTTAATCTGGGATACTGGTCTATAAGTTTCTTTTCTTGCAGTGCCCTTGTTTAGCATTTATATCAGGATAATGCTGGTCTCATAAAATGAGTTTGAAAGCATTCCCTTCTTTTCCCTTACTGCAAGCCCCTTCTCATTCCCTGATCCTAGCTGCCCACACCGACTAAACCATTTTGTAGGGGGAGGGAGGGGAGAGACAATTGGATTTCCGGAGCAGTGCCTCCCAATGCTGGGGTGGGTCAGGCTCTCACTCACTCAGCTTTTACTCTTCTCAGTGGGAGAAATAACTGGCTGAGGGCTCTCCCACGGCTCTGAGTGGTGCCACCCTGGAAGAAGGGTGACACAGATAAAGTGAAACTGTTGGTGTTATCTTCTTTCTGCTTCTATTCTTGAATGTTCTGCCCTACTGTGGTACTTGAACCTTCCAACTGAACTCTTCGGTGCCCATAAGGTTGTGTTTGTCTGTGAGTTGTTCTGCAAACGATTGTTTCTGGGGGGAGTTGAGGGCTGGCACTTCCTTGTCCACTGTTCTGTAACATCGCTCTGAGCATTTCTGTGCCTTTCATATACTAGTTATTTATTAATGAGTAGGAAAAGTATTTATTTAAACTGCAACATGATGTCTGTTCTCTAGAAATTACATCTCCACATGATTTTAATTTGTCTTCCAAACCAAATTTCAAAATGCTTCAGGACAAGATCATTGTTTATTCCTCACAATCCCAAATGTTGTCCTATGTTGCTATGCCTCATAAAGTTTTCAAATGCATTAATCTGATTTGATCTATAAGCACTAAAGTAAGGGTCAATATGATTAAAAATATGAGCACAAGAGTTAAATTTATGTTTGTAATAGATAATGGTATACTACAGAACCTAAGTAGTTTTATATAATAATTGAGCTATCAAAATGTCTAATAGTGAATAATCATGCATTTCATTAAGCAGGAAAGAAGCAGAAAAAAGGTGGAGACTGTATAGTGTTGTGTTATTTGACAATGTTCATTAAATTAAGTAAAAGTGTTTATAACTTTCTGTGTAGAAAAATCTTTTTTTATCACAGCAACTGATTTCAAATGAGCTGCGCCTTCAGACCAGTTCTTGGTGATATTTAATCCCCTTTCCCTCATCCTGCTGCAGTGCTTCTGGCATTTTCAGTCTGGGCGTTACTACTGTTTGCCTCCACTCCCCTACTCTTCACCACTGCAATGCTAGGTCATTGTTCAAAAGAATAATCACAACTGAGTTTATCTAATCTGAAGCAGATTTAGACTATAAATAATACCCTTCTGATACATATAAACACTCCCTGGTTCCAGAATTCCAGTTTCATTTGTAAACCCCACGACTATGCCTACACAGTCTGTCATCATCTCAGTTGACAGAAAGGCTAGAATGTGATTACACACATTTTGTGATGTGGGAACCACGGACAACCCAGACCACCAGTTATATCCAACTGAAAACATGGTTTAGGAAGATTTTTAAATATAATCACTTAATTTTGCCTTTTTTTTAGTTGTCTTGGAAATAATATAGTAATATTAGTAAGATGCTTTCATTCAGAAATGCAAAATAAAACATCTTGAAGATGTTTAAGCTGTTTAAAGATAAAATTTCAAGGACAATATAAACAGGCTAATTGATTATGGATAATATAGCAGTGCACTAAGCAATAAAATTATAGATAAATAGATAGATGATAGATAGAAAGATAGATAGACAGATAGATAGATAGATAAACAGATAGTGAATTTCAGAATTGTGGATCCACTGGGTTTCTATTCAGTTGTGTTAACTGCTGAAATAGGTGTTCAAGTTGAACTTATTAAATATTGCATTCATTGCAATAGGAGTAGCAGCATTGCCAGTGATAATAGGATTCTTCCACAGTCACAAGAGATGCAATTTAAGGACCTATAATTAGAGGACTTGAAGCGTAGTGGTAAGATTGATTGGAGTAAAAACAAAAGATTGCCCCCAGGTGCCTAAAATCTCATCTGCCACCAGGTAGCTCATCTCTGTCTAGCTGCAGAAGAAGTCTAACCTCTGGGGCTTCAGACCTGCATCTGAGCTTTTCATGCACAGGAGGGCCAAGACCCAGACTTGCAGAACTTCTCTGTCTCATTTCTTCATCTGTACATCTGCAGCCAATACCCAATGGTGTCCAGGCTGCAATTGACACGCACGGGCCTGCGCTTGGCCCACTCACCTGCCGTGCCCACACAATTGCTAAGGAGAGTATATGAATGGTGAACCTTGGGCTTTGTTAAAGTATGATTATATTGCCTTGGGCTAGGGAAGGGGTAAGCTTTCTTTCAAGCTAACCAATCTTCTTCCCAATTCTTTGTGGGCTTGTTCTGGACCCTCTCCTTATGATTGCCATTTTTTCTCCTACTGTGTGTGCCTCACAGTTCTGCCTCACCATCTGGCTTCTACTGTGTATGCTTCAACAGAAGAACGCCCCCCTCTTGTTAATGCCTATTTAAGCAGAATTAATGTTTGATTTCATTAGCTTTATTGACAACTAACTAGCTATGTATGCTAACGGTAGCGTTTTAGAAGTCCTTAAATTTCTTATGACAAAGAAGCATATATTCTAATAGATCTCTTAATGTAAAATTTTGCTTAGTGCATGACCTGAATAACTTTGCTGAATTTCCTTGCCTGGATCAGTACTAATGTTTCAGTTCTGTTCTAAGAAAATTGGTATTATTCCTTAATACAGTGGGTCCTCAGTTCTCACAATTAATTTGTTCCAGAAATCTGTCCCAGCAGTGATTTTGTTCAAAAAGCAGAATCTTCTTTTTCATCTGAGAAACACATGACTGATCATACAGGTCTGAGTATAAAAGGGTTGTTGGGTCAGGAACCGAAGTTTTGTTTGACAACTGAGAGATGTTTTCCATGAACAACTTGGTCAAGAACTCAATTGTTTGAGAGGGGTGACATTTGAGAACCGAGATTTGATGGTATACCAGAAATTAAATGCTAATTCTTTATAGAAAATAATCAGGGATAAGAAACCTACTAATTTAATTTCTGAATGATGTGAATTCAGATGTTTGCCTCCACAGAGTTACCTACTTTGAGAACAGAATTCCAACATCTGGTTTTAGTCTGATCTAGTTCTTTTTCTCTTTGATTTCTGTAGGACTGGATCTATATATTCTCAGAAGATACTGAAGCTTCTTGAATAGTCACACTTCTCAAGACACAAGGTAATTAAAAAACTTATAAACTTAAATTTTTCAAAATATATGCATTCTCCCAGGGTTTAGTCTTAGGTCATCCGGTTTTTCCAATTAACTTTATCTCTCCAAGTGACCTATTCAGTCCCATAATTTCTAATACTTATGCCAAACACTTCACAGCCTTTCTTTCTTCTCACTTTCAAATTTATACATCTAATGTCTATTTGATTTCTCCACTTGGGTCTCAAAATGTAATTATACTCTTGTCTTCCTGTTGCCCTCCCAATTTCAGTAAATCACATCATATCCACTTTATTGATTAAACTAACCTAGAAATTTCCATTAATTTATTTTTCTCTCAGCTCCCATACCTTGCCCAGCATCAAATCCTATTATGTCTTCTCAAAATACACCTTATTTTCATCATTACTATAGTAGTCAAGAAAACTTCACTCATCTGGACTAATGCAATAGTTTATTTAATAGTTTGTTTGTTTCCACTTTTGCTCCTTAATTAGCAATTCTGCAGGAAGCAAGCAGAATGATGTTTTAAATTGATGGTATCCCTCTGCTCTAAACCATCCAACACCTTCTCAATGTTTTTAGAATAAAATCCAAGCTCCGTACAAACATCTAAATGATGTAGTCACTGCCTCCTTCTCCATCCTTATAGCTCATCTCTCTCACCTTCTCATTGCCTTTACTTTAACCAGACTAAGATGCTTTAAGTTATTAGAAAACACCAAACTTATTACTACCCTTGAAGCTTTGCTGCTCTTCCCTCTACTCTGAGTTCTGTGGCTGCTGATCATCATATGCATGGTTTCCTCTTTTTATTCAGGGCTCAGCCCAAATGTCATCTTCTCAGAGACTGCTTCCCTAATAGTGCCTCTAAAAGCCTCTCAGTTCTCTCCATTTTATCCACTTTTATTTTGTACCCACCATTCTTCAGTATTTGAATTTATCTTGTATATTATTTTTATCTTTAAAATATGAGTTCCATATGAATAATTTCCTTTTCTGACCTGTCATCACTCTATATTCAACTCTAGAAGAATATTTAGCACATACTTGGTATTTATTCTGGGAGGATATGGACACATAAGAGAGAGAAAGATATAGTTTAATGGCAACCTGATATTGAAGTAATTGACATTCAATCTACATTACTCCTAATCTGGTTTAGGTAAATGCTAATCTAAAGGACTCTTAGACACAAAAAGATTTTTAGGTAATAGAGTTTGTATCATTCTATTAAAAAATTATAAAATGTTTTAGTTTATTATTTTTTAAGGTTTTTCAGCAATGAATATTATTTAATCATATTTAAGGAAATGAATCCCAAGGTTAGTTGGCCTGGAAAAGGTTACTTTCCCCCTTTAACATATTAACCTTTGAAAACTCTGGTCAGCATCCACACAGTATCTTCCTGGAAAATAAGGTACCAACAGGGTAATATCTTTTTTCAAAGTTTTTAAAAATAAAACCTCAATAAATAAGAAAAAATTAATTTGAGAATCTGATAGGGAATTAAAAATAACTATTTTTATTGAGAAAAGAAAAATATACAACTAAATTACCAGCAGGAGAAATCTACAGAAAACTAGCAAAAGAATTAAAAAGTAAAAGAATGGATATTTTCAAATAGTTCCAGATTTAAAAGAATATGTTTGGGAAAGGTTGAACAGAAAATAGTGTAGTCAGACAAAAAAGTAAAATTATCAAACTTGCTCTGTAGAAAGTCTAAAAAAGATGGCATATCATCAACATGAATATCCCGGTTATAGTTAGGGGCAATGTTGTAAAACCAGAAATTCGTAGTTAAGTCAAAGGAGAGATTAGGAAGATTAAACTCAGAGGAATAAATCCATAAAATCTATATTTGAATACAATGTGAAGGGATAGTTTTGAGAAGTTGATCATTAAAAAATCTGAATTTTCAGCTACATAAAATTTTACCAACATGCTGTTAGTGCTTTGAATTTTCATTATATATTTATATTTTGCTTTAAGGCTTAGAAAAAGAGCGAACATGTATATTTAAAAAAGTGTGACATAGGTAGGGAATGCATTTTAACTCCCAAATAAAAAAAGTTATTCTGAATTTCTGCATCTCTGTATACATGCCCCAAGCACCATTATATTTTTAAACCTCATTCCTGGAAGCACTGCAGATGTCAGATCAATTTAGAAAGCCATCGGGTAGCTCTGGGAGTGCTACGACAGCAACTGAAATAGAATTTGACCAAAATAAGAGCATATGCCAAGGATGCCAAAAATCACGATAACCTGGCAGGTGTGTAGCTACTATTTAACTGTAAGATCATTACTGGTCTTTCTACAGAAAAACTATTGGCTATTTATGCAGTGAAATGGAGCCCATGATTTAGGCAAAGAGTCTCTCTGTTTTGATGTCAGTGGTAGCTGGTTGTGCATTGCACCCAATCACAAAATAGGCTTTCTCAGGAAAACTATTTGAAAACAAAATTAACAGTTATAATTCAGAAACAAAAATGGGATAATATCAATTTAGAGAATATTTTGGCTACATATTTTAATACGCAGAATAGTGTTTCTATTCTTCAATACTTATATATATATTTTAGTATGGAACATTTTGGATTGATCTCAGTGTTATCTGAAAAACACTTCAATTTTAGATGTTTATTCTGTAAGAGCTCTAATAAGATGATTAATTGTTTTAAACAGTTTTCTGTATTTGTTCACAGTTCCTGGATCTCTCCTTTCTCATCTGCATGCTGGTCTTATGGTCAGTGTTGTAGATTATAAAGAACTCTGCTCTCATGGTTCTTAAATCCCAATTTGGCTAAAGTTGTTTAAATGCCTAGAAATGCAGGATGTGTTCTTAAATTTAGGAAAGATGATAATATCTGTAAATAGTCTCCTCTGGATATACATTGTTCTCCTCCTGATACTGCTCAATGGAATGCAGTGTATTTTAAAGCAGGGAAATGGGCTATTTTGCAAGTGCTGGGATTTTTCTATTTCATCATTTGAGGAAAAACTTGATACAAAAGATATATTTCACATTGCAGATGTATTGTCTTAAAATGTCATATCAGGATATTCATTTTATTTTTGTAGTGGGTAAAACATTAAATTTGACCTGTGTTTGTGCCCTGCCTCTTCCATGTAGAGTGTATTTGGTCAAGTCACTTATCTCAAATTTCATTCTTTGATTAACAATGTGAGTCTAGTAACACTTAAACATGGAAGAGTGTTAATTATGAAAAATAAACAAGGATCTATTACTATCATCAATGTCATTTTCACCATCACTAATTTACCATTATGATTATCAGCAAATTTAATGTAGTCCATGGAAGATTCCAAAACTCCCATACTCACAAACATACAGACAAATCTTAGCCCACTATTTATGGGTTTAAAAGGCAGTACTTAGAATTTTGACTAATTTTTGACTAATTTTTTATCTACTCTCTATTTGTGCCCATCAAATTTTTAAATAGCTACCTTGGACAAATAAAAGAAGATATAAAAAACATAAAATTTGAAAGATGCAAACATTTGATTCAAGTAAAATAAATCATTGCTTGCTTTTAGGTGTTTTATGACCAATTTGAAATTACAAAAAAGGCTTTTTGCAACCACAAAAGCTCTTTATATGGAAATTTAACCCCCAGTTTATGTCTTAAAAGATATAATTATATCAGTTGTAGAACAGGACAAAGAAATTACATTTGCTACTGTCATTATATTAAAATAATACTGATACAAAATAAACTATAACACAAAATTTTGTTTTAATATACAGTACACTTTATACTATTTGTGCTAGATAATAATAACAATGTAATATTATTATAAAATAATAATGTAATGTAAAATTAGATAATTAAATAATCCAGAAATTATTTATTAAAATACACAAATGCAAGTGTTCCTAATAGATGCAATAATCAACATTGTTGAGGGCAAACCTCCAAATCTAGGAAGCAAAACAAATAAAAAAGGCACACATGTGGCAAATAAAACTGAATCTTTTATCATTATTTACCATTTTAGTTTCTGTGTTGTATATTTTCTGAGTTTTGCACTGGTTTTGTATGTTTTTGTCCATCCATAAAAAACACATAATATGCTACAATATGAATAACTAGGCTTGGATAGTCTGTGAATAGTCTGGTTATTTATTCACCCATTCATTCCCTGAGAAAACAAAGATGTCAGAGTATCTATTTCCAATTAGCCTTGTAAATACAAAAGTAAATGTTACAGATTGGTGTCTCACTCACAGACACACATACACACCATATACAATACAATGTCAGAAAAAGAAAAGTATAATTTCAACTTTGAGATATAGACAAAGAAGTCTTTAGAAAGGAAAAAATTGCCTGCCCTACATTTCTTGAATTAGGTCTTGAAGCATCACAAGAGGATTTCCAATCATTTAAGATAAAATTGTTTATTCCAGAAGGAATTAAAAATGATATGGAAAAGCAGAGAGGAGGAGCATATGGCTTGAGATGAGTGAAGTGGGATAAGATATATGAGGAAGACAAAGGGAGAAACTAAATCATGGAATACTTTGTAATTCCATTTAAGGGTTTTGGACTTAAGACTGTGGCTAATACAGTACCCTTGATGCTAACATAGCATTTGAATAATAAAATCAGATTTTCAGGTTTGGAAACTCATATGAAAGCAGTAAGTCTAATGAACTGAAGGTGTGTAGAATACAGGCAGAGACATGAACTTGGAGGTTACCACATAGTTTTACAAAATATGATGAAGACCTAAATTAAGCCATTTAAATATAAACAAGAAAAAGTAGTGAAAATGTGGTAGGGCGTAGTAGTAATTTAGTGCATATGGAGTCAGGCCAGTGAGAGAGAAAGAAAACTACCTACCAGGTAGCTCGACGATTTCAGGTTGAATACTAGCCTATATTACTATTTTTTATCCAAATTAGAAACTTTCTGAAAGTGAAAGGGGATTTTGGAATACTCAAGTTTTTTTAATGTTAAAATTTATTTCTCAGTGAATTTTTGGGTTTTATATTAGTTAATACAGAAAATACAAAAATTCAAAAATGATTTTTTAAAAAAGTAAAATGATGTGTACAAATACAAATGTGTATCTGTAGATCAATACTTGTAATTGAGAACTCTCTTCTTTATTATTCTATAGTACATGTAAGCTCAGATTTAATTCTGCTAAAAGAATAACATTTTTATTGAAATGTAAAATTTTTATGATCTGCCCTTATACTGTTATTTCAAGTAATTTTTCAACAAATATTTTTATATAACAAAATTTTAAAAATAAGATGTTCCTATGATTCTTTTTAATGTCTTACCAAACTTAGATAACTGAAAAAATGCTTTCTCCATCTTATTTCATTCTGGTAGAGAACATTAATTTATTCAATTACAGACAGAGAAGCTTCAAAATTTTTTTTCAGAGCACAACTTATTCACACAACATATTTATAGCTACACTATAGATTTTCAAAATATAAATTATGAACTCTGTTAGAGCTCTCATCATCTGATTTTCCAAGTGTTTTATTGTGTGATTCTGTAGGAAAAAAATTGCACTTACAAGTTTGGGGTTCAATAATTTTAATTTGGCACTGAGTTATAAACTTTGAAATCTAATATTTTCTATAATGCCACACTTTTATTTTATTATATAAACAAGGGAAATATATTTAAGCATATCTGAAGGTGTTAATGCTTTCCCTAGAGAAGTGAAGGAATGTCCTTGGGCAGCAGCAGAGTGAGGCTATTCTCTGTCCTTAATGACCTTTGCCCTCTGACTTTCAGTTTCACTTTCAGCTTTTCTTTGTCAAATTTTAGTACTTTCCAAGGACACCCTAACAGTGGGAAAGCACATTTCAACTTAATTTAGAATAACAAGACAACTCTCTTGGCTTGCCCTAACATAGACCTCCAATTTTGTATATTGAAATGGTTGTTTAGAATAAGGGAACATAACTTTATACTGAGACCTTCAATTGTTTGTACATATAGTGTATTCTGAAGGAAGAGATGAGAAGTTAGAAATGATTGTATTCAAATTTGTGTTTGCTACTTTTTAATTAGTGACATTGGGAAAGCTAATTAATATCCTTGAGTCTCAGAAAGATTTAATGATAGGGTGAAAATTTATATGAATTAATTTACAATCTACTGTTTATTACTTATGCAAGTATGTTTTCACTGTGATGCATGGTGTGTGTGTTCGAGCACACAATTTAACAGGCTCAAGAATCATCAACATACACAATAGCCACTTTTTGTGAAAGAAAAAACTTATTGAAAGGAAACTTGAACACAAATGTCAGATCTATCATCCTTTGGATACATGACCTTGGATAAGTCATTTAATTGCTCTTCCGTTTTATACAGCACCCCTTTCCTTCCCATATACTGGCCAGGTGAAGAAACTGCTTGGGTGAAATGAGTTTTATTCCTGGAGCAGATTCTTTCTCTCTTCCAGATCTTTTATTATACCCTAGCTAGCCATCTCATTATGCACACTGCTAAGGACAGGGAAGGAATGTCAAACAGCAAAAACCTCCTTTGTCATTCAGTGTAATTACTACTCATGCAGTTTATCCTCTACTTTTATACTCAACTACCTCTTATTTAAATTTCTTTCTTCTGTTTATCAATGATCATATATCAAACAATGGTTTTTTAATTGTATACCAATATGCTTAGAACAAATGTCAAATTATTCCTGCAAAGTACTGGTGAACCAATCCCCAGGAGACATCTGTATTGAATCAAGAGTTCCCTAGAACTGTGAATACTTCTGTTTTGTTTCAGTAGGTTTTCATTGTTGTTGTTTTCCTTTTATAATCTTTACTTAGGAAAAATTTGCATGGGGCTCATAATCAAGCTTAGAGTACTCCTCCCAACCCAACAGTGAAGATGAAATATACAGCCTGCATATTGTCAATCCACAGTTGCAGTAATGCTTGTGAATGTGGCATTTACAAACCTGGTAGATGTTTGCCTATGTAACCATTCAGAATTATATTTTCCATTGTTTTTCTATTGTATATTGTCTATTATCAGAAAGGTAGTGGCTTCAAATATAACTCTGTATAAATTTTTCACTAATAAAAGTATTATACATGAGTGATGCCATTTTTTACCAATTACATTTGATTGTGACATTAAATGTCTTTCATAAGCTTAAATTTGAAATAAAGCAAAGGAATCACTATATCAGAGTTTTAAAGTAGATGCTGTTATTTTGTTTAAATTTTCCTTTCTGATTGGTTGATATAATAGCTCTTATCACTGTTTGACTTATAAAATCAATTTCTAGATAAGGATTAAAATCTAGGAGATAAATTCTAGATAAGGTTTGAAGTATTCCATACCCTGGGTTTAAGATTTGGTTCTCTAGAATAAACATTTCAGTGTATTATTAATAGAAATTAGTCTAAACTATTGTATATATATATGAAAGTTGTCTTGCTACTTTTGCAGTACATGATAAATCTTTTTTTTATATTTCTGTGGTAGTGAGTATTAAACTTTATTTCTTCACAATATATAACATAAATTGGAGTTTTTCTTTTCCAAAGGCTTAAATAAATTGGGCAAAACAAAAATGTGGAACAGTTTTAGTCAAGATAAAGTATTTTAAGTCTGAGATATGCTTTCCCTGATCACAGTTAAATACTGCTAGTTTTATGTGAAATAAAAAAAATTTCAGTATACCCCTGTGACTTTGGGGTTCCTTTTAGGTTATTATTTTAAACAATTATGGTAGAAAACACATTTCAGAAGTGAAATGTGTCCTAAGTTTATTATATCTTCTTTATTACTGATTATAAATGCATTATTTAAAATATTATACATATACATCTAATATAGTGTATTAATACATTTTATTTTTATCATGGTACATTTATATTTAAACAATCACCAAAAGTTAAATATAATTCACTGGTGAATTGATGTCATCCTATCACATCATTATTTATCTAAATTCACTTGACATAACTTATTATTCTGTTGAATTTTGCTTAAAAACTTCATTAAATATAATTCATAAATAATTTTATTAGTAGGTTGCAAAAAGCCAAGTCAGTTACAGTGATTTTAATAACTTTATTTGAGATAAATTTTACTATAAATTAAAATTATCAAATAAATAAAAAATAGAGAACTGAAAAATACTACTCCAGCGCATGATACATTATATATATTTTGTATTTGTTCCATGCCTTCTATCAAAAAGCTTTTTGGTAACATAAAATTATCTTGTGTATGTATGTTTTAAAATTAAGTCAGTTTTAAGTTTATTTCTTTTTACATTTTATTACATATATAAGGCAACATTGGTTAGTAAGATTATATAAGCTTTTAGTGTGCAATTCTGTAATATATCTTATGTATATCACATTGTGTGTTCACCACCCAAAGTGAAGTTTCCTTTCACCACATATTTGACCTCCTTTGCCCTCTCCTACCTTTTCCCCACTCTTCCCCCTATCGTATCCACCATACTGTTGTCTGTGTTTATGAGTTTTTGCCTACTTGTTTGTCTTATTTGCTCATTTTTTACTTTTTCCTTTATATCCCACATGAGTGAAATCATATGGTTCTTGAGTTTTTCCATCAACTGTTTCACTTAGCATGACATTGTTCATATCCACACATGCTGTCACAAATGACACTACATCATTTTTCCTCATGGCTGAGTAGTAATGCATTGGATTTATGTAACACATCTTTATCCAATCACGCACTGAAAGACACTGAACTTATGTCCATGTCTTGTCCACCAAGAAAAATGATGCAATGGACATAGGGCTACATATGTCTCTATGAATAAATGTTTTCAAGCTTTGGGGGTAGATGCCAGAAGAGGAATTTCTGGATCATAAGGTAACTCTATTATTAATTTTTTGAGGAATCATTGCACTGCTTTCCATGATGGCTGTATTAGCTTACACTCCCCCCAGTAGTGAATGATAATTCCTTTTTTTCCCCACAACTTTGACAACACTTGCTATTTATTGACTTGTCCATAATAGTCATTCTAACAGGTGCTAGATGGTATTACACTGTTGTTTTGATTTGCATTTCTCCTATAGCTAGTAAAGTTGAGCATCTTTTTACACATGTGTTGGCCATTTTACAGGTCTTTTGGGGAGAAGTGTCTGTTCAGGTCCTCTGACCAATTTTAATTGGATTGTTTGTTCATTTATACATGTATATGTGTATGTATGTATTTATTTATTTTGTTGAGTTGAATGAGTTCTTTATATATTTTGTATTTTAGCCCCTTATCAGAGGTATTATTTGTAAATATATTCTCCCATTTGAACAGTTGCGTTTTGTTATGTTAATGGTTTATTTTGTTGTGTAGCTTTTTAGTTTGATATAATCCTATTGATTGACTTTTGCTTTTACTTCCCTTATCATTGGGGTCAAATTCATAAAGTTTTCTCTGAGATCAAGGTCCATGAATTTCATACCTACATTTCCTTTTATGGTACTTTTTGAAGAAGTAGAATGAAAAATTATCAAATTTGTGTGGAACCAAAGAAGACCCAAAGTAGCCCAAGAAATTATAAAAAAGAACAAAGCTATAGTAATCAAAATGGCATGGTATTGGAAGAAAAAGAGTTGTACAGATTAATATGATATATCTGAGAACCCAGAAACAAATAGCATATGTATGGGTAAGTGCTTTTTGACAAGGGATCCAAAAACTTTAATGGGAAAAATAAATCCCCTTCAATAAATGGTGCTGGGGAAATTGGAAAGGCACATACAAATGATTGAAACTAAATTGCTATTTGTCACCACACACAAAATTAGCTCAAAATGGATAAAGGACCTAAATATATGACTTGAAAAAATTGTGTAAGTTTTTTTTGAGAAATAATATAGATAGCTTAACTATATTACTTAAATCCTTAGTATACTAAGGGTAATTTGAGAACAGATGAAATAATGTGTTCATATCTATTCCTATAGGTTATGATAAATACAGAGCATTAAATTCATAGGGAAATGTCAAGTCTCTACTTAAGATATATAATTTCCTGATATAAGTTCTTCACTGCACATTTTTACTGCTTATTTTCTTTCACTGGGAGTACAATGATCAGAAAATGAAATTGAATAGGCTTATTACAGATTCTACACTTAGAGAGATTACTTAACAGAGTGAAGTGTATCTGAAGTATATAAGTGGAATTCATAACTATATATAGTATATCATGAGAAGTGGTGACAATGTTCAGACATGTATTCAGCATGAAGGGACTGCCTTCTACAGTGCCCCGTTCATGTGAGGGACCTGGCAAGGGTATCACAATGACTAGAGCAAAGCTGGAAGAGTAGCAAACATTTGAACACCAATGACGTCACTGCTGGACAACTTATAGTTATGAGTTTAAAAAAAGGGAACAGATTAGTTTCTTTTCAGGAACCTAAGCAATTTCTGGAATCCTAGCTTTTGGACAAATTAATTTTTGCCAGGAACAAAAAGGAATGTTTATCAAGAGTATGAGAAAACATGCCATGGTCTGAGAGAATACATTTGCAAAAGCCATATCTAATAAAGGACTGCTCCCCAAAATATACAAAGAAGTCATAAAACTCAACAATAAGAAAATAAACAACCCAGTTTTGAAAATGAACAAAATAACTAAACAGATAGATACCTTACCAAAGAAGGAAAACATTTGGCAAATAATCATATGAAAAGGTACTCAACATGATATGTCATCATGGAATTGCAAATAAAAACAGCGATTAGATGCCTACACTACTATTAGAATGGCCAGAACCTGGAACACTGACAACACCAAAGGCTGGTGAGGGTAAGGAGCAATGGGAACTCTAATCCATTGCTTGCGGGAATGCAAAGTAGTACCTCCACACTGGAAAAAAATGTGTAACTTTTTATAAAAGTTAATATATGCTTACAATACAATTCAGCAGTTGTGTTACTTGGTATTTACCCAAAAGAGTTAATAACTCATTCCCACACAAAACCCTGCAGATCTATGTTTACAGAAGCTTTATTCATGATTTCCAAAACTTGCAAGTAAACAAGATATTCTTCAGTATGTAGATGGATAACATATTTCATTGTCTGTTTTATCACAGTTTATGGTACAGTACTCTCAACAATGAAAAGGCATTGAGCCAACTTTAATGCATGTTACTAAGTGAAGGACATCAATCTGAAAAGATACACACATGTGATTACTACTACATGACATTATGAGAAAGGCAAAACTATGGAGTCACAAAAAAGATCAGTGTTTGCCAGAGGCTGAGGGGAGGAAAGGATGAATAGGCAAAATGCAGAGGGCTTTTAAGGCAGTGGAACTAATCTGTATGATGATAATATAATAGTGGATACATGTTGCCCTGACTGGTGTGGCTCAGTGGATTGAGCGATAGCCTGTGAACCAAAAGGTCACCAGTTCAATTCCCAGTCAGGGCACATGCCTGGATGCAGGCCAGGTCCCCAGTGGGGGTCCGGGAGGGGCAACTACACATTGATGTTTCTCTCCCTCTCTCCTCCCCTTCTCTTCTCTAAAAATAAATAAATAAATTTGAAAACAGTGGATACACATCATTGTACATTTGTCAAATCCCATAGAATGGATAACACCACATGAAAACTAGTGAAAATGATGTGTCAGTGTAGGTTCATTGATTATAACAATGACAACACTGTGGGGGCTATAGACAGTGCTTCATGGTGAGGGAGGCTGTGCATAGGTGAGATACGGCTGTATGAGAACTCTGTACTTTCCTCTCAATTTTGCTATGAACATAAAAACCCCTGCAGAAAGTGAAGTCCATGGAAGACGGGAGGGAGGAAAGGAGGGAAATAGGGAAGAAAGGTGGAAGGGATAAAGGCTTTTGGAAAGTAAAGCCAACCCATGAAGCCCAGAAAAATTAAACAGAAAATCAGAATCAATCAAGGAGCCAAAAGTGATAAAAATTTTGCCATGATTTTTAAAGTTAGGTTGGATATAAACACATTCCCATTGGATTAGGACATATAAATTATTCAAACCTAATTATGAACCCCCTTAGGGTCTTTTAATTTTTTTAGATTATGACCCACATAAAGAAACACACATTTACATTGCAACCTGTCAGACACAGATGTACCTCGAACATCTGCACACATAGCTGGATGAAAACATTCCCTAAACAATTTTACACTTGATACGTGGATGCACTCTGATGTTTTTTTTTTTCAACATTAAACATACATGGAACAGAATTCAGTTATCTCTTTGTTTCTCTGTTTATTTACAATTCTTGTTCACCACCTGTTCAGATCAGAGACTGTGTTAGAGTCAGTCACACAAATAGTTGCTATTCTTTGGTATTTTACAGATCCAGAATGGCTAGACAAAGCTAACTGATAATATTCTGTCTGCCTGGACATTTAGGGGTTGACGTCAAGTGAGGCACAGAGGGACATCTTTGGTTCATTTCACACGTGGAGAACAGGACCTAGTAGATATTCCATCTTCCTCCTCTGGGCAGAAGCACAGTCACCAGAGAGTGACAGTTACTGAATCCCAACACCAAGTTCTTCTCTCCTGGATGGGTTAGGTTAGCCAGGAGAGTCCATGATGGATCCATACAGCCCAGGAAAGCCACACCTCATGCCCCGGATTATCAGAAAGGAATCCTACCTAACACATAATAAAAATAATGAAAAGAGTTTGTGCCGTGC
The DNA here is from genome assembly GCA_028533065.1 of Trachops cirrhosus. Lineage (NCBI taxonomy): Eukaryota > Metazoa > Chordata > Mammalia > Chiroptera > Phyllostomidae > Trachops > Trachops cirrhosus. The sequence goes on along the minus strand of CM052539.1, from coordinate 166,339,265 downwards.
CATGGACATAACGTATAAATAGCTGTCACTGACTGGCATTTTATCCCTCTTTGTAGAACACTGAAGTGACTTGACTCTGTAAAAAGAAGAAATAGAAAAAGGGTTACATATGTGTATTCAATGCTTTATTACTTCCCATGGCTACTAAGGAGAATTTTGCCTTTATTTGTTGTCTTTTCTGTTCTCTGTCATTTCTTTAATCTACCACCAGAAACTGTTGTCAGCTGGCCCCATCACACAAGGACTGTTCTAGGGGGCAGCTTAACTAGCTCCAGGCCATGTCTACATCAGAGTGGTAGCTGAACTTGCACCAAAGGTACTAGTGGTAGAAAACCATTACCATCAACATCATAATCAGATACAGAAAAAGGAAAGAGGCTAGAGAGACGAGAGTCTCCCAAAGGTGGATTAGGAAAATGTGGTTTTGAGGTTGAGAGGAAGAGAGAATTTTAAAGGAGGCTCTATCCTCCTTATGAGGGTTCTAAAAAAAGAAAGGAATTTTATGATATGTTGCCCTACATTAAAAGAAATAACTCTACTGCTGTTTCTTCAGAAATCCTTAGAAGATATAAATTGCTTTCAATCATATCTTTGTAACCAAATCATCGTGCTGTTGTTTCATTGTCATATTAGTAGTAGTAGTAATGATAATATTACTACAATTATTATTGTTTTGAGAATACTATACACCAGGACTTAGCTACAAACTGATAGGAGTTAACAACAAACTGAAAATTAGAAGTGTTGAAATATTACGTAGTTACTTTTTTTTGAATACTATGTAACACTTAGGACTGCTCTTTAATCCACCTCTGGGTCTCAACTCACGTTTTGATGTTACTGGCAAAAGGAGAGATTTAGGACATCAGTAAACCTAAATATAGTACAGGAATAAATTTGAGAAAGCTAAATTCACTTGCTGAAAGCACATTTTAAAATATGAGTCATTTTTTTTCTTTCTAAGAATGCAATTCAAAGTTTTAAAAGCAATATATAGCAGCATTTGACAAGCCTTGGAAAAGATTAAGGCTCAAATCTTAAGGTAACAAAGCAGATAGCTATGAGGGTTTAGAAATATTTCAATTTCAAAAAAGTTTTCTTTTTATTCTCTCAGTTGTTGATGGCATTATTAAACATATTTTACTATCTGCAAGTTCTATCAAAAAGTAGAGAAAACAGAAAATATGAATGGAATCACTATTCCTTATGGATTATATTTGACATGGTATACTATAATGTTTTGAATACCCAGTTTTATGTATCTTTGCTGAGAAATGGATATCTTCATTTTGTCCTTTTTATCTGATTTATAACATCATTGAATACAGAAATTGCACTCAATCCAATATGATTTCTCATCTGTCTCTCAATTTAAAAATAACAGCAAAATAAAAATCAATGACTTTTTTTAAAAAAAATAAAATGAGTCAAATAGTCCTCCTCAAATAAGAAAAAGAATGGAACGCACTTTATACAAATACTATCTGACTGGGAAAATCATACTGTAGGTTACTGGTTTGGGATATACCAATGTTCATTTCAGTATTAATATTGTATTTTTAGGTGTGAAATCTTAATATTAACAAATATGTCATGAGGCACACAAACAAAAACCTTCCTTTGGTGTGATATATTGATGTGAAATTACATCAATAGGGTGTTGGGCTGGGCTGGAGTGGAAAATTTTGCTTCCTCCTTTGAGGCATTTTGTGATAGAGTTTTTTTACACTGTTCTAAGGACTCTGCATTAATCACCTGTTAAAAAAATCCTTAATTTTATCATTAGTTCTACTGATAAAGAAATTTCAAGTGTTGGGCCTTTAAACCTACATTTAAAAGCATACCTCGTAAGAGAGAAATGCTGGCCTGTGTTTCATAATAAAACCATATTCCATAGAAATTCTTACTTTAGTTTAAGTAACTAGATAGTCAAAAAATGTTGCAGTTAATAATAGCAGATAATTTTCAATACTAAGTAGAATTTTAATTATATAATTTAATTTGACATGTCTTAATACTTTAAGTGATATAACAATATTTTCTTATAAATTAGAAATATGTATTGTTTTATTATTTACTAGTAATTGTGGATGGAATCAGTTATAGTTAGTATGTGACATTAAAATTAAGTATTTAATATTTAATAACAGTGATTTTTCAGGGTGTGGCAGAAGTAAGGCCTCTCGAGTGTGGTTGGTGGGGTAATATATGGGCATAACAATTTACAGTTTTAATTTGACCATTTCATCTAAAATGTCATATGGTGTGCTTGAGTGTGATATTGTTATGTTACAGAATTACATATTCATGATTTTGTAATAAATATGTTGTAATAAAAAGGGGCGTTATTTGTGTCGGCCCTGTATATTCCAAAGTAGGTTAGTGTTTAATGTTCACTATATAAGATTTATGTCAAGGAATTTGTTTTTAAAGAGGTGACAGAGTTTATTTTGTATTGTGGTTAAAGGAGGTCTAGAGCTTCACTAGCTCAGAACGCCCACTCCAGTGATGAGAGAAGAGAAGCCCAGGAGAAGCAGGGAGCACCGGTGCTTGGCTCCTGGAGCGTTTCCATTAGCATCATCCTGATTGTCATTCGTGTGCCTTTCAAATCGGGAAGAGACCAGGGCTGAGAGCATAGACTTTGTAGTCAGTGACACCTACACTTGAGCACTAACTAATCTATTTCTCTAACATGAGCACAGTGTCTTAGTTCCTCAGCATATTGGGGAGAATACAATCTACTTCATTAGATGGGTATAAACATTAAATAAGATATAGCATTTCAAGGGTCTCACCCCTCAGTGCTATCTACTGTACATATTTACATATTTGGCTGTAAGTAATCAATCATATGATATATACACAAAATAGAGAAAACTTTTCTAGAGACCTGAAAACTAACAAATTACAGAGTAAAGTGGAAAGTAAAGAATGATTTTTAACATTCTGTATTAATAACTCTAAGACCAATTTATCATTTTAGTAGATATAACTTCAACTGTAATATTTGGTAGTAAAGAACATAATTTTTTTTCTAAAGAATAAACCCATCAAAACAGAGTGATCTTTAGGAAAATTTTAACATATTTCATTGCATTTTCAGACTTTAATATATGCAGGCATTTTGAACTAAGGCAAATAAAAATTCTCTTCCTGCAAACCGACAGCATTTTAGAGGTGTTTAGGTTTGTGTTTCACAGACGTCTTTTACATTCTCGACTGCAGGCAATTTAAGGTAAAGCTGCCTTTTTATCTTGATGAACTGAAACATATTCTATTACTTTGTCTCCACATTCCTATGTCACTGCCACCACTCTTCCAAGTAGAGCCGCAACAAACCATATCAATTATAACTTTTAACCAAAACAACAAACTTTCATTTATACAGCATAAAAGTAGATAATCGATATATCTTTTATATATATGATATATATATATATATACAAATTTTAACAGACCACCAAAGTTAAAATGATGAGCTCTCCAAGTCAACTGATGTTATTTTAAAGTTGTAAACATGGACTCACTAGTTTTCATAACCAAAAGAGTAGCCACTATATAATATATAAAAATAACAAAAACTATATAAATTTAAAATGATGTTTAGTATTCATTTTAATATTTAACACACTTTGAAATTAAGACTCCAACAGTTATCCATAGTTTTAAGCTACCTTGAATCTTGTTTTAGTTTTAAGCTACCTTGAATCTTGAAATTTACGGTTAGTATGACATACTACAAATATAATTACTTTTTTGAAACGTATTTTATGATTCAATTTAGTCAAATACAAATTTAAATTTTTATAATTTTAAACATCATGTAAGAGTAATATTAGCTTATTGGATTACTAAACCAATATAAGTTTAAGTAGCTTAAAATAACTAGTCTCTTCATGTAATAACAAGCCCATGATGTTAAAAATAAAACATATGTTTACATTAAACCCATACTGACAAATCCAAGCCAAAGACACAGAGTTATCACTCACATTTTTAACTAGCAATATTAGATAAGTCTGATTTGTTCAAAGAACAACTATAATTATGTGATTTAGATTTTTAAAATGTGTCTGAGAGCGTTTTCCATAAGAATTATTTTTAAGATGTCTAGCATCCTTAAGATACTAGAAGCTCACTTTCCTTATTTTCTGTAAATTTTAGGAACATTAGATTTATATGTAAGTGTATTTGTCTTTATAAAACAATCAAAGCAGAGCTACTGGAAGAAACTTAATCATCTAATTTGTGTTAATGCCCTCTGGTGGCAGGAAAAGACATAATTCTAACACCAGGAAAGGTAAAAGCTTTTCTGAATTCCAGACACATAGCCAACAGTTTTATTTTTACACGAGTCACAGGTCAGAAGTAAGCCATAAACACAAAGCCCACCAGTGCGGTTCAGATACCAAAGAGCTATTTCTCTTCCCAGTGGATACAGTGTTCTTCAGAGGTTTGAGCTGGTAAGTAGATAACTAACACATAAGAAGACTAGCATAACAACATAGTCATCTCTCACCCTACTGAAAATAGATTACCATCCTCCATCTGACACAGCTCTTCAAATACTCAGACAATAAAACTGGACTTCCAATTACTGCAGCCACCAGTGGGAACTACTTATCAGCTATGCACAAATCAAACACAAACCCAAATACAAAATTGCTAAGGAAGAAGAATTAAAAAGCACAACTGGAAAGTCAGGAAAGGTAAAGTTCGGGACTTCACTTGGAGAGCCAAGAAGACTTGCTTGGGCTTAAGTAGCACAACAGATGCACTTTTTAAAAAGGTTTTATGCATTTTATGTTTAGAGAGGGGAAAGTAGAGAGAAAGAGGGAAAGAAATACTGATCTTAAGCACCCAAATTGGGGACTGAACCTGCACCCCAGGCATGTGCTCTGACCGAGTTTCAAACTGTTGCCCTTTGGCTTTGTGGGACAATGCCCCACCAACAAGGCCACACCAGTCAGAGCTGAGGTACACTTTTCTGGCAATGCAACTTTTCTGACTTCATCAGGTAAGTTCACTTGGGCATCAAAGTAAATGAACTCCAAAATTGTCAAAGATTAAAACACATGATTCACGTGTGAATATAAAATAAACATGTATCAAAGATTTTATTGAATTTAATGATGGAACTGATACCATGATAAAGGCATACATACATACCAAGAAGCACTCAAGAAGCTGGAATTTTAAGGCAGTAACATAAGATTTCTGGGTTTGATTCAAACTGGTTAATGTCTGCAACCTGTAAGCTTTGGAAAGTTCTTCTGCAACAGAAAAAAAATCACCTCCATTCCTTCCAATCAAAAATTCACATATTAAACTTAGACACTTTAGAAATGTAAAAGAACCCAGTAAACTGGAGGTCTAGAAAGTCAAGCCCAGGGCTGCACTGAAGAACACTTAGTAATCTTTATGTTTTATTTGTCTTATCTCCATGTTTGTAATGCCGTTTTCTTCATTAAGATCTTTCTATCTCAGATTGTTCCTTTTTATTATTTATTCTCTATTGTATGGTTTTATCTTAAATATTATTGATGTATTAATTAGAATTTTTATGTTATATTTTAGACTCTAAAGTTTTACTATGTGTTTGAGGGTCACTTTTTTGTTTTAACTTTTATCCTTTACATTTATTTTATTGATATTTTTCTTCAGTGTACAATTACAATGTTCCTTGATTCTTTATTCACATTGATAGGTAAAATATGCTGATTTGGGCACGGGACTAGCAATGGCGTTTAATGTAACATTGGGGCTATCTCTTTAAGACCTCAGTTTTGCATGGGGCAGTGACTGTACATTCTGTGTAAGTGGACTGTACATTTGACAATCAGGGTTTCTGTGAATGCATGGCTGTCAAAAGAGCAATTGTGTTGCTGACACCCACCATTTCCAAGTTAAAGGGGATGGGTGAGATGGTATTCTAAGATGTCATTCTCTCCTAAATGTCTCTGTTTTCCTTTTATTCTAGATTTATTGAAAACGGATGAGGTAGCTTAGTTCTGCTCTACTTTTCTCTCCAGTCTCAGAGCTCTAACCCAGAGCCTTCTGCACACAGAGCCCTTCTTCTATGGACGTCAGTCCTTAAGGCAAAGTCACTCTTCCTGCTCGTTGGTTTAAGATGGGAAAAGGAAGGGGCCAAAGCCCAATTGATAAACTGCTCTGAATGCTACAATTCTTCAGAGTAGGTGACTACCTACCCTGAAAATTTGCTGCTTTTGAGGTTGTAGCATCCCAAAAACTCTCTTAAAAAGGACAGTATCTACTTTGTTTTTCTCCAACTAGTACTTTTTGTTGCATTGGTTGTGATCATATTATTTTAATTGTAGTATCTCCACCATCCAATTACATATGCCTTCTACCATTCAGGTCCTCTTGTGAAAATTATTTTTCCCAGTGCTATTGAGATTTCATTAATTTTAACTTAATGTCTTTATAATACCATTTTGTCATTTAAATTCAAAATTTAGAATGGGGGCAGGGAAAGCATTTGTGCTTAGTCTGCCTTTTTTAACCAGAATTTAATCCTCATAACCTAACACATTTTTAATTTAATTATAGACTATATGAATTATATTGAAATAACTTCTTAAATGTACTTGAATAGCAGAAACACGTATTTTGTAATAATATATCATTTTCACTATGTGAAAATCTTTGGAATATATGTAAAATGTGTTGAGGGGAAAAACTTTTCTTTCTTCCAGTGTTTGAGGATCTGAAAATTGATAATAAGCAGGCTAAAAAAAGAAAAGGACAAAATTTATTTATAGTTGAAGGCAAGAGTTACTCAGTGATGAATAGCCAGAAGTTAAGGTTTGAATATGAAAAGTAACAAAAATGAAAAGGGAAGAGGGGGCATATAGGGCTTCAATGGGAAGGTCTGGAAGGTTCTATTGGGCTTTTCTGATCCTAATTGGAAAGGATAGTCTGTCTCCATAAAAGCTGCATGAATTCCCAGGAAACTTTCTCAAGGAAAGTTAATTGCTGCATACTCAGAAGACCCCACTTCAGTCAGATAAAAGAAGTTCAGGTAAGTTTTTTTTATGCATTTTCTGTAGCTTAAATATTTTCATTTTATAATGAACTTTATACCAATTCATAGAGTTCAATGAGTTCCCCAATTTAAACCTTCCTTGTAAGTTTAACAAAAATGAAGCTATATTGGCTGGTGTGGAAGGAGATTTAGATTAGAAATTGTGAAGTAAAAGGTTTGCAAGGGGAAAAGCAGCACAGATTTAAAAAAAAAAAGATGAACTGGTAGAAAAAGGCAGTTGTAAACCACTGCCCCATATCCCATTGAACCAGCCTCCTAGTCCTGGAAATAGTTAGACCAGTCAAGAGTCACATTTCGGGAGAAAGCCTGGCACACATCAGAGCTCATCTTCTATATTGGTGGGGCTAATCAAACAATCACTGAGAGGTATTAACATGGAATCAAGCAGACAAAAATCGCAAAGGTTGGAGCTGACTATAAACCTAACTTTTGAGTCTAGAAGTTCAGACAGTTGAGAGGATTTCAGAAGTACAGCTGGCTCAAAATGCCTTTCCGTAATGGAGTGAGGGCAGAAGTGGCAATCTGGTGGCCTCCCGGGATGCACTCCATGTCATTGTGATGGCATGGATGACAGCATCACAGGCACAGTTATTTTCAGGAGCACAACATGGAAGACACAGGTGTTCTGGAGAACTCCCTGAGGAACACTACCTGTTGTGATAACTCCTTTCAAGTTTATGTCAAGTTTTCCAGCTTCAACTTCCAGAGCTTTGGGGAAAGAGTAGCTACTCTATAGCCTGGAAACTCAGTGTGGGCTGTCAGTTTTTAGATCTCAGTGATACCAAGTCAGGAGGGTGGGAGAAAAATTGGAAACATTAATTTTTACAAACTAGTTACTGACAAATGCTAAAGGTAGCAGAATAAAATGTACAAAGAGGTGAAAAATAGCTCAAAGACCATGAACAAGACCAGAATCTGATAAGCCATGTGGTGGATTATAATTTTTTCATTGAAACATAACATTTATCTCTATAATAATTTCCATTTTGACCAAAGATGAAGTTAAATGGTTTACATTTACAAACTATGTCTAATCTTATTAAATTTGGCCTATTAACTTAATAACTGCAGCATGAATAGTAATTGATCACATAAGCTTTTTTAAAATTCTGCTCTACTGGAACTTTCTATACAGAGCTTCAGATTGGAGAGCCAAGAATTAAACGTTGTACTTCACCTGCAGTACCTGTAGATTTGGGTGAACTCTTGTCTTCTCAATTTCCCCCAAAATATCCTAAGGTTCCTGGATCTGCCTGGATGTGACCTTTCTTGCTTATCTGTAAGGCTCAGAACTCTTCTATGCCAAGTGAGAGGACAGTTTTTCCAAAGAGCGTTTTGTAAACATTGGCTCATAAAGTCTGTCTTAGTTCCTTAAAATTGTCTAATCACATCAGATTCTGTATATATCATTCTCAAATATGAGTTTCCAGTTAAAGCTTTGATAATATGATTAATTTTCCCAAGTATGTTCCACATAGAACACATTCTCATTGAATTTATGCAAATTACTATGTTTCCATGTAAGAATACTTAATGAGAATGCTTAATGAATTCTAGAAGGATCCGGCAAGGAGAAAAGATAAATGTTTTACTTCTGTGTGCAAAATATAATCTACTAAATTTGTAAAAGTTATAAATAACTTAAGAAAATGAGAAAAGGAGCTCCTTAAATATGAAAAATAGAACATGGAAGAATAAGTAATGTTCCAAAAGAAATTCATAAAATGGATAATTATGTATCACTTTATTTCATCCCATGTAATTAATCTTATTTTTCCTGTTCTTGAGTTAGTAGTTTCATCACCTTCTCCACCCAAATTCTACAAATAAATCCTTGCTCATCCTAATGGTATAATTTTAAAGTTATTAATGCTTTCAGAAGCATATACCTCAGAGTACCTGTTAGAAACCTTTCTGTGGGTGTGAGAAGGTCCCTTTTGTTGAAGATGAAGCATTCTGGCTAGCAGCAGATTGCAAAAACTTTCAGGAAAATCATCAGAGTAAACTGATAATTATCTCAAATGGCAAGAGACTTAAAATAGCTGTGGTTACAGATCTTAATAGAGTTCATAAAAGTAATATAATTGACAAGGCAATTTGGTTATTTCTATGATGTAAAACATTTTAACTAATAAGTAGAACTATAAAAGATAACATACTATTGTTTTGTACTATGAGACAAAGCATCATAATGACATATTATGGACAGCAAGGACATTAGCATTTTTCTAGGATTTTTTATAATTCCTGAAATATTTACAGTGATAACATTTACCCAAAACCAAGAGAAAGTTAAACATCTCTTCTTATTTGACAAAGCTTTTCATGCCAGTTAACATATCAAACAAACTAATTACTTAAAAGCATCCCTTTCTTTTTTTCTTTTTAATAAGGTGAAAAATCAAACTATCTGAGACTTTTAAGGACCTTCTGGGAAACCTCAAAGTCAGCTTAAGACTAAGATTTCATTTAGACTAAGAATTCTATTTTGGGAATGGAAAATATCAAAAGTTTTCAAAATGCTATGTTTTGAATACTCAATTAAATAGGATGACAGGTAACTCTAAAACAATCCTTAGTTACCTATTCAACCAAACTGATAATAAAAGATTTGCAAAATACCAGTAGGAGGTAACATGACTACAGAATAAAGAAACAAAAACAAATCTTTTAACTAAAAACTTATTTCTCTTAAATAATGGAATGTGATAAAGACAAAAAAGCAAATAAATCATCCTGATAAGTTACATAATTTTTATTTCCTAGGCAGGTTAGTCAAAAGTTAAAGAGAATACATTTATTTTATTATTAAGTGCAGACTAATTTTCTTTTAAGAGAGAGAAAACCAAAGTCAAGTTTTCCATCATATATTTTTGATATTAAAAATTATTAAAAACACAGTTAATCTAAGCTATCTTGATCACATAAGATATTTTTCCCCTACCTAACTTTCTCCTTTTATTTATTGTACACGCTTTACAACTCTTAATAGCTATGTAGACATTTTTCTTACATTTTCACTTTCTTCATTTTGGAATAAACTTTAAATAACTTCTCAACAACTACTACAGGACACGATTAACTTAATATCATAAAAACACATTCTATATTCATTAAGTACTTTCTATGATGGTTACTTTTATTTGTCAACTTTACTGGGACATGGCATATCCCAATTAAACATTATTTCTGTGTGTGTGTGCATGAGTGTGTGTGTGGGGGTGTGATGTGGGGGCTAGTTTCTTGATGAGATTAGCATTTGGACTAGTGAGCTGAATACAGCAGATGGTTCTCTTTAGTGTAACTGGGCACCATCCAATCTGCTGACTGCCTGAGTAGAACAAAATGGCAGAGTGAGAACAAATCCACTCTCTGCCTGACTGAGGAGCTGGGCATTAGTCATCTTCTGGCCTCTACTGAAATTTACACCATTGGCTCTCCTTGTTCTCAGAACTACACCACTTGCTTTTCTCTGTTTGCTACCTGCCGATGGCAGATCATGAGACTTCTCAGCCTTCATAATTGCAAAATCCAATTCCTTACAACATAATTATAAGGTGCATATGTATTTATTGTATGTAGTTTTATTATATACAAGTATGTTTGTTTGGAGAACTTTTACTAATATACTTTCAAACAAAGATTTTTCCCTTTACCCTTGTTTTTTATAGTGGTTTTATTTGTATGTTTTGATTATAACTTCTAACCATTAGTAACTTTCATTTTACAGAGATCCCTAGGAAATAGACAGTTATGAATTGCCAGTCATATACCAACAGTTTATAGTAGATGAGGAAATTTTATGAATATTATAACTTTACAAATTCTAGAGGCACATCCTTCTTTACAGTGCAATTTTTCAGTGCGATAGGAAGAACATGTTTATTAACTGACCCAAATTTCTTTACTCATTCTGCAAGAAGTCAATATATATGTATATATGTATATGTGTATACATATACTTAAGTTATGTTTAGTAACTGATACTTCAGCATTTTAACTCAACTTATTTAGAAATAATCAAGATATTTATGGAATTTCTATTACTTAAAATAACTCTAATGTTTCAAGTTACTGAAAAGATTGTGAGAAGTACTTTTAAGCAGACATATAATAAAACAAAATTATTGTTGAAATAAATTTGTCAGAGAAATAACTCAATTTTAATAAAATTCGATCTATAAATGTTATAATCTTAACCATCTAGAAGATATAATATTAACCTATTTGACTAGTAAACTTTGGTAGAGTAAAAATGTGTATTTGTATTATAAGCAGTGCTATCAATTCTGAAGGCATGCCTGCTGTATTGAACCAACAATATTAAACTACTCTTATTTACCAAAGGCTTATCCAAATCACATGGATTTGAAAAGCATTTAGATTTGTTCCTACATTTCTGAGAATACTAGAAATACATAATTTATATAAAGGCTTATTTATCTCTAAGACAATTAGAATACAGCTCATTTAATAATTTGGTAGAAAAGTATTATTTATACATAACATACATAAATATTGATTGACAAATCAAATAGAGTTCTTTATGCCTTTCATTATGAAATTTTAGTAGTGAGTCATAAATATAGTAATACAAATTTACTCGTTTAAATATGAGTTTATTCTCTTCTTTGACCACTCTATTTTTATCTGAATTGTGTTTCTGGCAGATAGAAGATATTGCTACCTGCTCAATATGAAGCTAAAACTTCCTATGAATATTTGTGGAGACATTTTAAAGATTTTCTTTTGTCATGACATATACTCTTGTGGGGACTGTGGACTAAATTTTGTTAGCAATTACCCCCATTTTTATGAGGGTCCCTGATGTCCTGAAGAAGACCTGGAGGGTAACATGGCAGACTAAAATTCTAGTAACTGGAGATTTAAGGAGCATCTTGGAGGTGGAACCAGGGAAAAGCAGGCAAATGTGCCAAAGAGGTCCAAATGGTGCAAGGGGCCCTGCTAGACCAAAGAGGCCTGGCAGTTTAGCCTGGGAAGAAGGGGTTGGTAGGGAGGTGGACCCACTTGAAACATCAAAGTTTAGGAAGCTGACTGGACATTGTGAAAAAGCACCTGGTTCATCCTACACCCAAACTATTATAATCCCAGCGAGAAAAGAAGTGTTCTCTTGCATACCTGACAATGCACTCACCTGTGCATTCAAGTGCTCTCTCATCTGGGAGCGTGTGGCCATGTGGCTTTAGCAGCCGCATAGCTCATGGTTGTGCAGGCTCCTCATGCGGGCTCCTCCTGCAGCTTCCAGGAGGGTGCCTGAAAGGAAAAGCAGCCGGAGCAAGCTGAGCTACCTGGGTGGGGGCTAAGGCTGCCTGGAAGCTACCTGTGGGCACCAAAGAACTATACTTTAAAATGGAGCAGGAACTCTGGACACTGGCTTTTGTCTTGGCCTTACTGGAGATACAGTTGGAATTTTTCCATGAGGGAAAGAAGAGTCAGTCTTTAAGATGGGAGTCAGCCAGTCTCCCATGTCACACAGAACCTGAATAAAGCCTCTTTCCTTTTGCACCAGCATCTGCCTTATGGGTCTGGCTTTTGTGGTGACAGGCAGCTGAACCCACATGTTTCTTCAGTTACAATATTCTATTATGAATAATATACTTGGGAGAATATCTAGATATGTATGTATGCCTTGCACACATACATATACATATATACACTTGTAATTGTTTTTATTATTATTGTTATAATGTGGAATCTATGATTTGAAAAGTGATATAATTTTCAGTAGAGGGCAGAAGATGACTAATGCCCAGCTCCTCAGTCAGGCAGAGACAGTGAATTTGTTCATACTCTGCCATTTTGTTCTACTCAGGCAGTCAGTGGATTGGATGATGCCCAGTTACATTAAAGAGAACCATCTGCTATATTCAGCTCACTAATTCAATGCTAATTCCATCAAGAAACTAGCCACCCCCACACACACTCATGCACACACACACAGAAATAATGTTTAATTGGGATATGCCATGTCCCAGTAAAGCTGACAAATAAAAGTAACCATCATAGAAAATACTTAATGAATATAGATTGTGTTTTTATGAGATTAAAAGTGTAATTTTGCCCTGTAGTAGTTGTTGAGAAGTGTTTTGAAGTTTGTTCCGAAATTAAGAAAATGAAAGTGTAAGAATTTCAAATAGAATGATATATGAATTTTTTACACATTTTAATAGATAAAAGCACAATTTCCTGATAATGTACTAAAATTTAGTGATCTCTTTCCTTTAATTACACTTAGATAAAATTTACTATTATTTTCCAAAAGTCATAGTTTTTCTTATAAAGACACTATTGCAATGATATGCTTCTGCTTCTTTTGTGGTTTTATTAATGTTAAAATATGGAACACAACCTCCCTGTTCATGTATTACACTGAAATTTGCACTCTTTTTTTTAGTTTTTAGACTTGTACTCATAAAATTGAAGTTTTTCTGCATTAAAACACAATGCTGACTGGCACTGAGTTTCTTTAAGTCATAGCAGTTGAAAGGAAAGGAGAAAGAGGTGAGAAGGCTGAGGAAGATGGAGCGATGCCAGGGGAAATGAAGGCTCCTTTCACACAGGAGCCTGTGAAAGTGGAAGTAGTGGCTTAAAGCTAAGGAGGAATTGCAGATATTTGGTTATGACAATCTGAAAGAATTTTAATACCAGAAATGTGAAGTTCTTCTGCTTTTGTTTATCTTCATCTGTTGCTTGCTGTGAGGTTTACCTTGTCTTGTGTTTTTTTTTTTTAATTACTTTATTGTTGCTCAATTACAGCTGCCTGCATTTTCTCCCCATTCCCCTCCCCCCAGCCAAACCCACCTCCCACCCTTGCTTCCACCCTCCCCCTGGTTTTGTCTACGTGTCCTTTATAGTAGTTCCTGAAAACCGTCTCCCCACTGTTCCCTCGCCCCTCCCCTCTGGTTATTGTTAGATTGTTCTTAATTTCACCAATTTACACCACACGCAAAAATAAATTCAAGGTGTCTTGCATTTTTAAAGGGAAATTAGGCCTCATCACTCCATTTCCTTCTGTCTGTGGAATTTACAGAGGCGACATTTGTTGTAATTGACAGGCACATTGTTGTCTTTCTTGTCAGATGCACTTGGTAATTTCTTTTTGAAATCTAGTCTCTCAATCTGTAGCTTCCTTTTGTTTCCGCTTTGCAATAAGTTACTAAATAACAACTCTTTCCTTTTGTTTTGTCGTCTTAGCGCTGACCCCTACTCATTCTGACATTCTTTGCAATTCTGTGCCATAAACACCTCTGATTTAGGGACGTTTCTCTTTCTTGTCATACTTCTTGGATATTTTGTTGTTGGGGGGAAAAAGGAAAAAAAAACAATACCAGTTCTCCTGATTGTTTAGCCTTTTCTACCAACCACTTTAGTGATTATTTGAAAATATTTTTGTAATGCCTATTAAGGTGATATTGGAAGATAATTTTCAGATAAATGTAAAACACACTGTATCTGCTAACTCTCATGAGATGGATTTCCTCATGTGCTATTCCGCATTTACTTGTAAGTAAATCTGTGAGAATCCCATATGCTAGCTGTTTTGTGTCTACTCACTGGGTCCTTTGGTTCCAAGTTTCTTAAGTACGGCGTAAGGGTTCTACAGATTGTTTGGAGTCTCAAGAAAATATCTGCTCCTTAACTACCTAGAACAATCTGAATTAGGGGCCTGGTTATAATGAGATTATAAGAAATAACCTCTCTGTCTGAAGGGCATATTACTGATTGCTGAACATGTGGTCTCCCTTCAATTACCTACTGAAGCCTCAAGGTGCCTCAACTCATCCTTGGCTCAAGAGTGTTTTATAAGCCTCAATTGCTTCTGAACTACTTCTGTATGTTGTGTTGTCATACATATATATGGAATTAAATTTGGTCATTTTTCTCTTGCTAATCTGTCTCGTGGCTATTTGATCATTAAGACCAGGCAAATGAACCTTGAGGATAGAAAAAAGTTTTCTCTTCCTCAGCCACAGAAAATCCTAAATGTGTAACCAAGTTGTCACTGGTATTTTAGATTAACTTTTAATTATTTATTTTTAATTCCACCCTACCAGTTTAATTTTTAATTTTAATTTTAATTTTTAAGGATTTTATTTATTTATTTTTAGAGAGAGTGGAAGGGAGAAAGAAAGAGAGGGAGGGAAACATCGATGTGTGGTTGCCCCTCACATGTCCCCTACTGGGGATCTGGCCTGCCACCCGTGCATGTGCCCTGACTAGGAATTGAACAGGTGACCTTTTGCTTCACAGTCTGGTGCTCAGTCCATTGAGACATACCAGCCAGGGCTAGATTAACTTTTAAAATATTTTATGTGTATTATTTATTTGTCGAGGAATCATTTACTATGGTTAATGTGTTTGGATTTATCTTTATCTGTTTTAGATAAATTTTAAATTCTCTTCACAAATAAAACTTATGATTAAAATATGTTGTTTACTAAACATTTATATTAAATCCTATACACAGTCCAAATTTACATGTCATCTTAAAATCACATGACTTTTTTATCTCACAATATTTTTCAAAATTATTTCCTAGTTTTAAAAAACAGTAATATTTTTTCAAATATTCACTACCTCAAATACTACTGGGTCTTATTAATTTTTCTAGAAATAATTAAAAATAATTTAACAAAAGTGTTACTTTTTCAAATAAAAAAAGACACAACAAAAATATATCATATACTTAAGAATATTAGAGCTGGGAAATTCTGCCTTAGAAATCTTTATGTTACTCCTGCCCTGGCTGGTGTGGCTCAGTGGATTGAGTGCCGGACTGTGAACCAAAGGTTCACTGGTTTGATTCCCAGTCAGGGCACATGCCTGGTTTGTGAGGCAAGTTGTGCCCCCAGTAGAGGGTACCTGAGAGGCAACCACACACTGATGTTTCACTCCCTCTCTTTCTCCTTCCTTCCCCCTCTCCCTAAAAATAAATAAATAAAATCTTAAAAAAAAATTTTTGTGTTATATCTTCTCAAGCCCAAGTATGAAACACTTCTATCATTATTGAACTTTTTTAAAGAGTTTCTATCTATTGTATGGCTCTTGCTTTTAAATTCAATATTTTTAAGATAACTAAAAAACATTTAATAAAACTTGGATCACTGAACAAAAATTGTACATGAATATTCAACTTATTTATTTTATATTACTTTTAAGCATGAAATATACAGCATATATACATATATATTTAGATCAAAATTTATACCAAAAATAGTTTATAATTTTAAGCTGAAATAAGTTAATCCTAAGAATTTGAAATGTTTTTAGAACTACCTACAAAATTAATTGTATTATTATTTATATTAAGCATTATAAAACATATCAGATGAACATTTCTTAACTATGAATGCCACTTTATAATTCTCATATAAGCTGAAGTAATATTTCTCTGTAGTAGAGCAGTCCCTGACATAATGGGCACAGAAATGTTTATCTAATAAGGAAGAAGATGGAGCACATGTATTCCTAACTGGAACTTGATGTTTATATAAACTGATTTTTAAATGATAGCTTCTCTTTGAATTCTCTTAGGATGATAATACATTTCTTTATGTGGAACAACCCCACTTTATATTCATTTTCCTACTGTATCTATTAATAATATATTTTATCATTCCCCAAAGTGGCCAATGTCCTGGGGTGGGGGATTAAATTATATGGCTCTTCTACTTTTATTTAAGTATATATGTGAGAAAGGATAGAGAAATGTGCAGCTCACATCACTAGAGTCTTTTTTTTCCTAGACTCTGTGTGCATATAACAGTTTCGGTTTCAAAATCCTACTTTGGTTACAAAAACTTTAACGTCAAAATTTTTTGTAATTAACTTATTTTTTTACACATATGATTACCTTATTTAAGTCAAGCCATGACTATCTGTCTTGTTTGATTTACGTGATCAGATAAGCTAGTCTGTCTTCCAGGAGGACACTACTGAAACGGCAAGGGGAAATAGATAAGTTTTAAAGCCCTGAATTAAAATTTAGTATCAGATGTCTGCTCAGTTATGAGCCATTACCAGTGTAGCTTTTTATTGTCATCTGCAATGAAATAATGTGGAAGAAAGTGATTTGTAACTTATTAAACAATCAGAAGCAGAAAGATGACAATGGTAGTCATTACAACTGTTTACTAAGTATGTGTGGCTCTCCTGTTTCCAGACACACAGTAGCATTGGTCTTCGTTGTCCCTTGAAGCTAAACAAATGGCCAAGGAAGAAACTTTATAAGCCAGTCCATGGTTTTGCATCTTCCCTTTCCATGAAAACTTAAATCGAGATTAAGCTTTTGTGTAACCTGGGCTGCTATAACTATCTGAGTGGAACCTGCTGTATGTTTGTAGCATGAGTGAGAAATCAATTCTTATGTTACACCCCTGAGATTTTAATGTACTTTGTTACCATAACATAACCTAGCCTAAACTCAGCTATATCAACTGCTAAAATAACCTTCTTGAGTAGTACTTATCAGATCCTGTGGAAAACAACTGTACTTTTTGCTTTCAGAGATATATACCATTTCATTTCTCAGCCCATCCCTCCAGCACCTTGACCCTCCATTGTGGTGAGGTCAGGTGGCAACTAATACCACATAGTTTGACCACATAGTCTGCAAGTTTTCTGTGGTGAAGTCATGAATGAAGAGTTAAGAGAGATTTCAGGGATTATGTGGTTTAACTCCACCATTTAGCTAGGTCACATGGAAAAGTATAACCTAAATAAGTTCTGGCAGTCACTCACGTGAACTTGGCCAAGGTACTTAATCTTTATGACTGTATTTTCCTTAACTGTAAAAATGCTCATCACCACAGCTTTTTGTCAGGCTTATTTCAAAGAGTAAGTGAGTAACAATCAGATATTGTGGTCATAGGCATCTGTGCAACCCATCTGTTTATTGTTACAAATTTCATCAGGTTAGGAGGTAAAAGTGGCAGAGTTAGGATTAAAAAATAACATTTATAAAGAACTTTACTGTTTTATTTTTATATCATTTAGCCATTTTCTACAAACTACACAATGAACTTGTTATTTAGATAGAACAGGAATTGTTATTATTATTTCACAATAGTCAGTTGAAACCCAGAAAGGGCAGGGTTTATCCAAAATCATCCTGTTAGTATACAGCACAACTAGGGCTTGAACCCGTGTCTGACTTAAATATCACAATCTTTCTTTCCACCACCTTGAAGCTTATACTTGGTACTATGGGTTTTCTAACCAGAACTTTTCCACCAAAAATGACTTTTATAAAATGGGTATTTATGATTTTCTCAATACTCAACTGACAATAATAATAAACAGTATTGGATAATACTTAGCATGTTTTAGAGTGTATTGATTAGAGAAAAAATATCAAAATAAACTCCTATGTAATAAACAATGTGTATGGCTTTTATTTATAAATTTCTGGGAGGTGGCCTCTAAATCCTTGACATTTTCATATTGATAAGAGTGTCTTTGTTAACCACAGAAATCCCTGATGATAAATTTATGCTAAGGAGGTGACTGATGGGGGACCCTTAGTTTGTGTGAATGAGATGACTCAGGATAAGGGCTGGCCAAGCCAAGAAGACCAATTAGTTGTAAGGTTGAGAGTTTTGAGCCATGATGGTATCAGTCTAATCTCAGGGTAGGAGAGTGTGGCTAGTGATTGAGTTTATAGGCACTGCTGGAGTCAATCATGCCTTTTAACAAAACCCCAGTAAAACTCTGAAATTGAAACTCAGGTGTGTTTCTCTGGTTAATAACAGTAGTCTGCATATTGTCACACATAATGTGCCAGGAAGGTGACGTGTCCTGATGCCATAAGGAGAGGACAATGGAAGTTTCCTAATTTGAATCCCATGAAACTGGTTTCTGTTTGTTTTCTTTTGTTATGATAAACCTATAATCATAAATACAGCACTTTCCAGGGTTCTGTAAGTCATTTTATTGAGGGGGTAGTGGAAAACATGGAATTAGATGGGTGTATTTGGGGACCCCTGAAGTTGAACCTGGTATCTGACTTGAGCGTGTCTTTAATTTATGAAGTGTGGTTCACCCTCTGGTAGTTGTGCCAGAGGATATTTCACAATGATTCTTAGAGGAAAAGCTTTCAGTTTTTCATCATTGTATGTGATATTAGTGGTGAGTTTTTCATAATTGACTTTATTATGGCTAAATAATTTCCTTCTATTTATAGTTTATTGAGAGGTTTGTATTATTATGAATGGTTATTAAGTTTTGTCAAATGTATTTCCTGGATCTTTTGAGATGATTATGTGATTTTTATCCTTCATTCAATTAATGTGGTGTTTCATATTAATTTGTTCCATAAGTTGAGCCATCCTTGTATTCCAGGGTTATATCTCACATAATTATTGTGCATGATTCTTTTAGTAGGCTACTGAATGTGGTTTGCTAGTATTTTGTTGGGGATTTTTATTTTTATGATCATTAAGGTTATATTGGCCTATAGTTTTCTTTTCTTGTTTTATCTTTGTCTAGCTTTAATCTCAGGGTAATGCTGCCTCATAAAATGAGAAAGAAGGTGTTCCTCTTTTCTGCTATTGAAGGGATTTGGTTGTGGAATGTTAACCAGACCAAGATTATAAAGAAGATCTGTTGACTTTAGACTTGGAAGATTCTTCTTTGTGTAATAATGTTTGAAGAATATCAGAATATGTTTATTTTCTTATGGATCTAATCCAACAACTTGATTTATATTGAATACTTATTCACATGGTCTTAGATTTTAAGGGCTGTTTAATGGTCTTCCACTTACAGAAAACATAAATAAAGCATAGACAAGAAGTATAACAAACTGGCATATAAATACTAGATATTAATTTGTATAAGTAATTATTATCTAATTATATGTATGTTAAGTTGCTTATATGTAATACTTGTATATAATTAGGGTTTATGGAAATGAAAATTGAAAATGAAGATTGGGTGGTAAGATGTTGAAAAAAGTATAAACATATCAACCTTCTCTGTAATCCCCCAAGGTTCCTCCAAAATCTGCAAAGTTATTGCTTATATCTGTTCCTCTAGAAGTTCAACTGCAATGGGAAATATTATGTTTGTGATTTATTAAGGGGGGTGCTCTCAGGAGAAATTAGTATGAGTATGAGAGAACGAGGGTGACGATAAGGGAGGAGATGCACGGACGTCATTTTAGATAAATTAGTTTATATTCCCCTAAAAGCTTTAGAGAACAAATGGCAATGTGGTACGTCATGACTTGGGAAGAGGGAACAGGACTTTTGTACACCGCCAGCACTCAAGTTGTAATTGACTATGAGGTTCAGCATGGAGAAAGGGAGAAGGTGCCCACTTTACTCCTAGTTACTTTTAGGAATATGTGTGTGTGGTTAATTTGACCTGTCAACTTGACCTGGCCACTCATTGCCCAGACATTTGGTCAAACATTATACTAGATGTGCCTGTGAGAGTGTTTCTGAATGATATTAACATTTAAATCAAAACAATAAAGCAGATTGCCCCTCCTAACCTGGGTGGACCTCAACAAATCAGTTGAAGACCAGGGTAGAAACAAGGGCTTACCATCTAATGAGGAAGAAGTAACTTCTATATGACTGTCTTCTTCCAGAGACATTTAGTTTTTTTCCTGCCTTCAGACTTGCTCTTCCTAGATCTCAAGCTTGCTGGGCCATAGACTGGAAATATACTATCAGCTTTCTTGGTTCTCAGATCTTGAGACTTATGCTAAAACTAAACCATCAACAAGTCTGAGTCTTCAGCTTGGAAGTTGCAAATATTGGGACTTGTGAGCCTTTGCAATTAGGTGAGCTATTCTTTATAAAAACTATTTCTATAGTTTAGATAGATAGATGATAGATAGATACATAGATAGATAGATAGATAGATAGATAGATAGATAGATATAGGTATAGATATCTATCTATACAGGGTTGGAGTAAAAGTAGCCTTACAGTTGTGAGTATGCAAAACACAGAGTTTATTGTTGTATTATTATTTATTAATTGTTGCATTATTTTCCATACAAACAACTGTAAGCCTACCTGTGTCCCACCCTGTAAATTGGTTCTTATTTACACCCTGTCTTATTGGTTCTATTTCTCTGAAACACCATCATTCACTGATAGATGGATTTCATAAAATAGCAAAATCCACCAGGAAATGTCAGTCAATGTGAGGTAATGTCAGAAAGATCATGATACTTGTTTACTTATTATTGAGAATTCAAAATCTCCCTTTGAAAATGTTACAATGAAATAAATATAATCATAAAAAACCTTTTAGACCCTTTGCAACAGCATGGATGGAACTGGAGAGCATTATGCTAAGTGAAATAAACCAGGCGGTGAGAGACAAATACCAAACGATCTCACCTTTAACTTGAACCTAATCAACAAAAGAAAAAAAGCAAACAAAATATAACCAGAGACACTGAAAGTAAGAACAATCTGACAGTAACCAGAGGGGAGGTGGGAGGGGATAATGGGGTGAAGAGTTTTCAGGAACTACGATAAAGGACCCATGGACAAAACCAAGGGGGAGGGTTAATCAAGGGAGGGAGGGGGTACTGGCCAAGGTGGGGGAGAGTGGTGGGGGGAAAATGCAGACAACTGTAATTGAAAAGCAACAAAATAATAATAAATTTTTAGAAATTTCTTAGAGATTATCTTGTCCAATATACTTTTTCTCCATAAAAGTAAACTGAGGAAGAGAATGTGAAGTCACTTGAAGAGCAGATGATAAATGTGAGATGACTTTTACTTACATTTTTAACACCTTGATCAGCAATTATTTTTACCTGGTGTTCAATATGAAGCCATTTATATACAATACATTTTTAATGTTGAAATCATTTTGCTCGTGACTCTAAATTCAACTCAGAAAATGCCTCAGATGCAATTTTCCACTAAATGTTTTATTAAAAGGGATGTATCGTTTATAGAGAATAGAGAATAACAATAGAGAATAGAATATTATGAAAAAATATAGCCATGTAGCCAAGGATTTTTAAGTAGTCCATCATTAGAAATTTTTAAGAAAGCAATAATGATGATAGAGGCAACAACAATAGCAAAAATATCAACAACATAGTCATACTGATGCATTTAATACCTAAATGGTCCATGTGTCCACTGTTTTATTACCCCTGTTTTACATGTGAGCAAACTAGAATCTGACCCCAGTCACTGTGGCTCAGAAAATTGTCTTCTCAGCTGCCGTATTCTCTAGAACACATATGCTCTGAATACCTAACAGCTATTCAAAACAGTTTCATATACATTTACCAGAGACTCATGAACTTAAGTACTATCTCACTGCTTTTCTTGTTTTGCTGTTTTTTTTTCTGTGAACACAAAAGAGTGGACATTTATTCTATGTAATTGCACTATCAAGTGAAAAAATCCTGCACTTCATCATGACTGAATAAGTTTTTGACTAATGCCGTTTGCTATTTGAATGTGAAGACGATGGTCCTGATCCACTGTCAAAAGTCCCATGCGTGAGTTGGTTTTGCATCTAATGAAAGATTGTATAGGCTATAATAATCATTCTTAGAGAAAAGTGCAATGCACAGAACTCAGGGAGGGGTGGTTGGCTTTAATTTCTGCTTTGTAAGCAGCCATCTGTCTTTTGCCAAGTCACCTAACACTATAACAATCATTTTCCTCTTCTTAACTTAAGGAGGTTGGAGTTTGGACATAGATAAATGTGAAGATTCCCTCCAGGTATATTCTAACATCCTATGATCCTAAAATCTAAGCCTCATTAGTAGTGGGTAAGAATCAAAATAAGGCCAAAATAAAATATATTAGGTTGCTTTTTATATGTGGCAGATATTTTTGGCTTTGAGATTTCCATGTTTAATTTATATTTTGAGATTCTCTTTACCCTGCTCTATGGTCTTTCAGAAACCTTGCTGTTAGGCAAGAACCAAAGTGCTTGGAGTGGATAAAATTAGTTCTTTGAGTTCTTAAAAAATTATTAACAAGCTAAAGAACAAGAATGTAAGAAGTTAAATGTTTAAATTTTCAAAACAAACCTTAAGTCAGCCAGCCTAACAATTGTTTCCTAGTGAATTGGAATGACAAATAAAACACATTACCCTACCTTATCCATGTAGACAAGTTATGTGATGTGTCAAGAGAGAAGAATGACTTTGGACCTGCCCTCTGGAAAAGATAACCTTACTTGGCATACTTCATTGTGATCCCTGAACAGTGTGTCTGGGTAGTTAGATGCTGGATGGAACAATTGGGAAACACTGAATTAGTGGGAGGGAAGAGAGATGCCTGCAACAAGCAGCTGAAGCAAAATGAACTTTTCTGCTGAAAAGAGCAGCCTAGTTACAATCTTCTGGGCTTAGACATCAATCCACCTGCGAGCAAGACAAGCGCGGGTGATATATGGAAAGAATATTTTAAAATCTGCTTGAGCTGGCCAATCTGGAGACTTGCCCAGGAAAGAGAGCCTCAGAAAAATCATGATGGGAGCAAGCAAATTTTATTATATTTATGCAAAACCATAGGGCCATAGAAACTAATTGGACAAACTACCATTGCTAAGCAGATAAAAATTTCATCATTAATAATTACTATGACAGAAAACTCTTTTAACTGTTTTTCTCTAATATCTATTGTGCATATTAAATAAGTATGTGCATTAGTTTTATGTGATTTCATGATGGGAAAAATACTTTCCTCACATGTCTTTATATAGTTAAACCTTCTCTCTTGTAACTTGCCGAATCTATTAAATCAGCTTTCAAACATTGCTATGCTGCCAAGTAGAAGTAGTGGGAACACATTTTTCTAAAATTGGAAGCATTTTATATTGAATGTTCAAGAAAAATCACAAAAGTCAAGTGCTTAATTCCTTTAAAATGAAGGTATGTTTGACATCTTGAATTATGCAAAGTATTTATAACACTAAATAATAATTATGTACTTTTTCTTCAATGCAAACAGTGTCTTTTTTTTAGCAAACTGAAACATCTATTAAAATAATATTAATGTTCATTGGCACTGTGTATTATTGTTTTTTGCAGGCATCAGTTGAGTGATTATGATTTATTCCAAATGAGATATTTTTAATGAAAATATGTCACAGAGACAAGCTAAACTATTTCCAGTAATATTGTAACAGCTTCAAAAAAGGATATTGTAGCATTGAAGAGAAGCATATGATTTTTGGTGTCAGTGCCAGAGAGTTATAGCTTTAATGTGTTGAATCAGTTACAAGTGATGACATGAATGAATTGATGTTATAAGAGCAACTTAATTTGAAAGGAGACATTTTTACTCAGGGACTTAACCAGTATTTTATAACAAAGTTAAAAAGAATTAAAACCTGCCAAAAAAAATTGGGGGTAACTTATTTTTAATAAAAATAAATTTTAGGATATAGTAATTAAGTTTATAGGCAACATAATAGTTGCAGTATAAATATTCATATTTATTTTTGTAAAATATTTAATATTTAGTGATTGAGTTGGTCATCCTGAAACTTATTTATTTAAAGGATTCTAGCATGTCAAATTACAATGCTCTTTTAAGATAGGTTGTATTTATTAACAATTGAGGTATTAAAATAATGGAATCCACAGCACCTAAAATAGAATAAAATTTACCAAAAGTTTAATTGCCTGTGCTCTTTTGGAATGTATGAGTATTGCACTCACTTCAAAAGACTAGCAACAACACTATGAATCCAAGAATTATAGGTCACTGCTGATAACCAGACAGCAATTATTATTGCACATTGCCAGTGAAGCTATTGTTTTAAGTCTTGGAATAGCTTTAGGATAGGGTGGTATACCTTGGAATAAATTCTGACAGATATAACAGATTGATGCAAGCTATATTCAAATTAAAAGTAATACTTAAGGAAGATGTAACTTGTTTTACTGCTACTCGGTATCTTTATACCACCTCTAAATGCAGTATACGTTCTACCTTTTTCTCTTTATAGAGTGATGTAGAAACAAATTTGATGTAGAAACAAATTTTCACTTTAGAAACAAATTTGTTATAGAGAATACATTATTAATTTTAGTAACTTTAATTCGAACTGTAATTAAATAATTCTGTAATTAGTTGTTGAATGGCTGTCTTTCAGCAACTAGCATCCTTGAGATTATAATTTTCCTGAAGGCTTGGGTGGTGTCTGCCTTGTAAGCATAGCCTCACACCTGGCCAGGGCCTGAGCACAATAGGCAATCACTCCATAAGAAATTCTTCCTTGATTCAGTGACTGCATGGGCCCACAGCTAGTAACTGGGAGGGGAAGGAATTCAATTCTGAGCTGCTAACTCCTTGCTCAGTGCTTTTAGGGACAGTTCTGAATTTGTAAGTGACAGGGTGTGAGCATTAAATTCATGGATATTTTTCTCAGTGAATTGAAACATTACTATTGAATAAACTATGTGTATAGTGCGTAGCTTGACCCAATAACTTGATTTGTTCTTGTGACATGGTTTTATAGTTTGCTAGTTATGGAAATGCCTTTAAGTTACAGTTTATGCTGCATATCATGATTCTAGAGAGTTCTTGGCTAGGGCCACTGATTCAATTCTCACAGGGAAATTAGATTTTCCAGGGAAATTTTTCCCCATAGAGTTCACACGCCCAACTTTAGTTGAAAATGCCTGTCTTATTCTAAAGGAAAACTCCAGGACCAAACGTGAACAAACATCAACCATTCTCCATGTCCAATCCTGAATCAATTGTTAACCAGGTGGGCCACTGTTAAGGAGTTATTTTAAATACTACTTAAATTTCTTCTCCAGGTTCAAGTTTATATGAAATTAATAGTATCAAGTATGCACATTTCACCTCTTTAAATTCTTAAAACATTTCAATGAAATTAATCTTGACATCCCAATTTGAGATGAAGAGAATGAGACAGAGAGGAAAGTCAAACCTATGTCTTCCCTATTCAACACAAAGTTAAATAATTATTCTGCAAAAACATAAGGATGGTATGAAGTACGCTATTGCTCACAGTATTTTATGAACATAAACTATGATAGAAAATATTGTGATTAATGTGATTTGTCGGCTAAGAGGTAATGTATACAACGCAAGCTATTATTAGTGTCATTTAATCTAGGCTTCAGAGTATTGCAACTGGGGAAAAACATCCTGAGTTGATATGAAATTCTTAAAATATAAAAATTATGTATGCTTCAGAATTATAGGAGCTCTCAAATATTTGGAGCTTAACTTTTATGACTATGATATGTTATTCTTTAAGGTATAATATTTTAAAAATATAACTGTGAATATTACAAGTAAGAATGCAACTCTCTGGACATTTTGGGAGGCTTGGATAAGCGTTCCTACTCTACCTTGGAGATGAAGACTAGTCATACCAGGATTACACTTCTCTTAGAGCTTCATCAGAGAAAGAGGATCATAAAGCATGTAGGGTCATATTTGTGGCCCAGTATTTTTTTTTATATTTCCCCTCCATATTTGACAACATTGATACCAAAGAAGAATCCAAGATTGAATTTCCCTACATGTTTGGCAACTAAAAGACAGGCACTAACCAAGTAAAATGAACCTACACAATGCTTCAATTCATCTGGGAAAAAGCAAAAACAAAAAAAAACAACAACAAAAACAAACAACAGCACAAGCAGACTTCTTGAGAAAGTCCGACCTGGTGAAAATGGCAGAGTTTGGCACAGGCAATGAGTCTGAGAAGTAATTATAGCAGAATTGCTGAGCATAGAGTCCCAGGTTCCCAGTTACAAGGCCTGTGCTGTAATCAAGTCTGTGCATAGTTTAGTGCTGGAGTTTGGGTATTATTTCCAGCAGCATAATTGCTAAACGAAATTTTCTGGCCCTCTTGGAACTTCTGAGGGCTAATTTATATTGTTTTATAAAGTTGTCCTCTGTTTCACTTACTTTGTTCTCTTCTTGCCACTAATAAACCAGACTAAAATAATCCCATCCCACATACCAGGCTTGTGTGAGACAGAATAATTATTCCCCAAAGGTGCTTGTGTCCTAATCCTTGCAACCTGTGAATATATGAAAGGGATTCTGCAGATTTTATTAGATTACAGACTTGGAATGAGGGAGTTACCCTGGATTTTCCTGAGTGGACGCAGTCGAATCACTTAAATCCTTAAAAGCAGATAACTTTTCCTAGCTAAGTCCAGAGAGCAAGAGATATAGAAATGTGACAGAAGAGAGAGGAAGGATTTTATGTATGAGAATGAATCCATCTACTGTTGTGGCTTCAAAGATAGAGGAGGTGGCCTGAGCCAAAAAACACAGGCAATTTCCAGAAGCCTGGGGATTACCCTCCGCTGACAACCCACAAGAGAATGGGGATCTTAGTCCTACTGCTGAATAAAACTGAGCTCTGTTAATAACCCGAATGTCCAAGAAAACAGGATTTATTCTGGTGCCTACCAGGTTCTGATATACAAACTGTAAAATAATACATTTGTAATTTTTGAAGCCACTAGGCTGTGGTCATAGCAAAGTAATGCAAGGCTAGAGCAAATTCAGTAGTTCATGGAGCAGTGTCTGACTGGGAACATTGTCCAGAATTTGTATAAAACCAGGAGAGTTAAGTCCATCTCTGGAGACACTGATAGGATGGAGAGCCAGATTCTTAGTCACAGTGTTTATAATCATTCATTCTTGCACAGTCTGTTGAGTTATCAATCATCGGGTGTGCTGTTGGATTACAGGGCTGGTATCCTGTCCACATGGGCCCCTAAAACTATCATTTATGCCTTGATTCTTATGATAACCAGCTTTGTGCACTTGACCATTCTTTGCTCTGGATGATACCATATTCTGTTCCTGTCACTCATTCTTTTGTTTGCTGCCTTGAACTTGGACAGAGCTTTACTAGCTGTCACCTTGGCTATGACATAATCCAGTCCCAGCTTGACTATGATTTCGACTCTTCTCCTGCAGATTGCTCTGTTCTACTGTCTGCTTTGACCTCTGAACCCAGATTCCAAGTCAGAAAGATCTCTGTGCTTAATATCAAGAGGCA
Source organism: Trachops cirrhosus (assembly GCA_028533065.1). NCBI lineage: Eukaryota > Metazoa > Chordata > Mammalia > Chiroptera > Phyllostomidae > Trachops > Trachops cirrhosus. Next base: position 166,311,172 of record CM052539.1, on the reverse strand, counting down.
AAGTAAAAAGCAGAAATAAGCAGTGAGATTATATATGGCAAAATTCAGAGGAGGTAGCATGAAATGCAAGATAAGGGTTGAATTGGAAGGTACTGAAACTAGACAGTGCTAGTGACACTGGACAGTGAAACAGTTAATGCATCTACTTCTGTGTGTGTAAAATTTAGATAACATTAACAATTCATAGATTGCTGATACTATTGAATAAAATAATACCCCTATAACTCTTAGTACAGTCTCTGGAACATACTAAACACCTTATAAATGATACCTAGTTTGATTGCTGTAGGGTGTATGCTAGTGTATTTTGTGTACACAGAGGAAAAACCCTACAGACAGAGGAGAAAGGCAGATATCTCTTCTTAAATTTTTTCCTCCAAGTTGAACTGCTGTCTTTATGAAAACACTCTTGATTTTGAAATATATCTGTTTGTCAACATCACTTTAATAAATCTAAATATTAATAGTAAGTTTTCAACTAACATAAAATTAGTATGTGCCTACATACTAATGTAGGCCCTTAAGATATGAGAACCTAAGGTCTGAAAAATTTTTAAAAAACAGTGAACTAAGGTTTTGTTTTTTTTTTTAAATATATATATGGCCTATGGAGTGTGTTTGAATGCCAAATCTCAGACCCCTTCTGAGACCTATTAAAACAGAATCTGTGTTTTAGGAAGATACACAGGTGGTTCAGGTGGACCCTAAGGTTTAGGAAGCAGGGATAGAACACACAAACAGCAAAAATTGTAGAGGTAGCCAAATTTAAATTTTGAACAATTTGAAGTGGTCACTACAATTAAATTATTCTTACGCCTTTTCCATTTTATTTCATCATTTATAAAATGGGGGACAGTATAGTACCTATTTCATTGGGTTAAAGATGTAATGACCCATATCATTAATAATTAGATAATATATACAAAGCTCTTTTGATAAGTGGTTTGGCTAATAATAATGCTTATCAAATGCAAATGTGACCAGTAGTCTTTATTAGCCCATTCCCCAATGCAAGTCTTCCTCTTTCCACAGGCCCAGCAACCCTGTTTGAACAATAGCTATACAATAACTTGGGTATGCAGGTGCAATTAATCGTTTGAGATGGCAGCCAAAGTGGACCAGGAGGAGAATCAGTCCTTTTTTGTTTTTATTTTTGTTGGAGTATTAGGAAATATAAGAAGAAAGAAGGCTCTTATTAAACCTTGTTAAAATACCTAATATTTGAGTTTTTATATAGATTAGTTCATTGCTTGTGAAAATTCTTCAACTTCAGATATTCAGATCTTGAAAAAGCCCTTTAGTCTGTGAGAAGGAAACCACAATAACATCTAAAATGAGAAAAGACATAGATTAAGACATGGGGCCTTTTATTTCTCCTGTAGAATTATAAGTATAAAGCAGAAAAAACAGAGGCCTAGCCTAGATCCAGCAGTACTTGGGTTTAAATTCTACTTTTCTTACTATGTGACATTTGGGAAATATATTAACTGCTCTGAAGTTCTGTTTCCTCATCTATAAGTATCTGTCTTGAGGGATTACAGCTCTTATTAAATGTAAACACATATTCCATGCTGTCTGGTACAGGGTAGGCATAAAATAGGCCGTTTTTCCATCTTTTCTGAATTTTAGGTACATAAATAAGGCACATACCATGATAGGTTTTGCACATCTTCTTTGCCCTCTTCACACTGTTGACTAAGGCCATGTTTTCCTTTCTCAGATTGTCCATGGAATAGCAGAAACAAAGACTTGAATGTAAGTGTGGACCGAAAGATTCAGCCACATGCTTACAGAGCAGACTAAAATCAGATAAACATAGACCTGCATATAGAAAAAGGGAGCATAGAGGGTAAGGGGTAGCTGATTGGAGAAAGGAGAAAAGGGACCCCAGACGTTGATAGAAAAAAATAAACTAGTACCTTTCTTTTTAAGGACTAGAACCACAAACAAAAGGAGTTGAGTTCCAATATTTCTCTATGTTAAAATTCTTTACCAATCCATCAGCTAGAGACACAACTCTGTCCAACAGTCCTGGACTCTTAAGTATATCCTGGATATAGGTTAAAAGAGTTAGACATTATGTTGGTGACTAAAATGGAACCAATCACAGTTGGAGGTGATTTCACTACAAACCATATCAGGCATGCATACACTGTCGAGGATGACACCTGCCTGGATCTTATGTCAAAAGAAAGCAGACACAGACCAGAAAAAAACAGTGAGGCTTCATCTCCAGTGAACCTCATGTCAGGATATGAAAAACCTTAAACTTGTTCATAAATCTGAATGACTACCAGTGTTTCACACAAACACTGATAAACTAGGGAATATTAATAAATATATAATATTAAAAATGCCTGTATTTGTTGTAAATCACCCTAACAAAGTTATTATATTCTTTTTGCTGATATAATTGGATATATGTATATAACAATTATTTTTGCATATAAAATGCATAATATATGTTTCTTGTGTTATTTTGATATTTTAGGCTTCAGAACGAAACCAAACAAAAAGATACCATTTTACATTGACGGTTAGTTCTTTTATGCATCTGTGTAGACAGCTAAGGTAAAAGTGGCCACTAAAAGTAGTCCTTGAGTTCTTTATGAAAATTATTTTATCAAGGACAAACTTATAAGATGTATTGAACACTCACAACATACCATGCACTATCAATTGTGCCAAAACGGTAACATTGAAAGAGATATGTTTTTACAAGTGCTGTGTTAAATGTAGTAGGTATATTTATAAATTTAGAATAGAAAATTCTATGGAAATGAATATTTCTGTGCTCAAGGGTTATAATGTTTAAAAAACTTGATGCATGCTTTGCCACTTTGCAGTGATATTTCTTTTTCATACTTTAGAGATATATTATCTAAAAATTATAAAAGATTTTTGTGTTGATGTTATTATTCACATAGTTTTACACTGATTATTCAGACTTAAAATATTTGTAGTAACAGATGAATGAACACAACTTTAAAAAGCTGGATGAAGTTAAAAACAAATTTCTTGAAAGCATTTTTAAGCTAACAGGGCTAGGAAAAGTTATAAGGCCAAGATCTGAAAGGTGAAAATCTAAAGATGGTTGCTGGAATTTTGTGCCCCTTTCTCCTGGGGAGTGTTAGCTTATGCTAGCAGGGGAAGCTCATGGTTTAAAAATCTGAGCAGTCCTGTTGAAAATCTCTCAAGGCTGGAGGGAAACTTGAGTAAGCATGTAATTTTTGCTCTTCTATGAATTGATGACTAATTTCAAATCATATGAAACTTGAAAACAAATTGAGACGATCACAGATCCAGTATCTTTTGCTGCATTAAAGAGTTTAAAAAATTATTTCTCTTATATATGGTGACAGAAGGAATTTGGTCTTGGGAGATAATGCAATGTATAGATGATATATTATAGAATTGTACACTTGAAATCTGTGGGGGGCTCTGCCCACAGAGCTCCCCCATCTGCCACAGATGAGAATAAATCTACCAAGACATGATCTGCTTGGGAAGGAAAAGTGGCCAATCTCTCAGAGGAGAAGGGCTATAAGCCGGTTCCTCAATGGGCTTTTATTGGATTCAATTTGCACAGGAATACAGGTAGAACTCATCAATCATTGTCAGGCAGTAATGGTCAAACAATAGATAACATACAAAAAACTATAAGAGCTTATTCTGAGTCAGGGTCAGTTAGCTAAAGGGCTATAAAACTTTGGGAAACAAATTCATTTTATGCTTGGACACTTATCAGAAAATTGAGGGCATTCTTAGAAAAACAGGTTTCACAGAATTTTACATATTCTTTCTTAGGCCTGATCTCCCTGGAGCACCTCCTGTTCCTGCCCAGGGCTGCACCACCCTCTGGCATTGTTTCACACTTAAGTCAAGCAGGGGAAGTAAGGCAGCTAAGAGATTAGGAGACTTCTCACAGACAGAAGGAGAACTCAGGCTTTGTCAAAGCCGAGGGGAGAGGGTCCATCACCTTCTTTTTCTATGGCTCCCCCAAGTCCTTCCCTGAAGGCCCCTTCACAACCATGCCTCTCTTAGGTCATCCCTCCCTCGTGGAATCTTACCTGTCATTGGTTAACCAATCATCTGCCCCCGGGCCAAGCAGGGTGAAGAGAAAGGGGGCAGAGGTAGCACCCCTGCCAGAGAGATAAGCTTTGTTTCCTTAGTGGCTTATGGCCCCAAGGGCTCTTACTCAGCCTTAGCCATGAGGGGTTACAGCTTCTGAAACCAGGTAGGGCGGTTCCCAACAGAAATCTATATACTTTTATTACCTAATGTCAGGACAATACATTTTTAAAAAGAATGTAAAACAAAATATGAGAAATATTTTCTCACTTGTAATTAATAAGGGCATGTGTGTATAGTTACAACCTCACGGGAAATCTGAACAGGAACATGATGAGAAACTTTACAAAATAGAATATCAAAGTGTCCTATACAGGCACATAATCCACTAAGTTAAAAATGCATAATTCATTAATTTTCAGGGAAGTACAAGCAAAAGCTTTCAGAAGTTACCATTTTTTTTTAGTCTACCAGAATAGGCAAAATTAAAAGACCTCAGATGCAAAGTATTGGAGAAGATATGAAGTATCAAGAATTATCAAATGCTCCTGTTGGGAAGGTGGAGTGGTACCAACATTTTGGTAAACAATTCGACAGCACCTAATAATGTTTTAGATCTGCACAATTTATTATGCAGCAGTTTCATTTCTGGGTGTATATCAACAAAAAGCATGCACAGAAATACTGTATAAGAGTGTTCATAGCTGCCCTCATACAACAGAATCTATGCAGTAATAACAATGAATGAAGTATAGTTACACAAAATGTTAGATACCAAAGGTATATATACTGTATTATTCCATTTACAAAAAAATCAAGCACTGACAAACTTGAACTGTAGATTCAGTTATAACGGGAGTGATTGTGTTTGGGGAAGAGGAAAGTGTGAGGATGGATTAGATACATAAGGGGCTTCTCTGGATGTGGTCTATTTCTTGATCCAGATGATTGTTACATGATTGTTCTCTGTGATCATTTGTTGCATTACAGATTTGTTTTGTACACTCTTCTGTGTATGTATTAAAATTCATGCTATAAATATTCAAAAATCATATTTTAATATAATAGAAATCACTTTTAAATACATCAGTTACAAGAATTAAGGAAGCCTACCAATATAGAAAGCACACAGTACCTTTGCTTACTTAGGTCTCGCACTTGTTTGCGTGCACAGAAACCCGTAGTAACGACCTCATTTATGCCCACTTGGCAGCACTCTACCTCTTCCAGGCCAACAGAGGTTATTTAGAAAATTACTTTTTCAAGGGAATTAAATCAGCCAAATATATTTGTATAACCTATCATGCCAAATGTAACTGGTAAAGCTGCCTCCACATTTAGGATTAGACAATGGAAGATGACTTGTTTGAAAAATTGAGTTTCATCTGCCAAAGAAAGGAAAACAGTGCCTTAAAAAAAATAAGCAAACACAATGATGATTACTTGTACTTCAGAGAAATTGTGTATGGGTTGGAGTGAATTCCCCCAATTTTTTATTTTTATGAACTCCTCTTGGCAGATGGCATTTATTCTAGTAGAGCTACATGAATATTATGTTGAAAATACATTCCTCAAAAATGTAAAATACATTGCCTTGTTCAGGAATTGGGTGAAGACGCGTGAAGACATATTGAGACATATAAAGGCTATGAGGATTTCTTGCTCTATTGCCAGTAAAATTAGCAGTCTGTGTCTGACACCATGAACTTTCTACAAATTCCTTCTGTCATATCTTTACTATTCAATGAAGTACAATAGAGGATTGGACAATGATCTTGTTGAGTAACTGTAGATCTACAATTAGAAAAGGATCTACAATTAGAATTAATTTCCTAACTGAAATAATCACAAAATCTACACATTTAGAATATAAGAATCAATGAAATCAACCAAACACTTTTTGGAGATTTTATTTCTTTGTTTATTATTTAAAAATAAAATGTGGGCTAAATTGATTTTCACTTCAAAAATGTTTCACCACTAACTTGTTTTAGGGAGAATTTATTCTTTCAATCACAGAGTAAACATAAGCCACCACTAGTGGTTTATTGTTTAGTATACTACAAA